>OY293312.1:7346090-7946090 GCA_958502075.1 Orchestes rusci
GGGGTTTTGTGATTACTTTTCACTTTTTAGGAATACTATTCTATTTTCCATAAAATAGTTTTTTTGACAATAATCACCAAGGCTTAAAGTTTGTTTTTCCAATTTTAGCAAATATTTTGTTTGTGTTTCAAAGATTTCATTGATGAACTTTTTTCCATTTATTTGACTTGATTAATGGATTCCCTGTTATTACAAGGTTGGTCTATTTCTACTGATTTTTGTCTGATATGGTTGAGACGGGAGCATGAAAATCAAAACTCTAACCTTGCATCCATCTCATCTGTAATTCAAATCCCGCAGATCCGATCGCAAATTCTATTGATATAGGTCCCAGTCGACGTCTGTCGGTAGATCTATACCAAATAAGGCCCCATTGACTCAGTCACTATTATTAGAAACTGATAGGAATTGGAAATGATACTTTCCGATTGAAACCTGTACCGCGAGATTTTGTCATTTGGTTCCATCATCAGGCATCGTTGCTTCGAGCTTTTGCCATTAGGCGTTGCCTGTTCAAATCATTTCTTTAATATTATAACAGGTTTGGCGAGAGATGAGCTCGCTGCCCGTATGATTTATAGTTGGATCATCAATCTAGATATTGACAGAGATATTTCCAGTCTATTTTGCGAACTATCGTGGAATTTGAACTGGGTAGTCGAGGTTGATGGTTCGAAAAAAATTGATTAAATGGTGTAATTAATTTAGCGACTGTCGCACTAGGTGGGTGTCAGGTTTTATGACTCACCATGATGGTACCATAGCTAGACCCCTGTTGCTTGGTTACACCATGCCATGGTAGAAGTAGCAACAAATTATCCAAAGCCCGGTTATGATAGCTCTCAGACCTTTTTTCTGCCTACGATGTATAAAAATATATTGCTGTTGATTGAGTGTGGATGGACGGCTGATTTTTATTGCTAAATTGAAGTTTTGATTCGAGAAAGTTCTAGATGATCAAGTCGAAACAAAACAAAAATTTATGACCCTCATTTAATTTCCTTCAAGGAAGCACAGACTCATTTTCTAAATGGAAAAAGCCCAGACTAGAAAAAACTTATGCAAATCACGCAACCTTATTGGAAACGTGTCTTTTACTCGTTTGAATTTACCTTCCGCGTTTTTAATGGCACCCAACCCACCGGTTTTCTATGGGAACAGTTTTAACTCTCAATTTTACATTTGGTTCATACCAAATTGAAACTGGAACCCGAGTCGTTCTGGGCAAAACCTACTTAACCTACTCGCCAGTTCGCTTTGTCTGTGGCCTGAAGGGACACATAAAAATAAATGGGTTTTTAACGAAGTGAGCAGGTCAGGTTTCAAGCCCTTATGAGTGGGACTTCATTCAAAATGGCGAATAAGTTGATTGCGAATGGCGGGTCTTTTATTTTGTAAATCAGATTGGTTGCATTTCTTTCCAAACGCAGCACTTTGTCAATAATAATTATAACATTTTGAGAGATTTTGAAATGACAGTCAGTCAAAGTTTTTATTTAAAATCAACAATATTTTCCAAATCCCATCAACATTTTTGGAATCAACGTGCGTATTTGATGTTGTTTCATAAAGAAATGTCCAAATTCCTCGCAACTAAATTTTCAGAAGAACAGTCCAAAATCCTCGTAGTTTTCAAGACAACATTTCTAAAGATTTGGAATTACAGCTGAAGTGAATTATTTAGGTTCGACAATAATTATTTTCAAAATTCCGTCAAATTTTCAAAATCAATTTGCGCATCTGAAATGTTCTTTTCTCATAACTAAATTTTCAAGCCAAACTTCCATAGGTTTGAAATTACAGCCAGTCAAATTTGATTGTTTGAAATTGACAATTTTTATTATTTTTAAAAATCCCTCAACATTTTAACAATCAACGTGCGGATTTGAACTAAATATTTTTTTACAAAAGAATGTTCAAACTCCTCGTACACAAATTGACAAGCCAAAAGAGCTTTGAAACCTTCAGTCAGTCGAATTTAATGGTTTGAAATCGACAATTTTTAAAAATAATTCGTCAACATTTTTAGAATTGACGTGCGGATTGTTCTATGAAGAAATGTGCTAATTCTTCGTAACTGAATTTTCAAGCCAAAATTTTGAGAGATTTGGAAACTACAGCCTGTCAAAGTTGATTATTAAAAATCTCTACAATTGAAACTTTTAGAATCAACGTGCTTGAACTTCAAAGCATTTTTTATAAAGGAATGTTCTCACTCCTCATAACTAGATTTTCAATTCAACATTCCAAAAGGTTCAAAATTACAGTCAAAACTAATTGTTGTTGTCAATTTTCAAAAATCCCTAAAAATTTTCAGGATCAACGTGCGAATTTGAATCAAACATTTTTATAAAGTAATGTTCTCACTCCTTACAATTGAATTTCCAAGCCAAAAATCCAAAAGGTCTAAAAACAAAGTTATTTGTTTAAAATCGTCAATCTTCAAAAATCCCCAAACATTTTTAGATTTTGAATTATAATTTTTTTTTAGAGTATTGTTCTAACTCCTTGGAACTAAATGTAATTAATTTCTTCATTTAGCATATAGATACAAAAATATTATATGAATACATGCAACAATGATAAGAATAAAAATAAGCATTAGGTATAATGTAATTATCAACAGAGAATCATATTATATACAAAAATACATAAAAAAATGTCAAGCCAGCATATCCAGAGATTCGAAAATTACGGCCACTCAAAGTTGATTGTCCAGAATAGACAATTGACAGCATAATTTTTTTTTTAGCAACACTTTAGCGCAAAAATCACTCGATTATCTCCACTCAATCAGCAGCAATACATTTTTGAACATTACCAATGGTAAGGGAGGAACGTTGTCATTCAAATACATGACCCGACTGAATTTTAATTTTCTCAATAACAAAATTTAAGCAAAAAAGCAAAAAATTGACAATCATTAACCAATAATTTGGCAACAATTTAGCGCAAAAATAATTCGATTATCTCCACTCAATCAGTGGCAAAACATTTTTGAACATTGCCAATGGTAGGGTAGGAACGTTGACATCCAACCACTTCAACTACATGACCCGACTCAATCTTCATTTTCTCAGTAACAGAATTTAAGAAAAAAAACGCAAAACATCATTCAGCTATACCAACTCAATTACCAGTGATAATTTTCATCCATCACCAAACAAGGAGGTCACTAAAAATACCCTCCAACAACCATAAACGCCTCTAGAGTGCAAAAAATAGCAAAATCTGCTCTCATCCACAACCATGCACCAAACAACATTCCATTAGACCATCGCTCGCCCATCTCATGTTCAGCACTCGCGGCGCAAAATTTTTCTAATCCTCTGACGCCGCCGGTTGCAAAAACCGAACTCGCAACCCGACCAATCAGCGTGCGCCTTTCTCATGGTCGCACCAAGACGCCCGTCGCTCTTAAGTCGCTTTTCAGTCTATCTTAAGACTTCTCGTGAGTAGCTCAAATCGTGATCGTGGAGTGATTGGGCGCAAATAAAGCCTTGGCGAATTAAAGCCATGGCGACTGGTAAGTTGATCTATTTCAACCCCCATAGGTTCTTATGGTATCAGTGATCAGTGACAGTGATGCAGGATTAATATCAGTGGACTTAGGTGCAGTGAAGTGACTTTTGCCATATTGTTCCTATGGGTGGTTTTTTGGTGGTGGTTGTACCTAGGACAAGCAACTCAAAATATAAAATAGACAAAGATTCCTGCAAGGTTTCCTGAATTTGCTTGATTTTATTTGAAAAAAACTAAAACGGGCATTGGGAGAGTTTTTCCTATCTGGAAAATGGCGAACCAAAAATCCTTTCTAAGGATGGTTTTTACTCAGAAATTTTCCAAAAAGTTATTTTATTCACTGGAGAGTTTTCATCTTTCATCGAAACGTTATTACGTACATGAAACATCTGGAACCTAGAATTTCTCCACCCTCAGTTTTTTTTATTTTCATATAAAAAAACTTTTTTGAACAGGTTTGTGATCAAAATTTCATATTATAATATATTATTTTGCCTGATAATTTTTTTCTTTGAAAAAAAAATCAACGAAATCAATGATTCTAGACAATTGAAATTCTAACATATATTTTTTTCTAAAACATAACAATTTTGAGTTTAAAGGACTGTTGGGAATTTCAAAGTGGAGCTTGTCAAACGTCTTACTATATTTTTCAAAACGTTTAATTTCAGTTTCCGTTAAAGATAATTCTAGTGATTCTAGACGACCAAAATTCTAGAATATTTTGGAAGAGACCTCTCTTTCTGGAACTTAAAAATGTAGTGCTGTTTTTTGGAAAATAGCTTTCAGTAAATTTTCCAAAACGTCCACTTAGAGGGTTTGATAAAAATAATTCTGTCGAAGCTCCAAATCCTAGAATCTTCTAGAACCAACTTTTTTTTCTTGAATATGAAAATATGGATGCCTGTTTGGTATATAAATCTTTCATTCATTTTTCTATATTTTTCAAAACGTCCACTTCCAGGGTCCGTTGAGATTTTAGACCATGCAAACTCTAGAATATTCTAGAATCAACCTTTCTTTCTAGAATATGAAGATTTTTTGGAAAAACTAACTATGTAGTCAAAAAAACATGCATTATTTAACAATTTTTGATTTTATCAATTTTTCCAAAACCCTAACATTGATAATGCGATTATGCTTTTTTGTAAGTCCTTCAGTTAAATTTATAGATGCAATATATCTAATTTAAATCAGATCAACAACGTGATATTTTAGTTTTTTAAAGGTTGATTTTTGAAATTTAAATTACTCCGAAGACCTCTAATTCAAAATAGTTTCACCATACAAGCCCACAATTACTTGTTGGCAAGTACCACCTTTGACGTAATAATAGCAGGCCATCGTGGTACTGTACAATTAAACCAACCCACTGACGGAAGTACAAAAACCCTTAATGATTTAATTAATAGTCTACATGGATGTAATTAATTCATTTCCACAACTTGCAGGAGTATGATGGGCACCAAAATTTATCGAGGTCTGAAAGTAAAAGCTGCATTTTTACTTCTGCGAATGTATGACAATGAAACTTTATGTGGGTTTCACCTTGAATAAATTCAAATTTGTTGGGGTTTATGCGTGGACACGTTCATTATTTTAGTTAATTTTCCCTGCTTTCATAGCGTGAATAATGATAATATAATATCACCTAAGCAGACTTTCGTTCGTGGCGGACAAAATTAACCTATTTTTAGTGCCAATTTGAAAGTATCGACGGCGAGAACCGGTTTAACAATCGATCATAAGATTGGGTCTATCAGTATCGTGGATATTTATTTTAAAATTCTTAGCCAAACATGGTACAGGTACTCCATTGTTGAAATTCGTGGGCCACAATCTAAATGTTTGCCGACAAATATTTGTTTTTGATTTCGTGAAGCAACATCTCTAGGATTGGAGTCTGGGCTTTTGGCTGGCCATGATCAAAGTGAAATAGATTCATTGAAAATCAATGTGGGATTTAGGATATAGAACGTGTAATGTGGCCTTGTTCAAATTCATCCCACATTCTCATTATGTTACGGTTGATGGATACTGTTGAAAATTATAGAAAAAAGTATGACAAGTTTTTCAAACAGATCAATACCGTTGGCGATTTTCCGAAAAAAATGCTCCAAATTTTCATGTTCTGAAAAAAAAATTGATGATTCTGAAATATTCTAGTATTTTGATCGTCTAGGATAGTCTGATAATCAAAGGAAACTCTGAGTTGAAATTTGTACATCTCAAAATTGATCGTTTTTTTGTGTTGCTTGTGGTGGAAGTAAAGGAGTGAAAGTGAGGTTATGTTTAAATTTTGAGGCAGGATTTACTGATGTTTATCAAGTTCCAGACTGACGATTTTTCAAATAACAAATAAAATAATTATCAATTTTATGGAAAAATGTGTTGTTATAGAGCGTTAAATTCCCCATAAAAACCTCCATAAAGTTTCTCTCTAAAATTCGTAGTTTTTCAGATAAGTGACATTAAAGTTGTTAAAAAAATTGTACCTATTTGAGCTGAATATCGCATTCATTCAGATTTGACAAATATTTTATGGAAAAATGTGTAGAAAAAAAGAGTTGTGGAGCGTTAAATTCCCTATAAAAAACCTTCATAAAGTTTCTCTCTACAGTTCATAGTTTTCCAGATACGTGTTATCAAATTTGAAAAAAAAATCTATCTGTTTAAGCTGAATCCGAAATCCATTTAGTGTTTGACAAATATTTTTCGATTTGAAAATTTTATGTGAAAATGTGTGGAAAATCAAGTCATAGAGCGTTGAGTTCGCCATAAAATCCTCCATAAAGTTGAAAAAAAAAACTGTATTTATTTATGACAAATCTGAAATCCATTCAGCTTTTGACAACTATTTTACGAAAAAGAAATTTTATGGAGAAATGTGTCGAGAATGAGGTTGTAGAGCGTTCAATTCCCATGAAAAACCTCCATGAAGTTTCCCTCCAAAATTCCTAGTTTCTCAGATACGTGCTTTCAAAGTTGAAAAAAAATGTACCTACTCAAGCTGAAAACTGACGCTTATTCAAAAAACTTGTAATCCAGAAAAACAGGTTTATTCTAGAAAACTTTGGGTTTTGAATCATTTCATCCAGAATCATCGAAACTATTTTTAACGATTTCTGAAAGTGAACGTTTTGAAAATCAAAAAAACGTTTGACAATCTTTAGATTACATATAACAAAAGTGGGGATTTTTAAAAAACTTTTCCAAATTTTCATCCTCCAATAAGGAAGAGTTATTCTAGAATATTCTTAAATGTTCTAGAATCACCGGAACTATTTTTATCGGACCCTGAAGTAAGACGTTTTGAAAAAATATACATATAAATATGATCATTCTGTTAATGACTTTTTGATTCTTTCAATTTCCATGACACGAGTGAGACTTTGAAAATATGTCCAAGGGCTTTAAGAAAAAACTCTCAAAGTTTCTTTCGAAAATGAAAAAAAAAACATTTTATTCATTTTCAAAATGCTCAATTTTGAGATTCTTTTTTTTAATAAAATGCTTCACACGAAGAAATATGATTTGGTAATACTTTAAAACTCCTATTAGAGGCTTCAAAGGCCTATTTGAACCAAGGAAATGGGCAATAAGACCTTTATGAATCTTTTGTACCTCCGATTATGACACGAATAGGGCTTTAGAATTACTTTTAAGTCCACCAAACATCAAAAACCTCTCTATTAAAATAAATAGAAGGCTTTTTCACTGATTCATCTTTGAAATTCTTAGTTTTAGGAACTCTTCGACTTTTTTTAAACTTCTTTAAACCAAGGGAATGAGTATTAAATCTTTCTCAAAACCTTTTTTTTTAATAAAGTGCCCAAAACAGGAAGGAATATGACACAAGTAAGGCTTTACAACTCTCATTGAAGGGTTCAAAATGATTTTTGAATCCTCCGAATATCAAAAACCTTTTTGTACCACTGATTCATCTTTGAAATGCTTGTTTAAGAAATTTTTTAATCTTTTTCAAACTTGTTTAGACCCAGCAAATGACCAATAAATCCTTGTTAAATCTCTTAATCCTTTTATTGCATAAATTCATTGAAAAAGAAAATTATGAAAATCAGAATCTTTAAACAAGAAGAAATATGACACAAGTAAGGCTTTAAAATGACTTCAAAATCCTCCTAACATCAAAAACCTTTCTTCTGAAATTGACACTTATTCATCTTCAAATTCCATATTAAAAAAAAAAAAAAAAATCTTTCAATCTTGTTTGAACCCAGCAAATGACCATTGCATCTCTTGATAAGATTAAAATGCTCAGGCAAAAAAAATAAAAGAAGCGGTAGGGCTTTGAAACTCTCATAAAGGCTTTAGGAAGAATTTTGAAACTTTAAAAAATGATTTATTAACTTATTTTTTGGAGTTTTTTTTAAATCAAGGCTTTATAAACCCATAATGTGAGCATAAGATCTTTTCAAATCTCTTGAACTTTGTTCCGGGTGAAATGATCGAAGCAAGAAAAAATATGACACAAGTGAGGCTTGAAAACTGTAATTAAAAAAACCTTTCATAACCACTGATTCATGCTCAAAATCTTTTTTTTTAGTATTTTTTATTTTTTTCCAAGCTTGTTTAAATCCAGCAAATGACCATTGAATCATTTTCAAACTCTTAATCCTTTGATTAAATAAAAGGCTTGAAAAAAAAATGTGAAACTCAGTAAGGCCTTGAAACTGTCAATAAATGCTTTTAAAAGGACTTGGAAATTTTGGACAGATAAAAATTCACCAAATCGTCAATTTTCCAAAAAACTTAAATTTTGTCGGTCTGTCAAATGGTGGATGCTGTATATTTTAAATTAAAAATTCACCCTCAAATCAACTGTAACCATAATA
This sequence comes from Orchestes rusci, assembly GCA_958502075.1. Taxonomy (NCBI): domain Eukaryota; kingdom Metazoa; phylum Arthropoda; class Insecta; order Coleoptera; family Curculionidae; genus Orchestes; species Orchestes rusci. The sequence goes on from OY293312.1 coordinate 7,354,469, forward strand.
GAAGTGGAAATGACATGACGCTACTCAAAAACCAAATGTTGGTTGAAAATCCACCCATATATCAAAAACCCATGAATAAATTCCACACTTCCTCAATAAACATCCATCCCTAATAATTTAAACATAGCCACAATCCATCAACCACCACAATCAATTTAAATATTCAAATCGAGCTTCTTCGTCTACTCGACTATCAATACCTCTCGCTTAAAATAGCAATTATTCAATAACAGCTGAAATATCAAAAAATACAGTTACTGTTTTACGAAAAAAATTGAATTTGCCGACAACGATCTAGTCAAATAAATAGTCATTGTACAAAAACTATCTTCCCACGACTGACCTTATTTTTACCTTATTTGTACAAAAGTAAAACCAAAATTTACTTTGGTTCAACAATTTTTACAGCCTCATCAACTTTTGGTGCAAATATCCGGAAAAAATGTCAGGTTTTACGTGGAAATTGCAACTTTTTGGCAACATATGTTTAAAGAAAACGCCTCCATTTGCAAGAGAAAGTGATTGTGCAAAGAACTAGTCACCGTCGTATTAAAAGAAACGGCCAAGCGTTAAGTCGACTTGACTTAAGTGTGAAGGTCGATTTTATGGATTTTCTGGGTACATTGCATAAAAATGATCATTGGACTTCACCATTTATTTAATATTCAATTCACCAAGCAGGATAAAATCGCGTAAAATATGTTGGATGTATATGAACACTAGATCCGTCAGCGCATTAATTACTCATGACTAAATAAGTACACAAAGCTCCCAATTCATGGCTGTCATATTGTTGTTACATCATTTAAATAAACAAACAACATCTATAATTATCCACATTGATGCATAACTGCATCTATTTGAAAAGGTGCAACTACTGCATCAGCTGGTCGACTCAAGGATCATTTATTGAAAAACATATTGCAACTCGTCATGCGTTACGAATGTACAGCTTCCTTTTTAGAACAGAAACGTTAAGTGGGTTTGTCTGTTATGTAAGTTTTCAACTTGAAATTTTCCAAAACATTAATGCAAATACAATAACGATACTCTTTTATAGACCATAACACAATAAGCAATAATTTCTTCCAATTAATTTATTGACTTATCATTTCTATTGTAATTTCAATCCAGTTTGACTTAACTGGAACAAATGATTGTTTATCTCAAAAAAATAAATCGTGAGACTGAATAAAATAATAGACAAAGCTGCACCGTGTGTGCTGCTTGATATTTTCCCAAGGCTAATTACCACGATGCATATTTTTAAAATTTAATTTCCAAAAATCCTCGACAACTGCTTGAGTAAACATAAATGTTTGTTCACACTTTCGGGTTTTAAATGTCAAAACACGTCACGTTTGGTTCTGGTTTAGGTGTGGTACCATTTTCGGTTAAGACAAATGTCACAATTTGTACTTGAAAATTAACTCTCCTTTGCTCTTCTATGTGACCGTTTAAGTCTTGGAGAGACAAACTTCCGAGTAGCACAGCAACCCCAAACCCAATTACTCAACCTGTCAAATATCATTAATTTCCACCTAAGATAGAAATCGGCCTCTAGTCCAAGTAATCTTCGTCACAATGAAGATATAGATAAACGCAATACGCAAGCCGGCTGTCCATAGTCTGAAAGGACTTTTGAATGAGTCAATGAATTTAGATGTCACAGACTGACATCTAATTACGATAGAACCGGCTTGTTAAAGGTGAATAGCAAAGGCTGTGGGTGCTAAATCTGGACTGGTACTGGGTTAACCGTATGGGGAGTCTGGGTTTTTTAATACCAGACCGAAAATTGGCCGTAAATCATGGGTTGGCGGATTGGTTTATGATTTTTCTCGGAAGGGCCTTGATATGGTGGGTGGCTGGGAATTCTTGATCCCCCCCCAATGAGGCGTTAAAAATATTATTGAATAATTACCTGCCAAGGACTGCAACTAGAGTAAATTGCCCTGTAATTTTTCCCTGAAACCAACAGGAGAAACATTCGCCATTACATGATTGCAATCCATGCCACTCAGCACAGTATTTATGCAAACGCATGTACATCTACGCCTATTCCATCTCATTTACTCTCATCTCTATGAAAAATCGAAACATTATTCACGTTATAATTGCAGCCCATCGCAAATTCTCCGACTGACCATAACATTTCACAATTACGATTTTTTACTCAAGTCTTAGATCGCTAATCTTCTGGATTTAATTGAGGCAAAATCCAACATCGATATGTTTATGAGAATACGTAATTAGGTTTTATACGGGCGGATTTGGAAAAAATAGGGTTACTTGTCCCCTATAAGGAAGCTTTAACCAACCATGAACTTTATATAGTTTGGCCTGGAACTATTAATCGCACTGTATAATGCCAGCGTAGGTGCCTATGGTGTGGGATACACCATTAGCTGAATGTCTTGTTGGCCTTGTTATGGCTTAGATGGGATTTTGAATAAATTAATGAAAGATCTTAGTTTTAGCACCCAATCTCACTTCCACACCGTTCAAGTCTTTGAGACGCCAACTCCCGATTGAGACCATTTTTCTAAATATAGATTTTTACGTGACCACTTGTTAAAATCATTAGCAAAGGTCATGGGTTACAACCATGAAAAAATCATAAAAAAATCACTTCATTACCAAATAACATAAATCAGCACAGCATGGTTTCTGTGATTGACTAACAAAGACTTATGAGTCATCAAAGTTCATTAAAAAAAAAATAAAATAAACCAAGAAAACATAAAAATCCCACCATTTTGTTCCGCATGGTACGGCGCCTTTTGACAATGTCGTTATGCGGTTTGATTCTTTGTCTCTTAAAAAAATTATTCAACTGGAGCACACGACTCAAAGGGCCTTATCTTGTAGCAGGTAGATTGAATTAAGGTGTCATGTGTATACACAAGACGTCCGACTTTATCAAGATCGTCGACCTGTATGGGGTTTGTTTGTTAGGCAAATGAAGCGAGGAATTTGGGTGGGTATGGGACGTGCTTATGAGGACATTGTCTAGGTGCTTTAATGGCTTAATTTGGGTATGGGAGGTTTGTTTTGGTGAGTTTTGTTGCTCGATGGTGCGGGTTTGTTGTCTATGTGATCATTGAAGTTTAAGAAATATGAGTCGTAGATTAGACAAGCAACTTTTTCTTCTCTGCTCTTGATCTTTGGTAGCTGAAATAATTTGCCTTTTCTTCATTGTTTTTCAACTATTTTGAAAAAGAGTCAAGTCATTTTTTTCCTGATCACATAGAAACTTGATTAAACGAAGAAACGACGAGTGATTTCAGTTTCATTCCCAGGAAAGTCTATCAAAGCCAAATAGGATTACCTAATTGAAACTTGATCAATTATTTTGTTTGATCATTTTTTCTGCTTTTCTTTATTTACATTATTTTTATATACAATAATTTAAACCACCTGCTCAGTTTCTCGACACTACATCAAAATTTCCATCTAAATTACATTCAAGGATTTTGTCTTCACCTTATTGTGTTTATCTTATAAATTCTGAACAAAATCAAGTGAAATGTCTCCTTTATAAGCTTATCGAAGAAGAATTTAAACTCAATTTGAACCTAAAAAAAAATGTGTGCATAGCTGTTTAGACACATCATTTCTCTTTTTTTTTAATAAATCTCACTTTATAAGGCCTTTGAAGCAAAAAATTCAGAAAATAATGTGGCACATCAAGTTTATCCTAAAAAGATTCAAACAAGCACATATGCCCGATTTCTCAACATTTGACACTGTACATTTAATAGCAATCAATTCTATTGTTAGCTAAATGGGTTCAAACCAGATGGCAATACAAGCATTCTCTGAAGATAACATCTCAAACGTTCAAAAGTCCTTAAAATTCATAACAAAACTTCGCAATAACAAAAAAATTCCAAGAATCACTCTGATATTTGGGTAAGTTTACCAGGTTCATGAAAGCATGTCAGGAATTAGGTTATCTATCGTTATATTTACCGAACAAATGTCTGCCAATTTTTCACCAGATGTCTATACAATAACTTGAGAATCCGATAAGATGACATAATATCGTTGAGAAACCGAAATGGTTGTTCATCCAATCAGAGTCTCTAGAATTGGTCTGAACAAACATAAGCTGATTTCTTTGAAAAAATTTCGGGTTATTCGCTTATGGGACCGTTTAAATCTGAGAGATATGATCAATTGATTAGACAAGCAACCTATTCATTTGCAAAACGGGATTCCGGCATGGGAAATTTTGTTCTCCATAAGAAAATATCACTACGATTTTACTATACAGTCAATTGCATATATAAACATGTCCTTATTGCACAATAATAGTTTTAAATATTATTCTAGGTTGTTGGAATATTTGCATTCAATCATTGCTGGTTATATCACAACTTCCTCCATGAGGTTGTTTGTCTGTATCCACCGCAGTTTCAATTTTCTTCAACAAAAAATCACAGGAGTGAGATTTTGAATAGCAACAATTTCAATAAAAAATGAACAACAATCTGCTCCAAATAAAACCACGGTAAAAGCAAATATCATACAATATACGTTGGCCTGTTACTCATAAAACAATGGCCTTGCACAACACTCCTTTCACTTACCAATTCGTGAGTCTTATCAATGGTCCCCAATTGGAATTTTTCCTTGTCATATGTCTCGTTGCATCAGCTAACCCAGTTTTTTGCAAAGATCAACACGTTGACCCCTGCCAAGTGAAAGCAGTAGCCTAATATGGATCATTAAAAATTTCTCCCGAAGATCTCCCGATATAACAAACCTAAAATGAAGAAATTCCCCGAATGAATATTCACTTTGATTGTTCAAGCGACCCACTTCGTGCTTCTCATACTTTTGGTTACAATGGCTCAAGCAATAGCGGAAACAGGTTAACTGTTTTTTGTTACGCATTGAATCGGTAATGGACGGTGATCTTCAAAATACTCCTCCCACTTGAGCCCTTTCGGTAAAGATGATTACAGGGCGTAAAAAAGCTCAATGCTTTCCCACCGACACTAATGACTTGATGGGGAAAAAACTATAAATGGGGTAATTGGGTTGAGTGAGTTGGGTTTAGTGAGGGAGGAGTGTTGTTGTGGATATTCATTTTAATAAAAGTAGAATATAATGAACGGGTTGCTTGTCTAAGGGACTGTTCATGTTTCAGAGACTGGAGTTATCAATTAGGCAAGCAACCATTTGTCCTTGATCATTCTTTGTTGAATTTTTTAATGAAAATTAGTTCAGTCTTGCTGACGACAGATTGCTCGGGATTTGAATACAACTACATTTTGCTAAAACAACAATGTTAACGGCTTGAGACTGAAATCCAGAAAAACGACTAACAAGGTTTTATTTAGAAGTTTAGCCTGGAAAATGTTGGCCAAATGGGCCAGTCGTGAAGTAGAATAAAGTGAAGGATGAAAAGAAACATTATGTTGAATGATTCAAGTGAAATATAACAAAAAAACAGACAGATTGACTGAAAATGCAGAAACATACACACATAAAATAAGAAAGTTTAAAAATTGTCAGCAGAGAATATTAGTCTGTAGATATTTCTATTCCTTATTCATTGCTAGTTCCAAACATTATTTGAAATTGATAAATGGCTAACACGAAATGAAAAATGGGTTACCCGCCTATGTGCACGTTGAATATTTGAAGATAGAAACTCTCAATTAAGCGAGTAACCTCAGTTATTTCTATTTTTTTTTTCAAGAAAATTCAAAACACACCTGAACAATTTAGCAAAACTCATTAAGAATTCATGAAACATTTGTTAAAGCTAATAACTACAGTACAAAAAAAAACACAAAAACATTGATTAGTAGCATAAAAAATGAGGAACATGCTATAAACTGCTAAAATACAAAAGAAAATTAGAAATAAAACATTCGATGTAGCTCAGTTATAATGAGAATAGAACAGTCTTATTAAATTTCCTCGCCTTGTGTAGGAAAACCTACCCGTTAATTTTCTCAGCTGAACATATCCACAATTACCAATCGACCACGCATAGATAACTGAATAACAACCACATTTTTGTCAATTAAAAATTAATATTTCCTTACATAAGTATTCCAACTAGTCGCTATATGTTCACATAATTGCCCAACAATTTCTCTGAATAAAACCAGGAATCTTAATGTACTACGAGGAAGAAATTTCCTCTTTGAAGTTGCTTGTCTCTTTGACGACTTGTTTACTGATTTTCTTTGTCTTTACAGCGAAAATGAAGATGTGTCTTCCGCTAGTCGTTTGGATATGGCTACACTCCATCACAACAACGGTGAGTAACCCTAGATTCTCTAAATGGCTCTAAATTTTATGCTCCTATCGGATAATTATGATACCTGAGACGCGATTCGCTTTTAATTTATGAGTCAATATTACACGTTAGCCTTGCGCTTCAACGCAAACACGGCGCATAAAAATAATTGAGCTTGTGTTTTTTTGTTTTGGTTTGATGGGTACAACCATTACAACCATCATTATATGTTGAATTTACAAAAGTTCTTTGCCTATGTGACTGTTTGAGTCTTCGAGATATAAACAGTCGAGTAGACGGGTCTTTTTATCCATTCTATGTAAAACCCCGCTAGACCTGTTGGTATTCAACGAAAGCAAAAGCAACCCATCGAATTCCGATTAGCCGTTTGACTTCAACCAGCTTCTAGCAAACAATGGGTTATTGAATATGGTATCCACCCACCGCTCTATCGACAAGATTTACAATCGCACGACATACCTTGCTAACAAGTCTTGCAGGAAAAAAATCATTTTGGCAACCATGCCAGGAAGTGACCTTAAGTGGGTTAGTGACCCACTTGAATGTTTCCTCGAACGAAACCGAAAGTGGTCCCTTTTAACCGGACACTTTCGGCTTAAGTGGAACAATGCAATTAAGAGAAAAGGAAAAGTGGAGTCAATTATTGGACTTAGATCTGGCCAAACAAGTCGTAAACAAGCATGTTCATTAGAAGGATATCATTTAATAGCGCAGCCATCAACTTCCTCGTTATACCCTTACCGTATGGTAGCCCAAAAGCAACCACTTAGCCTAACGATGCTCTATTGACAATAGACGTTGCTCACTCTAAATCACTACCATTGAAAATCGCCCAAAGCGACAAAGAAAAATCACTGATCAGTAAATACAGAGCCTTGATGGTCCTTTCAATTCGCAAATCAGCTACCCGGATAGATTACCAAGCTAGATTAGACCAACACCCGTAACAATGCTGTGGGCCTATCACTAGATCTGATACATGGGAATTTGAAGTACTGTTAGATGGCAATTTAGCAGAGATTGTGGGGGTACCACTCTGATTACCATAAATCAATTAATAGCACCAAGGTGCGAACCATCGACATGCAGCGATATATTTCTTCACGAACATGGCTCTTTCTGTTCTTGGAACGTATCAATAGCGAAAAAATATCGCAACGGCAGAACCGGAATAGATAAGGTCGGATTTACTGGTCGTGTTTGTGGTTCAGCAAATCTGCCTTTAAGTTGGATTTACATGGTTTTAGTGGTTGTGGAGATGGGTTTGCTTGGACACCCTGTATTGGAGTTATTTAATGGCTTGGTAATGGATTGTAATTGGTATGTTGGGTAACAAATTCAATTTCCACGATATGGACGTAGTTTGAACCCATTAGCTGTGGGGATTGGGAAATTGAATTTCCACATGTCGATGTCACTGATTAGGTGATGAAAATGAAGTTCACAACTAGACCAATAACTTTTTAGATTGATTTTGCTCAATTTACTGAAATTTGCAGCTTGGAAAACCATTTTAATCATGTTGAATCTGTTTTCTTCCAAGAAAGTACCATCAACCTCGCCCATCTTGCCATTACGGTTTGTCTAAGCCTTAATCAATGCGAGCATTTCTGTTTTTTTTTTCTTGATCCACCTAAAACTGAGAATTATAGGAGGTGCATTTAGATAAGAAATCCTCATTTCTTTACGCTTTCCGTTAAAGAAAGTGGAAGATGACTTCACTTTTGCTCTTGCATTTTTAATAATCATCAAATTAATTGCCATTTTATAATTCACCTTGTCTACCTATTAGAACATATCATCAGACCCACTGACATTTTAAAATAGAAAGGAAATGGTTGCAGCATCATTTGATATTTTATATGGAATAAGTATTGGAGAAATCTCGTGATTTATTTAAAAATGCAAAATTGCCAAAAAAAGAGAAACCTGAAAATTGGCACAATCAATAAGTTTTTTCAAGCGAGAAACTCATTTGTCCTCATCAATGACAACAACAAAAACAGAAATATGAATCACATTTCTCGAAATTAATCTTTTTCCAGTAACACTCGTAAAGGAAAGTTCAAGGATACCATCTCATGGTACATTCTTCGTTTAATTGAACCCATCAATGCGTCTAATGTATCATTTGGAAACTGAACAAAAAATTGTATTTTCTCTGAACAGTGTTGAGATTTATTCAACCAACAGTTTTTACAATTAACGGAATAAACTCAGTGGCTGACAATTATTTATTCAAAACCGCATGTCGTCGAAATGGTCGATGATCTCAAGCCTGCGATTTATAGACAAAATCCTGTTGCTGAAAATTAATTCTGTATGGCCACTTATGAGTAAGCTTAGTGACAACATCATTTGTTTTCGATATATTATTTGATTTTTGGTGCAAAGGTTGCTGGTTTATTTGAACGTGATAGTCTCTATCAACTGGACTGTCACATAGGCGAGTAACCTTTTTGCGTTACAACATTTGAATAATATTCACACCTTGTTGCATTTCCAATAACTCAATTAATATTCCCACAATGCCCTGTTATTCGTATTTAGTGCCCCACTGTGCATTTTAACTCTCTCATTGAAGAATAATCTGCACGTGGGCTACAAAAATTGTACACGGTGAGATACAACCTAACAAGACAATCTCATGAAAAAGATACAATCACGGATATTCAAATTTTTGGTCAACAAACTACCTCATCCTTCAGATTTCGTGAAGTTTTATGAAACCATGCACGGTACCGTATTTTCAGATGTAACCTTTTGATAGTTGGGTTCAGTACGCTCAGGTGGTGTATCTTTTTATCTGGTTATTATTAATAGTACCCAGGTATTCTGTGACTGCTCTATTCATTACAGCAGGTTGCTTGTCTAATTGACCGCTCATATCTTGGAAACTTCAACGGTCACATAGACGAGTAGACCAAGATTCTTCACCTTGACAGTTCAAAACCTCTTCGTGAACGCATTCCATAACATAATTCGCAACTAATGATCTACATATTAAGCCATTATGGCACCCATTACCGGTAATATCAATTTCATATAATTCGAGATTAGGACGTACACTGCACGCTTTTGACGTTACATTGTGAATTTTATTATAGAACATTAAGTGCTATCAGCGAGAGCGTACACTTCCTTATGGGCTTTTGATGTGGAACAAAAAATGGTTGAGCCGAGCATTTTTGATGGTATTCTAGGAATGGTACTCCATGGTTTTGCTTGGAAACCTCGGTTGGCTGTGGTTAATGGTTGATGGTGGTTAGTTTAGTGTTATTGATGATTATTGTTGATGGAATACATCGTCATGATTTGGTTTTATAGAATCGTAACAATGTCAAGATTTATGGAAAAAAAGACCAAAGTCTGCTCTATCCAGGTTGAAAATCTCTATCTCAACTAGAAACAGAATGAGAACTACTCAAATCTGTTTAAAGGGTACTCTTCCCAATTTTACAACCAGTTTCTTCTCTACTTGATACCTCAAGTCCACGGAAAGAGAACAGTCAGATAGGCAAGTAAACTTTTTCGGTTATATTGTTTGTTATGTAATTATTCTCCTAGTAATGGATGGTTTTGATAGGAATAAATGTATGAAACGGCAAATCGTTATCAGTTATTGTCAAGGGTATGGTGCTAAAGAACCTGAGATTCTCCGATATGGTCTAAGTAAAACACCAGTAAAACAAGAAGAGAATAAAGATCCACTTGTCATCTCCTGACATTGTTCAAGAAAGTCCTTGACAAAGCCAATCAACAGCGTCAGCCAGAAATAATCACAGATATTCTGCAGTTCACTGAACACACTTATTTATTTTCCTGTGTCTGTCTAGTGGCGTCTCGGGGTACAATCATGGCATGCAGGTGGCAGGTTCTAGTCTTGTTGTTCTCTCTGTAGAACATTTTTTCCAGCAGATTGATATTCAGCAAAGCGCATTATGGTAATCGGCTTCCTCCCATTCAGTTAAATTTTGATGTATGTATATCCGCTGCCATTCCATCGCATATTTATGAACGGATTTTGGCAATATCTGTCTGATTGATTGACAATACCCCCATAATAGAGCCATAACTACTGGTGAAATGCAACTTGTTAGCAGATGGCCTACATATGGCAGTATCTACGATTGCATTCATTATGGTAACTGTTAAATCGTAGCAAATTACAAATTAGATTCGAAACCAGCTAAATTGCGTGCTTGTTCTCCCTAATCTATCCTCATGTGAAAGAGTTTGCGTTTGTATAAATAATGTTTGACGGTTAATTTTCCGGAGATGACTTATCGTTGCAGGGAACTGAATCTTGACAGGAAATCGGCCCATAAATTCCAATCAACTTTTATAATACGTTCAATGCATTATTATCAACTTGCTTGTAGTATTTTGTATTGTCAACTGCCACATTTCCAATGACAACTATGACAGAAATCAAATTAAAGTTCAGGATGTCTTTCCTTAAATCAATCTTTACCAGCAAGTTTTGTTTCATTTGAAAATGGATGCCAATGCAAGAATACCCTAAAATCTTTGCTGGTATGGCATACTCGACAGCTGATTCCGTTCCACTGACTGCAGGTGAGCACTATGTGATAGCTCCGCAAGGACAATGCAGATGGCACTGTTGGTCATTGGAATAATGGGAGGGATCGTTTCAGGGCCACTCTTTCCTAATTTGACAGATAGTCAACGGTCACATGATGAATATCGGTCTAGAAGTACCTACTGACAAGTTTCAAATGACAGTTATGAAGAATGTCAACTGTCACACTGTACTCTTCTCAAATTGGAATCATTCTTCTTAATGGAAAGAATTAGACCAATGATTGAGATGAGTTGTAGATGGTTACAATCACTTATTAAAGTTCTTGGCTTCAAGACCCACTTTTAAACAAATTGCTTATCTGATTAGATCGGTAAAAGCTCAATATCCAAAGTGACTTTCCTTACATTAAATTCAGACCACACCCATTTGCTGTGTTTGAAATCGAGAGAACATGAAGAAATAATTTTGGTCACTTATGTAACCCACAATGGAAAAAACTATAACGGAACATAATAACACACTTAGACACATCATTCAATCATTTTCGGTGATCATTTACTTCAGAATTTCAAGTGGACGTATTTATTCGGCATCGCAGCATGAGGACTTCAATCGAGTGAAACCAAGTAAAAAAAAATCCTAGTCAATATTAATCAACCTGCTGATAGAGCCGTAGATAAGATATCCCGGGGAGCAGTGTGTATACCAATTACAGAACCCTAATGGTTGTGGTGCATTGAACCAAAAGAATTAATATAGACATTACGCGGGTAATTGGCAGCTAATGAGCAACCATTATGATGGGTTGAAGGTTTACATCCAAAAGTTACTAAGACAGTATTCTTAGATGATGGCACCGCAGGGTAATGGCTAGAATGTGGTGGAAAGTAGATTTATTCGCGCTCCAATTATCCACAATAAGGAATCAACTAAGGCAGATCTGGTATCTGGGCAACTGTAAACTGATCCGCCTACCATTGTGATTTGCATAACTGCCACAGCAGCGAATAATATAACAGTATAATTCATTGCAATAGAACCAATTGATTTGGATGAGCTGAGGGGCATTTGAGCCCCTTCAATTTATATTAACATTAACTAATCAAAAGATGTTCCACCTGCTGAGTCACAGGTATTTCCGTCCGGTCTATGGTACTATGGTTCTTCTTCGTCTTCTTTCTTGTCGACGCCTCACGTTCTCGCACTTCCGGTATCTGGCCTATTGTGTTAGTTGGTGTCAATGACGTCTTATATTGATGGTCTTTTGTGTGCCTTGACTGAGTAGAAACATTTTCTTGTGTTCCACTGATGAAGACGGATTATGTCTAGGAAATAAACCCGTTGGCAACGTCGCAGACTGTCAACTATGTCATTCATTAAAACCCCAAGCCATGCTGTAGCCAAATTATAGTAATTGAGCCTTCCCATACGTGCAAAACCCCTAAAAAAATCCATGGGAAATTTTCAGGCGTGGCACAAAGCGCAAAATAGCAATTACGTTGACAATTGCAAGGGATAAGAAATAATTGCGATTCGTTTTCCGGGTTTAATAACGTTGAGAAGATCCCCATCTCAATATTCTAACACCTTGACGTCATGGTACGTGGGTCTACACCTTGGGCGCCTTTTATGGAAAATTGCATAACATCTCTTGACATACTAGTGCAGTCAAGAAGCTAATTAGAAAGTGCTAATTTGAATTCACGGCTTCTGGGTAGTGTGGGTGGAATGGGAGCTGGGATGGTAAATGCGGTCTCCTAAATTTGTCGGATTTGGGTTACATTGATTGATTTAGTGATCTTCTAATAGTGAAAACGGGGACCAAATGCAAATGAAACTTTTGTACGGTCACATACCTCTGTATCTTTTATCCCTTTAATCGATGAGGTCACTCCCAAGGGTCCCAATATCCAATAGAATATGCCTCCTGACTAATGTGAGCGTGAACGTATAGTGACGTTTGGGCAAGTGCGGTTCGTTTTTCTCACGTTTGCGTTTTCGGACATACGTGATCTTAAGCGTTTTCATGGAGTATAGTATCATGTGACCATTCCAGTTTCGTCTGTCATTAAGGTCAATTGCAGCTCGCCGATTGTCTGAAAGTGACATCAATGACAGACCAAACTGGAATGGTCTCATGATACCGTATATACTCCATGAAAACGCTTCTTGTGTGTCTTTACGTATTGCACGTTATCCGAGGCTTTTGGGACCATAACGATAACGTGAATTTTATGTATTGACGTATTACGTTACCGTATTCGTGTTGGCTAAACTTCAACTACGGAGTCTCCAAATTTGACGACCGCTACGCTGACCGCTGACATATATTGAAAGCTAGCCGTATTCTTTTTTGTTCCATTCACAGCGTTCCAATTGAAAATGGAAAAGCGCGTTTTTTCAACGATCGAGAATTTCCGAAGCGGAAACTAGAAAGAGAATTGCCTGTTATGTAATTCGGAGTATTCACGATCGGCTAATGAATAAGCGTACTTATTGTATGGGTGCGATTTGTCAAAAGAAATCGCATTTTGTCTCGATGTCATATTTCCAGGTTTAGGACTAGATTTTTAAAAAGCGCAGTAAATTTTAATGCACTCATGACCTGCAACTTTAAATGGGCATTTTGTAATCAAAATTTACTCTTCTGATTTTGTCATCAGTAATAATCAAGCGCATTTTGTCCACTGACAAATTTATGATCTACTATAATGAACTGATATTTCACGACTCAATACTTTTTTTCTTAACATTATCAACTAGGAATTTCCGATCGGAAATTAGAAGCCGCATTGCTTATTATTCGACTCGAAGTCTCTATGATCTGGAAATTACTAAACTTTTTGTAAAAAAAAGCGCATGATGTCAGGATATGAAATAATGAGATAACTGTCGGTTCCGATCAGATAATTGAAAAGTGCAGTGAATTTTAGTATGTCTATTTATTCCAGATCTTTCACTTCAAAACCGCATTTTGTATACTTGAGAATTTATGATTTATGATTGGCTACTACCAACTGAATTCAAACGTACAAGAAAATTTACGATCAGAAACCAATAAAGCGCATTATTTTGTTGATCAATTAGATTCTGAAATGGAAAAGCAGAGTTATTTCTGTGAAGAAGGTGGAACCAAGGACCTGTACTACTTCTAGGTTATGAAACTGCAATGTATGAGTTGTAGAGTACGATTCATCTAAGAACTGTATACCCCCGATGTTTTCCTCTCTCTCAGGCTGCGTGAGGGCCTCATATAGCGTGAGAGAGACGAATACATGGTCGGTGTACAGTTCTTAGTTGAATCGTAGTCTACGTGCTTCAACCAGTTATCAAGATTTGATCATTAAAAACTGCAGAATTCCTGTGAATTTCTCAAACTCACGATTTGAACATGGAAAACCGTAGCAAGAATATTTTATGTGTATAGTAACTTGTAGATTGTAAAGAGCAATTATTGATAATTTCCAACATTTGCGGTTGGTTTGTATTATTGTGGAAGTCATAAATTTCATGATTAGTTAATGAGAAACCGAGCTTTCTTAAACTCGGTTTGGTATCAATCTAGATAAAAAAATTAAAGATACATTTTCTGACATTTCTCCTAAAAATGATTTTTGTCCGAATATAACAGTGCTTATGTTAAAATCATAGAGAATTTTAAAAAGTGCACTTTTTCACTGGGCGAACAATTAAGTCTACAGTTTTGTCTTCTTTTCAAAGTGCGGTTTTCACCTGAACCATTATTGATCTGTTCATATACAAACGCAAATGCGCTTCTTTATCATCGAATCATAAGTTGCGCAATACCGTCCAATACCCCAAAATTGGATTTGCAAGTAAAAAAGGTTGTAATTAAAAGTCTTAAAATATGCGGTTTTTTAGTTGCTTATCTTAACATTATCATTTCCAATAATAATTTTAAATGCGCTTTGGAAAAATCTTATCCTAAATCTCGCATCACCCAATGAAAAAAGTTTGTCAGTCAATTAAATGCGCTTTCAATCTTGCAAATCACAAGTCTCAGATCCAATGTGAAATGGGCAAATCGTTTTTTGATTTCAAAGTCTTAAAACACGGGTTTTCAGGTAGCGTATGTGAAAATTTTTAATCCCAATCATGATTTAAACTACCCTATGTTACAATCCAATCCCAGACCTGCAAAAACACCAAAATTGGAGCAACTTTTATACCAAAACTAGACTCTACAGAAACACGCTGTTTCAGAATAAGATGCATTTCCTCAAATGGGTTAATCCTTAGATGATATCAAGAAAATGAGTTGAAGTAAAAAAAAATTCTAGATATTTTTACTATGTGTTTTGGTCCGAAGAGATCATCTGAGAATTCTCCTAAAATTTCCTATGAAAAAGTCCGGACCTTATTGTCAAACTTGGCAACTGTGCGGATGGTTGTGAGCTTCATTTCAACGGCAAAATGCAGCGCATGGCTAATGTCAGGTTTGAATTTGGGAAACGTCAGTTCTTCAGAGGCGTATTTTATTGGTAATTAAGTGTCACTCCGTGAACCGTGAAATATGATCTGTGCAAAATACGAGGTTGTTTGAAAAGGTGAAGTCTAAGTGTTACCGTACGTATTCTCGAGCGATAACATTTCGAGTGGGTTCAATCTCCATTTCCTGATACCCCATAACAGCAAATTAAATTGAATCTCACCATCAGCCATTTACATAAAGAACTTTTTGTACGATTTGTACCGCAAAGCCTCATCTCGTACTCTGTGGGAGAGAAATTAAGCGCCCCACACGGCCATTTTGTTTATCACTCCTAATAAAGTTCCGGCACTTGTAATTTCGATCATATGAAATTATTATGCAAACGGAAATGCGACCAGTGCAGTGGAACCTCTTCCGTTCTCGAAGGTTGTCCATGTTACCGTTATGATGGGACAAGGTCGCTTGAATTTAAACTGATCATTGATTCGATAATTGATATACTGGGTGAGTCGGGCAACCCTTTCTAGTGCCGCTGATGCGTTATTTAAAATGCATTATGCCGTATTTGGAACCGCGTTCGCAACTGTACATACGGCTGCGTTTTATAATAAAATTATCGCAAAATTGCTTGAGCGCGAATTAAGGATATGCCTTTGATGGTGCTGCCGTTGTGATTGTTTTCGCTAAGTATCCCGTGGTGGTCTGCCGACGGAAATAACTGTTGATAATTGCCTTGGTCATGAGAAAAATAGGACCACCAGAACAAATGTACTAGCTGAGTCATACATTCGGTTAATTGGGCTATTTATTCCATAATTAGTTGCCACTTTGAAATAATTTTTAATGGACCTGTGCAATGTATTATGAAATATATTATGCAGGGTCAGTCAGCGGAGCGAGACAAGCTCAAAGTTCAATTTTTCTAATGATAACCTATTTTTTTTATCATATTCTCACAAAAATTCTAGATAGTTTTCGTGGAATATACCATTTATCTGAAAGTCATCAAATAAAGAGGTCACACCTTAACATTCTTTTTGAAAATATCATCACAAAAAAACCAATATAGTCTTGTATAAAACATGTTTGTTATTTTTTCAGACTAAAATGTGATGACAAATATAGGGAGTCATTTGAGATAATCAGTCTCTCTAAATAGAAGACGAGAAAAACCAAAATGTGTTTGTTTGTTGCACAAGGTGGGAGAGTTGTTGAAAGATAACTCCTCCAGCGTATAAACTTCGGACATATAAGGCCATTGCCGGGATATAAAAGCCTATAATTTTAATATTCCACAATCTATTGCATATTTACTCTGGCAGCACCGCGCCTTTTACGGTTTCCAGTAAAGGACATCGGTTCCCACACGTCCAGCGATTGGTTTATGATAATCGACTCACCCGGTATAGATTGATAAACGGTCAGATTAATTACCCGTCATTTTTATGAAGATCAACATCTCATTACAAGCTTGAATAGCATTAAATTAATCAGCACATTACAAGAGCGAAGAATGAAAATAGATGAGAGGAAGCCATTTCGCATAATTTTCCATCAGTAGCCTTGCAAGGCTCTTCCTGGTGCTATGCCAATAAATAATCCGCCATTATTCGCTCTCTATCACTATCAATAGTGAATATTTATTGCTTCCTTTCGTAGAACGTTTTGCCCAAAGACTTTCAAGGAAGTTATAAGGTGTGACCTGTTCGTGCTTAAGTTCAGGGAACTTTAACTGTGTTTTGCTTTCAACTTTTCAGTGCCTATGTTGCTTGTTTTTGATCAATTTTTCACCATTGAAGCTGACTGTCAGCTATAATAAAAATATTCTGACTAAGGCATGCGCCTGTATTAATATCGGAATTCAACTTTCACCGATATTTTCTGAATATTCTCCTCACGACAGTATCATTCTAATTGACAGGCCTAATATGTTGAGTGGTTACATATAAGGTTCGAAGTCACTTAAAGCCAACTGGTGGTCGGCTTTATAGACTATTAATTAGAAAGATAACGGAAGAGTCATCGGCTTCGTGGTAAATTATTCAGTCATATTTGATTACTTTGTTAAATGCGGGTAAAAGTGAATTTTCAAGGAATTTTGTTATATTTATACAGTCTAGTTAATTGTAGAATACTCCACTGTTCACAGAGTATCCAATAGAATACGCCTGTAAAGACGTTACTTTCCAAATTTTTGACGTTAGCTCTGCGCTTCATATTGAAGTTTAGATGAAGCTCCCAACTGTCCGTAATGTTGCCAACTTCAATTTTTCAAAGAAATGGTCAGGTCCGGACTCCACAACTGATTGTCCTTTTATGTAGGTTTTTTTTATGCTTTGTGAGATTTATTGATTGTATAAAACATTATATCAAGCGGTTTGAGTTTGTGTGAGTTTTTGTTTTTTTTTCAACTAATTCATAGTTTGGTTATGAAAAGTTTTCGTAAGTTTCGAATGAATAATTTCACATAATTCATCTAATTGGACATCTCCGTAGCTTTTGAAAAGTGATGGAAGGTATAAATAATAGTATTACATAACGGTGAACACGCGAACGAAATGCTAAAATATAATCTGCATAATTTTCCACGTTGACGTGATGTCATAGTCGTTTCAAGCACCTTATGCTAATTCAACAAATAGGTTTTTGGCCAAATTGTGCAATCATATATTTATTGTTGGATTGAGCCTTTTATGGTTGTTAAATTTTAGTGTTTAGCGTTCATGTAGGAGTAACTATCTTCAATGGAGTTGACACAATACCCTCAATACCGTCAAGATAAACGACGCAACAAAGTCAATAAATTACGTGGGCGATTCAGTCAATAATTGGACACGACTATTGACTTAACGATACGGTACTTCGTACAATGCAAATATTAATTTTCTGTTTCTTTTCCAGACTGGTCAATCCTATGGCGGGATTGGCTTTGGTATAAAACGTGAAGTATTTTTTCTAAATCTCGAGGACGGATATTTTGGTTGTCAAGTGAACGAATCGACGGACGTTCTGCAACTGTTCGAACTATCAAAACTCTGTGATGGAACTCCGAACTGCTATCTTGGTTCCGATGAATTAGCCAAAGAACTGAAATGTACAGGTGAGTAAAAATTTAAGTACAGTACATAGTACAAGACAAAGGCGGCACTACTAGCATGAAATCGTGTTTCCAACTAGCTAACCAACCCAGAATCTGGCCATATGCAATTAATGGTAATATAGATCGGGCCGATGGTATGCTATGGCTACCAGTCGAGAGTGGAAAAAAATCGCATAGTTTATCTTAATGCCCGATCCCCATAGGAACGTGTTGCATTGTGTTGCTTTTTTTCTGATCGCTTCGGCTTAATCGCTGTTTATGATGCCAAGACGCCGATACTCCTTCTGGCTAAATATAGGTTAGTGTATTTATTGCGGTTTTTTGTTGGACGTAGTCCGTTTTTAGTCAAGGCCAAATCGGGTTTTTTCGTGTAATTGGACGGAATGTACAGGGTCATTCGTGTAAGTTCATTTTTTCAATACCCCCTGTATTTTGAATTACATTTACGAATTCATAACACAAACTATGTCCCTATACTTAATGACACTGTTATTTCCTGTTATCACTTAAATTTTGGATCCAAAACTTCTTCACTTCAAGTTCTGTACCTATGTCAATTCTTTTGGTAACCGACGGGGAAGAAGTCTTCAATGAAAAATATATCAAAATAAACCACCCATCATCAGAGAACATGCTGACTCACCCTCTTGAAAACAATTAATGGGCTTTGTGTACATAATTATTTCTAATAGACCCTGGACGGGTTATGAACAAACAAAATGCCCAGAAATTGTTTCGTGACTGTACATTTCGGCTAGAAAAGTTGTCCAGTGACCCTTTCATGCAGCATCTGATTACTTATCAAGTTATTTATGCCCTTTTACAAGCCTAGTAGCAGCCAATTAAAGTTTTGATCCGTTTTATCTCGGCGATCATTCAAGGACGCAAAAAGACAACAGTCGAAGTTAAACAGGCACGACGACGTATATAAAAATAGATGCAGTTTTGCATTCGAGAAAAATACACTTGCCTCGGTGGTCCGCAGAGATACATTGTTCGACTACATAAATTGATATGTAGATTAACTGAAGCTAGACCGATATTTAGCATAATTGATGGGGAAAAATTCAGAAGGGGCAGAAAAACAGTGTTTTAATTTCGCTAGTTATGGAGATTCAATGATCGTGTCAAGATTGAAATCCCAGAGCAATGTGAAGGTCGCGAAGAACAATAAACTCGTGATTTCTTGGAAGAAATCTGAAAAAATGCCAGAGGTAAATGTCAATAACGCCAGACTTGTAATTGCACCAAAACATTCGTAGTGTACAATCAATTCTTTATAATCGTAGAACAGTGTAATTTTGCTTTAGATACGCTTTGGGGGCAGTGGCGTAGCCATAATCTTAATCCACTCCCAAGAAAATCCAACAGATTTTTCTCGATTTGGATAATTCAATTTGGTTGAACATTTTTGATAACACGAACACTCTTAATCAGCCCGCACTAAACATGTAACCCTTTAAACAGCTAAAGAAGATTTAACGATGTGCAATTTAAACTGATTGATTGATTGCATCGGTAATATCGCTTTCATTAGGTCCTCTTAAACTTTCATGGTAGGTCCTCATGTACATATTTCCAGGACGGCGTTTTCGCGTTTTGCGATAGGATTCGTTCGTGAAATTCCCTCGTCGTGATTCAAAATTATACAACCAATCAGAACGGGTATGACAATACGCTTAAAATGTCAAAACGCGGCCACTACGCTCATGACGACGCACCATTAATGTCGTTGCATAAGTGGCAACATTGTCACGTACATATCTAACATTTGGCTCACTTGACAGGAGCTTCAATGTGGGTGGAGCTTATTTTTTCCAAAAAATTCGTATCCTATGTTTATTGTTTTAATTTGTTTGAAGCAAATTAGACTTTTAGCAGTGATATTTGGTTAGACGAGAACGAGATTGATATTCAATAGAATCATATAAGTTTTGTACAAGGTAGGTAAATTGATATTTTAATGTATAATTAATCCTTGGAGACATTTTGAGGTTATATTTGTTTTTTTTATCAGCTTTTTCTCAGACTATACTGAATAAAATGGCTTTGAATCATATTTAACACTTTTGATTATTAATATTTTCTTCAAAAACGACAATAACAACAATTTACACAACAGTAACAAAACAATCTGGATCATAACCTCAAATAGTTATTTATAATGCGAAATTGCATTGGTAGCATGGTTTGGCTGGCGCCATCTCATGATTTTGATCAATAACTTGACATAGAATGTTGGTAACATATAATTGACCTATCTATTACACAAGTGGTGATATGGTTTGGCTGGCGCGATCTCATGGTAGAATGTGAGACAGACTGCCACTCTAAGTGTATGGTTTGACAAGACAGCACTTTAAACCGATTAAAAAAAATTATCACAGTATGAAACAAAACAATGTACGATACACTGCCGTTAAATGTCATTAAACTACTCGTATAGAAATTCCAGACTCGGCTCCTTCGTCGCTTCGTCCATAAACAACTGGACTCGTGATATAAAAAGTCATTTACCGCCTTTGTAACGTGAATTACTATTGTTTCATACTGTGACATTTTTTTAAATCGGTTTAAGAGAAAAAGTGCTTTTTTATTTTCAGAACACACATTGAGGGCAGTCCGTCCGTCTCACATTCTTACCATGACATGGCGCCAGTCAAACCATGTCACCACTTAGATAATATACTTAAGTTAGCAACACTTTATGTCTGGTTTTCAATTTAATCCATGAGATGGTGCCAGTTAAACAATGCTACCACTTAAGTAATATAGATAGGTTAGCAACACTTTAAGGTAACATAGATGGGTCACTTACATTGAACTCCATACTATCTGGAACCGACCCGCTTATTATTGAGAGTGAAGCAGGTAGAGATAGCGTCAGTTACGGATACCTATCTCTTTCTAACTCATTGAATTATACCCATGGAGTAGACAGAGATAGCGATAGTTACGGATACCTATCTCTTTCTAACTCATAACAGGAATGACACACTTTTCGATTCGTTGTCAACAACGACCGGGTCCTTTCCAGGTACGTAGTATGGAGTTCAATGGTCACTTATGTTACCAACATTTAATGTCAAGTTAATAATTAAAACCTTGAGATATGGCGCCAGCCAAACCACGCTACCAATGCAATTTCACAGTCTTTGATGATGCAAAGTGCCGATATTAGCGGAGTAGTAGTAGAGTAAATTTTGTATTACAGTCTCTGATGATGTAAAGTGAAATGAAGCATTCATACTGGATATCTTGAAAACATACTTCAAAGCCATTGTCCTTGAGATAGTTTGAAGAAAGGTCGATAACATTGAGAAGAATGCAAACAGGATAATCTCAAAATGTTTCCAAGCATTAATTATACACTCAAATATACTAACCATGTCAAAAACTTATATGATTCCATTAAATATCACACTCGTCTGACTATAAATATCACTGCTAGAAGTCTTATTGGCTTCTAACAAATTCAAAAACACCAAAGAAAAATTTCTTACGGGATTTTAAGATGGGATACGAATTTGTTGGAGAAAATATAAGCTCCACCCACTTTTATGACGACAAACTCGTATCCCATGATAAAATTCCATATGGAAATTTTTGATCAGTGTTTTTGGATTTGTTTCAAGCAGACAACACTTCCAACAGTAATATTTGGTTGAAAGAGGGTGATATTCACTCGAATCATAAACATTTTTGACGGGGTTAGTTGATTTTAGTGTATATTGAAGCTTCAAAATATTTTGATGTTTGTAAGTAAATACCATTTGATCGTAAGACTATATGAAGCATGGGTGCTTTCTTCGAAAACGACAATAAAACTTCAAAAATCTCAGATACCCATCATAATTTCTTCTCAACAAAAACAAAGCAATCATGGTACAGATTGCTTTGTTTTTGTCCTCAAAATATTATCATTTATTGTCTTTATCGAAAAAAGCAACCAATACTCGATCCTTGAAAGCTTGAAAATATGCTTCGAAGAAGTTCAAGGCCATGTTCCTTGGAAGAAAGTCGATTTATACAACATAATAACAACATAACCTCAAAATGTCCTCAAGCATCATTTGTACACTAAATCCTAAAATCCACATTCCTTGTCAAAAACTTATATGATTGCAGTGAATATCATATTCGTCCAACCAAATATCACTGCTAGAAGTCTTATTTGCTAGTAACAAAACTTAACAACAATTTCTTTATGGGATTTCACCATGCTAAAGCAATAAGTTTTGAGTCAGAATAAGCTCCACCCATCTTTGAGACGTCACGACCTGAGCTGTCCATTGTTTTTTTCAGCTATCTAACCTCCGGACCTCTAATCATTTTTATTCATGAATTTGATAAAAACAAGTGATACAAATATTGTAAGTTTGTGGTCAATTGAAACGTAGCAGGTACTAAAGGACAACAGAGCACTATTTATACCGCAATTGGATGCGCACCGATTTAACGGGTTTCAGAAAAACACTATAAATGAAACCTTCATTGTCTCCAGAGGACATGAGACCGACCGTGAAACTGAAGTATACTGAATTAGTCCGCACTTCTCTCATCCCTTGCTCTATCCTAGTGTTAAGGCACTATAAATGGTCACAAAGTTCAAGTGGCTGCCTAGGAGACACAAGAGGACATGGGATAGTGGAATTTGCACAAAGCACTATTTTTATGATTATAGTTCGTGTGAATTGGCCCAATCAAGGGCGCACTGGTTGTAGGATTTAATTGATCCAGCTCTGCCATAGAGTACAAGCACTACAAATACTCACAAAGTTCCACTGGCTGTCTTGAAGACACAATGCACATGGGTCAGGAAAATTGGCACAGAATGGTATGAATAGTGCATTCATACCACAATTAAGTGCGCACTGTTTGGAACTGATTTATACTATTCTAGATAACGTCCCAATTTAGTGAACACTGAACACAGTTTAAAACTGGTTCTGAATTTTATAAATCCAGCTCTGCTCTGGTGTGCAAGCACTATAAATACTCACAAAGTTCGTCTAGAGGACGTGAGACAATGAAATTTGCTTGGAGCACTACTTCTACTATTCTAGTGCACCTGAAATACCCCAGTTCTGGCCTGGCTTAGTGCTCAAGCTCAAGTACTGTGAATTCTCAAAATCTCTAACTGCCTGACTTGAAGACACTAGAGAACATTATTGGATATTGACATTTGCC
This sequence comes from Orchestes rusci, assembly GCA_958502075.1. NCBI lineage: Eukaryota > Metazoa > Arthropoda > Insecta > Coleoptera > Curculionidae > Orchestes > Orchestes rusci. Next base: position 7,378,041 of record OY293312.1, read on the forward strand.
TAGGTTGTCCCAATGTGCAAGCACTATAAATACAAATTTCAACTGGCTGTCTTGAAGACACAAGAGGACATGGGACAGTGTTTTTTTTGTATTGAGGATTCGGGTGATAGTGCAAATCAATTTTTTCCTCAAAGTAAATGAAAATGAATAGTCTGGCAATTGGAATTTGGGGGTGAAGCTAGGCTCCGTGGGAGAAAGGATGAGGGTGTCTGAAGGAGGGGATTCACGAGATGCATTGGGTAGGGGGTGAAGGGGGAACATATGCAACGTCTGGAATATATTTTTTAGAATTTTGTACCGCGAACGCTTGTCATCAAAAGCGGTTTATTTTTTTATTTTGCGCAAGATCTCGTTCTGATGGTATTTTTTATTTGTTAGTTTGCGTTCATAAATGAGTGGTATGCTGGCTGGATATTGTACTCATTGAATACATCCTTCGTCCTGACAAACCAAGGTGGCCTTGGTTTGTCACCACATTCTGGAATCTTTGAAGCGACACCTGTGGAACACCGTTGGCATGTGGTCTGGAGTTCGATAACACTTCACCGATTCTTGTCCTGAATGATCTATTTTGTAGAAAGCTTTTCATCAGATAAATTATCTTTTTGGAGATACCAGCACTGCACATCTTATATAGAACCCCTGATGTCAGACCTTATCAAAAGCTCTTTGGATGTCGATGTATATTATCTTGCTCGTTTGAAGATTATAAGTGGTGTCTTTGAGCAGTTTGGGTTAGTTAGTTGAGTTGAGTGCTGTTCTGTGAAGCCTATCTGGTACGCCGGGACCATCTTGAAGGTTGCTGCTTGATGTTGGGGTGATCTTTTCAAACAGTTTTCCTACACTACACAGCAGAGATATTGGACAGTAACTGGCTGATTTCTGCAAGTCTTAATTTTTCCTGGCATTCAACACAACTATTTTAATTCTCCAGGCTGTCGGAAAATACATGTGCTTATTTCGTTTTCCAAGTGCCTGTCTATCAGTCGAATACCTCCATTGCCTGAATAAGGTTATTGACTGTTTTTTTGTCTAACCTTTGAGGAATGACTGAAAATCTACTATTACCCCTTCTCCAGAACGTCAGTGTGTTTCACATTCGAAGACGATGTGAGAGGCTGCTTCCTCCTCTTCATTGCATAGCTTGAATATGGGTTCACCATCGAAGAGGCCCATGTTATGCATATGGTTTCTTAGGGTGCAGTGTCCAGTTAATGTCCCTCTTACTTTCCTGAGCTGACTTCTACTGAATTCCAGTTGACTTCCAGTGAATCATGGTTGGATTTCCTCTGTGTATCAGTTCTGGTAATCTGCACCATATTGCTGCCTGTTGTTTTTTTAGACCACCAGTTCAGCCAACTTTAGTGGTTCCAATGGCAGGTTCTGTGGTGTATCTGCTTTGTCCTTGTGTCCCGGTAATCAGTAACATTTTGCTGACAATCCCAGGCTGCTCTAGTTTCCTGACAGGAGAAGGCTTGGCTATATCACTAGGGATAAGTATTTTTCTTCCGTCATAGCCTCTTTTGGGATTTCTTGGACGCAATGTATGTATTTCCGCTTGGAAAACAGTGGCGTGCTTCCGAAGTGGTTCATATGATTCCTGGTGACGGCTACGCCCACTCTTGTTCTTCACATAATGGTTTTTCATCCTGTCACAATAATTGTTAATGAGTAGATGATTTCATCTGGGAGTGGGTACGGATCAATTAAATGTTAAGCAAATGTCTAGAACGTTCGGGGAGATTCTAGATTGTTCTAATCCTACGCCACTGCATGTGAGGAAATCAAATTGGATTCTTTGTAGAGAGATGCCATAACAAGGGTTACATGTTGCATGTATACCCATAGACATGACATGTTGATTGATTGAAATTTGCATCGGTTTATACTGAGAAATCCGCGGCTGGGCAGCCTTAAACCAGGTTATGGGCAAAAAATGGACAGATTTGCCAGTCATCCATCCATGATAACGTATGTTGAAAGTGTTAATACAAAGGGCAAAGAGTCAAGGCGCAGAACAAAAGCGCAAATAAAATAAATTGAATCCGCAAAAATATCCGCTCACGATTAGCTTGCTCGTGAATACTGCAGCAGACCTAGACCTTGTTAAATGCCATTAAATATATTCAAAAATAAATCACAAGACGTTTACGACATGACGTAAGATGTCCTCTTGATATATGGCTGTTGTATGACGCCAATTAATCATGTAAAAATGTGCGACTAGACTCACCTTTTTGCAGAATCAACCCACGGACCTTTCGCTTAGAACAATGGGCTTAAGTAGCTTAAGGGTGCGCACATTATCTTTGTGTAACTGTTCCCAAGATGACATTTAATTGCTGGCATGTGCTAAAATGGCCGCTCTTAGAGATATTCTAGCCTGTTTACTGCGTCATGTGCAAGAGTGCATCGATAACATTGAATAATTACAGCAGGAGAAAAATGTTCTGCTTGTGGTGGTCATTGGAGGATGAATCATTATGGTCGGTTCAATGAATTGTATCAACCTCGGCCACTGTGCAGATGTGGATGGAATTTTTGAGCCACACTTCTACTTTAGCTAAACCTCAACCTCCCTCAACTCTTCTTCATTTATAATTTTTTTTTCAGATGACTGTCAAAAAGACGACGGCACAGATTGTCAAAACGGCGCATGTCTTGACAGTCTCTGCTACTGTAACGACGGTTATGGAGGGTGTAGCTGTCAAGTTCCTGGTAAGTTTCTCCATACTGCTACGAGGGGTAAGAGGAGGCAGCCATCATGACTATTATTTTTGGTACATAAAGACCTAATCTTTTGATCTCTGACAATCGAATGATTAATCGAACCGAATCTAAAAGCATTGCGCAACCCAATTGAAGATCCTGGGAATAGATCACGGGTTACGGTTTTTTCACTTAGACCATGATAGACCATTTAAGGCTACCAACCCCAACTAAGCCACTTCATGTTATTTCTCGAACTGATTTTTGACACTTTATAAGTTGATAAAATGACCAAGAGAAAGTTGCCTCCTCTAAGCCCCGATTCAAGTCTGTCATAATAGCAAATTAATTGAAATTTCTTGCAGACGAGAACGAGTGCAAATACCGACCTTGTGACGTATTTGCTCATTGTACTAACACGCTTGGTAGCTTCTCTTGTACGTGCTTCCCCGGCTACCATGGGGATGGATTTCACTGCGAAGGTAAGTCCATCAACGGAGATAATTTGCTAGTTTCCTGCTGTAAAAGGCTATCGCTAGATCGTAGCTGGATCTATGATTAATAATTGAAATTTTATGTTCTAAGCTGCGCTGTAAGTGAGATTGATTAGCTTATTAAGCTGGACAGAATCAATTTTCTGTTCGTTATATTGGCTTCTTGTTTAATTACCATTGATGGGTTTTCATAAAAACTCATTTTATTATAACATGCATAATTGTTATAGGGAAACTGTACAGAACAAAACAAAAGGTTTTTCTTTTGTTTTAGGCTTTTGATGCTTTCCTTTTTCTTGATGGTTTTATTTTCAATATTTATACATAGGCGCAGTTTTTACTTTTTAGGGAACTTTTTCACTGTAAGCGACGCTCTTTGTTAAAGGTTTTTATTTTCTGTTTCATAATTTGTTTTCTCTTGTGGCTGGTTTTTTCTATGTTCTTCATGTTCAGTGATTTTTCTCCACGTGCCAAATTTTTTTACCGACTGTTTTCAGGCGTTTTGTTGACTTACAAATTTTTTTCCAAAGGGTTTTTTTAAATTTCTTGTCTGCTCTTTCACTTTTTGAGATTTTTAACCACTTTGAGTAGTGCCTTTTCACTTTTTAGAAGTATTTATTCTCAATTTCAAATAAAAAATGTGGTTTTCTTCATTTTCTTTGATTGTTCTCCACTTTGTAATGACAGTAGTTTCTTTTCAGTTTAAATATTTATACTTTAAAGTTTTTTATTTTTATTTTTGAGAGGTTTCTTTTTGTTTTTTGCTCTTTGTGAGTTTTTTTTCACTTTTAAGGATTTTTTTCCACTGTAAGTGGCGCTGTTCCACTTTTCAGTAGGGTTTTTCATACTCCAAAAAACTGTGTTCTACATTTTCAATGATTTTTCTCACTTTATTCCAATTTTCAATTCTAAAATGTTTTTCGTAAATTATTCTTTTCAACATTTTTTTCACTACTAATAATATTTTTTTTCCTACTTTGGGTGACCTTTTCACTTTCAAAACTGATAAATGAATGAAAATCAGAATCAACAAAAACTAGAAAAAGGAAAAATCAAGATTTGTGAAGAGTAATTGAAGGTTAATATTCATTCTATTCTATGGTGATTGATACGAAAATAGTAAAGAAACAAAAAATATATAAAACAATAACAAAAATTGCAAGAAAGCAGTTACAAACTAAAATAAACTAAATTGAACAAGATAAATAACTTTCTGTATACGGAGTTATGGGAAGTTGAATCTGGCCTTTGTGAAAATGAGAAATTGAGAGTCTCACACTTTTCTCAAAATATTTCAAAAATTGGCTACTTTACAGGAAACTCTCAAGAATTATTTTTTAAGAGTATAAAATCCTCCATATAACTTTTATCAACAAAACATTTTTATAAGTTCTATATAACGGAGTTATGAAGACTTGAATCTTGACTAATTTCTCTACTTTCCGGATTTTTTTTTTAATTACTCTTATATGGTTTAATATTTCTTAATTGTTTTTAAATCGTTTTATTTCTAACATTTTCTACATATTTGTCTGTTGATATTTTTATATTGTAGCACATTTGAAGTTTTATAACTATAAGACCACTTTAATATAATGTTATAACTTTAATAGCAAAAAGATTAAAAAAACATATTGAATAAAAGAATTATACAAAATGTCAAAGCAGAAACCATAACAGATAATCTATAGGCAAAAAATGAAGAGAAAAAAAAACTAAATTGTGTTTAGGCCGTTTTTTAATTTGTAGGAATATTTTTTTTCGCTTTTGTCTACATCATAGACGTATTAAAATCTATACGTCTATGGTCTACACATTGTGGGTGCTTTTTATATTTTTTATTTTTTTGAGCATTTTGTTTTATGCCTACTATTATGTTCGTGGAGGTTTTTGTATTTTTTAAAATGTTTTCTTTTTTTTTAGCAACTTTCTTTTCCATTTTGAATGTTCTTGATTTATCCGTTAAAATGTGTTTTTATTTTTTCACATATTGTGGGTTCTTTTTTCACTTTTTTATGATTGTTTTCTATTGTAAACGGTACTGTTCTACTTTTTGAAAAGTTTTTAGGTCTAGGTTAGGTTATAAGGGTCTGTCCTGATGCACTGCGAATTTGCTTAGGAGCAAAATAAAGATCAATAAACAATGATAAAAGTGTCCTAGAGCAACAATTTAATGAAAAGTGACAAATAAAACGAACAATCACAAGAACACGCATTAGAAAATGTGACAAACATCATCAAAAATTAAAAATAAAGCTTAATAAACAATGATTAAAGTGTCTTCAAGCAATAATTTTATAAAAAGTAACCAATTAACAAACAATCACAAGAAAAACGTTTAAAAAATGTATCAGCCTAACGGAAAGTTGAAAATGAAGATCAATAAACAGTGATTAAAGTGTCCTAAAGCCACAATTTAATGGAAAGTGACAAATAATTCACACAATAAGAAAATGTAATGATCTCGCGAAAAATTCAAAATAAATATCAATAAACAATAATACAAGTGTCCCAAAGCCAATCCAAGGGAAAATGGCAAATAAAACAAGCATCACAAAAAAATGCAACAATTGAAGGAAAAATGACAAATAAAAAAGAAATCTAGAAAAACGCATAAGAAAATATTACAAACCCACCCAAAAGTTTCCAATAAACATAAATACACAGTGATAAAAATATCATAAAGCCAATTTGATGAAAAGTAACTAACAAAAAAACAATCATAGAAAAAAACGCATACGAAAATGTAACAACCTCAAAAAAATCAGGATAAAGGTTAATAAACACTGATAAAAGTTTCCTAAAACAACTATCTGAAAAAAAGTAACCAATTAACAAACAATCACAAAAAAAACGGATAAGATGTGTAACAACCTCACAGAAAAATCAAAATAAAGATCAATAGACAGTGATACAAGTGTCCTAAGGCAATAATTGAAGAAAAATGACAAATAAAAAAGGAATAAAAAAAAGCATAAGAGAATATCACAAACTCACCAGAAATTTGAAATAAACAATAATAAACAGTGATCAAAGTGTCCCAAAGCAACAATTTTAAAAAAAGTAACCAATAAACAATAAAAAAAAACTGATAAAAAAATGTAACAACCTCACCAAACATACAATACAAAGATTGATAAACACTGATACAAGTTTAGTGTGGGAAGTTTATAATGATAATGATAATCATTTTAGGCTTAAGTACGATACTCAGTACAAAATTGATTTGTTACTAACTAACCACTAAACAAAATGAAAAAAATAAATTTCACGATCGAAATTTAAATAGCTTGGCATCGAGTCATGTTCTTCAAAATCGCTGATGAAGATCGAATCTTCCCATTCAGCACACATCGTCAACAAAACGAGCGAAAGATGCGCCAAAGAAGTTTTATGAACTTGGATCGAGATAATCGACTCGATCTCAGTCACGACCATCCTCACCCAACGCGTGCGTGCTCACGTTATGTAAAATGTCTTTGGTGTAAAACAAATTCGGATTTGCATCGTCGAAGACGGAGAATTAGCTGGAACAGCTACAGAGTTATGATTGGAATGAGTAGCTGTATAGTGTCCCTTTTCTCTTGTGAACAACTTCGATTTCTAAACCAAAAAAAAGAAAAAATAAAAAAAACAGCACAAAAAAACAAAGGTTCTTGGTTATTATGAATTAGGTTAACCGAACAAATAGTACAAAGCGAGAAAAATCTAACCCGAAATAAAGATGAGAACAAAATGATGACTAGAAGCATCTATACAAAGTAGTACGGCGTCGCTTTAAGTGGAAAAAATCCTTAAAAGCCAAAATCATCCAAAATAGGAACACTTTTGATCAGATTAAAAAATATAATTTGATAAAAAAAGTTAAAACTCCAACACCAAAACAGTGAGTTAGAAATTGGCAAAAATCGATAAAATCGTGTTTAAATTAAGTACAAAAATCGTCCAAACATTTGATAAAAAAAAGTTAAAAGCAGGTTTATAAAGAGTAAAGAGGAAAACATCACTCTTTAGAGAAAGAAAAAATGTAAACACATATGAATAAAATAGTGAATTAAAGTATCTTAAAAGTCAAAGGGCGCCGCGTACAGTCAAAAATATTCCTCAAAAACATGCAAAATAGAAAGGACTCATCTTTGAACGTACTTAAACAAAAAAAAACACAAAAGAAAAAAAATCACATAAACCATAACGAAGAAAGGTCTATACAAGAACAAAACAATGATAACAAATAAAGAAAAGAAGTAAACAAAACTTTAAAGAAGTGAAAATTGAGTCCGCAAATAAAAATTCAAAACAACAAAAGTTACAAAATTCTCACACTCGTAAATCCATACTCCATCATTCAATGACCCGACAATGATTCATATCGGACGAAAGGCGATGTGGACAAAAGTACTGTATTGTTATCCCGTTGAATAACAAGTACCGGCGGTACTTGTCGTGAATCTCAATGGGCCAAAGGTCGATCTTTTCGAATTTCTTTTCCATCGACTACAATGTAGAGATTCACTTTTTCCAGCTACAAGTGCACTTAATTACTTTCTTCCTATGCAATTTAGCGATGATGAGTGACGGCGATGATTAATTTAATACACGTGCGGTGATTTTTATCGGGTGAGTTGTTGATGGGCGATGGTTGAGTAGACTGATGGTGTTTTAATTTTTCTTTGATGAAGGTTTAATTAAGATTGTGATGGTTGACAAACATGATGAGGGTTTCTTCTCAACCACAACCGTGCTAGCATTTTCAGCCATTTTGATAAAGCTGGAATTATTATTAACCAAAAGAGACTTTTTTACATGAATTGGATGAAAAAAATCATCCCAACACAATTAAGTAGTACAGGGTGTTACTTAATGGTACGTCATAATTTTAAGAAGGAGTTCCTGGATTAATTTTAAGTCGAAAAGGTCATATAAACTTGGGTCTTGAAATGCTTGGATTTTAAGATACAGGGTGTTAAAGATCTATTTTATTTTCAGTTTTTAATACATTTTCCTAAGACGGTTCGGGATATTGAACTGAATTTTGCCACAGGATATTATGGTATCGGAACACATTTTTTTTAGTTTATTTTTTTTATTTTTATTTCATTTTATTTTATTTATTTTTTTATTTTTTTTAGACCCAAGTTTATATGACCTTTTCGACTCAAAATTTATCCAGGAACTCCCCCTTGAAATTATGACATATCATTAAGTACCACCCTGTATATCGTCAACAAAGTCATACTGGTTGCATATGGCATTATTCTCAAGAGTTTGAACCAGGTGGCGCTATAAAGGTCGATTATATGTATGGTTTTCTTTTATATATAAAATTTCCAAACTATCTTTTCAGCCTTGTAGGGCTTTTCACTTTTTGTGAAAATATTATTTTTTTTCCATTTAACGTTGACCTTTAGCCACTTTTTTTCAACTATGTATACATATCTCTTTTGACTGGTTTTTTAATTTTTTTTCACTATCCTTATTTTCTAGTTTTTATGGATATTTTTGCCATTCATCATTTGGAATTTATTAGTTCACTTTAAATTTTTGTAATTTTATTTCAAATTTTTACTTTTAACCTTTAAGTTTGTTTCTCTATTGTAAGGATTTTACTTTTTATTTTCCTCTCCTATAAATGTTTTGATATTTTGTAAATGTTTGTGATATTTTTATGTTTCAAATTTTTTTGTATTGATTATTTTCACTTCAAATTTGGTTTTAATCTTTTTTAAAGCTAATTGTTTTTTATTGTTGTGAAAAGAGGGGATTTTTATAAAGTCTTCAGTATCCCAATTTTCATTCAAAAGTATGTACTTTTGCAAAATTTCATAATAATTGAACAAATTATAAAAACCTAGATATAATGAAGATATCAACTTGAAATTTGACACATCCTAATTTCAATTTGATATCTTTATTATTTAGTTGACTTACACGGAAACATTACAATCATTCTTTCATTAAATCTTAAAAATCACATCTTACAAAAACGATCGATGCATTTATTGTCTCGTCCTGGTCACCTTTCGAAGATATCAATTTGGAATTTGGCATTGTGTGTACTTTAAACTATATCCATTCAGCTGACGTAAACAGAAACATTGGAATCTTTTTGAAAAAATGTTTACCGTTTCCAAAATTGGATCAAAAATAAATTGCCTGATGTCCTCTCCTTGAAATATAAACTTCAAATTTGGCTGCATAATACCACCAAGTGAACTCATCCATCTGAGGTAAACAGAAACATTGAAATTTACAGGTTTTAGTAAATTTTAAAAATGATATCTGCAAACAAGGGGAGATAATGAAATTAATCAATTAATCTAACTAATTGGGATATCAACTTAAAATTAAGCGGCGTGTTACTTTCGAACTACAATTGGCGTAAACAAAAACAAAAATTTGTATTCAAGCCCGTCAATATAGCAAAACAAAAACTAATTTTGTCTGGTGAATTATAAGATCAACCCACTGGTTTTCATGGCAACGTATGCGTTATTTCGTGCAGTGGTCGCGTAATAGTGCGACAACAGGCAAAAATTTGAAATTGTAGTGTGTAATAGTGTTCAATAAAAAATACACGTATGGATTACAATCGTTTCAAAAAACGTATGTCTTTGCTAAGATCGCAAACATAATTACATGATAGCCACCAAATCCACTTTGTAACCTAACTTTTGTATTGTTGTCGACTTTTTGACAAGTTTCTTTGCCATTTTATAAATCAGAATTAGTTTTTTTAGAACTTAACAAGTGGTGTCGCTGCATTTTTGCTCACTTAACAATCCTCAAATGCTTCAAAATGTCTCCAATTCTTAAGGAAAAGGGTTAAGGGGGTGGGTATGTTCAACATCTTTTGTTATTAAATGTATTAATTCGTCTACCATTTTATTAATTTTGAGTTTAAAACAAGCACGGGGAGAGGTAAAGGGCAAGCCACATTTGAAAAACCGTTAAAAAATTCACAGGTTCCACCGAGATAACGCTTGTAGAGTAGATTCTTTTTTGTGCTTATGTGTGCGGGCGCAAAAGCCCGATTTACAATGTTTTTGTGGCTTTCATATTATTTTTATCAAGAACTTAATTAAATTCAGGAAAAATAATGTCAAAAAGTAATAAATACAGATGAAATTCAGTGACAATTGTGACAGTGGCCATCAAACTATACGAACTCAGCCACATCCTCTGATCTAACCTTTATTGAACACCTTTTTTTAATTATTGTTCTTTGATTTTTGTTGTTGATTTCCTTTTTTCATGATTTCTTCATGCTAAGTTCAAAGTTTTATAGCTATCCTTTGTTTAATTATAGTAAAATTTTTAGAAATTTCATAAATTTTGCCTCTTTGGGATGTTGCTGGTAATTTTACACAGAAAATAGTTCAATTTTTAAACCCTAAATACAAAAAAAAAACAAAATTGGGGTACTGAACAAATTCACCATTTCTTCTTTGTTAACTGTTGCCGGATCAAAGTTTCGTCAAATTTTGAACATGTGCTATTTATTTTACCATGAGTGGACGTCAACCTTCAAATCGATCATTTTGAAATAGGCTGATTTTGTCAAAAGTATGCAAACCTAACCCCACTTTAACTGTCAAAATGGTGGATAAGCCCAGATATTTTATTAGGTACTAATTTATTTGCATAACTCGTTTCTTTCAAGAAAAATATAGAATTCTACTCTATGGATATTACTCACTAAGAAAACACAATAAAATATGCAATCAATCACATTGAAGAAAAACGCTGCGAAAGAGATACGGTTTTTTCCGAGAACAAATTTTTCCGCCAAAAAGATAAGGTTGGCGTGTGCCGTTCCAATCGGTTCGGCCCGGACTAAGATTAAACGTCACGCCATCCGAGGGTTCGCGAACTGTCAAATTTCAATTTTAACGCCAAATAAATGCGTTCCCATTGAAGCAATGGGAAAACAGGTTTTGTTGTAACAAAAACACTATTGCTTATCGCGTATTATAACCTTACCTGGGATGAGGGTACGATTTTGACAAGTTTCAAGAAAAAGGAGTTGCTTATTTGGAGCGTTTTTCTTCATTGTGAATCGTTTGCATAATATTTTATTGTCCAACTACATGGGTTAAAATTTTAAAGGATATAAACAATACAACATTTCGACATAGCGTCTCTCCAATTATAAGAGGAGAATTAACACCACCTCCGCCACAAATTGAAGAAACTATGCAACTTCCCACCTCCCAACTACAACCATACAATTTGCTAACAGTAAACGGAATTCAATCTGTCCATACAACATCTAATTTTCCTAATCGGCGTGAAAGATTTATTTGAAGATCGTGCCACAGGCTCATATAATGTTCTGCATTATTAACCTGGTTGCAAACATAAAAATACACACACCGAATGACAGATGCACTAAAATTGCATTTTCAAAAACCGTTACATTGAAATCATTAAATCAACTACGAAAGTTAATTACCAAACCGTTAGACTCGTGGAGCTGGAAGAAAAATGGAAAATAATCGGTTTGTTATGTCATCACAATTTTCTGATATAATGCATGTTAATGGCGTGGTACAGTTTGATTGTCAGGAAGTATTTTTCAGATCCCTATGGTGCTCTACTTTTTGTGTTTTATGGCTGGTTATGGCTGAAACAAAGGCAGGGTTTTATGGGCATGTGGGGTGGATGTTAAGAATGGTGTTCCGTTATTTTGTTGTTCCACATTTGACACTTGAAAAATGTTAGAGTGGGATGGAAAATTATAGAAGGGCCGGGCTCAGGGTCGTACTTTATGCGGCACCACTTGCGGAGATCGGTTTTTTATCGATTAATTATGGAGGAAAAACTCCAAAAAAAACGGTTTTTGTTTTATGCAGACTGTCGACGAATAGGGTTAACAAAAGCACCAATGGACAAAAAATTACATTTTTCGGGAGAAAGTCATTCTTGATTCAAAAATTAGCTTGCAAAAAAAAAACGATTTTTATTTTCTATAAAGGGTTCGCAAAAAGTTCAAAAACCTGATTTTTTTAAGAGTAAAATACCTCTATTTTTTTACAAGTAAGTAATACAAAAATTATTCATTGTAAAAACTTCACAAAAATGAAGAAATAACTGAAAAATACAGAAGAGGATCTTATACAGGGTGTTTCCTAAGTATTGGTAAAAAATTCGTGGGGTGATTCCTGAGGTATTTTTAAGAATAAAAGTTCCAATTAACATTTGTCGAAAAACTTGATATGTAAAAAAGGTAACACGCCTTCGATAAAAATTTTAGAATTTTGAATATTTTTTTTCAATATTTCAGTGAGGGCGCTCTTGAAAATTTTAAGTAAAAACCGTCTTCCGGGTGCCCCATTTGAACAGGCGCAGCTACCTTGGGAAGCATTTCTCGACATATATTTATTGGAACTTTATATTACAAAAATGCCCCTCGATACAAAAGTCAAACTCAAACTCAGATTTTTAGAGGGTTTTTCGTTGTTTTAAGCTTTATCTGTAAACTTTTTGGAGTGCTGTTTTTTACTTCATAATATCTTCTTTATTGCCATAAACAGATAAGTTTACTCATCCAAAGAATAGTCCTATACAAAAAATATGAACTAAAAAATATCACAAACATTTTCAAATATGAAATATAGAAAAACATAGAAGGATCTTATACACAAAAAAAAAGTTGAAACAAATCAAATTTATCTCTTCTCATATTTGCAGTCTTGAAAGGCCTCCTTTTCGTTATTTTTATGTTGTCACTACTAAAACTTTTCTTTCTGCTTTTAGTGTTCGATTTTTATCACTGATCAAATATCAATAATAGTTAAAATATCACAAAAAAAATGGCATGTACACTATAAACTCAACCCTCCTCAGATTTTTAGAGGCTTTAGAGGCTTTCTCTTGTCACAAAAAGATTAATAATAATTAGAAAGTGAAAATGATAAATAAATAAAAAAAAATTACACGAGAGAATTTTATGGAGGAAAAAGTGTCTGCTCAAACCAGATTTTCAAAAGTTTTGTTTTTTCATAATTTTTAGCTTAATCTTTCAACCTTTTGGAATATGAATATTGTTTTTTACTTCATAATATTTTCTTTATGGCCTCAAAAAATATATTAAACAATGGAAAGTAATTACCTACCTGAAGAATCTAGACAAAGATATGAATTATCAAATGATGAAATAATTATCAAAAACCTAATTGAAAAATTGGATTTTATAGAAGGAAAAATAGATAAAAATAAATCAAATTCCATTCATCCAGGTTTTTAGTCTTTAGGATAATTTATCTTCATTATTTTTATTTTAAGACTCGAGACAATAATTTTTTGAAGAAGGTGATTTGGACAAGGAAACTTCCCTTACAATTAAATTTTTGTTCTGATTTTAGTTTTTGTTTCTTTATACAAAATAAATAAGAGGCGTTTTTAGAGGTTTTAGAAGCTTCCTTATTCGTTATTTTTATTTCAATCTTTTAACTTTTCAAAGGATATTGTTTTCTTTTTTTAGTTCAGATTTTCTTTATCACCCCAGAAAAAAATAAAAAAGATATTATTGAATATTAAAAAATATTCAGCTAAAGACAGCTAGACGAAAAATAAAAGTATTAATAGAAAAAAAAAAATAAACATAATCAAATTCAACCCTATTGATAAACTTTATTTAGCTTTAAGCTTATCAGAAAAATACATACAGGGTGAGACACAAGAAGCTTTCACAATGGTTTTCTCAGTTGTTTGGTGATAAATCAAAAATCAAAAATTGACGTGTTTTTGATTTTTGGGGGACACTTGATTTTGGTTTTTCCACCCCCTACCTGTCAACACTTTTGTGGGGGTAACATTGCTACCATTTATCATTCAATTTATTTTTTGAGGGAACCCTTCACCTCTTCTTATGGGCAGGAGGGAATATGTGGCAAAAATGTTTTCCCAGTAAAAAAACATTGATCGTCCGAGAGAGAGAAAACCTGGGTGGAAAGTTTCTCGTGCTCCACTTTGTATAATAAGTATAATTATTTTATAATGATTATTATAAAATGGTATGATCTATACAGTGTGCGCCATAAATTTGGGTACATATAGGAATTTTTTTATTATTTATATTTTTGAAAAACTTTATGCGGGGATTTGGGCATGCGATAACCAAGAAATCAATATTGACACATGCCATGAGATCATCGGTCTAGATATCTTGTCAAATTAACCCATTTTTGGACACCAGAATGAAGTTTTTTTTTTAATTCTTGCTATAAATCGATGATCTCAAGACCTGTGTCAAAACTGTTGATTTGATCATCGAACATCCCCGAAAAAAGGGAATATTAATAATAAAAATATTTCCATGTGTACCTAACAAAAAAAAAACGAGATAATTACTTAGGAACATCATGTATGCCATCACAAGCTTTTCAAAGTTTCCAAAATTATCACAGTTTCCAAAGACATTATTGCCAAAATTTTGAAAAAAAAATGAGGGTGAAGAATTATCGCAAAAAATAATACAAAATTGCCAAAGAGAGGAAAAAGAGTGGAATTAAAAAAAAACTCAACCAAATCCTCTTCAGATTTACTAGAGGCTTCTTCATTTATTTTTACTTGTTATCAGTTTCCATTTGATTAATCAAGAGCAAAAATAAGTGAAAATAATCATCGAAAAAAGTAAATGGCAAATAAGTCTCAAAATCTATCAGATATTAATTAAACTTGAAAAGAAAATCAAATTAATCCGCCCCACTTCCAGAGATTTTGATTTTTATCGAAAGGTGTGAAAAAAATAATAGAAAATAAACAGACTTTGAAAAAGTGAAATCTAAACTAAAAAACCAAAATCACCCAGCTCGTCCGCATACATCTATTAGACTGTAGCAACGTTGCCGAGCTGTGACAATTTTCCCATCCAAATACCATCACTAAGATAACCCAGCATGGTACATTTACCGACAAGTAAAATGTTATAGTTAAAAGAGCGTAGCGAATTGTAGTGGTACCCTCTCTGTGGCGGTCAATAATGCTTCCATCTTGCTAGAAGAGCAACGGCCTTAGAAGAGCAATGAACTAACTTCGCGGACTCGCGGTTGACGTTACTTTTCACTATTAGCCTACTAGTTTATATCTAGGTGCTTGTTAGTGGTTTCTTCGCTGGTTTAAGAACAATACAAGACACCTTCATGTCCCATCAAAATTCCAATTCACAAGATTGCCCCGGTAATGGGATGATTTGATTTTTGACTAATTTCCTGCTCCTCGTCGTGTTTACAGTTAAAATTTGCCAAATTTGTTGCCAAGGTCGATGACTTGATTATATCATTTTCATGACTAATTAGTATTCTCTTCATTGGTGAATAAAGTGATGTCATCTTATCACCCATCTGCTTGATCATTGCCTGTCCAGCTAGGAAAGTCTCATGTCCCCCACGTTGGAATACCAAATTAAATCAAAATCTTTTGTATAAAAAAAGTAACCCAATTCCATCTATAAATGCATGGTTTTATTTTTATATTCATGTATTCTATTGTGGTTTTCTTACGAAACAAATTTCCACCTCCCATTTTTAGGCATAAAATGTTCAGTTGCTGAGACAAAACTTATTTTTTTTCATCTTCAACTGTTTTTTTTTTTTAAATAATTATAAGGCATGATCTTAACTTTTAGCATCCTGTATCTTGAAAACAAAGGATTTTTGGACATCGTGTATACACTAGCATAAATCAGTGTACGATGATTAGGTTAAAATATTTTTTTCTACAGACATCAACGAATGTGATGACCCAGCCATATCGGCCCGTTGCGTCGAAAACGCAGAATGCTGCAACCTTCCTGCAAACTTTTTATGCAAATGTAATCCCGGTTTTACCGGAGATGGCGAGGCACACTGTTACGGTGAGTCCTACAAATCAAATGCAAATGTCAGTTGTATCAGAACAACCATTATAAATTTTTACACAATTCCAACATGTATTCAGGCACACTTAACACGATAACGGTGGATAGTGGGCAGATAAATGATCGGCCTCGGGTGATCTTGTCAGTTAGATTTGCGCATCGATTACTTAAATTCTGGCGCATGACACTTGTTTTGTGTAGATATCGACGAATGCCAGGACGCACATGCTTGCGGGCCCAACGCCCTCTGTCACAACACTGCCGGCAACTATACTTGTCTATGTCCCGAAGGTTTCCACGGAAACCCCTTCGACGGTTGCGTGGATGTTGACGAGTGTGAAACTCTTGGAGCTTGTGGACCTGGTGCTACCTGCAGTAATGTGGCTGGTGGCAGAGAGTGCCGTTGTCCACCCGGCTACGAGGGCGACCCCTACACCACAGGATGCATTGACGCAAACGAGTGTGCCCGTAATCCATGTGGCCGCAACGCCCTCTGCTCCAACATGGAGGGTAGCTTTAAGTGCGCATGTCCACCGGGTTACATTGGTGACCCCATGTATGAATGTTCAGGTATTTACTTGACTTATTCTGTATATAAACCTGTATATATATATATAACCTAACACGTAACCATCTAACGCTTCTACCCCACCGCTCAGACATTAACGAATGCGATTCGAACCCATGCGGCCAATCAGCTTCGTGCCTCAATAATAACGGTAGCTACACATGCGCATGCCCCGAAGGCTACACGGGGGTTGCGCATGATGGCTGCGCCGACGTCAACGAGTGCGCTCTGCCGGGGGCTTGTGGCATTAACGCCAAGTGCATTAACGTGCCTGGATCGTTCAAGTGTATTTGTCCGCCAGGTTTCACCGGTCAGGGACATCAGTATTGTGAAAGTTAGTTGAATTTTTGTATAGAGAATGTTGAATGTAGACCGGAATGCTTACCTAGCTTAGCTTAGCTAGGTATTGATTGTACATGTAGCTTAGCAGTCCTACTAACAACATTTTCAGACTATTTTCGGGACCCATAGTGTATCTTTCCACATAACCATAGAGTTTGGCCTTTTTGTACTGTGTATCAACTGTATTTGTTTGTCTTGCAGAGTAAACAGTTTCTCTTTCAGCCTTTTAGTTTGTTTTTCTAGTTGTTGTCTCTCCTGTTGGTTCTTGCAGCCTGTCCTTTTCTCTTTGTGGTAGTAGTTTGTTTTAGTACAACAGATTCTGGAATGGTTTTACAAATTCCCAGATGTAAACGAATGTGAGCCCAACCCTTGTGGAACAAATGCCGTGTGTAAGGACACAGTGGGCAGCTACGTTTGCACCTGCAAAGAAGATTACACTGGAGACCCTTTCAAAGGTTGTACGGATGTGGACGAGTGCTCCACTCTGGACAAACCATGCGGGACGCATGCCATTTGCGAAAACGCTGTTCCGGGGTACAACTGCATCTGTCCTCAAGGCTACCAAGCCAAGCCCAAACCTGAAGTTGCTTGCGAACAGGTATTACACCACTATACACCCTCCACCCACTGATAATCTGGTTTAGATCGACGTCAACATTCTCTGTCAATCCAACTTCGATTGCACCAACAACGCCGAATGCATCGAAAACCAGTGCTTCTGCCAGAAAGGGTTCAAACCTCAAGGTTCCGTCTGTGTAGATGTGGACGAGTGCCAAAACACCACCAACCCCTGTGGGCCATTTTCGCTATGCACGAACGCCCTTGGTAGCTTCCACTGTGACTGTCAGGGAGGATATGTGGGGGCACCACCTACGGTTGAGTGCAAGGCTCCATGTGAAGATGTTAAATGTGGCAACCACGCCTATTGCAAGCCCGACGGCAACGAGGCTTATTGCATCTGTGAGGATGGCTGGACGTTCAATCCGAGCGATATATCTGCTGGGTGCATTGGTAAGTCTACTACTCATCATTCTTCAGTACAACGTAGTTTTATAGACATAAACGAGTGTGACAAAGCCAATGGGCCTAATGGCCGGTGTGGCCTCAACGCCCTCTGCACCAACTTACCCGGCACTTTTGCCTGTCAATGTCAGCCTGGCTTCACTGGCAACCCCAACTCGCAATGTACTGACATTGATGAGTGTGCCCTGGCCAACACCTGCGGCGTTGGCGCCATCTGTAATAATAGTCCTGGAGGGTTCACCTGTGAATGTCCAGAAGGGACAGTGCCGGACCCCGATGCTAAGACCAAATGTAATGAGATTGTCACGTGCAAAAGTGACAAAGACTGTCCTGGAAATGCCCTGTGTGACGATAAACGCAGGTGTCGCTGTCCCGAGCCCAATGTAGGCAACAACTGCAGACGTAAGTACTCTTTTGTTCTTTATGTCTTATGGTGTTGGTGAATAAATGTTTTTGAATTGAATTGAATTGAATTTTAGCTGGTAACAAGGTTCGATATTTTGATGGATTTTTTCAGATCCATGTGAGACCATCAACTGCCAACCCAACGAAGAGTGTTCTTTGGTAACCCACGTGGCGACATGTCTTTGTGCCACAGGCTACACCAACACCACCACCGGCTGTGCCGACATAGACGAATGTATCAAAAACCCCTGCCAAACTGGCGCAGTTTGCAAAAACGAACCTGGAACCTTCTCCTGTCAGTGCCCAGGGGGCACCTCTGGGGACCCCTATCGAAGCGGATGCTCTCGGCTAGCCCCCACGTCCGAATGTTCCAACTCAAACCCTTGTCCTGCTGGTGAACAATGTATCTTGGACGAATTTACCGGGGAAAGTGTGTGTATCTGCGTCAATGGCTACATCCGGGACAAAGCCACCCTCAAATGTACGGACATCGACGAGTGCGCAGAGCTACGGGACAAGCCGGCGTGCGGCATCAACGCCATCTGCAAAAACCTGCCTGGAAGCTACGATTGTCATTGTCCCCCGGGTTTCAATGGCAACCCGTTTTTGGAGTGTCTAGAATGCAACAGTCCGGATTGTCGTTGCCAACCCCCGTATGAGTTTAAAGACGGAAACTGCGTCCTTGCTAGTTGCGGCCCTGACAACTCCTGTCCAGATGGCGCTGAGTGTATTACCATCACAGGAGGCGTCAGCTACTGCGCCTGTCCTAAAGGCTACAAATCCTCACTGGACGGCGGTTGTGAGGATATCAACGAGTGCATGGAACAACAACAAACATGCGGTTATGGAGCCCAATGTATAAACATGTTAGCAACTTTCGAATGTCACTGTCCTGAAGGGTACAGTGGTGACCCCTACAACGGCTTTTGTTCACCGGCGCAAAAGAAGTGCATCAGCGACAAGGAGTGTCCTGAAAATGAACGTTGTGTCCAGCCGGGCGAGTGTGTTTGCCCGCCCCCCTTCTTCACCGATGTTTTGGACGATAACAGATGTAAGTCCCCCTGTGAGAGGTTCCCTTGTGGTATCAACGCCAACTGCACTGCCAGTGACCCTCCACGGTGTTCTTGCAAACCAGGGTATGAAGGAGATCCCTTACAAGGTTGCACAGATGTTGATGAATGTCGTCTTGAACCTTGCGCCTATGGAGCGCACTGCTTGAACCTTGCCGAAGGCTATAAATGTGTTTGTCCCAAGGGCATGACTGGCGACCCCTATAAAGGCGGCTGCATCCTGGACACACCTGGAGCTGTCAAGTCTGAGTGCCAGTCCAATAAGGATTGCGTTAAAATTCTTAGTTGTTTGGATGGCACCTGTGTTAGTCCTTGTGCAACAGTCCGATGTGGAGCTAACGCTAGATGTAGAACAGACAACCATGAGGCCCAATGTGAGTGCCTTGCAGGCTACGTCAGTGATAATGGCAAGTGTGTATCACCATGTCAAGATTTCGTCTGTGCCCATGGGGCCCAGTGCATCCTCACTTATGAAGGACCAACGTGTCGATGTGTGGAGGGGTTGATGGGCAACCCCTTCCCAGGAGGCCTTTGTACCACGGACGTGTGCTCTTCCAGCCATCCTTGTGAAGACGATAAAGTGTGCATCAGCGGCAGATGTAAGCAACGTTGTCAAGGCATAGTTTGCGGTGTTGGAGCTCACTGCGACAAAGGAACCAACAAGTGTATCTGTGATAACAATCTGATTGGCAACGCTGATGTGATTTGCATGCCTCCAAAATCTGGCCCAATATGTGAACCAAGCTGCGGCAGCAATGCCCACTGCGAGTACGGTCTTCTGTCCAATCAGTGCGTTTGCAACAGTGGAACATCCGGAAACCCCTACGAAGCCTGTGCTTCCCTCAAAGTCCACGACCGTAAAGGCTGCACTTCATCAGCATGCGGGCCCAATGCTGAATGTACTGAGACATTTAACGGAATTGAGTGTTCATGCCAACGAGGTTTTATAGGCAACGCCTATATCGAGTGCAAAGACGTGGACGAATGTAGCAACAACGTCTGTGGCGACAGTGCTGTCTGTATCAATACCGTGGGCAGCTATGACTGTAGATGCAAAGAAGGCTTTGCTGGCAATCCTTTTATAATGTGCACACAGGTACAGGGAGGTATCTGTCGCGAGCCCAACAACTGCCAGTGCAGCGACAGCTTACTATGCCCAGCAGGTTTTACGTGCAAAAGAGGCCAATGCAGGGACCAGTGCGATGGTGTACGTTGCGGGCCCAAGGCCGCGTGTGACAACGGCAAGTGCATTTGTTCCCCAGGGCATATAGGCAACCCAAAGCAAGGCTGCAGGCCTGAAGGCCAATGCGCCAGCGACCCGGACTGTGCCAACTCAGAAATTTGCTTTCAGCTCGGCAAAGGGTTGAGAAAGTGCGTCGATGCTTGCAGCAAAGCCCAGTGCGGCCCCAATGCTGTGTGCGTGGCAACAAAGCACCGCATATCATGTCTGTGCAACCCGGGCTACAAGGGCAACCCTAGTGATTTGACCGTTGGTTGTCAGCTGGAAGAACGAACCAGCCCTAAGGAGTGCCTTGAAGATAGCGACTGCAAATTCGGCACTGTATGCGGCATTGATAAGAACTCAGTGCAAAAGTGCATCAACCCCTGCGAAACTGTATCGTGCGGATCATACGAGGCGTGTAAGCTTGACGCGCAAGGCCATCCGACGTGCGCATGCAAAGATGACTATCTGTGGAACCCTGTTTCGTCAACTTGCGAGAAACCATCAGT
The DNA here is from genome assembly GCA_958502075.1 of Orchestes rusci. Taxonomy (NCBI): domain Eukaryota; kingdom Metazoa; phylum Arthropoda; class Insecta; order Coleoptera; family Curculionidae; genus Orchestes; species Orchestes rusci. The sequence goes on from OY293312.1 coordinate 7,399,242, forward strand.
GCCTGAGTGCAAACACGACGTAGACTGTCCAAGTTCAGAATCCTGCTTACCAGATGCTCTTGGGATTTTGAAGTGCATGGAAATATGTGCCCAGTTCACATGCCCCAATAACTCGGCATGTGTGGCGGAGGCTCATAGGGGCCAATGTAAGTGCTACGAGGGGTACTCTGGCAACCCCAATGATAGAAATGGATGTCAACTAGTCAAGCAGGACCAGTGCACTGGGGATACTCAGTGCAGCGAGCAGGAAACTTGCGTGAACCAGGACAATAGATTGAAATGTGTTGCTGCGTGCAGCTCAATAAAATGCGCACCTGGTGCCATCTGCGTTGTCAACAACCACGTGGCCAAGTGCCAGTGCCCTCCTGGCTCGTACGTCGGAGACCCCACTACTGAAGGCTGTCAACAAGTGCCATGTGTGTACAACATCGACTGTCCACCCAGCCAGCTGTGCGACAGGATGTCCCACACTTGCTACGATGTGTGCCAAGAAGACTCCTGTGGCACCAACGCAGTTTGCCTTGCAGAAGACCACAAGGCCACATGCCAGTGTCCTCCAGGATTCAATCCTCATCCTTTGGCTGAAGTGGAATGTGTCCTGCAAGACAGCTGCAAGTCAAATCCCTGTCACCCAACCGCACTTTGCAAAGTAAACAATCGTGGATTTACATGCATTTGTCCTGAAGGAACTGTGGGTGATGCGCATGTAACCGGTTGTACGGCACAGGGCGCTTGCGTTAACCACCAGCAGTGTACAGACAACGCTGTATGCGTACAAGGAGAGTGCGTCAACCCCTGCAGCCAGATCAAGTGTGGCCTTAACTCCCATTGTGACGTCATCAATAATAAGCCAGTATGCAGCTGCCAGTCTGGCTTCAAGCAATCGGAAGCAGGCTGTCTGAGGGTGCTGAGCACGTGCACGTCTGATGTCGATTGCGACAAAGAAGTGTGCCACAAGGGCCAGTGCCGGCCTGTGTGCAGAAACAACGCCGATTGCAACGATGGTGAAAAATGCGCGGATAAGAAGTGCGTAACACCATGCGCCGACCATAGTCAGTGCGACTCGAATCAGGCCTGTAAACAAGGAATGTGCATTATTGGCTGTCGCAGCAACAAAAACTGCCTGTCCAGCGAGGCTTGCGTAAATAACCAGTGTCTGGACCCATGTAGCAACAAGGACGTTTGTGGGCCCAATGCTCAATGCGCGTGCCACAAACACAAAACCACCTGCGATTGTCCCAAAGGCTTTATTGGTAATCCCACAGCGGAACAGGGCTGTATTAGAATCCCGATCATGTGTGACGATGAGCACAAGTGCCCCCAAAACCACATTTGCTTCAACGAACAGTGTACGTTCAAGTGCAAGGGCAATGGTGACTGTGCCATTGGGGAGAGATGCACCAACAAAGGGTGCCTCAAGGTCTGCTACGCGGACAGCAACTGTCTTACTGGAGAAATTTGCAGAGACGAAGTCTGTTTACCAGGATGTTCACGTGACAGTGACTGTAAGGCTTCGCAATCTTGCATCAAAGGCACCTGCAAGTGTGGTATTGGCTTCACATCCACGCCGCAAGGCTGCGTTGATGTCGACGAGTGCGCGGCACACCCCTGTCACCATAGTGCCCTGTGCAAAAACGATGTTGGGACTTACAAATGTACCTGTCCCGAGGGCTTAGTGGGTGACCCCTATACTAGCACCGGCTGTACAGGTCCAGGGCAGTGTAGATCAGACAGGAACTGTCCTGATAACCTCATGTGTAAGAGGGGCAAATGTACAGATCCCTGTGACAAGTGCGGCGTTAACGCCCTGTGCAGGGTGACTAACCATCAGCTAGCTTGCGCCTGCCCTCCTGGCTACTTGGGCAACCCTTTTGACAAGACTTTGGGATGTTTCAAGGTGGAGTGCATTGAGAATGACGACTGTAACAACGACAGATTCTGCAACGCTCACTCCAACAAGTGCCTGGATCCTTGTGGCTTTGTCGACTGTGGCAAGGGCTCCTGCTTGGCGGAAAACCACGATGCTGTTTGTGTATGCTCCGATGGCTACAGGCTTGTTGATGATAGATGTGTCAATGTGGATGAGTGCCAAGACCACCCATGTCATCCCACAGCAGAATGTATAGATACCGAGGGCGGCTTTACGTGTACGTGCAACGAGGGTCTAATCGGAGATCCTGTGACAGGTTGCCGCAATCCAGGCTACTGTCTGTCAGACTCGGACTGTCCATCATCCGCTTTTTGTGACAAGGAAATATGCCGCAACCCCTGTGAACAGACCAACGCCTGCGGAAAATCCGCCAAGTGCATGCCGCAAAACCACAAGCCAGTGTGCAAGTGTCCGGAGAAAACTCGAGAAATTGAGGGCAACTGCGTGGATATTGACTGTAGTGACAACAACGACTGTGCCAGTGATAAAGTATGCGTGGAACAGGCATGTGTTGACGCCTGTTCTTTATCCAACGTCTGTGGCAGGAATGCCGAATGTGCTGCCGCCAACCACCTGGCCGTTTGCACTTGTAGCCCTGGTACTACAGGGGATCCCCACTTGGGATGTATAGCTGTTCAATACTGTGCCGGCGACAACCAATGTCCGCAAGGGTTGAGTTGCTACAACGGAATTTGTACATCTCAGTGCCAAAGCTCACGCGACTGCATAACAGATCAACTGTGCATACAAAACTACTGCCAACCCACGTGCAAGTCCAACTCGTCCTGTCCAGATTTCCAGTTTTGCCAGGACAATATATGCCAGCAAGAGGTGCGGTGCAGAAGCAACAACGACTGTGGCACCAACGAACGTTGTCTGGCTAACGCCAAAGGTCAACCCGAGTGTATTGACTCGTGCGATGGAGTGATCTGCAGCAGAAATGCAGACTGCCACAAAGGTCAGTGCAAGTGCAAACCAGGCTTCAAGGGCAACGACAAAGGCTGCCTGAAGGTGGAGTGTACCAGCAACACCGACTGTACCAACGATAAGCTTTGCGACCAGAACATGTGTAAGATTGCCTGCCTAGTGCACAACCCCTGCGGCAAAAACACCTTGTGCAGTGCCGAGCAGCATGAACAGACCTGCTACTGCCAGCCGGGCTTTACAGGAGACCCAGTGCACGGGTGTAGTTTGATAGATTTCTGCGCTGATGAGCCTTGCGGTCCTAATGCCACCTGCACTAACTCGCGGGGGTCCTACCATTGCTCTTGTCCTGAAAGAATGATTGGGGATGCGTATAATGAAGGCTGTAGGGCTGCTTATGAATGTTTTTCCAACAGCGACTGTCCTGGTGCTGCCTCTTGCGACCCTCAATCGCACAAATGTAGAGGTGCTTGTGAGATTACTTTGTGCGGCAAGAATGCTGAGTGCATTGCCGTGGACCATGAGGGCCACTGTAGTTGCCTTACGGGCTATGAAGGGCAGCCCACCAAGGGCTGCATACCCAAAGTGATTAGTTGCAAAACGACGCATGATTGTCCCTCCAACACCTACTGTCATGATAATACTTGTAGCCCCCCCTGTGTCCAGCATGTTGACTGTCAAGACTCAGAGCAGTGCTTGGAAGGGCAGTGCCTCAACCCCTGTTCCGTATCAAGGGCGTGCGGCATGAATGCTTTTTGTCAGGTGACGAAGCACAAAAAACACTGCAGTTGCCCTGATAAGTTCACAGGAGAAGCATCAGTGGAGTGTATCAGGCTACCCATGGGCTGCTCCACCACCAAGGATTGTGGCGTCAACTCAACGTGCCAAGACAACATTTGCCTTCCCCAGTGCCAGTCAGACCAGCAATGTGCTTTCAACGAAAAGTGCCTTCAAGGACAGTGCATGTTAACTTGTCGTCTGGACAACGACTGCTTCCTTGGACACATTTGCGTGAAAAACAAGTGTACTTTTGGGTGCCATTCCGACGATGATTGCGCCAGCAGTGAGGCTTGTATTAGCAACAAGTGCACCAGTCCATGTATGGATAATTGTGGCCCCAATGCCGAGTGTAGCGTGTCCAATCACAGGTCCATTTGCTCGTGTCCTTCCGGATTAGTGCCCAATCCTACACCCAATGTTGCCTGTGTCCGAACACCTGCAGAGCCATGTAAACAGAATAGTCAGTGTCCTAACAGTGACGTTTGTAAGGATGATTTTTGCCGGACAATATGTCTGTCTGACTCTGGCTGTCTCAGTAATGAGCAGTGTGAGGGTGGAGTATGCAAGCCAATATGCCGCAAGGATGACGACTGCAGGAACGGGGAAGTTTGCGAAGGATTGAAGTGCGTTGTGGGTTGTAGAACCAATTCCGGCTGTCCCGAAAGTACATCATGCGTGAATAACAAGTGTCAAGACCCGTGCGCTTCGCCTACAGCATGTGGCACCAACTCCCGGTGCTTTGTTATTAATCACAGAAAAGTTTGCCAGTGTAAAGAAAATCTGGCAGGTGATCCTTTGGAATCCTGTCGCAGAATTTCCAGAATTTGCGATGGTCATGATTGTGGACAGGATGAGACGTGCAGCGATGGTTACTGTGAAGCTTCATGTAAAACAGACCAGAACTGTTTGGAGGACGAAAGGTGTCTCAGGGGCATTTGCCAGAGCGTCTGTAATTCTGACGCTTTTTGCGCAGCGCACCAGATATGTGAAAATAGAATATGCACTTTGGGCTGTAGAAATGACTCGGTCTGTCCGCATGATCAAGCTTGCATCAACAGTAAATGTCAGGATCCTTGCCTTGTTGCGACTTGCGGCATCTGCGCAGAGTGCACCGTCAAAAACCACCAGGCGCAGTGCAGCTGCGCCGCCAACTTCTTGGGAGATCCACTGGTTAGTTGCATACAAGCAGCCACCAAATGTAACGACCACTGTCAGTGCGATAGCGCAGGTTACTGCACGAAAAAGTGCAAAAACAAACTCGACTGCGCCTGCGGGGAAACCTGCCTGGACAACCAATGCCGCAATACATGCTCTGACAAAATCCCCTGTGCTCAAGGTCAAATTTGCAACAACGGCGCATGTACCCCTGGCTGTAGGTCCGACAGCGACTGCGCCAGCTCTGACCAGTGCAAAAAAGGCAAGTGCGTGAGCACCTGCAAACAACCATTTGCTTGTGGCAAGAATGCCTTGTGCAGGATGTCCGATCACAGGAAACTATGCTTGTGCCCTGATGGCTATCAAGGTGATCCCAACTCCCTATGCTCCCCGTATCAGTGCAAGAGTGACGAACAATGTGAGCCTAACAAAAAATGCGACAAAGATGGCATTTGCGTTAATCCGTGTCTGGAGCAGAATGCTTGTGGTAGCAATGCGCAGTGCAAAATCATCAACAGACAAGCTTTTTGCTCGTGTCCACCAGGATATGTTGGCAATGCTGTGGTGGAGTGCAAGCAAGAAGGAACGCAAGCTTGCCTCAACAGCCCTTGTGGGCACAATGCCAAGTGCAAGGATCAAGCAGATGGGGGCTATGAGTGTAGCTGTACACAAGGCTGTATTGGGGATGCTTATAGAGGGTGTGATTGCGACAGCAAGACTGTTGGGATGTGTAAGAGTACGCTTTGTGGCAATGGAGCTGTTTGCAAGGTTACCAATGGAAAGCCAGGGTGTGTTTGTCCATCGAATAAGCCTGTTGGGGATCCTACCATTGAGTGTGAGCAAAAATAATTAATTAAATATTATAACAAATAATGATCCTTTAATAATGAATCAAGCCCCCACAAAAATATGATTTATTATTTTCCATCGCTTTGATCAGTTTTTTAAGTTTTTTGAAGTGATTTGATGCGCTTTTTCATTCTCTCTACACTCTTTATAATGTCATTGGTCCAAATTCAATTATTACTGTTTCATCTTTCCCAAAAAATATGCATCGAGTATATTGCGTATCACATTTTAGAATTAATTCTTCTCTTTTAATAGTTATTCTGTGTTCTTCACATTTCATTTTTGCTAGAATTCAGTTTTGTAAAACGTAACCCGACTTCATAACTTGAGATAATATGATTGGCACTTTGCCCATTTATTGCTAAGGTTTTGTAAACACTCAGTATTTAATTTATGAAAATTTCTTCCCTCTTGAATAACTTCTCTCAGCTTTCTTCCTGTTTCTTTCGATACTTTTCAAAGATTGTTTTCCATTGTTACTGTATAAAATCCAAAACATCTGCGACAAGTGAAAAAAAAAAAGAAAAATACATTTGTGGTCACGAAATCGGTAGCACTTGGAGCACTCCCTTATTTTAGTCAGTCAGATGAAGGCGGAGCTTTCTATGTAAGCCCAATCAGTGTCCACAAAGGTCCAATGATTTTTATTTTAGGTTCTCAAGATCGCAGCACAGGCACCATAGATTGTCGCACAGAAGGCTGCGGCAACAACGCCGAATGTCTGAGAGAACAGGCATTTTTCGTGTGCCGTTGCAAAACCGGCTACTCCGGTGACGCAACCGCACAGTGCCGCAAGGGTAAGCCCGTATCAGTGTCCCTCTTCTTAGTAAATTGTGTTGTAAACAGTACAAAAAGGCTCTTATTGTGATTCTGAACCTATTGTAAATACCACGGGCATTATGTGGAATGTACATTTCAGGGTTCCAATCTGTCTGTCACATTCCTTTCATCACATTCCACCCATTATGATTATGATTGTTTATGCGCATGCGCATAGTGGGCGCCTGCGGGTTCACTGGTTGATATGTCAGATTGGGAACTGCGGGTAAGCGTTGGTAGTCAACGTTTACCCCAATGAAAGGAGCATTCTCACATCGATTTCCTCATTCTATACTTCCTCAAAGCGCTTGTAAATATAGCTTTTGTATTGAGACGGCCTCTTTCATTTCTTTCTCTGACTGTCTAGGCCAACCCGCATGCGTGTTATTGTATAAACTCTCTTTCAAAACAGCTTTCTTTTCTATCCCTATGACTCTATAGCCGCTGAATGTAATACTGACCTCGACTGCTCCGACCAGAAAGCTTGCATCAACTTTCAATGTGTCAACCCGTGTTTGCTAAGAGGCGCGTGCGCAGAGAATGCCCAGTGCAAAACCGTCAACCATAGACCGAGGTGTTCGTGTCCCGATTGCTACACCGGCAGCGCCACTACTAAATGTCATCCTGATCCGAATTGTGCGCAGGTGCAACCACGCCCAGCCAATGTTTGCTTTGGCGACTTCGACTGTGACGCCCAGTCGGCTTGTAATTTGCAAACGGGCAAGTGCTTTGACCCCTGTGACCAAATCAAATGCAAAGATAATAAACGGTGCGAAGCGCACTATCACAAAGCCACTTGCGTGTGCCGCAACGGGTTCATGGTCAATGAACGAGGCGAGATTTCATGCGCAGCTGACCGCGCAGAGTGTACCAAGGACGATCAATGTCCAAAAACCCATGCCTGTATTGACCAACAGTGCCAGAACCCTTGCACTAGCTCACTGCAGAGCCCATGTCCAGCGGACAAAGGCTGCGATGTGCAAAACCACAAGCCTGTGTGCATTTGTTTGAAAAACTGCAGCCCCTCGTTGTCGATTTGCCTGCGCGATAATGGATGCCCTCTTGACCAGGCTTGTAGGGCGTTCCGCTGTGAGAACCCCTGCGATACAGCCAACTGCCCTTCGTGTAGAGTTGAGGATCATAAGCCCATTTGCGATCATTGTCCCCCAGGGTTCAAACAAGATGCCAAGTTTGGATGCTTCAAAGGTAATGATAGTGCTTGAACGACGACGACTCTTCGCAGTAATCCTATGCTACCAGTCTGTTTCATCACATGGAAAGATCCAGAAAAACATCACCTTGCCTCTGGCCATAGGGACTATTCTGTTTTTAGTTCTTCCCTTAACACCTTGTTTCTGTATTAGCTAAACCCATTTTGTCATAGCCTTTAGCCCTTATAGTGTCTTGTGTATATATATGTACATAGCTTGAGGTGGAGGGCTTGGCCCATTGCTGTAATCAACACGTTATCATCAATCATTCGTTCATAGATGTTCAGTGTCGCTCGCATGTCGATTGCGCCGCAGACGAAGCATGCGTAAATCGAAAATGCCAAAATCCATGTCTAGCATCCAACCCATGCACCAACTCTCACGACTGCCAGGTGCAAGATCACCAACCCATTTGCGTTAAAGGTAACAAGTCTTTACTCCTTGGTTAGTTAGTTAGTACTACTTATACCATCTGTTCCAGTATGTCAATGCCAAGGGGACCACGACTGCCATCCAGGACACAGCTGCGATGGGTGTCACTGCGTTGCTGGTAAGTATTTCTAAGCACACAACCCAGATTAACCCAACGTACCATAGCGGAAGCGCGAAACCCCCAGTGTCCACACTGTCCACCTGGTGTAGCCTGTAACCCTCTGACAGGGGCCTGCCACAAAGGTAAGTTCATTCTGTTGTTGTTGCTACTGTGTTGCTGTTTCACACCCAATCCCAAAATCCCTCCTTGAGAATCATCATCATCAGCAAAGCCACAAGAACTGGACACACATGTCACCGGTTGACATGCTCAGTGGACTGTACATTAACTGTATATTCTTCCTAACCTGTACATTGATATAAAGCAACACCACTTTATCATACGCGCTCGCAACATATCGTCAAACAGGACAGATGATTTTTTCCCGAAGTGAACTTTGTACTGGTTTCACCTTGTTGTATATAGGGGCTATGGTTGCTTCAAGCTTTGTATCATTGCATGCTAGGTCACGTACACCACATGTCACACTTGATTTTTTTTTAACTTAACTCACGCCAATGTTATAATAACAGATATGGTAACTACAACACCAGGAACACTAACTGAAACACTATTTGTGACCTCTCAAATAACAAACGCTACTGCTACAACGCTAACTACTAAACAGGATTCTGCGCAGACTACTGAGGGCGAGGCATTGGAAACTACGACTTTCACCACGGAGGGTATTGAACATGTTTATCCTTATACGACTACCACTGAGAAATATATCACGGTTACACCACAGTACAAAGAGGGTACTACATATTCGCCTCCTAGTGGTAGTACAGAATCACGAATGGTATCGACTGTCTCTGGTATAACAGAAAAAGGAGAAACCGTTACAATACCATTTGAAGGTATAACTACTAAAGAATACCAAGAAACTTCAAGGGCAAGCGAGTCAACAACGGAAGAGGATTTTACCGACAAACTATCGCCAAAAGATTCGGACGAAACTGAGTCGGAAATAACTGAGACAGTGTATAGATTCCCTAGCAGTACTGGATCCTCAGCTACTACCGCTATTGCAGAAACAACCTATAGTTCTGGAAGTTATACAAAAGAAGAAATCACTTCTAGTGAGGAAGTTCAGTCTACTTTATCTAGTGCCACAGTTCGAACCACCAAAATAGGCATTACTAGCAGTACTGACAAAGTAAGTGGATATGAGACCACAACCGAAGTACTAGAATCACTAACAGGTACTGAACCAATAGTCACCATGTCTGTTGAAGAATTGCAAACTACTGACAAAGAATCACCATCGACTGTTGAAGGAATATCGAGTATCACCTCCAAACAAGTAACTGAGGAGGAGATCAGCAAAGAAATGACTGAGAATGTACCACAGACTACAACGAGGTTATATGAGGCTACAACTGTAAGTGAACCGTCTCCACTACCTGGTGGTCTAACGGAATTTTATGAATCAACCACTGGAACTGTTATCACTGATGGTACTAAAAAATCCAAAACTACAACAGGAGTTCCTTCATATACCACAACAGAACAGAGTCAAACAACCTTGAAAGTAAAGACTATCAAATTTAAACACTATGACACAACTGAAACCACAACTGGAAATGAATTACCGTCATATGCCACTAGCGGTAGCACTTTCGAACCAACTGGCACTGGAAGTACCGCAAGGTCAAACGAATCAACTGAATATTCGTACACCACCACAGTGCCCAGTGAAACCACTCCTGCACAAGGTGTAGAGGCTGTTGCTGGTGGAGGTTCAGAACCGCCAGCACATGTCACTACTGGTACTACCTTGGAACTGAAAGAAACCACCTATATGTTCTCTACGGAGACTGTGCAAACTAGCACAGAAGCTAGATCTGACACAACACTATCTGGTGAAACCACCTCTTCACTTCTCATTGATGTTGGTGGAGGTGAAACTTCACAGACTACCAGCAAAGTTCAAGCTGAAGATATCACTGGTGCTACCTTGACAACTACACTCTCCATGGGGACTTTTGGAGGTAAAACAGAGTCACAGACTAACACAGAAGGCATGGAGTCGACTTCTGGAAGTAGTACCGAGAGATATAGTACCACAGAATCTGGTGGAACCACCTCATTCCCCACGCTGACTACCAGCAGAGCTGAAGAACTTACTGACACGACCGGTCGCGTATATGAAGCTACAACTAAAACAGAAATGTCTGCATATATCACGACAGGTACTACTGATGTGCATGAATCGACCATTGGAAGTGAGTGGGAGTCACATACCAGCACAGAAGCTGGGGAGGTTACTGGTGCCACTGGAAGTATTAAACATGTCACTACAGGTGCTACTGAATCAGAAGAAACCCCTTCTACCACCACTATTGGAGACGAGGTAGTTACGCATACTATCACAGAAACAACTACTGGACCCACTAGTAGTGGTGCATATGAAACTACAATCTACACAAACTTGCCTTTATATGTCACTATAGATACTAGTGAACCAAAAGAAACCACCTCTCGTACCATGGAGACTATTGCAGATGAGGTAGTGACACAGACTAGCACAGAAGCCACTGAATCCACTGGTGATAGTGCATATGAACCTGCTACCAGAACCGATCAGCTTTCATCTGTCACTACAAGTACTACTGAACGAAAAGAAACCACCATTGTAAGTGAGTTAGTGCCACAGACTAGCACTGAAGCTACTGACGCCACTGGTAGTAGTGTATATGAACCTACAACCAAAACAGAACCGCCTTCATATGTCACCACAGGTACTACTGAACCAAAAGAAAACACCATTGTAGGTGAGTTAGTGCCACAGACTCGCCCTGAAGCTACTGGCGCTACTGATAGTAGTGAGTATTATGAACCCACTACCAGAACAGAGCAGCATTCATATGTCACTACAGGTACCACTGAACTAAAAGAAACCACCTTTGTCACCAATGGAGGTAAATTAGTTCCACAGACTGGCGCCACTGGTAGTAGTGCATATCAACCTACAACTGGCACAGACAACCCTTCATTTGTTACTACAGGTACTACTGAACCAAAAGAAATCACCATTGTAGGTGGGCTAGTGACATCAACTAACACTGAAGCTACTGGAGCCACTGGTAAAAGTGCATATGAACCTACAACCCGAACAGAACAGCCTTCATATACCACCACAGGTACTACCAAACTAAAAGAAACCATCATTGTAGGTGAGTTAGTGCCACAGACTCGCACAGAAGCTACTGGCGCCATTGGTAGTAGTGCATATTATGAACCTACAACCGGAACAGAACAGCCTTCATTTCTCACTACAAGTACTTCTGAATCAAAAGAAACAACCATTGTGGGTGAGTTGATGTCACAGACTAATACTGAAGCCACTGGCGCCACTAGTAGTAGTGCATATCAGCCCACAACTGGAACAGGTCTGCCTTCATATATCACTGCAGGTTCTAATAAACCAAAAGAAACCACCTTTGTCACCATTGCAGGTGAGTTACAGGAACAGACGAGCACTGAAGCTACTGGCGCCACTGGTAGTAGTGCATATGAAACTACAACCAGAACAGAACAGCCTTCATATGTCACCACAGGTACTTCCGAACCAAAAGGAACCATCATCGTCGGTGAGTTAGTGCCACAGACTAGCACTGAAGCTACTGGCGCCATCGGTAGTAGTGCATATGAACCTACAACAAGAACAGAACAGCCTTCATTTGTTACTACAGGTAGTACTGAACTGAAAGAAACCACCTTTGTCACCATTGGAGGTAAATTAGTGTCACAGACTAGCACTGAAGCTACTGGTACCACTGGAAGTAGTGCATATGCATCTACAACTGCAACAGAACTGCCTTCATATGTCACTACTGGTACCATTGAACCAAAAGAAACCGCCACTGTAGGCGGGTTAGGGTCACATATTACTGGAAGTGGTGCATATGAACCTACAACTGCAACAGAACTGCCTTCATATGTCACTACAGGTACCACTGAACCAAAAGAAACCGCCACTGTAGGTGAGTTAGGGGCACAGACACCTACTGAAGCCACTGGCGATACTGGAAGTAGTGCATATGAACCCACAACCAGAACAGAACAGCCTTCATATATCACTACAGGCAGTACTGAACCAAAAGAAAGCACCCTCGTTGGTGAGTTTGTGGCACAGACTAGTACTGAAGCTACTGGCGCCAGTGGTAGCAGTACTTATCAACCTACAACTGTGACAGAAATGCCTTCATTTGTGACTGCAGATACTACTGAACCAAAAGAAACTACGTTCGTCACCATTGCAGGTAAATCAGTGTCACAGACCACCACAGGCGCCACTAGTACAACGGAATCAAAAGAAACAACCTTTGTCACCATTAAAGGGGAGTTAGTACCACAGACTAGCACAGATTCTACTGGTGCAACCAGTAGTAGTACATATGAACCTACAACAAGAACAGAACAGCCTTCATTTGTGACTACAGGTACGACTGAACCAAAAGTAACCACCTTTGTCACTATTGAAGGTGAGCTGGTGCCACAGACCAGCACTGAAACTACTAGCGCCACTAGTAGTTTTACCTATCAAACCACAACTAGTACTGAACATCCTTCATATGTCACTACAGGTACTACTGAACGAAAAGAAACGAGTTTTGTCACCCTTGCAGGTGAAGGTGTGATACAGACTAGCACTGAAGTTACTGGTACCAGTAGTGTATATGAACCTACAACCGGAACAGAACAGCCTTCATATGTCACCACGGGTACTACTGAACCAAAAGAATCCACCTCTACTACTATCAGTAGTGAACCCACAATGAAAACAGAACAGCCCTCATATGTCACTACAACTACCATCGAACCAAAAGAAACCACCTCAGTCACAATGGAGACTATTGGTGGATTAATAACCCAGACTGGCACAGGAACTACTGACGCCACTGGTAGTAGTACAAATCAACCTACAATTGGAACAGAACTACCTTCTTATGTCACTAAGGTTACTACTGAGTCAATGGAAACCACCTCTCGTACTGTAAAGTCAACTGGTAGTGAAAGCACACTTTCAAATGAGACAGTAGCCACAACCACTACTTACAGTGATCATGACACCACAACTATATCCACCGCCATAACTGGTGAAACCACAACTGTAGAAGTAACCCAAGAGACCCTGTCCTACAGGAACAAACCAGGGTTTGACTCTACAGATTTCTTCACTCAAGAAAGCACAAGTACTCAGAAAATTGCTGTAATGAATATAGTCAAAACCGATATTGCTGACAGTGCAACTATGGAGACGCAACCGGGTTATACTGTCATTACTGCCAAGTATGAACCAGCTAGTGTCAGGGTACCATCAAGTGAAGTCCCAATTCATGAAGAGCTAGTTGAGATTGTCACTCCCAAATATGTGACGACAACTGGTGTGAATGAGAAACAAGGGACATCAGTGAGTGGTTCTAGCACCATTGGTAGGAGTACTGATAAAGAGGTAATTGAGATTGTAACGCCTCAATATGTAACAGACAATGGTACCTCTGATATAACTGAGAGAGTTGGCTATACAAGTCAAGGGACAACATTTACCACAAGCTACCCAACTGATGACACTTCTGGTACAACGATACCAAGTGGTACGGAGGTTATTGGAGTTGTAACGGGTTTAACCACAGAACAGCCACCAAGGTATACTGAGACAACGATCTCTAGCACAATACCAATAACCTTCACAGAGTCGACAACAGCAGAACTAACAACCCCTGCTTCGTACAGTGTTACATTCACTACCCCAATAGGGACCGAATCTACCCATAAATTCCTAGGAGAAACCACAACTCTGAGCACCATACTAACAACAACGGAAATCGATGAAATCACCAGCACTGGTAGAACCATCATTCCACTAGGAGGAGGAGAGGAAATAGTAATGATATCTCCCAAGTACACTGCAGATAATGCCAGTGAAACAACGGAGACAGTATCCCATACCATTCTAATGACAACCGAGCAAATCGTAGAGCTAACAACCATCGGTAGTACGATGGTAGAAAAACACACTACTGTTTTCTATAAAGAGGATATTACCCCCACTCCCAAAACTCTTACCAATGAAACAGTAGTATCGCTGCAGAACTATACAGCGCTGCTACAAAACGAGTCGTACCAATGCCTCGTCGACAACGACTGCGCCGATAGCGAGGTTTGTATCTTCAAAAAGTGCCTCAAAGTATGCACGATTGGAGGGTTGTGCGCCCCCAACGCCCTGTGCATTGCTGAGAATCACGCAGCAGACTGCGCATGTCCGCGGCACCATTACGGAGATCCTCATCGGATGTGTTATCCAGGTATTAGCGCTGTTCTTGGTTCTCTTGGTGGAAGGGGATTGATTCAAAAAGTTTGACATTTGTTTTTTGTTACCCTTTCTATTTCATCTTATGACTTTTTTGGTATTAATATTTTTTATCGTTTTTTGTTTTGTCATATTATTTCAATTTATTTTTTTTTTCTTTTCCACTTTTACGGAATTCAATATTTTAAATTGTTGCTTCTTGTTTGTCAGAAGTTTTTAGAAATCTTATGGTTCTCTAATAATTATTTTACGTCGATTTTGTTTCCATCTCACATTCAGGTGCAAAAATAACAGAATTGCGGTGAAAAAATAACTAAACTCATCAAGAAATTATCTGTTTAGACTAAATTGCTTTCATGACAAGTTAGATTTTCTAGTCTTTTTTTTCATCCATATTATTTTTTTTATTGCTAATAAAAAATAGGTAAGTACATTCTAAAAGATTGGATAAAACAAAAACAAAAAAGACTGTTTAAAATTGGATTAAAACAAATGTAAAAAAATTTAAAGCAAACAAAAACTATAAAAACATAAATATCCTCAGCCCGCAAAAATAACCTGAACAAAAATAAAAATAATGTTAAAATTAATGTTTTGAGAAATAACACGCTGCACATAATTTTTGTTTTATCATGTATGATTTGATTTTATACTTTTTCTCTGTAGTTGAATGAGCTCCTTTACTGTATACTTTTTTCCTTTTTGAATGGTATTGTAGTTGTTAAGTTCTCCATAAACTGAAATATGTTTATCAAAATAACTAGTTATAAAATAAATGAAATAATGTCACTTATTAAAGAAAGATTGGGCAGGAATAAAATAAATACACAATAATTCTCTCAGAAGAATACAATTTGGAAAACTATTAGTTAGTACACAGATATTAAAAAGACAAAAAAGGTAACAAACTGGGATCAAGCAAAAATAGCTATAAAAAGAACTCAAGAAGTAGGAGTTGATGGAGTAAATTGAAAAAAATTCCACAACAAGTCGAATTTATACTTGTAATGTCGCATAAAATCATTAAAAAATAAATTAAAAGCGATCTGTTTAAGAAAAATAACGGGACTTTAATAAAACGAACTTGAACCAAACCTAGAAAAAATGTTAGAAATATTCTGGATATGTTAATAAATAATCAAAATAATTCTTTTTTTGTTTAAATATTTTTCAGTTTTGTTTTTATTGATTTATTTTGACTTGATAGGGGAGGCATTGTTTTCTTCTGTGAGTATTTTTTAGTTTGTAGCACCCCGTATAGACAGTATTGCAAAGTAAATAGCAGATGTATAGAATGACTAAACGATTAATGATAAAGTAAGTCCAATCTTTTGAGACGACAGACTTTATCATTAATCATAAAAACACAAATCACAAATATGTTTAAAAATTGGGTAAAAAAATGTGAATCGTTGAAAAACTCTAAAAAATTAACTCAGATTGACTGTTAAAAAAGTTTTCAAATTATTAAAAAATGTGTTGAAGCGCAAATTATTATCAGAAAAAATAAAAAATATTGTCTAAAAAGCAACCAAACTAAACTAAAAAAAATATAGACAATGCATGTAAAAATTTATGTAGTTCTAAGCAATAAGAATAGTAATTTTTTGATTTCCATTGATCTCTAAAAATTTTATTTTTCTTTAAATGTATGTTTGCTCTTGTTTTTTGACAATGTTTTTTACATTTTCGAGAAAAATCGTGTAGAAAATAATGAAATGAATTGTATCGTTTTTTTTCTATATATTTCATATTTTTGTGGATTTTTGATAATTCTTTGTTGTTCATCAAATTTCACAAAAACTTTAATCTTGTGACACATTGGTGGATATCATTGCGAAAAAAACAAAATGGGACCAAGCTACAACAACGAAACTAAAAAAAAAACACCATTCAAAATGAATGAATAAAAAAAAATCACAGCAGGGAAAACTCAGAAAACCAGGTTTTCTTATAATAAAATAAACGTTAGCGAGAAATATTATATATTAGTCACAAAAGACTCCCAGAAAAAAAGAAATAAGCATAAAGTAATAAAATAAAGTTGAATCCATCCCATACACCCGGAGTACCCAGACCACAAACCAACCAAATTGTACATTTTGTAATTTATAGTTAGTCTAATTAGCACAATTAATCTTAGTTAACTAGCCACTGTCCTCAGTGGTCAACCTGGTTGCGGTGCCATGTAAATACTGTATAAACCAGTTTCTCCTTATCCACGTGTTAATACACTAAATGTACTAATACGAGTTAACCCCCAACTAGAACCTCCCAGCGAACGTGCACCTAAACCGTGCGAATCGGACATGGACTGTCTCGAAAGCGAGGCATGTTTCATGCAGTTATGCCAAGACCCATGCGAGTTCACTAGCGCGTGCGCCGGCGGTGCACGTTGCCAAGCCAAAATGCATCGACCGATATGCACATGCCCCATGGGGTTCGAGGGGAACCCTGCTGTAAAGTGTACCAAATCTCCTACAAGTAAGACTAACTCTAATCAATGTATAGAACGTAGTACAAAGTTTCATCCTTCAACCGTTTGTTTATGTATATACTTATCTCTTTCCTCCTATTGCACCTTCTTTAGTGGGTTGCACCTCGAACGAAGAGTGTCCTAGTAGCGAAGCATGCATAGATAACGCATGTCAAAGACCCTGTGATGTTCATAATCCCTGCGCCCAAAACGCCCTCTGCATCAACACCAACCACGGATGTGACTGCAGCTGCGTAGACGGCTATCAAGGCAATGGCTTTGTTGGTTGTGCCCCTGGTAAGTCAATTTATCCCACCACCTGCCCCTGCTACACGTGAATTTTAGTGGCAGACCACGGCCCACAAGTTTGCCAGTACAACGAGGACTGTCCCCCGAATAAACTATGCGACAGGCTTAACAGACGGTGTATCAACCCATGCTTTGAAGACTCTTGTGGGGACAACGCTGAGTGTATACCCAAAAACCATGAAGCCACCTGTCAATGTTTGTCAGGTTACGAGGGCAATGCTTATGTGGAGTGTCTGGGTGTTTTTGGATGTAGACGCGACGATGAGTGCGCCAGCAATGAGGCTTGCCTCAACCAACAGTGCTTGTCACCGTGCAACTGTGGCGTCAATGCCATATGTGACGTCATCCAACACAGGCCACAATGCAAGTGCCCGCCTGGCTACCACGGAGATGCGCGCGTCTCCTGTCAAGCACCTCTCGACCCATGCGACCCCAATCCTTGCGGCACAAACGCCTTGTGCGAACTGGACAATGGCAACCCCATCTGTTACTGCCCTAAAGGACTTACCGGCAACCCCTTCAAAACTTGCAGTACGTACATTTTTTATTTTTTCAATACAATTATTTATCACACCCACGTAAAGTTCCAGAAGGTGACGAATGCTCTCCCAACCCATGCGGCCCCAACTCCGGCTGCCGAGTGGTAGGCGGCAGCGCTGTCTGCTTTTGTCTGCCCGAGTACGAAGGCACGCCTCCATCCATCCCCTGCAGCGTGCCCACCAACCCGTGCGACCCATCGCCTTGCGGCCCCAACACCCAATGCTCCATCCTGCCTAACGGCTTCGCTAAGTGCACCTGTCTGTCTGGCTATCTGGAAAGCCCCAACACCATCCGCGGGTGTGTCGAGTCCAAAAACCCCTGCGAACCAAGTCCTTGCGGGCCTGGAGCCCTATGCGATCCACATGGAGAGCCTGTGTGTTACTGCCCCTATGGCACCAGTGGAAATCCATTTAAAAGCTGCCTGGGAGCAGTGGAGAAGGCCCTTTGCAGCCCTGGACCTTGCGGTGTAAATGCTGATTGTTACAACACAAACAACGAGGAGCAGTGTTATTGTAGATCAGGCTTTATAGGGGACCCCTATGTTGGCTGTAGAATTCAACCTCCAAGCCCGTGTGTCCCCAACCCTTGCGGGCCCGGGGCACAATGTGTTATAACCCCTGAAGGTAACTCCTTATGCAGATGTCCCGAAAGAATGGGCGGTGATCCTACAGGCCCACTGGGTTGCTTTGGCTATGAGTGTGTCGTGGACGAAAACTGCGCAGACCACCAAGCCTGCATTTCCTACCGATGCAGAGACCCATGTCCTGGTTCCTGCGGTATTGGAGCTGACTGTAGAGTAGAAAAACATCATCCCGTTTGCACCTGTCAAGGTAGTTTGATTGGAAATCCAATCGTCAGATGTCATCCTGTGCCTACATATTTGCCACCTCATGACCCATGCTGGCCCAGCCCCTGTGGCGTTAACACTCTGTGCAAAGCAGTAGGGGACAGAGCCATCTGTTCCTGCATGCCCAATTGCTATGGGGATCCACAAACTGGATGTCATCCTGAGTGTATGATCAACTCGGACTGTGCCATTAACAAGGCTTGTTTGGACAGGCGCTGTCAAGACCCCTGTGCTCAAGGCCATCTATGTGGCGTCAATGCTGATTGCCAAGTGCGCGACCACACAGCCACTTGTCTATGTAAAGAAGGATTCATGGGAGATCCGTTCCTGCAATGTATCCACACCCCTGCTGTTAGTATTCCGATTTATCCCAATGCCACGAGACAACCATGCTCACCATCACCATGCGGCAACATGGACTGTAACATCTACGGCACCCAGATTGCCATATGTGATCCGTGCCTAGGCCCCGAAGCCGCCTACAATCCACAGTGCAGGCCTGAATGTTTGATCAATGCAGACTGCCCCTTCCACCAAGCCTGTCTCAGGTTTAACTGTATCGACCCTTGTCCTGGCTCCTGTGGCGTC
This sequence comes from Orchestes rusci, assembly GCA_958502075.1. Taxonomy (NCBI): domain Eukaryota; kingdom Metazoa; phylum Arthropoda; class Insecta; order Coleoptera; family Curculionidae; genus Orchestes; species Orchestes rusci. Next base: position 7,418,521 of record OY293312.1, read on the forward strand.
AACGCTGAGTGTCACGTAGTGTCACACACCCCCATGTGTAGCTGTCCACAAGGGCTTGTGGGGGACCCCTTTGAACAGTGCATTGTAGCTGTTACCGAGACGACAGAAGACACGTGCTATTGTGGCGTGAACGCTGACTGTCTGGAACACGGAGTTTGCAAGTGTAGAAGTGGTTTCTTCGGAGATCCATACCTGGCTTGTCGTCCCGAGTGTGTGATCAACCCGGACTGTCCCTTGGACAAGGCTTGTATCAACGCCAAATGCTCCAACCCATGTACTGATGTTTGCGGTGTTGGGGCTCAGTGTGATGTGGTCAACCACATCCCCATATGTACTTGTCCGCAGCACCACGCTGGAGATCCGTTTGTCGCCTGCTATAAAATAGTTATACCAAGTCGCCCACATTATGAGCCACAAAACCCTTGTGACCCATCGCCTTGTGGCCCATTCAGCAGATGTCTGGTGTCTCATCAGGGCTTCGCCACCTGCTCTTGTCTACCGGACTATCAAGGTGTACCTCCAGCTTGCTCACCCGAGTGTATTTCTACGTCAGAGTGTCCGCAAATGAAGGCCTGCATCAACCAAAAGTGCACAGACCCGTGTCCAGGAACTTGCGGCTCTGGAGCTTTGTGCACTGTGATCAACCACAATCCAATATGCAGCTGTCCGCCTGGTTTGGAAGGCAACCCGTTCTTTAGCTGCCAACGTGCAGTGGTTGAAGAAAAATCACCGGCAACCACACCAGAACCATCTAACCCTTGTGTACCTACGCCTTGTGGCCCCAACTCTATTTGCCAGGTTAAAGAACGTAGGCCAGTGTGTAGCTGTGTGGCTAACTACATCGGCAGTCCTCCCTACTGCAGACCGGAATGTGTTATAAGTCAGGAATGTGCACAACACGAGGCTTGCGTCAACGAAAAATGCGTAGATCCATGCGCAGGAAGCTGTGGGCCCAATGCCAAGTGCAACGTGGTCAACCACACGCCCTTCTGCAGCTGTACTTACGGTTATGAAGGTGATGCTTTTGTTGGTTGTACCAGAGTTGTAGTTGAACGTCCCAAGGACCCATGCAACCCATCGCCTTGTGGGGAGAATGCACAGTGCACTGTGGCAGGAGGCGCGGGAAAATGTAGCTGCATACCACCCTACATTGGCAACCCCTACTCTGGAGGTTGTAGGCCTGAATGTACCATGAACAGTGAATGTCCCAGCCATCTGTCTTGTCTGTCGTTGCACTGTAGAGACCCATGTCAGGGTTTGTGTGGCGTCAATGCGGAGTGTAGTGTCTTCAACCATGTCCCTGTATGTACCTGTCGTAGGGGGCTAATTGGTGACCCACAAACTGCTTGTAGGGAACCACCAGTACAACCTAGTAAGTATCCAATTAGATATGGTAGGAAGTGGTAAAAGCAATGATTTGCAGAGGCAAACCCATGTGAACCATCGCCGTGCGGCCCCAACAGTGTTTGTAGAACAAGAAACGACCAAGCCATCTGCTCCTGCCAAGTGGGTTACTTTGGACAATCACCCAACTGTCGACCAGAGTGTTTGGTTAGTTCCGAGTGCAGCTTGGACAAGGCTTGTATCAATCAAAAGTGTCAAGATCCGTGTCCTGGTACTTGTGGGGCTGGTGCAAGGTGCCAGGTTAGCAACCACAACCCCATATGTAGCTGTCCGCCCAACTTTGTTGGTGATCCGTTCATTATATGCAGACAAGAAGGTAAATTTTACATCTTTGATTTCCACATAACTCGGACGCCACCCGCTGTATTTTACGTGGTAGAAGGCCCACAATGCCTATTAGTTAGCTTTGAAACAGTGGAGAAAGTCTAACCAGTTTAACCAGTCAATAAAATGAAAATGACGTTAAACAGTAAAAAAAATCAGTCAATCTCTTGGTGGAATCGCAAATTAGCAGATTATAAAAACGCAATTCGACGGCTTAAAAAGAAAATGATACGAAAAAATCGACGCGACGGGGTCAGTTTGCGTTCTGACCTGACGAAAAAGTACGAGAGAGGCACGGAAAATTTTTAAAAGGACCTCTACTACTGTCTGATATTCAGGCTGCGAAAAAATTGAATTAAACGTTACAAATACGCATGGTAACTCGAGATGCCTCTCTGTAATGTCTCCCGAAATTATAAAAAAATCCGGCAAAAAACGCGGTTTTGAACTTTTTGTCTGAAATTTTCCACCCGGCAATGATTCGTTTCGCTAAAAATTAAATAAAACAAAACCACAGAAACAGAAAATCTAAGAGGATTCCGTGAGGCGGTTCCTGACCAACCAATAATCAGAGTGCCATTACAAGCTCACCAAAAAATCCCAAATATCTGACCAACTTTAAATAGAAAATAATTTTCGTGGAAACAGATCTGATCTCCTCGAATAATGAGTCCGAAGAAAACTCACCAGCAAATTATGACTTGAAAAGTCAAGTTTTCCCACTCGGCTATTCTTTATTACAACGTGAGTTAAGTAAACTTCTTTTACGCACTTCACAAAAAAAAACTTTTATTTATACGAAAAGAAGAATTACAACAAATATGGACTTGTTCTGTACTATTGAAAGCATTGACTAAAAAAAAATAGACCTAGCTTGTCTTTTCTGAGAGCGATCATACATTAGCTTCAACAAAACAAATATACCTATTTCTTTCTATACCCCTACCACAGTTCATTCAACAAAGCTCTGCCCCACGATATTTTTGCGCCAGCATCATTGCCAAGTGTCCGATTTTAACAAGATAATCGATTTTACTCTCTATATTTATCAACAGTTAAAACATGATAGAATCAACTCTCATCCAATCTCATCAGTTAAAGATACAACAAGAACGATATTATTGGCATCCAAATATGTATTTTTAACAAAACTTATCATCTCCTTCAAAAATGCTTCGAAAATGTGGCAACAAGATCAGGTTTCTTGTACCTGCGATCTGCCACTTGCTTATACTACGTATCGATTCTACGTTCAAGCGTAAAAAAATTCATTCATGTTGGTACTGGTTATGACGAGTTTATACGGTGTTGCTTTCACATTGTCTGTGTCAAGTGCTCAATTTGCCTTGATTTGTGTGATTTTTACACTATTTGTGATTTGACGATATTATTTGTACATTAATATGGTGCGAAAGTGTCAAGTTAGTGGTAAATTGGACAAAAAAAAACAGGACTTTTCGTTTTATCAGTGAATATACTGCCATCTTGATTTTCAAATTCTAGGACCTCCTACCTTCTTACTTCAGTGGCGTATCATGTATTTTTGGAAATGTTTGCATTTCATACAGAGAAAAATATATTTCGAATGAAAATTAACACAAAAATTAAAGTAATAACAACTTTGCTCATATACATTAAGGACATTCCTGGTTCCATGACACTATGTAACTACAAATTTCAAAAATTTTCAAATCTCACTGGAAAGTAGGTACCTTCCCTTTTTTATAAGTAATTTTCATAAAAAAGGGTGAGGGAACCAATAGTTTTTGAAAAACACTTTCTAAATAAGAGATGCTTTCATAACATTAAGTATACATTTTACAGGGTGTCTCCTTATTCCAATAAATTCAAGGCGTATTCCTGAGCTGGTTTCATGAAAAAAAAGTTCATAGGTGTAAACATATCCGGTCCGGGTGCATCGTTTTCAAGATACAGGATGTTAAACTCATTTTTTTTTTAAATCGGTTCTTCACAAATGTAACAATTATCCTTGAACCAATTTTTTTTAATTTGGCAGATTTATTTTTATTACCTAATAAAAGCCAATTTTAGCCCTACCTCAGTAAAAATAATATTACTGAAAAATTTTATGTAGAGTCCGAAAATAAAATAATAAATAGGGGTTTCTATTTGAAAAAATGAAGTTGATGGTGGTAACCTGTTTTTGGTCCACCCTGTAGATACACATAAAATTATCATAAAAGAAACCGCTGTCAAAAATAAGAATCAACGAGTCCGAGCTTTTTTACCCTGGTTTTTACCAAAACAAAACCCTGAATTTTCAATGAATTTGTTCTATCCTTTGCGGTCGCATTGTATAATAAATTAATGAAATTCTCATAAAATTGACTCAGTAAAAAGTCGAGAATCTATCAAATTAATATAATTCTACATCATTGACATTAAATGTTCTGCATGCAAGTCATGACTCCATTTGAAATATTATGTATACTTGAAGTAATTTAGACATCTCTATATTTCAATAGTTTTTGAAAAAACACTGAGTTGATTTTTCATTTTCTCGTTTTTCCAAAATTTTTGAAACTACCGAATTTTGAAAAGTTAGAATGAAGCCATCAAATACAGGATAGGGCACGAAAAATTTTTCACCCAGGATTTCTCAGGTGTTCCGGTGATAAATCAAAAATCGCTTAGACAAGTCAATACTTTTTTTTCGACACTTTTCTTTTGTTATTTTCACTTCCGTTCAGGAGTTGACAGGTACTCCCAGAATGTTTAATGGATGAGGTCGTTTGATAGGTACTTTTGTCAAGATTATCCCCAAAGTTTCAAGTTGCTACTTCAAATTATAATTTTTTATTATCAGTCTATTCTTGGGGGGAGCCTGTCACCCTTTATTTGGAGTTGCTTGCCTTAAAGAATTCAACTCCGCGAAAAACTTTTTTTATTGTTAGTAAACTGTCAAGTCTTTTCAACTTCTCTGTGTCTTTTATATTATTCACTCAATCAAACGCACCATTTTTATACAATATTGTATAAGCAAATTGCATTTTGTGAAAAGATAATTATTCTAATCCATTGAAGAGCTTATATTTATATATATTTTTTGGAGCTTGGAGGTATTTCCGTCACATCCACATAATGATCTACCGGTAGGTACCTAATTAACTTTGCTGTGAGAATAACTTCAATATCTTTATTTAGCAAATTGATATACAAGTTAAACTCAATCGTAAATCATGAATAGTGACAAATCCACTGAAAAATTACATTTAAATGTTATTTGAAATACATATATTCACGGATATCGAGCAAAAAATATTCAAGAAAAAATCAATTCTACATTCGTCCGCCATTCTTCAAAATTTTATTTTGCTATCTATAATTAGCTGCACCTGACTTTTCTTCAATATGACAACCCAGAACTATATATTCAGCAAACAAACCTTTTTTGACCCCTTCGCATGATAATCTACTCATCATTTGATTTCAAACCATTTTTCTATACCATTTCTCAGCAACCGCATTTTCTTATCATGTTTCAACATTGCAAAACTCCTGTTCCAAACCCGTTCTCCTGCCAGTGTTATTATCTTTTTTTTTTTCATCCCTCATAACCATAACCTACAAGTGATTCCTTTCTATGATACCCCACAAGAAAGAATACATTTGTATTTTCAGATTTATCATTTTAATCCTCCATGACAACTCCTATAATAATTTTTTTTTTATAAATTGCAATATGGTATTATAATCTACAATTATTGGTGCCCAAATTACTCCAATTTGATATTGAACAAACCATGTCTTTCTCAAAGATATTCAATGTTTTATGTACAGGGTGGCCAACTAAGAATGCGAGGTACTGTATCTCGGAAACTATACATCGTAGAGGCTTGCGGCAAAAAATTTTATTACTAAAACGGCCAAGAGAAAAACCTGGAAAATATTTTCAAGTTTCTGAAATGGTCGCTAGGGGGCTTAACAACCAACACCAAGTAGAAAAATATGATTTTTATGGAATTTTGTCCAATGAAAATATATCGATGAGCTCATTTTCGGATTTACTGACTATTTACCCACACTTTTTGTCAAAAACGTTTTTTTCTATCTATCATAATAATAAAAAAATAATTAAACAAACGGAGATTTCTCCCGTTTCGCTTGACCGATTTTAACGAACTTGGGCTCATATGAAAGAGAATAGTCTGCGCTATAAAATGCTCATTTGCTTTTTAATTTGTAACATTCGCCGTCGCCGCTAGATGGCGTTAACTGAAATGGTAGCATACTTTTGAGTTTTTTCCGAAAAAATCAAACGTAATGGTATATCCATTTTCATATATTTTAAAAGGGGACACATTTTCCTATAAAAAAAAATTAAAAAAAAAACAAAAAAAACAAAAAAAACATTAATTTTTTTGTTTTTTTTTTAAAGGAAAATGTATCCCCTTTAAAAATATATAAAAATGAATATACCATTACATTTGATTTTTTCGGAAAAAACTCAAAAACATGCTACCATTTTAGTTAACGCCATCTAGCCGCGACGGCGAAGGTCAAAAATTCAAAACCAAAAAAGTTTTTTGAAGTGCGGATCATGCTCTTTCATATGAGCCCAAGCTCGTTCAAATCGGTCAAGCAAAACGGAAGAAATCTCCGTTTGTTTAAAAAAACAATTGAACTTCCCCCACCACTTTATTATGATAGATAGAAAAAAACGTTTTCGACAAAAAGTGTAGGTAAATAGTCAGTTAATCCGAAAATGAGCTCATCGATATATTTTCATTGAACAAAATTCCATAAAAATCATATTTTTCTACTTGGTGTTGGTTGTTACGCCCCCTAGCGACCATTTCAGAAACTTGAGAATATTTTCCAGGTTTTTCTCTTGGCCGTTTTAGTCATAAAATTCTTTGCCGCAAGCCTCTACGATAAATAGTTTCCGAGAAACGGTACCTCGCATTCTTAGTTGGCCACCCGGTATAGTCTGTTCATGGCTTTCTTGCGGTTACGTCATAGTTTTCCGTGTCTCTCTTACACATTGAAAAAAAAAACACGTACGTCTGGACGAGGGTGTTTCGGATCAATTTGACAAATGTCACATGTGGAGCGATGAATCTACGACATACTACCAAACGTCAAATACTGTGACGTGACCGCAGAAAAGCCTCGAACAAGCTGTAGTTACCCACTTACTCACACACTTAGAAAGTCTTATGCTTTCTCTAACAAATATCGCAGTAACCAATTACTTCATATTTACTTATAACCAAAAACTTGTGCGGGATGTCATACATTTTTTTCTATCAAAATCAACCCTGTAACTCTCATTAAAGATAAAAACAAATAATTTGAAACATTCCAAACTCTCCGACCTCCGCCCATGAACATCCTTTATCGATTCGCCTGGTTCCGCCTATTCTATCCTCGCGCTGTTGCTTTGACCATGTATGTAAAAAGTGATGGAATAAGGTCCTTGTCTCACCCGTGAGCTCTTTTGAATGTGTTTTGGATCGCAAAACATAGGAATCTATGAATGAACCGGCTGCTTATGCTTGATCTATTTTTTTTTATAGTCAATGATTAAAAGTGAAAGGCAAAAATCCCATCTGATTATTACATTTCAATATTTATATGCTATGAAAATGCTTAGTTGATTAAATGAACAAAATGTATCTATAAACTATGGTAGCGGCGTGACATAACTCCTCCCTCCTCAAGTTCGGAAAATAGCGGTCGAGCTGTTTGGTGATCTTCCTTCTTTTTCAGCCAGGATTTTCTTATCTTCAGGGATAACCATCCTATCAGCAGGGTTGCAGATATTAACAGTGAGAATCCAGTATATGGAGTTATGGTTGGTATTATTCCTGGAGTGGAGTTGAATTGATGCTAACGTTTGTTGGGCAGCTCTTGGAGTTTCACCTTTTCGATTTGATTTTTTGGCTTCTTGATCTCTTGATGTGTGTAAGATGTGTACTCATAATCCGTTCGACCTTTTGCTTCGTAGATTTGATTGTCAATTGTCATATTGGGCATCTGGATATGGTGATTATGCTGGGAGTATTCACTTTGTAGATACTTTGTTGGCAGCTGCTTAGAACTGTGATTTCTTGTCTTGGAATGACAAGAATTTCGTCTCCATTTAAGCGTTGTATAGTGGATCTGGTAAACTGGACATATTATGTTGATGGACATTCATTCGTGGACGTTGTTAGGAGTTTGAATACACATGATTCGTCTTTTGAAAGGCTGTTTTGGATGCAGATGCATACATCTTCTGATTGTGGGCATTCTTCTTGCGGGGTCCAGTAGTCTTCTTTCATGAGCAGGATATAGGAATTTTGTAAAGATATTGTGTGGTTTGATATTGGAATTGGATACATTTTATAAAGGGTCATTCTGAGAGGCCAAACGATTGGTGTGTGAATCGAATTCACCGGATAACTGCGCCAGTTAAGTAAACTTCTTTCACGCATTTCACGATAAAAACTTTTATTTATACGAAAAGAAGAATTAAAACAAATATGGATTTATTCTGTACTATTAAAAGTAAAAGGCAAAAATCCCATCATAATTTCAATATCTATATGGTATGATAATGCTGAGTTAACAAAATGTACATAATGTGTCTATAAACTATGGAAGCGGCGTGACCTGGGACGATGACGTGACCTGGGGTGATGATTGGAGTTGGTTACATAACTAGTGGTTCTACTTGAAAGGATTTCAGCAAAATAAGACATAATAATTAACGGGTGAAAGTCCTACCTCGTGGTTTGAAGAGGTAAAAGAAATTTGAAACAGTGAAACGGGATTTAAAAAATCGCGAAACGAATTGAAGATCAACTGACGCGAACCTTCGTCGGCGAACAAGTGCTGATTTTCCTCGGTCCGGAACCACCTAGATTAACTCAGCCGCGATAGATTTTTGAGGTGGGGAACTTTGTTACGTTGAATTGCGCACAATTCCTGCTGACGCACAGCTAGAGAATCAAAATAGTTGATTGATTGATTGCTGAAAAACCAAGTTTGACTGTTTCGGACAGTAGTTAATCAGTACATTATCAATTGTTACACGGCCAACATTATTACGGGAAAATGAATCAGAAAAATCTGTAACTTTGTTACAAAACTCTCGATTGTCAACAATTTCATAATTTTCTTATCTCCAAATACCAACAAACCTTACAGAGCGGACACCAGAACCACCTTCCACACCATGCATTCCATCACCATGTGGCGCCAACGCAGACTGTCAACCAATCAACAACAGAGCAGTTTGCACTTGCCTCCCAGGTTTGTTTGGAGCGCCCCCTAACTGTCGACCAGAATGTTCCATCGACCAAGACTGTCCTCTTACTCTGGCCTGTACCAACCAGAAATGCCGTGACCCATGTGTTGGTTCTTGTGGGTTCAATGCAGAATGCAGCGTTGTAAACCACAGACCCATCTGCAGCTGTCAACCAAATTATGAAGGAGATCCGTTTTCGGGTTGCAGCCCTGTTATTGGTAAGTCGCATGATTTTTTATTGGTTGGGGTTGCATCAAAACTGAAGGTAGGTGGATGCAATCGTCAACAACATAAACTAGGTTCACTTAGTTATCATGTAGTCCATGAAAAATCTAGACCTAGTTTATGTCATATCAGTTCATCCATATTACTTCAAGCATGGCTACTTTCATACTACGCATGTCTGTATCTATAGCAGTACCCTTTATAGTCGTAGAACAACCAAGAAACCCTTGTAATCCGTCGCCGTGCGGCTCGAACGCCCTCTGTAAAGAACGCAACGGTGCTGGCTCGTGCGCCTGCGTTGTCGGCTACTTTGGTGACCCTTATTTAGGTTGTAGACCCGAATGCGTCACCAGTAGCGAATGCCCCCATGACAAAGCTTGCATAAATATGAAGTGTAAAGACCCTTGCCCTGGAGCTTGTGGCATTAATTCTGAGTGCTCTGTTATCAACCACAATCCTCAATGCTACTGCATTACTGGTTACACTGGTAACGCCTTGAGTGTTTGCCGTAAAATAGAGCCTAGTAAGCCTTAACCCTTTAACCATGACTTTTGAGTAATCAAACCCCTTATAGTCACATATGAAGAACCAAAACACCCATGTACACCCTCGCCCTGTGGGCCTTATAGTATATGTCAAGTCAAAATCGATAGGCCTGTGTGCTCATGCGCACTTGGTTACTTTGGGGCTCCGCCCATGTGCAAACCCGAATGCGTGGTAACGTCAGAATGTACCCTAGACAAGAGTTGTCTCAATCAGATATGTGTGGACCCGTGTCCTGGTACGTGTGGACTTGATGCTGTTTGTAGGGTTGTCAACCATAGCCCCATATGCAGTTGCCCACCTGGTCACGTTGGTGATCCATTTGTAAGATGTCTACCTGAAGAAAGTAAGTGTGGTCTAACCCCACTAAGCCCCTAACCAAAAATACACAAAGTCTAACGTCTAACGTCTAACTCGCTAAACCAATCAACCCATTTTAGAACGGCCAATAATTGAAGATAAACGCAACCCCTGTGTACCAAGCCCTTGTGGTACCTTTGCAGAGTGTAGGGTTATGGGTGATAGGGCTGTGTGCTCCTGTATGCCTAACTATTTTGGACAGCCACCCAATTGCAAGCCAGAATGTATAGTGAACTCTGAGTGTCCCTCAAATAAAGCTTGTGTCAATCAAAAGTGTCGAGATCCTTGTCCTGGATCTTGTGGTCCCAATGCCCAGTGCAATGTGATCAATCATGTGCCCGTTTGTTATTGTTTTGAAGGCTTCACTGGAGATCCGTTTTCTGGATGTCAAGAAAGTAAGAGGAATTGGTTGGACTAGTTTAGCTTCAGTATTTCGATGTGCTCAGATCTTGTTGATTTTGTCTTCCACTGGTCTGCCAACTTTTATTGGCTCAATTTTGTGAGGATCATCGTTTTCTGGAGCTAGGCTGGTCCTCCAACAGTTCAAGGTATCTGAATGAAAAATTTTAGTCCGACGTGTTGAAGAACCAATCCAACCCTGCAACCCTTCCCCATGCGGCTCCAATGCCAATTGCAAAGAATCCAACGGTGCAGGTTCATGCACCTGCATTCGAGGGTACTTTGGTGACCCTTACACAGGCTGTAGACCAGAATGTGTGCAAAATTCCGAATGTTCCCGAAACAGAGCCTGCGTGAACAACAAATGCGTGGACCCTTGTCCGGGAATTTGTGGCATCAATGCCGAATGCATTGTTAACAACCATTTGCCTCATTGCAATTGTTTAGCTGGATTTACTGGAAACCCCACTGTAGCTTGCCATCAGATTACCTACTTACGTAAGACCTTTATTCGTACTGGCTGGAATTTATATAACGTTACCTTTAGCGCCCCCTCCTGAAGGACCCGCAAATCCTTGTGTACCATCACCATGTGGTCCCTATAGTCAATGTCGAGAAGTAAACAGACATGCTGTGTGCTCTTGTCAGCAAAACTACATTGGTGCACCGCCAATGTGCAAGCCAGAATGTATTGTGAGCTCTGAGTGTGCGCAAGATCGTACTTGTATCAACCAGAAATGTAAAGACCCTTGTCCTGGGACATGCGGCATTAATGCCTTGTGCCACGTCATCAATCATAACCCCATTTGTAGTTGTTCTCCAGGATTCACTGGTGATCCTTTCGTTAGATGCATCCAGGAAGAGAGTAAGATTGATAACTTATCCATCCATGAGGTTCACAAGTGCGTTTTAGAGCGTCCCATTGAAGCTGAGCTGGTAAACCCTTGTTTCCCTAGCCCTTGTGGTCCTAACAGCCAATGTAGGGAAACGAATGGACAACCCGTTTGTTCGTGTTTGCCCAACTACATTGGCCGCGCACCAAACTGTCGTCCTGAATGTACTATCAATCAAGAATGTCCAGGAAACCTGGCATGTATCAACGAAAAGTGCAAAGACCCTTGTCCAGGATCTTGTGGATTTAATGCCCAGTGTATCGTAACCAATCATTCACCTCACTGCCATTGCGTAGCTGGGTTCACGGGCGACCCATTCAATGGGTGCTCACCCATTCCCATACAACCAGTGGAAGAAGAACGTAATCCTTGCAACCCATCCCCATGTGGGGCAAATGCTGAATGTAGAGAAAGAAATGGAGCTGGCTCGTGCGTTTGTATTGCAGAGTACTTTGGTGATCCGTATACTGGATGTAGACCAGAGTGCGTCACCAACTCTGACTGTCCAAGGGACAAGGCTTGTTTGAATAATAAGTGCAAAGACCCTTGTCCTAGTATTTGTGGCATTAACTCAGAGTGTACGGTGTCCAACCATGTACCTTCGTGCTTCTGTTTGAATGGTTATACTGGAAATCCTTCTGTTTCTTGTCACCTGCCTCCTCCAAGTATGTATTTGAGAGGTGATCGGAAATGGACAAGGTCCTGTTTTAAACTTGCATTTGTGGCACCTTGTCCATACCCAATCACCCATTCCCTCTTGAACAAACCTAACCGTGACCATTATAGTTGAACAACCCAGAACTGAACCCTGCAACCCATCACCATGTGGTCCCTACAGTGTATGTCGCGTGGTTAACGACCACGCTGTATGTTCCTGTCAACAAAACTACATTGGCTCGCCCCCAATGTGCCGTCCTGAATGTATGATCAGCGCCGAATGTCCTCTGGACAAGGCCTGCATTAACACCCGATGTCAAGACCCATGTCCTGGCACTTGTGGCATCAATGCTCGTTGCCAGGTTGTCAACCACAACCCCATTTGCAGCTGTGCTTCTGGGTTTACCGGGGATCCTTTTGTGCGGTGTGTTCAGGAGGAAAAAGCAACAAGTCCTCCAGCTAATCCATGTGTCCCGTCACCTTGCGGGCCCAACAGCCAATGTAGGGTTTCAGGAAACACACCGGCGTGCTCCTGCGTGCAAAATTACATCGGTAGACCACCAAATTGCAGACCTGAGTGTTCAATCAATGCAGATTGTCCTGCCAACTTGGCTTGTCAAAGGGAGCGGTGTGTAGACCCTTGTCCTGGCTCCTGCGGGGCTAATGCCCTGTGCAGTGTTATCTCACACAGGCCTGTTTGCTCGTGTACTTCAGGCTACACAGGAGACCCGTTTTCTGGCTGTAATGTCATCCCTAGTAAGACCTGCAATGTTTATTGAGCCTTCCCAACTAAGACGGTTATTTTAGTAGTCCAACCAGTAGAAGAGGAGCGCAACCCTTGCAACCCTTCACCCTGTGGTGCCAATGCTGAGTGCAGAGAACGCAACGGCGCAGGATCCTGTGTATGTCTACCGGAGTACCTTGGTGACCCCTACACAGGTTGTCGGCCCGAGTGTGTAACCAACTCAGATTGTACCAGGGACAAGGCTTGTGTCAATAATAAGTGTAAAGACCCATGTCCTGGAACATGTGGTGTTAATGCCCAGTGTACTGTACCCAACCATGCACCAACGTGCCAATGTCTGAGTGGGTACACAGGCAATCCGTTCACCTCCTGCCACTTACCACCACCACCACCACCAGGTATAAACCAACTTTTGGTGACCCCACGACTAAATTCTTATTAAGTTGAAGATGATGACCCATGTGTACCATCACCCTGCGGCCCATACAGCATATGTAAGAATATAAACAATCATGCTGGGTGCTCCTGCCAGCCCCAGTATGTAGGCGCCCCACCCTCTTGTAGACCTGAATGCATGGTTAGTTCGGAATGTGCCCAAAACCGTGCATGTATCAACCAGAAATGTAAAGACCCATGTCCTGGTACTTGTGGAATCAATGCTCGTTGCCAAGTAGTTAATCACAACCCTATATGTAGTTGTCCTGATAGCTATGCAGGAGATCCGTTTGTGCGTTGTGTTTTGCAAGCAAGTAAGTTGTACTAACCAAAATGTAGAATAGCTGCACTGTTGATTGTAGAAAAACCGGTAGAACCCAGTGGTAACCCCTGCGTACCAAGCCCTTGTGGGTCGAACAGCCAGTGTAGGGTTGTAGGAACTCAAGCAGCTTGCTCTTGCTTGCCTGAGTATATTGGCAGAGCCCCGAACTGTAGACCTGAATGTACAATAAACGCGGAGTGTCCTGGCAACCTTGCTTGCCAGAATGAACGGTGCAAAGACCCATGCCCTGGGTCATGTGGGTCCTTCACTACTTGTAGTGTCATAAAACACAGTTCTGTTTGCCAATGTATAGGCGGCTATACTGGTGACCCCTTCATTGGGTGCTCCCCCATTCCAATCTGTAAGCCATTCACTTCACTAACCTCCCCCACTTATCACTTGCCCTTCCAGCTCCTGTTGTTGAAGAGGAACGTAACCCTTGCAACCCCTCCCCTTGTGGGGCCAACGCGGTTTGCAAAGAACGCAACGCCGCAGGCTCTTGCGCTTGTTTACCTGAGTACTTTGGTGATCCCTACTTGAGCTGCAGACCTGAATGTGTCACCAATACGGATTGTGACCGCAGCAGATCCTGCGTGAACAATAAATGTATTGACCCTTGTCCTGGTACTTGTGGTATCAACGCTGAGTGTAGCGTAATCAACCACTCTCCATCTTGCTCATGTATTCCTGGCTACACTGGAGAGCCAACTAGAGCTTGTCATGTTATTGAAGCCAGTAAGCATCTTTATACTAACCTTATTGGTGATAAGTTCTGTATGAAAATGTTGTTAAAGTTGTAGAAGAAAAACCACAACACCCTTGCCAACCATCACCTTGTGGGCCCTACAGCGCATGTAGAGAAGTGAACGGGCACGCAGTGTGCTCGTGTAATATCGGATACATTGGCTCACCCCCAATGTGCCGGCCCGAATGTGTAGTCAGTTCAGAATGTCCACAAAACCGCGCATGCGTCAATCAAAAGTGTGTAGACCCATGTCCAGGCACCTGCGGCCTCAATGCTCAATGTAGAGTAGTAAACCATAACCCCATATGTAGCTGTTTGACTGACTACACGGGCGATCCATTTGTCCAATGTAGCAAAAGTATGTCCCACTCCTTATCCTTCATTAGCTATAAAAAATATTTTAGTACAACCACCACAAAAGTCACCAGAAAACCCTTGTGTACCTAGTCCTTGTGGACCAAACTCGCAATGTAGAGTAGTAGGTGATCAAGCAGCATGTTCTTGCTTGCAAAACTTTGTAGGTAGACCTCCAAACTGTAGACCTGAATGTATTACCGACTCTGAATGTCCCAATCACTTGGCATGCAAAAACGACAAATGTAGAGATCCATGTCCTGGTCTGTGTGGGGCTAACGCCCAGTGTACTGTAGTCAATCATAGACCGATATGCTCTTGCTTCCCTGGATACACTGGTGATCCATCTAGCTCTTGTACTCTTCCTCCACCTCCACGTAAGACTATTATCTATTATCTTCACTTTGTAGTTGTATTAGTATCATCCGCACCATTTCTCATTGATAATCTCTATGTACTTGAACGATTTAATTATAGTAACAGAACGACCCAGAACTCCATGCTCTCCATCACCATGCGGCCCCAACGCTGAATGTAGAGAAAAGAACGGAGCAGGCGCGTGCTACTGCGCCCAAGGCTACCAAGGCAACCCGTATGACAGTGACAAAGGCTGCCGCCGGGAATGCGAAGTCAACAGCGACTGCGCCCCAGCCTTGGCCTGTGTTTCATTCAAATGCCTGGACCCATGTCCAGGTACTTGTGGCCAGTTGGCCGAGTGCCACGTGAACAACCATGTGCCCACGTGTATCTGCCCCACTGGCTATACCGGAGACCCATTCTTCCAGTGTCGTATTGCACCTACAGAACCGCCACCACTAGTGAACCCTTGCCAACCATCACCTTGTGGACCAAACAGCCAATGTAGGGAAGTCAATGGACAGGCTGTCTGTTCCTGCTTGCCGCAGTACATTGGCTCGCCTCCGAGTTGCAGACCTGAGTGTGTTGTCAACTCTGAGTGTCAACTGGACAAGGCTTGCATTAACCAGAGGTGTGGAGATCCATGTCCTAACACGTGCGGTTTGGGTGCTCAGTGTACTACCCGAAACCACAACCCGATTTGTGCTTGTCCCCCTGGCTATACCGGTGATCCATTTACAAGATGTAGTCCGCAACCACCACCACCTCCAGAGCCGGTGACAGAACGACCTCCATCCTGCCAACCTAGTCCGTGTGGCCCCAATTCGCTTTGCAAAATTATTGGTAGCTCACCCACCTGCTCCTGCCAACCAGATTATATCGGGGCTCCGCCAAACTGCAGGCCTGAGTGTGTACTTAGCTCCGAATGTGGTAGCTCTCTGGCTTGTATCAACCAGAAGTGCAAAGACCCATGTCCTGGATCTTGTGGCTCCAATACTGTGTGTACTGTGTTGAACCACATTCCCATTTGCACGTGCCAGGATGGCTACTCAGGAGATGCTTTCACCAACTGTTTTATCATACCTCCTTCAACAGAAGCTGCGGTAACAGACCCATGCAACCCATCGCCTTGTGGGCCCAATGCCCACTGTAACGACGGTACTTGTAGTTGTTTGCCTGAGTACGTTGGCAACCCCTACGAGTCTTGTAGACCTGAATGTGTGCTCAGCACTGAGTGCACCAGGGACAAAGCTTGTATACGGAACAAGTGCATCAACCCCTGTCCAGGAACATGCGGGCAAAATGCACGTTGCGATGTAATCAACCACATCCCAACCTGCTCCTGTCCAGATGGCTATACAGGAGACCCATTCATCAACTGTAGAGTATCAGAGCCTCCACCAGCCAAAACTATCCCTTGCCAACCATCCCCATGTGGCCCCAATAGTCAATGTAGAGAAGTTAACGACCAAGCTGTCTGCTCCTGTCTGCCAGGGTACCAAGGCAGTCCACCAGGTTGTCGTCCAGAGTGCGTTGTCAGCGCTGAGTGTCCTCAAGACCGCGCCTGTATCAACCAAAAGTGCCAAGACCCGTGTCCTGGCTCTTGTGGTGCAAGGGCAAGGTGCGAAGTGCGCAATCACAGTCCCATTTGCAGCTGCGCAGAAGGTGAAACAGGAGATCCGTTCCAAAGTTGCAGATTTATCCCTCCAGAGCCTGTTACACGCAGACCTGTGAACCCATGTGATCCATCACCGTGTGGACCAAACAGCGTCTGTAGGCCTGTGGGTGATAGTTTCGCTTGTAGCTGTCTGCAGGACTACATAGGCCAGCCACCTAACTGTCGTCCTGAATGTGTAATCAACACAGACTGTCCCAGTAACATGGCTTGTAACAACAACAAATGCAAAGACCCATGTCCAGGAAGTTGTGGTGATAACGCAGAGTGCCACGTGATTTCTCACGCCGTAACTTGCACGTGTCTGGCCGGTTATGTAGGAGATCCGTTTGTCCAATGTATTGTGAAGACAGAACCGATTAAACCATGTGAACCATCGCCTTGTGGCGCCAATGCTGAGTGCAGGGAAAGAAATGAAGCTGGAGCTTGTATTTGTTTGCCTGACTACGTTGGCAACCCTTATGAAGGGTGCAGACCGGAGTGTGTGTTGAGCTCAGACTGTGCTCCTAATAAAGCTTGTATTATGAACAAGTGTGGTGATCCTTGTCCAGGAGTTTGTGGTCAGAATGCAGAGTGCTCTGTCATCAACCATGTGCCATCTTGCAGTTGTGTCCCTGGTTTTACTGGAGATGCTTTCAAGTATTGCCTACCAACACCTCCTGAACGTAAGTTTTATTGAAGTGTTGATGGAGGTGAAATTCTCAATAATATTCTCTTCCAGCTGTAACAGAGGAACCACGGCACAACCCATGCGAACCATCCCCATGCGGCCCCAACAGCCAATGCCGCGAAGTCAATGGACAAGCAGTCTGCTCTTGTCTACCAGAATACCAAGGCTCCCCACCTCAATGCAAACCAGAGTGCGTCGTCAGCTCCGAATGTCCCTCCAACCGTGCATGCCATAAGTTCAAATGTGCCAACCCCTGCGTTGGAACCTGCGGAATTGGCGCCAGGTGCGAGGTCATCAACCATAACCCAATCTGCAGCTGCCCATCTGGGCTAACAGGAGACCCATTCTCCCGCTGCTACGAGTTACCTCCCGAACCCAGACCTGCGCCTCAAGTCAACCCATGTGTACCATCACCTTGCGGACAAAATGCCGAATGTAGGGACATTGGAGGACAACCTTCGTGCTCCTGTAGAGCAACTTATGTGGGTGTACCACCGAACTGTAGACCTGAATGTGTGGTGAACACAGACTGTCCGTCGCATTTGGCTTGTATCACTGAAAAGTGCAAAGATCCTTGTCCTGGCAGTTGTGGGTTTAACTCGGAGTGTCGGGTTCAGAACCACATACCTATTTGTACCTGTCCCAGTGGCTTTACTGGCAATGCGTTTACAGAGTGTACTGTGGAATTACCAAAGATACCAGTGGTGGAGGAAGACCCATGCAACCCGTCACCGTGCGGGCAGAATGCCCTATGCAACGGTGGTATTTGCACGTGTTTGCCTTTGTTCCAGGGCGACCCCTATCGTGGATGTAGGCCGGAATGTACCATGAACTCAGACTGTTCTCCCAAGAAAACTTGTATTAACTTGAAGTGTGTAGACCCATGTCCTGGAACCTGTGGACAGGGGGCCATATGCGACGTTGTCAACCATCTGCCCATTTGCAGTTGTCCAATTGACTTTGAAGGAGATCCGTTTACCAGCTGCAGGCCCAGGCCTAGGATTCGTAAGTATTTTACCCAGCAAATTATAGTTTCTAAGGTCGTGGTATAATGCAGCTCCTCCCGTTGTCAACCCATGCCAACCATCACCATGTGGGCCCAACAGCGTTTGCAAAGTCAACAACGGTGTAGCTGTTTGCTCCTGCCAACCAGGAATGATAGGCAGCGCCCCTCAATGTCGACCAGAGTGTGTGGTCAGCTCTGAATGTTCGTTAACCCAAGCCTGTTTGAACAACAA
The DNA here is from genome assembly GCA_958502075.1 of Orchestes rusci. Lineage (NCBI taxonomy): Eukaryota > Metazoa > Arthropoda > Insecta > Coleoptera > Curculionidae > Orchestes > Orchestes rusci. Next base: position 7,437,122 of record OY293312.1, read on the forward strand.
GTGTCTGGACCCATGTCCTGGCACATGCGGCCTTGGTGCCCTTTGCCAAGTGGTGAACCACAACCCCATCTGCAGCTGCTCCTCTGGCAACACCGGGGATCCATTCACCAGGTGCTACCCGCTGCCCCCGCCCCCACCCAAGGGTAAGTCTACTGTATCACAACAACTTCAAACCATAACTAATTCTTTCCAACAGAAAACATCAACCCATGTCTACCATCACCATGTGGTCCGAACTCAGTGTGTCAAGTGCGCGGTGACAGTCCTGCGTGCTCGTGTGTTGAGGGGTACGTCGGCGCGCCCCCCTCCTGTAGACCGGAGTGCACGATTAATCCAGAGTGTCCGAGTGCGCGCGCGTGCATTAATCAAAAGTGCCGCGACCCGTGCCCGGGCAGTTGTGGCACAAACGCGGTTTGTTCGGTAGTGAATCACAATCCCGTCTGTAGCTGTAGTGCGGGTCACACCGGTGATCCGTTCCGCGGCTGTATAGCAACACCACGTAAGTTTGCCTTTTGGGTTTTTCATCTGATTGGTGGTGGGGATGACGAGAGTGTGTCGAGGAGGAGAGGTGATGGGTGAACATGCGCTGAACTAGAGGTTTTTGAGTTTGAAATAGATCAAAGATCATTGAGAAATATTCTTACCAGTATGCAGAGGTTTTCTGGTATTTTTCTTTTTTTTAAATACTCAATCGAATTACGGAATTGAATTACCCGCACAGTAGAAATTTTCACCTATACTGATGAACAAAATTTGATAAAACTTTGATCCTGCGTCAGTTATCAAAAAAGCAATGGTGCATTTAAGAACTTCAGTTTATTTGCAGGGTATTCCCATATATTTCTACACCCCACCTAGGGAGTTTATTTGAAAAGATAATAAAATAAGGTTAATACAAAAGCTCGATGTTTTTCATGACTAATATGTCAAAAAATGATGATAACTGTCAAATATTGACAGGTTGATGATTTTTTCAAATGAAACACCGGATATATTACATTTCGTCGCCCAGATTATGTCAAAACATCTTCTAAACACCTTTAAAATCTGTCATACATAGAAATTATCATCATTTCTATGATTAATTGAAACACGAATGATTGTTTTTTTGAATGTTTTGTTGAAAAAACAAAAATATTTTTTATTTTTTTCAAATTAGTTACAAGACTTTTGAGAATGTTCATGAGTTAATACACATTAATTTCCAAGTAAAGTTTTCTTTCAATTAACACGTATCTCATCATGAATTAAATTTATTAAATGCTCGTATCTATTTTTTTTTCCAAAATATATCCGTTTTTATCAAAATATGCTTACCCAATTATTCTTGGTAATTTTGGCAACACATAATATTGCATCACTCATCAAAATTTGAACCAAAACATAGAATAAATCAAAATATGAGAAGTTTGTTTTATTAACTGAAAATTTTGAGATACGAGGTTTTCTCATCTGGACGACGATTTTTGAATTCTACGTAGAATTCTAGACAGTATACCCAAGTATAGGCGTTTTTTGAGTATTTGTGTTTTTATGTCAAAAGATGTTGCTTGTAGGTTTCTATTTGAATGTATTGAATTTCTTGTTGAAAGGGAACTACTTTCAAAGATTTTTCACAATAAGTATTTTGATAACTACTATTACAGGGTGTTTTTTCAGATCATTACCCCCAATTTTTATAATTTCATCTCATTGAGCATTGAAAATAAAAGTGAGTTTATAAAGGATGTCCCAAGGTGGATGGTACGTTTAAGAAAGACTGGTTCTAGGATCGTTCTAAAAATTTGATCATTTAGAGAAGCAGTGATGCTCTATCGATCTAAAATATTTTCAGTGATGAGACGTTGCCGCTTCTATCAAAAAGTAGCAGCAACTTTGACATTTAAATTGGAATGGGAGACTATGTATATCATTGCATTTTAAGATTCTTCAGATAGTTTTGGATATTTTTGATGCATATTATCCTATACTTATCTGTACCAGTTATCGAGAGATGTATCAATTTCTTCTTCTTTTCCTCAAAATATGGCTCTAGTTTCTCTTCTATCACTACGTCACTGGGCTTCATAGAAAGTTGAAAACTTGAGAGTGATTTTGGAAAGACCTTGCTCCTGTGTAAAGAAGTATTCCGTAAATTATACAGGGTCGTATGAAATTACCATTTTTTTCTCTAGGTCTAAAAAAGCTTAAAAATGATTTTTTTCAATGGAACATAACGTATTTTATCAATTATTTTGAAAGCCAATTAGAATCCCTTTTGAATGATATGGCATGTCCATATATCTAAATGTTCCCGTTTTCGAAATAAAAGCCTATTTTATAAAAATCTTCTTTTTAGAGTGGGTTGCCATGATATCATTTGAAAAATATTTAAACATTACTAAATCACGAAATAATTTGATATATAATTATAACTGTGATTATTACGTGATTTGATTACGTTTAAATACTTTTCAAAAGATATAACATGGCAACCCACTGTAAAAAGAAGATTTCTATAAAAGAGGCGTCTATTTCCAAAACGGCAACATTTGGGTACATGGACGTGAAGGTCGAAAAGGATTCTAATTCGCTTTCAAAATAATTGATAATGTACATCAGTATGTTCCATTTGAAAAAACACACTTTCAAGCTTCTTTATACCTAGAGAAAAAAAATCATACGACCCCGTATAATTTACGGAATATTTCTTTATACAGGAGCAATAAAGAAGGTTTTCCCAAATCATCCTCAAAATTTCAGTTTTTTATGAAGCCCAGTGGAGTAGTAATAGGAGAGAGACTAGAGCTATATTTTGAGAAAAAAAAAAGAGATTGATGAATTTCTCGAAAACTGCTATAGATAGGTATAAGAATGTATTAATGAAAAATATCCAGAATATTCTGAAGAATCAAAAAATACAATAATATACATAGTGACTAATCCAAAATATCAAAGTTGCCGCTACTTTCTAATAGAAGCGGCAACGTCGCATTACTGAGAATAATTTAGATCGATAGAGGATAACAGTTTACAGTTTACCTGAATGACCAAATTTTCAGAACGATCACAGGACCCCACTACCTTGGGACACCCTGTATAAGATTGTTCTTTCCAAAAGTTGAAAATAAGAACAAAAATGCAATTATATACAGTATGTCCACGAATAGGGTACCCTATAATATATAGGTATAATGGACCAAAAATTTGTCTTACCAAATCACTTCTCATAAAAAGTTCTGCTTAATTTGAAAAATCTATTGTCATATTTTAAATTCGAAAATATTATTCAGGGGGGTCAAAAAACAAGAAAACGTGAGATAACATCAAGAGTTAACTACCTTTATTTTTCTATTGTAGCAAAGTGGCGACTAAAAAAAAAATTTTGAATCTTATCCTTAGACTTATTCTGAAATTTCAACTCAGTATACCAAATTTTATTTTTCTGAAAAGTTTTAAAATTTTGTTTCTAATTCATTCTTTTTTAAATCATTTCACGTATTCCTTTCCTATTTTGATTTTTTTGTCATACATAGGTAAAGGATACGTGAAATGATCTTAAAAAGAATAAATTAGAAACAATTCATTTTTTAAACTTTACAGAAAAATAAATTTAGGAATAATGGGTTGAAATTTTAGAATTATTAGTCTTTGGATAGGATTTAAAATCTTTTTTTCATTTGCCACTTTGTTCCAAAACGAAAAATTATACTAGATAGTATTTCTTGTTTCTTGTTTTTTGACCCTCCTGTATAATATTGTCAAAATAGAAGTCTGGCAATATACTTTTCAAAAAACTTTTTTATGAGGACTGACTTTTGGTCAAAAAATTCAAAGTCTGGTCCATTATACCTATAGGGTACTCTATCCGTGGACATACTGTATAGGGTGTTCCATTTGAAAAAAACATCAACTTGTCAATCTCTGACAGTTACCAACATTTTTTGACATTTTAGCCTACAAATCCTCAAAGTTCATAAAAAAAACATGTATTTACCTTATTTTAAAATCTTTCCAAATAAACTCTCTAGATGGGATGCAAAAATATACGGGAAAACATTGTACCTACTGGATTTTTTTTTCAATTAATGTTTTTTGTAAACCTTACGAAAATGATCAATTTTGATGTTTTGTACAAAAGTGGGCCATTTTGCCAAGTTTAAAATATCATCACCAGCCTATCCTTTGTTCAAATATTGTGAAAGTGCATAGCTTTTACTCCCCTTTTGAATGATGTTCACTATTTTAATCAAAAATTTCACAGAGAAGATGTATTCTAGACTTTTTTTGCCCTAAACATTTCTTATAAAACAACACGATAACTGTCAAATGGATTCAAATAATTTTAAATGCCCTAGTCCAGTTAATTAAAGAAATATTAAAAAATCAGAATGAAAAATACTGTAGAATTGGCCAGCCACGCAAAGACATAATATGTGTGATAATTTCGAAAAAAAATGCATTATTTCAAAAACAAACAAAAATTAGATACGTTCCAAGATATGGACGTACAATACATTTGGCTATAACAAAAAAAATACTCAAAAAATCTTTGTGGAAAAGGAGGACATATACAAAATTTTAGTAGGTTATCAAAAAAAAAAAAGAAAAAAAAATCAAGTTATAGAGAATATACATGTTGCATATGAAATAGTAAAAACTAGTACAAATTTAAGTACTAATTGAATAAAGAGCTTTAAGTATAAATATAATTCACAAACATAATTTGGAGTAGTTTATTTTAGAAATTTCATAGAAATGGTCTTAAAACAATCAATTTAAACACACTACTAGCTTGAGTTAGGAAACCTCGATACACCTCGTCCCTACGCATGTCTATCCTTTATAATCGTGTCAGGTCTGGTACAAAATTGTTAAATGTACCAAACCAACACCATTGTAGTTAGCTAAACTAATGCTACGCCAAGGGGAAATAAACAAGGTAAGGTACAACCCCCACCGATAACAACGAGCTTCAGCGGCGCAACGGTTACCCCCCACACGCAACCCATGTATACCATAACCCCCCTGCTTACAATAAAATCGAACGTGCGCTACACACTCATACGCCAGCTTACGGCATAATATAACGAAGGCTTACGCAAGCGCAGTAACACCCTATGTAATCATGTGACTCTTATAGTGCGCCAACCAGAACCCTTGAACCCTTGCCAACCATCTCCCTGTGGCACCAACGCTATTTGTACAGAACGTAACGGAGCAGGGGCTTGCCAATGTTTGCCGGAATACATTGGCAACCCCTACGAAGGGTGCAGGCCGGAGTGCATCCACAACTCAGATTGTCCCTCTAATAGGGCGTGTATTAGAAATAAGTGCGCGGACCCTTGCCCTGGTACCTGTGGTACCAACGCGGAGTGTCTGGTTATAAACCATGCGCCCACTTGTCAGTGTGCCGTAGGTTTTACAGGAAATGCGTTTAGTTATTGCTCGTTGCCACCACCTGAACGTAAGTCTGTTGTGTTAGCAATCATATGTTGCTAAACTTAACCCCCTTGTTTTAGCCGTGGTAGTACAAAACGAAGACCCTTGCCAACCATCCCCCTGCGGACCCAACAGTCAGTGCAGGGTTATCAACCAACAACCCGTTTGTTCTTGTCTAGCAACTTTTGTAAACGCACCCCCCAACTGTAGGCCTGAATGTCTGGTGTCATCAGAATGTCCCATGAACCGCGCCTGTATCAACAATAAGTGCGTAGACCCCTGTCCTGGAACTTGCGGGCTACAGGCCCAGTGCCACGTTATCAACCACAGCCCCATTTGTAGTTGTCGGGGTGGATTCACTGGTGACCCCTTCTCCCGCTGCTTCCCTGTACCACGTAAGCTCATATCTATATCTAAAATCGATCACCTATAAATGTCTAATATAGCATCCCCTCCTGAACCAATACAACTGGACATCAACCCCTGTGTCCCCTCACCGTGCGGCCCTAATAGTCAATGTAGAAGCATTGGGACAACCCCCTCGTGCTCGTGCCTACCATTGTTCATAGGTTCCCCTCCCAACTGTCGTCCCGAATGTACCATAAACCAGGACTGTCCCAGTCTGCTGGCTTGTATAAGAGAAAAATGTACTGATCCATGTCCCGGGTCTTGTGGGGTCAACGCAGAGTGCGCTGTGCAAAACCACAACGCAATCTGTACTTGCCCTACAGGATTTGAAGGGGATCCATTTTTGTCCTGTCATCCCAAGCCGGTTCTACCCCCGCCTGTCCTTGATGGAGATCCATGTATTTTGTCGCCTTGTGGGGCTAACACCCTGTGTAACAAAGGTGTTTGTACTTGTATAGCAGAGTATCAAGGGGATCCATATATGGGTTGTAGGCCCGAATGTACGTTAAGCAACGACTGTCCAAGAGACCTGGCTTGTATTAGGTTGAAATGTATGGACCCTTGTCCTGGAACATGCGGCCAAGATGCCCTGTGTCAAGTTATCAATCATATACCGATTTGTAGCTGTCCCAGTGGGTATAATGGCAATGCCTTTGTTTCGTGCAGGCTATCACTTCGTAAGTTACTAAAACTGGTGGTTCATGTTGATAAAATGACGTTGTAGCTTCCCCAACAACTAATCCCTGCAACCCCTCACCATGTGGGCCCAACAGTCAATGTAGGGAAATCAACGAACAAGCGGTATGTTCGTGTGTTCCAAGCTTCATTGGAAGTCCTCCAACTTGTAGGCCCGAGTGTACTACCAGCTCGGAATGTCCCTTAACTCAGGCCTGTGTCAACCAAAAATGTGTTGACCCATGTCCTGGCACTTGCGGACTTAATGCCAAATGTCAGGTTGTTAACCACAACCCCATTTGTAGCTGTCCCAATGGTTTTATTGGAGATCCTTTCACTAGGTGTACTCCTAAACGTGAGTTACCCTTGATTATACAAGCTTGGACTAGATTACAATTGATTTTAGCAATCGAAGAGCCAGTGGTGGTACCAACCAACCCATGCCAGCCATCACCTTGCGGTCCCAACTCCCAATGTAGAGACTCAAATGGACCATCCTGCTCCTGCTTGCCAGAATTTATAGGCACACCTCCAAACTGTCGTCCTGAATGTATAAGTAACTCAGAGTGTCCAATTAACTTGGCTTGCATACGGCGCAAATGCCAAGACCCTTGTCCTGGAGTATGTGGTATTAACGCAGAGTGTAGGGTTGTGAGTCATACACCCAACTGCGTCTGCGTTGCTGGGTTCCTAGGTGATCCATTCACCCAATGCTCACCACCTAAGATACAAGACGAAGTGATAAACCCTTGTCAACCATCACCTTGTGGCGCCAATGCGGTTTGTAAAGAACGCAACGGCGCTGGCTCCTGTCTGTGTCTGCCAGAGTACTTTGGCAACCCCTATGAGGGTTGTAGGCCAGAATGCACGATAAACTCGGACTGTCCCCAAAATAGAGCATGCGTTAGGAATAAATGCATTGATCCTTGTCCTGGAACTTGCGGACAGAACGCACAATGTCAAGTTATCAACCACTCACCCTCGTGCAACTGTAATTCTGGATATTCAGGAGATCCGTTTAGCTTCTGTCAACTAGTGCAACGTAAGTTTTGTTTAATCATCTGGCACAGAAATGTTAAGTTATATTTTAGCTATAATCGACGAGCCTACAAACCCCTGTCAACCATCACCTTGTGGGCCTAACAGCCAGTGTAAGGAAGTTAATGGACAAGCTGTCTGCTCTTGTTTACCCAATTACATTGGCTCGTCACCAGGATGCAGGCCAGAATGTGTCCAAAGCTCCGAATGTCCACAAAACAAGGCTTGCGCCAACCAAAAGTGCATCGACCCTTGTCCTGGTGTCTGTGGTTTGAACTCCAACTGCCAAGTCATTAATCACAGTCCGATTTGCAGTTGCAAACCTGGCAACACTGGCAACCCTTTCACCCGTTGCTACCCCATACCTCGTAAGATTTGTCAGTTGACCCACGACATGATTGTTACCATAAACTTACAGCTCCACCTCCAGCACCAATACAGCCACAAATGGACTCCTGTATACCATCACCGTGCGGTCTCAACTCCCAATGTAGAAACATTAACGGTAACCCATCATGCTCCTGCCTCCCTAGTTATATAGGCTCCCCACCAAACTGCCGTCCTGAATGTCTTATCAACTCAGAATGCCGCAGCAACTTAGCTTGCATGCAGGAAAAGTGCCGAGACCCATGCCCTGGATCTTGTGGTGCTGGCGCTGAGTGTTCTGTGATAAATCACACTCCAATTTGCACTTGCCCCGAAGGATATACAGGAAATCCGTTTACCAGTTGTCAACCCAAACCTCCTCCTCCACCAGAACCAGTGGAGACAGACCCTTGCAACCCCTCGCCTTGTGGGGCTAACGCCCAATGTAGGGACGGAATTTGTAGTTGCTTGGCAGATTTCCAAGGAAATCCTTATCAGGGTTGTAGGCCTGAATGTGTCCTGAACAGTGACTGTCCTAGGGACAGGGCCTGTCTTAATAGTAAGTGCAAAGACCCTTGTCCAGGGACCTGTGGTACCAACGCAATCTGCAACGTAAACAACCACATTCCGATGTGCTCCTGCCAAGAAGGCTTTGTGGGCAATGCCTTTGTTCTTTGCACTCCCATCCCAGGTATATACCCCATGCAAACTAGCCCCCTTAAAGTTAACGTGTTCAATAGTTGCAGCTCCCACGAACCCTTGCAATCCGTCACCATGTGGCCCCAACAGTCAATGTAGGGAAATTAACGGACAAGCAGTTTGCTCCTGTGTCCCAGGTTATCTGGGCAACCCACCAACTTGTCGTCCTGAATGTGTAACTAGCTCAGAGTGTCCTCTCAATGAGGCTTGTGTGAATCAGAAGTGTGTTGATCCATGTCCTGGAACTTGTGGGCTTGGTGCCAAGTGTCAGGTTATCAACCATAATCCGATTTGTAGTTGTCCATCTAGGTTTACTGGTGATCCCTTCACTAGATGTCTAGCGATACGTGAGTAGAGCCGCAAATCCTTGTTGCTGAACAAACTGGAACTTGATTTTTAGCTGAAGATCCACAACCAGTAATACAAACCAACTCATGCCAACCCTCGCCTTGTGGTCCCAACGCACAATGTAGGGACGCCAACGGGTCACCCTCTTGTTCTTGTCTACTAGAATTCATTGGACAACCACCAAACTGTCGCCCTGAATGCGTCAGCAACTCTGAATGTGCCAACCACTTGGCTTGCATCAACCAAAAATGCCAAGATCCTTGTCCGGGAGTTTGTGGACAAAACGCTGAATGTCGGGTGGTCAGTCATACACCAAACTGTGTGTGTGTGGCTGGTTATGTTGGAGATCCATTTTTGCAATGTAACTTGCCACAGCCACAAGCTGTGGAAAGTTTGAACCCATGCAACCCATCACCTTGTGGCGTTAACGCTGAATGTAGAGAACGAAATGGAGCTGGAGCTTGTGTTTGTTTGCCAGAGTACATTGGCAACCCCTATGAAGGTTGCAGACCTGAGTGTACGATCAATTCGGACTGTCCCTCCAACAAGGCTTGTATTAGAAGTAAGTGTCAAGATCCTTGTCCTGGAACCTGTGGCGCCAACGCGGTGTGTCAACCAATCAACCATCTACCATCGTGCACTTGTAATCCTGGCTATACCGGTGATCCGTTCAGATATTGTTCCCTTATACCACAACGTAAGCTAATTCATTCACCAAAACCCATGTTATTGAGGGTAATTCCAGCAATTGTCGAGGAACCAACAAACCCATGTCAACCATCACCTTGTGGGCCCAACAGCCAATGTCGCGAAGTTAACGAACAAGCTGTTTGCTCTTGTTTGCCAGAATACATTGGTAGTCCTCCAGGTTGTAGACCAGAATGTACAGTCAGCTCTGAGTGTCCAAGGGATAGAGCGTGTGTTAACCAAAAATGTGCAGATCCTTGTCCAGGGACTTGTGGATTGAATGCAGGATGTAGGGTGGTTAATCATAGTCCTATTTGCAGCTGCAACCCTGGACATACTGGGGATCCGTTTAGTAGATGTTATCCTACTCCTGGTAATGATTTCACTTTGCAAATTTACCCCTTTGATGGTGGACACAGATTATTCACTCATAACTCATTGGACAAAACAACAATTATACAACTTGTCTGCATCACTCTTATATTTACAAGGACTTTTTTGTGTTTTTCAAATGAGTTTGTTTTATTGTGATTTTTTGATGTATTCTACTTTTTTCAAACAACTAGGATGTCTACAATAAACCAAAGAAAATCACAAAATTCAGTTTTTTCTTTTCAAATTTCTAGTTCACTCTTTGTTCTTCACTTTAACATAAAAGTTTCCATGGTCAACCCAAACCAAAATCCAATTTTGTCCTGCAATTTTTGATTTTAACTCAGTGGTTTCCATGTTAACGTGTTTACAGTTTTCTACAGTGGTTTTGATAATATGTAGAATACTGAACCAAGTTTCTTTTTGGCAAAATTTTAATAAACCAGGCTTTTAAAAAAAAAAATTGATATGAGCTGGATTGTTGGGATGGGCAAAACCACTTACCAATTTCTCATGATTTTCAGATATCTTATGAAAAGCGTAAAAATCAACCAAGTTGAGGTTTTTTATTGAAACGGTTATTATTATTTTGTATTGTGTAGTTTTTTTTGTTGTTGTTGACAATTTACAGTTTAAATCAACCCTCTATCATCATTTTTAACGAGACTAACTCAAAAAAAGTCAAACAAGTTTTTTTTCATAATATACTATTTTTACTGTATTTTTGGACCGCCCTGTATATTTTCCATGGAAATGTGTAGTTTTTTGTTAAATCACCGTTGATGTGAATCATTTGATAACATGTTTAACGAGTCTATACTAAAAAAGTCAAACAAGTTTTTTCTTCATTTACTATTTTTGATTTGTTTTTGGGACGCCTTGTATATTTTCCAGAGTTATGTGTAGTTTTCTTTTGAAGTTTATTTTATTGCTGACAATTTATCGTTTAAATCAATTCTATGTCATCGTTTTTAACGAACATACATCAAGAGCAAACCAGTTATATTTTTTATGTTCAATGTTTTATCTTGAACCCTGTATATAGGGTGTTACAAGTTCGAGTGTGTGCATGGGGATCTCGTAAACCGTGAGAGATACAAGGTCGGTTAAATGATTGCGTATTTTGATGCTTAACAAAATGCCGTTTTGGAAGCCAAGAAATTCCGACTACGTCCGAAATTATCAGGAAAAAAAAATCATTTTCATTTTTTTCTGATCACATTTGGAGAGATATTTCAAAATAAATGTAACTTTTTCATTGCCACTTTTTGCCCTTTATAGATAGCGTTATTGGATTGAAGAACCGACGTTTCGTCTATGAGCAGACATGATCAACTTTGTTTTTTTGAATACGGTCCTGGATTTTTTATTACGGATTTTAAGAGCCTCTTATGTTCCTTAACCAACGATGTATCGCAATTAGTCAAAAAAATTATAATAATGGATTTTTTCATAAGAACTCATGTGTTAGAGAGAAACAAAAAATGTATTTTCAATAGGATCAAAAACAAATACTTTTTCTTTAATAAGTGCGATACATCGGAACATAAGAGGTTCTTAAAATCCGTAATAAAAAACCAGGACCGTATTCAAAAAACAAAGTTGGCTGCTCATAGTCGAAACGTCGGTTCTTTATTTCAATAACGCTATCTTGTAAAGGGTAAAAAATGGCAATGAAAAAGTTCCATTCATTTTAAAATATCTCTTCAATTGTGTTCAGAAAACAATGAAAACGATTTTGGAAAATTTCGGTTTTTTTCGGATAATTTCCAACGTAGTCGATATTCTTGACTTCCAAAACGGCATTTTGTTAAGCATCAAAATACGCAACTTTGACTCAATTGAACCGACCTTGTATCTCTTGTATCGGTTCACGAGATCCCCATGCATACACTCGGATTTGTAACACCATGTATATGAAAAAATTAACAGTTTGATAATATAAGAGTTGATATATCCACGATTTTTATGTCCAAATTCAGAGCTGTTATCTTTAAAATCAAAGCAGTAATGATTTATCTCAAATTAAATTGGAGTGTTTTATGATTTAAAATGAACCCTGTATATCTTAGATTTGCAGTTCTTTGAGACTAATTAATAATTTGATCAAAAGAGAATACATCCAAGGTCTGTATGTCCAAATTTGAAGCTGTTATCTTGAAAATCATAGCGGTTACGTTTTTTTTTTCAAATCAGATTGGAAAAATGTTCAATGTTTTGTTTCATACCCTGTGTATACAAGGTGTTTCCTAACCTCTGTGACAAAATGAAAGGGGTGATTCTTCGCTTAATTACAAGACGAAAATGTGATATAACTCTTTTTCGAATTTCGCTTTTTTTCCAAAATACAGGGTGTTTAATTTTTTTTTTTGATTAGTTTTTTATTTTTGATTAATTGATCTTGCACTCGATTTTATTGGAAACTTTCATACAGTAGGCAAATGTCATGAAGAAAACAAATAATGTGGTTGCCATGGATCGAAGCAAAAAGCCTACTTTGCATCATATTGTTATTTTTGTGTAGTCCAGAGACATGCAATAAAGTGGTTTATCTCAACAATTAGGCAAGATACGATAAAAATTCAGGAGATCAAAAAGTTGCGTTTTCAGTTGAATAACCTGAGAAAAAAATGAAAATGACACAAAAAGTCAGTGGCGTACATTTTTTTCCCAATAATATTGGTTGAAGTGCCGCTCGGGACGCCACTGTATTCGATAATTTTTATTTGTTCATGGCAAAATGAGCCCGTTATCACTATAAATACCGTTACCAAACTTCAACAAAATCGAGTAAAAGATAAATTAATTAAAAATAAAAAACTAATCAAAAAAAAAAATTAAACACCCTGTATTTTGGAAACAAAGCGAAATTCGAAAAAAAGTTATACTACATTTTCGTCTTAAAATTAAGCGAAGAATCACCCCTTTCATTTTGTCACAGAGGTTAGGAAACACCCTGTATCTAATTTACAATTCTGTGAGACTATTTAATAATTTGATTAAAAGTGGACACATCCGGGCATTTCATTTCAAAATTTGGTTTTCTTTAGAAAAACTTTTCTTATTAAAATAGGTCAAGTATAACGGTTTTTGAGATATTTTCCATAGTGCTATGAGGTCAATACATAGAAAAATCAATCAATTATTATCTTTGTCGCCCTGTATACAAGAAACTTCCATTTATTATTATAAACGAGTGAAATCTTGTATCAGCTTTTATATTGGAATATAACAAAATTTCATTCGTTTATGATGAATAACTCTGAAAAACCAATCATGTTTTTAATAAAAATATAATTTTATTTCCAGATAAAAATTCAAGTAAACATTCAACAATATTTTTCCCAGATACCTGTTGATGAATATTGACTTTTTCCATCAATTAGAGAATTAATTATATTTATCCCAGAGAATATTGCAACTTTCTCAATCAGAAAATTATTGAGTTACAAAAAAAAATTAAATTCAATAATTAATTTCTCAGAAACCTTCCGACGGTTTCATCACTGAAATCAAATTTGAAATTTCAATGGAAAATAGATGTATGAATTCTTAAACCCCTCACAAGATTCATTATTTGATCGTGTCCACCTTCACAGGGCATACTGGCCATCACAAGACGCTTGTCTTGTCTCACAAACCATCTATAAATATCAAATTTCAGCACCTCCTCCGGAAATATTACCAGCACCATTGATAAACCCCTGTCTACCATCCCCCTGCGGCCCTAACAGCCAATGCAGAGACATTAACAACTTCCCCTCCTGCTCTTGCCTACCAAACTACTTCGGCATGCCTCCAAACTGTCGTCCAGAATGCAGTGTAAACTCGGACTGTCGCAGCAACTTGGCCTGCATTACCCAGAGATGTATAGACCCATGTCCTGGATCTTGTGGACTTAATGCTCAATGCTCTGTCATCAACCATACGCCTATTTGCTCTTGCTTTGACGGTTATGTGGGAGATCCGTTTACTCAGTGTAGCCCCAAGCCACCTCCTCCTCCAGAGCCTGTAGAGACTGATCCTTGTAACCCATCGCCTTGTGGGGCTAATGCCCAGTGCAATAATGGTGTGTGCACTTGTATTGCAGACTATCAAGGGGATCCTTATAGAGGTTGTAGGCCTGAATGTGTGCTGAATAATGACTGTCCAAGGGACAAGGCTTGTATAAGAATGAAATGTCAAGACCCATGTCCTGGAACTTGCGGACAGAACGCTGAGTGTACTGTTATTAACCATATTCCAATATGCTCTTGTCTACCAGGCCATTCCGGCAACGCTTTTATGGTCTGCTCCCCTATTTCAGGTCTGTTTAATTAAATATCATCATGATATAATGTGGTTGTTACATATAGAAGCCCCCAAGAACCCTTGCAACCCCTCTCCTTGTGGCCCCAACAGTCAATGTAGGGAAATCAACGGACAAGCCGTCTGCTCTTGCGTACCAACCTTTGTGGGCAGCCCACCAAACTGCAGACCCGAATGTGTTACCAGCACCGAGTGTCCACTGAGCCAGGCTTGCGTCAACCAGAAATGTATTGACCCTTGTCCTGGGACATGTGGCCTAGGCGCTAGATGTCAAGTGGTCAATCATAGTCCCATTTGCTCTTGCCCGGAAAGAATGTCAGGCAACCCCTTTATCAGATGTACCCCCGTGATAGGTAATTATTTTTATGGAACGTCCACAAAAACTCAATGTGGATTGTCAGATGAACCAGTCGTAGTACCTACCAACCCATGCCAACCATCACCTTGTGGGCCCAACGCCGAATGTAAAGTTGTAGGGGACTCCCCAGCTTGCTCGTGTCTAGCTGAATTTGTAGGCCCTCCACCTAACTGTAGACCAGAATGTGTTGCCAACTCTGACTGTCCATTCACCCAAGCTTGCATCAACAGTAAGTGCAAAGACCCATGTCCAGGCACATGTGGCCTCAACGCGGAGTGTAGAGTAATCAACCATAGTCCCAACTGCGTCTGCGTGCCAGGCTACCAAGGTGATCCGTTCACCCAGTGCACTGCACCAATTCGTAAGTCCATCCAATCTCCAAGAAACATTACTTAACGCGAAAAATTCTGTAGAATATGAACCAGAAACCATCAGGCCCTGTCAGCCGTCACCTTGTGGCGCAAACGCAGAATGCCGAGAGCAAAATGGTGCCGGTTCGTGTACATGTTTGCCCGACTACGTTGGTAACCCCTACGAAGGTTGCCGTCCTGAATGTATCTACAACTCCGATTGTCCATATAACAAGGCTTGTGTACGAAGCAAATGTCAAGACCCATGTCCTGGAACTTGCGGACAAAATGCAGATTGCCAAGTTGTTAACCATTTGCCCATGTGCACGTGTATAAATGGCTATACGGGAGATCCGTTTAGGTTCTGTAGTGTGCCTCCCCAACGTATGCCCTCACATTGAAGTTAATCAAAAATTAATAATGATGTTCCAGCAACGCGTGATGAAACCCCTCAAAACCCTTGCAACCCTAGTCCGTGCGGACCAAACAGCCAATGTCGCGAAGTAAACGGACAAGCTGTCTGTTCTTGTCTGCCAGAGTACATTGGTAGACCTCCAGGTTGTCGTCCTGAATGTACAGTTAGCTCCGAATGTCCCCAAAACCGTGCCTGCATCAATCAAAAATGCGCAGATCCTTGTCCAGGAACCTGTGGCTTTAACGCCAAATGCAACGTAATCAACCACAGTCCTATTTGCAGCTGCAACCCAGGACATACAGGGGATCCGTTCACTCGTTGCTACCCCATTCCACCGCCAGTTGAACTTCCACAGCCTATTCCACAGGAACCATGTGTTCCATCACCTTGCGGTCCTAATAGTGTGTGTCGAATTATCAACGGACAACCCTCCTGTAGTTGTGTACAGTCTTACATAGGCAGTCCACCAAACTGCAGGCCGGAATGTACAGTCAACCCCGAATGTCCCAGCAACTTGGCTTGTATCAGACAAAAGTGTTCTGATCCTTGCCTGGGGGCTTGTGGCAGTGAAGCTAGATGTTCTGTGATCAACCATACTCCAATATGTACTTGTCCTGAAGGCTACACTGGAGATCCGTTCAGCTATTGCACACTTAAACCCCTGGAAGTTGAGCCTGTTGTTGTTGACCCATGCAATCCATGGCCTTGTGGGGCTAATGCCCAGTGCAGCGATGGTATTTGCACGTGTCTACCAGAATATCAAGGAGACCCTTATCAAGGTTGTAGGCCTGAATGTGTGCTTAACAACGATTGTAGTGGAAACCTGGCTTGCATTAGGCAAAAGTGTAAAGACCCATGTCCAGGGGTTTGTGGACAGAATGCCGAGTGCTCTGTCATCAACCACATCCCCGTATGCTCTTGCACAAGTGGTTTCACTGGTAATGCTTTTGTTTTATGCCAGCGAGAAAGTAAGTTACCCTTTCAATACTAATGATGTAAATTAACCAAGGACATTTAGCCCCTCGACCTCAAAACCCTTGCAACCCTTCACCATGTGGCCCCAATAGCCAATGTAAAGCAGTTAACGGACAATCAGTTTGTTCTTGTGTGCAAGGCTACATTGGCAGTCCACCAACTTGCAGACCCGAATGTGTATCTAGCTCAGAGTGTTCACTAAACCAAGCCTGTCTCAACCAAAAATGTATTGACCCTTGTCCTGGGACTTGTGGGGTTGATGCTAGGTGTCAGGTGGTCAACCACAACCCCATCTGTAGTTGTCCTGCAGGGTTATCGGGAGATCCTTTCGTCAGATGTTTATTGATTCGTAAGTTCCTTCTAGCACCATAGGCAGAGCTATAGCTATATTCCAGCCGAACCAGAGTTACCTCCAACCAACCCTTGCCAACCATCTCCATGTGGTCCCAACGCTCAATGTAGGGACGCCAATGGGTCTCCTTCATGTTCTTGCCTACCAGAATTCATCGGACAACCACCAAACTGCAAACCAGAGTGTATCAGCAACGGCGAATGCCCCAATCACTTGGCTTGTATCAATCAAAAGTGCCGCGACCCTTGTCCAGGGACGTGTGGACAAAACGCCGAATGTCGCGTTGTTAGTCACACCCCCAACTGCGTATGCATCAACGGTTTTGTTGGTAATCCATTTACTAGTTGCAACCTGCCACTTCCTGCTCCAGTTGAGGATATAAACCCATGCAACCCATCACCTTGTGGGGCCAATGCTGAGTGCAGAGAAAGAAATGGAGCTGGCTCTTGTGTTTGCTTGCCAGAGTACCTTGGCAATCCTTATGAAGGTTGCAGGCCTGAGTGTACTATAAATTCGGACTGTCCATCCAATAAGGCTTGTGTCAATAATAAATGCATAGACCCATGTCCAGGAACTTGTGCTCAAAATGCCTTCTGTCAAGTGGTTAGTCATGTTCCTTCCTGCACCTGTCAGCCTGGCTTTACAGGAGATCCGTTCCGGTTTTGCAGCATTATTGCTGTGGTACAACGTAAGTTGCTTTGGTTGTTTCAATTGTGGCAAATGGGAGCAATGTTGATAGCAAAATCTTCCGAAATAATCAAATTCTTTATTTTATTTTTAATCAGTTGACACGGCAAATTTCATACCGCCTCATAATTAATAGAAAATGTTGTGTTGAATAAATTTGTTCCATTTTTTTTTTATGTTTAAGTAATCGCAGACAAATCAAACATAATATTACAAATCATACAAATCGTTCCAGCGTCTCTTCAGTTATGATTTATACTTTCGAGGTATTTTTTTTTTGAACCTTAACGTATCTCTTGTTACAACACATTAGTTTAGGTTAATTTGGGAATCCTTTTCAGTTGATTTGTATATTTTAAGTTGTGATGAGATCATTTGATTCTTTTCCGGTGGGTACATCTTATCTCGGGACTAGATCCCTGGAATGAGAAAGCCTTTTGGGATTGACATCCCTACAATACATCTTATTTGACAACATCTTTTGGAAAATAACAACATTTTGCAAACATAACCTCACTAAGTCATTTTTTTTTTAATTTCATGATCAAATCCCAAATAGAACCTACATATCTAACTTAAATAACGAAACTATGTAAACAAAACCTCTTTGATATTTTTTCCATTCCAGATCAAATCCCAAATAGAACTTACATCTAATTTGAACAAATTCCTTTAGAAAATAACAAAATTATGCAAACATAACCTCACTTGGACAATTTTTTTCAAATTTCATGATCAAATCCCAAACAGATCTGACGTTGTTCAAAATCCTTTCAAAAATAACAAAATTATGCAAATTTAACTTCACAAAGTGTTTTTTTTTTCTGAATTTCTTGATCAAATCCCAAATGGGACTTGGAACAAAATCCTTTGAAAAATAACAAAATTATTCAAACATAACCTCACTTATAGATTGCCATGAGAACGAATTGAGAAATTGATATTGTTTGTGTATCATCAGTGTTAACCAAGCAACCTATAATAGGGATCTCTTGTCCATATTTTCTTAAAATCGATAAAGTGATTTTCCTTTTTTTTATATATAAAGCTTCTTCTGACTAACCCGACAACAACAAAAAAAGAATCAGCTCAATCGGTTGCGCCGTTATCAATTTATACCCGTTCAAACATTTTTTCGTCCATTTTTATAATATACGGTTTGTCCACGGATGGGGTAGACAAGAGGTGAAATGGACCAAAAATTGAAAGATACGACAAGAAGTTATTATTGATAAAAGTTTTTGTTTGGTCTAGAACTAGGAGCTACGATGAGAAAATTGATTTTTATTATACAGAGCGTCTTAAAAATGTAAAAACATAAAATTAAACAAGAGCAAATTTATTTTTTGGCCTGTTAACGTTAACTGATAAATGAAAAACTTGCTCTAAATTAAGTCTTAACCCTGAATCCGAACTTACTGAAGGAATTTCAAATCTATGAAAATTTTGAAAAATTGAACAATTTTACAAGTCCGCTGTACATGATTACCTGTTGTTGTTGTAGGTATAAGTCATAATGGAAGTAGTAAAATGCTGACTTGCAAAATTGTTCAGTTTTTTAGAATTTTCATAGATTCAAATTTTCTTCAGTAAGTTCGGATTCAGGGTTAGGACTAGATTCAAAGCAAGTTCTTTATTTATCATTTCACGTTAACAGGTCAAAAAATGACTGTTTGCTCTTGTTCAATTTTATGTTTTTACATTTTTGAGACGCCCTGTATGATAAAAATCAATTTTCTCATCTTAGCTCCTATTTTTAGACCAAGCAAAAACTTTTATCAAGAATAACTTTTTGTCGTATCTTTCAAGTTTTGGTCCATTTCACATTTTGTCTACCCCATCCGTGGACATACTGTATAATGCGGCTCAAAATGTCCCCCCTCCTTCTAACTTTTGAACCGTTTGATAAATGCGAACGAAATTTGGACACACCATATGTGAGGACTTCATTTTTTGACATGGTTGTGACAGCTGAGAAGGTCCAAATGACAGCTGGGCACCATTTTGAATGAAAAATTCCAATGGAAATGGAGGTCGAGTGATACCTTATTTTGAAGTCCCTTTGACCCTGATTACAACTGTTGAGTTTCAAGCCATCATTCTTGTTGATATGACAGCGTGTCAATTTTTTTTTTTTCATTTTTGTTACTTGAAAAATATTCACCCGGAAGAGTTGATCAGGGCCAAAGTGCCTTCGAAATAAGATTTTTTTATTCAAATGGGGCCCAGCTGTCATTTTGACATTTTCAGCTGTCACAACTATGTCAAAAAATGCAGAACGTCCTCATATATTAATATGGTGTGTCAACTTTTCAATAAGGTCATTATTGACAGCTTAAGAGTAAACTCTATACAATATTGGTTACTATTTGCCACGTTTTCTTCTTTATTCACCAATAAAGTGAAATTATCATCAGCTGTAGAAGAAGAACCCACAAAACTTTGTCAACCATCACCTTGCGGCCCCAACAGCCAATGTCGTGAAGTTAACGGACAAGCTGTCTGCTCTTGTTTGCCAAACTACCAAGGCAGTCCACCAGGGTGCAGACCAGAATGTGTCCAAAGCTCTGAATGTACACAAAACAAGGCTTGCGCCAACCAAAAGTGCATCGACCCTTGTCCTGGTGTCTGTGGTTTGAACTCCAACTGTCAAGTCATCAACCACAGTCCGATTTGCAGTTGCAAACCTGGCAACACTGGCAATCCATTTACCCGTTGCTACCCTATACCACGTAAGATCTGCCATCATCTATATAACCAAAGACAATTGGGGATTATTGTAGCACCTCCACCACCTCCGCAACAAGATATAAATCCATGCGTACCATCACCCTGCGGTCCCAATAGCCAATGTAGAGATGCTGGTGGCAGCCCATCATGCTCTTGTCTGCCTAACTTCATTGGTAGTTCACCAAACTGTAGACCGGAGTGTGTCATCAACTCTGAATGTCCCAGTAACTTGGCTTGCATGAAGCAGAAGTGCCGAGATCCTTGTCCTGGAAGTTGTGGTTTGAATGCCCAATGCTCTGTCATCAACCATGTCCCCATCTGTAGTTGTTTGCTAGGCTACACGGGTGATCCTTTCAATAGTTGTTTTGTGGAAAAACAACCAGGTAACATGGTTGTCACTATAAGGTCTTGGACTAAGTAAGTTATATAGTTATAGTGGAAACTGACCCCTGCAACCCGTCACCCTGCGGCCCCAATGCTCAATGCCTCAACGGATTGTGCACATGCAACCCTGAATACCACGGCGATCCTTACCAAGGTTGTAGGCCTGAATGTGTCCTAAATAACGACTGTCCCAGGGACAAGGCTTGTATTCGAATGAAATGCCAAGATCCTTGTCCAGGGACCTGTGGACAAAACGCCCTGTGTAACGTGTATGAACATGTGCCCATGTGCACGTGTCTACCTGGTTACATGGGCAATGCCTTTATCTTGTGTAGTGAAGTCAAAGGTATTTGTTGTACTGTTCGTTCCTGGTCTAAATATATGATTGTAGTTACGCCTCCTGTTAACCCATGCCAACCATCACCTTGCGGCCCCAACAGTCAGTGTAGGGAAGTAAATGGACAAGCTGTCTGTTCTTGTTTGCCAACTTATGTTGGTAGTCCACCAACCTGCAGGCCTGAGTGTACGTCCAGCTATGACTGTCCCTTGACACAGGCCTGTGTCAACCAGAAATGTATTGACCCATGTCCTGGAACTTGCGGTATTGGTGCCAAATGTCAAGTTGTCAACCACAACCCCATTTGTAGCTGTCCCAGTGGTTTAATCGGAGATCCTTTTACTAGATGTACCCCTAAACGTGAGTAACCCCTTGGTTATATACACTTGGATTAGAATAAATTTCCAGCAATCGAAGTGCCAGTGGTGATAACAACCAACCCATGCCAACCATCACCTTGCGGTCCCAACTCCCAATGTAGAGACTTAAACGGTCCATCCTGCTCCTGCTTGCCAGAATTTATAGGCACACCTCCCAACTGCCGTCCTGAATGTGTTAGTAATTCGGAATGTGCCAGTCACTTGGCTTGCATCAACCAAAAGTGCCAGGACCCTTGTCCAGGAATTTGCGGACAGAATGCCCAGTGTCGCGTTATCACCCATACAGCCAACTGTCAATGTATTCCTGGTTATACTGGCAATCCATTTGTGCATTGCAACCTTATACCATTGCCACAACCAGTGGAGCATGTGAATCCTTGCGTGCCATCGCCATGTGGAGCTAATGCTGAATGTAGAGTCCAAAATACTGCTGGCGCTTGTACTTGTTTGCAACAGTACATTGGAAATCCCTATGAAGGGTGCAGGCCAGAGTGTACATTGAACTCGGACTGTCCATCGAACAAGGCTTGTATCAACAACAAGTGCAAAGACCCATGTCCTGGTACTTGCGGCCAGAACTCGTACTGTCAAGTCATCAACCATTTGCCCAGTTGCAGTTGCAATGCTGGCTTTACGGGTGATCCGTTTAGGTACTGCAACCCTGTTCGGCAACGTAAGTTACCATCACCAACCCAGACAAAGTTTAATAAACACACATATAGCCATAGTTGAGGAACCACAACCTTGCCAACCATCACCCTGTGGACCAAACAGCCAATGTAAGGAAGTTAATGGACAAGCTGTCTGTTCTTGTTTGCCAGAGTACATTGGTAGTCCTCCAGGCTGTAGGCCAGAGTGTACAGTCAGTGCAGAATGTCCACAAAACAGAGCCTGTTTGAACAAAAAATGCGTAGATCCATGTCCGGGAAGTTGTGGGTTGAATGCCAACTGTCAAGTGGTTAACCACAGTCCTATTTGTAGCTGTAGATCTGGTTATACTGGGGATCCGTTTGCTAGATGCTATGTTATTCCTCGTAAGTGTTATAATAATTTTTCCAAGCTTTTTGATAAAATCAAAAACAAGGAAAATTTAAAGCAAATCAATTTTTGTATGAGTTATCAATGCAATCATGGAAAGTGTCCTCGTAAATTTTCAACTCCCTGCTCACACTAGTTTATTTTTGACAGCCTTTCAAAAAATTAATGATTTTTTCCACTATGAAATTTTTATTGATTAGATTGAAGTTAAATTAAACTACGAAGAGTGTCCTCTGAAAAGATCATCTATCTATTTCTTCTACTTTATTTTTGACAGCCCCCTGAATATCGAATTTTGCAAAATGACATTTAATGAAAGGCCTTTTATTCAGTATGTCCCCGGATAGGTGGAACAAATGGATTAAAAATTTAAAGAAAAAGTCATAATTGATAAAAGTTTTTACTTGGCCTAAAAATATCATCTGTCGAAAACAAAATTCTTTAAATATACATGGAAACAAAAAAATAACATAAAATGAAAATTATTCAGAAGAAACTGCTGATATACACGGTGTTTCCTGATTGCGTACATCAAATTAAAAGGTGTATTCTCGAGCTATTTTTATTTTGTTTTAAACGGGTAAAGTATCTTAGCGCAAGGAAGTTGTATTTCAAGTTGCTCCATTTAAGAAGAAAATAAAAATAACAATAAAGTCAGTGGCGTATATTTTTACTTTTTTTTCAAATAGTTCATCACACTGTACCTCAAAAACTATACACTTTCGGGACCATGTTTATAAAGACTTTTCTTTTTTCTTCATGATATTGGCTCAGAAATACGCCTTTGAATTTAATGAACGCAAATAGGAAATACCCTGTATGATTATTTTTTTAAATTGGACGGAAAATAATCAATAAGAAAGATAAGTATGATACAGGACTGGTCAAACAATACAAAATTGTGATTTCGTGTATAAGAAAAAACAATGGAGAAATAAACTCTTATATTTTTGACTATCGCTTGTAAGTTTCTTATGGAAAATTGAGTTTTCAAAATCAGTAAAAACTTTACCAGGAATGACATTTTGGACTTTGATATCTTGACATAATTTTCTCTTAAACAAAATAACAGTTTTGTATTTTTGACCAGCCCTGTTTTATACTTATCTTTCTACATCATTTTTCGTCCAAAATTTAAAAAGAAAAATAATAATAAATGTCAGCATTTTCTTCCAAATAATTTCACGTTTAGTTATTTCTTTGACTTCCCGTATATTTCACGATTTTTTTTTCAACAGATGTTATTTATAGTTAATAACCATATATTTTGTTGATCAATGTATAATGATTTTGCACAATATCCACTGAACTAGTTCTAACAAAATGGCTGTCCCACATCTACAAATTCTCTTCTAGCTCCACCACCCATACACGACATAGAACCCATTAGAGACCCCTGTATACCATCACCATGCGGCCCCAACTCCCAATGTAGAGACAACGGAGGCTCGCCCTCTTGCTCTTGCCTACCACAATTCTTCGGCAGCCCCCCCAACTGTAAACCAGAATGTACCATAAACCCCGAATGTCCCAGTAACTTGGCTTGTATCACGCAGAAATGCAGAGACCCATGTCCTGGTTCCTGTGGACTAAATGCTCAATGCTCTGTTATTAATCATACCCCTATTTGCTCTTGCTTTGATGGTTATGTTGGAGATCCGTTTACTCAGTGTAGCCCCAGACCACCTCCTCCTGTAGAGCCTTTGGAGACAGACCCTTGTAATCCATCTCCTTGTGGGGATAATGCCCGGTGCAACAATGGTGTGTGCACTTGTATTGCAGACTACCAGGGAGATCCATATAGAGGTTGTAGGCCTGAGTGTGTGCTGAATAACGATTGTCCAAGGGACAAGGCTTGCTTAAGAATGAAATGTCAAGACCCATGTCCAGGAACTTGCGGACAAAACGCCGAATGTGCTGTCATCAACCACATACCAAGTTGCACATGTCAAGCAGGTTATCAAGGCAACGCCTTTGTGTCCTGTCACCCAATTCCTCCAGAAATTCCCAAGAACCCCTGCCAACCATCCCCATGTGGCCCCAACAGTCAATGCAGGGAAATAAACGGACAAGCTGTATGTTCGTGTGTACCTGGCTTCATTGGTAGTCCACCAACTTGCAGACCGGAATGCGTAACCAGCTCCGAGTGTCCATTGAACCGCGCATGTGTCAACCAAAAGTGCATCGACCCCTGTCCTGGAACCTGTGGCTTTAACGCCCTCTGCCAAGTGGTCAATCACAACCCCATCTGCTCATGCCCTGTTAACCAGATCGGAGATCCTTTTGTGAGATGTTTGCCAAAACGTAATAGCTTACAAAATCTTGAGTATTTGATTACACCATAAAATTACAGCCATAGAAGAACCAATAGTGGTGAACCCTTGCAACCCATCACCTTGCGGCCCTAACGCCCAATGTAGGGATGTCAATGGGTCACCCTCGTGCTCTTGTCTACCACAGTTTATAGGACAGTCACCAAACTGCCGTCCTGAGTGCGTCAGCAATTCGGAATGTCCCTACAACCTGGCCTGTATCAACCAAAAGTGTCAAGACCCCTGTCCGGGAGTTTGTGGACAAAACGCCGAGTGCCGGGTGGTCAGTCACACTCCCAACTGCGTCTGTATCACCAACTACATAGGCAACCCATTCATCGCTTGTACTCCTCCACAACGTAAGCCTCCCCCTTCCAACTCCTTTTTTTACCTAAAACACATTATAGCTCTTCCAGTGAGGGACATAATCTCTCCATGTTCCCCATCACCATGTGGTGCCAACGCTATTTGTAAGGCCCAGAACAACGCTGGTGCTTGTTCGTGTATTGAGGACTACATTGGTGATCCCTACCAAGGGTGTAGGCCGGAGTGTAGTGTCAATTCGGACTGTCCCTCGAACAAGGCTTGTGTTAATAACAAGTGTAGAGATCCTTGTCCTGGTACTTGTGGACAGAATGCTGAGTGTCATGTCCGCAATCACTTGCCGCAGTGTAGTTGCTTTGTTGGATATACTGGAGATCCGTTTAGGTTCTGTAGTGTTATTCAAGGTAACTAGAAATATTTACGTTTTGTTGTATGGTACACCATCATCAGACCTGTAAGGAAAATAACACTGTTTTGTCGAGAATTTTAATCTATTTTTTTTATTACATTTCGGGTACTGTACTTGTACGTTTTTGGTTATGCGTAATTGAACAGTGATATCGGCAAAGTTGCCAGATTTCTCAGTTCTGTCATCAAAAATTATCAAAATTTTATTTTCTCTACTCAGTTTCTATGCCAACACACAATTTTCAGTACAAAAGGACTGCACAAGATTATCTTAAAAAACGCCCAAGCTCACGAAATTTTGTGTCTATAATTGAGATCCGCATAGTTGTCAGACTTCCCAGTTTTCTTTTAATATTTTGGAAACAAGCCCATTCCACTGTGACGAAAACAAATTGGGCATTCCATTTAAAATAAAAACATTACCAGATGTGCCGATATCACTGTTCTGTAACGCTTTCCGAATATTTTCCGGCAATTCTCGACGAGCTTGGTGAGGAAAATCGTGTTTTCGTTATCTCGGGCGCCACCCTCTGTATTAACGTGGTTGACGGCACATAGAGCCTATCGCGTACCTTTTATCATTGTATTTTTTTATACAATGCTTTGACACAGTGGAGAAAGTCCAAGCGTTCTCCAAAATTTAGCTCTGTAATGGACTTCTGAACTTTTAAATAGAACACGGGTGTTGGTAGAAAAATTTTACATATGTACATTTGACTAGTTCCCAACCAGTAAATAAAATAAATAGAAGAAAAATAGTAAAAAAAATCTTCCGGTGGAGATACGGGTAACGTAAATAAATGAAGTAACTTATTATTATTTATTGACGGCAGAAATGAAGAAGAGACTTGTCCGACGGCGGCGTAGAGTAAAATGTACGGGAAAAACCGACGCAACGGGGTCAGTTTGCGAGATGACGAGACCAGAAAAGTGAAAGAAAACTCTCGCAGATATCGACTGTCTGATTCACACAAAGCGAATTAAATAGAGTGTTGTAACTAAAGAATGCTCTTTGCAATATTTCCTCAAATTACCCAACCGGCAACTCAAAAATACGTGAAATAAGTTTTGACATCAAGCAATCATCCTAACTGCCAAAACAAGCCCACCGAAAAATCCCACACTTACAGCCAACTTTATGCAAAGGAAGAATTTTCCCAGAGACAGACCTGATTTTCCATATTATCAATCTAGAGAAAACAACGCCTACTAAAAAAAACTCACCAAATCTTATGACTCCGAAACTCATGTTGTAATCCCACCCGGCTGATTAATTTACTACAACGCGGTTCACTTGAGAGAATTTCAGCAATAAAAAACGGGTAAAAAATTTAAAAAACGGGTTTGGATATCGCGAACGGGTCGGGAGATTTTTAACACATAGTACGGGCACTCGAAAGCGACCGAGTGATCCTTTTCGTTGGTTCCACCTCCTCAGCTAAGCCCGGCGTATTGATGCATTTTTGATGGAGAAGCGCTGTGATAAAATCGCTCTTGAAACCCGATAAAACACGGCTAGTGAGTTGAGATAATTTTGTATTGTACTGTTTCCGACAGTAATTGAATAGCGGATTATGAATTGTTACACGGGCAACGTTATTTTACAGAAAATATGGGAGCTTCTGACTGATAGTTGTGCGTGAAAAAGTGAATTTCTCGAAACTTTGCTCAATTCCTCATACCTACCCAAAAAAAATCAAATTTGATGATACTCAACAGTAATATTTTTCTTTTACTTTTTTATGGGCGATTTCTCCACAATAAAAATTATGAAATAAACAAAGATGAAATGGAGATCTTCAAATAAATCCTATGGTGATACGTTCTAGCTGTGGAAACACCACCTGAACCCACAAACCCATGCCTACCATCACCATGTGGCCCCAACAGCCAATGTCGCGAAGTAAATCAACAAGCTGTCTGCTCTTGCTTGCCCAACTACATCGGCTCACCTCCTAGTTGTAGACCAGAATGTACAGTCAGCTCCGAATGTCCTCAAAACCGTGCTTGCATCAACCAAAAATGCACCGACCCTTGTCCTGGAATATGTGGCATTAACGCAAAATGCAACGTTGTCAACCACAGTCCTATTTGTGCCTGCAATCCTGGACATACTGGAGATCCGTTTACTCGATGCTATTCAATACCTCGTGAGTTTTATCTATAACGTTATAGGTTTGATGTAAGTATGATGTGATTTTAGCACCTCCACAAGTGCAAGTGGATATACCATATAGAAACCCTTGTGTGCCATCACCTTGTGGTCCAAACAGTCAATGTAGGGATGTTGGAGGCAACCCCTCGTGCTCTTGCCTGCCGCAATTCTTCGGCAGTCCACCCAACTGTAGACCAGAATGTACCATTAATCCAGAATGTCCCAGCAACTTGGCGTGTATCACCCAGAAATGTAGAGACCCATGTCCAGGGTCCTGTGGACTTAATGCTCAATGCTCTGTCATTAACCATACGCCTATTTGCTCTTGCTTTGAAGGTTATGTTGGAGATCCGTTTACTCAGTGTAGCCCCAAGCCACCTTCTCCTGTAGAGCCTGTGGAGACAGACCCTTGTAACCCATCGCCTTGTGGGGCTAATGCCAAGTGCAACAATGGTGTGTGCACTTGTATTGCAGACTACCAGGGAGATCCATATAGAGGTTGTAGGCCTGAGTGTGTACTAAACAACGACTGTCCACGGGACAAGGCTTGCATAAGACAAAAATGTCAAGACCCTTGTCCTGGAACTTGCGGACAAAACGCCGACTGTGCTGTCATCAACCACATACCAATATGTACATGTATAAGTGGGTATATCGGTAACGCCTTTACGTTCTGCAACAAAATCATAGGTAGTATCAACCGCGGTAAAACTCTAGTTAATAAAAAAATTATAGAACCTATCCCACAAAACCCCTGCAACCCGTCTCCATGCGGCCCCAACAGCCAATGTAGGGAAATTAACGGACAAGCAGTATGCTCGTGTGTCCCTAATTTCATTGGTAGCCCCCCAACTTGCAGACCTGTGTGTGTGACCAGCTCAGAGTGCCCCTTGAACAGGGCATGCGTCAATCAAAAGTGCATTGACCCATGTCCTGGCACCTGCGGTCTTAACGCCCTCTGCCAAGTAGTCAACCACAACCCCATCTGTAGTTGCAATGTGCGTCAATCTGGCAATCCCTTCGTTCGTTGCTTACCAATACGTAAGACTTCAAGTGTAGGTAACTGAAATCTATCAAAAGCGTTTACAGAAGAAGAACCCTTGGTTAACCCCTGCCAACCATCCCCTTGCGGCCCCTATGCAGACTGTCGCGTTATCAACGAACAAGGGTCTTGTACTTGTCAAAGTAGCTACATTGGTATCCCGCCCAGCTGTAGACCAGAGTGTCTCAGCAGCAACGACTGTAGCTACAACCTCGCCTGTATCAATCAAAAGTGCCAAGATCCTTGTCCAGGCTTGTGCGGACAAAATGCGGACTGTCGCGTTGTTAGTCACTCTGCAGAATGCTACTGTCTGTCTGGTTACACCGGAAATCCGTTTATATCTTGCGACTTGCCACCACGTAAGCCTTTGTTGTATTATGCCTTCACATCACTAACTACAGCTTTGATAAACTAATCCCCATTGGTCATGGTCATTTATTACACCCGTTTTAGCTCCGCCCCCTGAAACCACCAATCCCTGTGTCCCGTCTCCTTGTGGAGCTAACGCTGAGTGTAGAGAACGAAACGGAGCTGGGTCTTGTAGTTGTTTGCGCGACTATATCGGCAACCCCTATGAAGGGTGTAGACCTGAGTGTGTCCTTAACTCGGACTGTCCCTCGAATCTAGCTTGTATCAGTAATAAGTGTAAAGACCCTTGTCCTGGTGCTTGTGGACAAAACGCTGAGTGTACTCCTGTCAATCACTTGCCCTCTTGTACTTGTTTAGCTGGTTTTACAGGAGATCCTTTCAGATACTGTCAGTTACAACAACGTAAGCTTATATATTTGATAGAGCACACCTACATTGTAATGATTTTAGCTGTGGAAGAACCACTACCACCACAAAAGCCATGTCAACCATCACCTTGTGGTCCTAATAGTCAATGTAAGGAAGTAAATGGACAAGCTGTGTGCTCTTGTTTGCCAGAGTACGTTGGTAGTCCACCAAGTTGTAGGCCTGAATGTGTCCAAAGCCCAGAGTGTCCACAAAACAAGGCTTGTATTAATCAAAAATGTGCAGACCCTTGTCCTGGGACATGTGGATTGAACAGCAAATGCACAGTGATTAATCATAGTCCGATTTGTAGTTGTTCTTCTGGACATACAGGAGATCCATTTACACGGTGCTACCCCATTCCTCGTAAGTATTGATGGGTTAAATGGTTCTCCACTGGTCTGGTATAAAAATTCTGGTCGAAACGCCGCATAGTAGGTGCTATTTTGCATTAAAAAATGGACCTACTATGCCACGGTTTGGCCATAATTTATTTACATTTCGTGCGCGGATTTTTGATAATTTTTTTCCTAGACATTGGTGAAAAATTCAAAGGGAGGTGTTTTCATAAAAAAAAGTTCCTATAAATATTTGTCGAGAAATGCTTCCCAATTGAGCTACGCCCTTTTAAATAGGGCACCCTGAAAAGGGTCTTTCCTCAATATTTCAGGAACCGTTCATACAAAAATTATGAAATTTAATACATCGCATAAACGTTTAATGATGAATCAGGTTTTTAGCTCAAAATTTTTAGCAGGGGCGTACATAACTGGAGGGGTTATGGTTAAAAACTAACCCTTTTTTTATGGTATCTTTTTTTTACATTCTAATTTTAGGATATGATACATCAAGATTTTAAATTTAAAAAACGTTCTCCTAGTTCATATCTATAAGGTCAGTAGTTTTCGAGAAAATCGCATTTTTTTACATCGATGCATCGGCACCGTAAAGACCGTTAAGATCAATATTTTCGAATCGCTCTCATTCAAATATTAAAATTTGACATCTGCATAAACTTTTGACGACAAATTGAATTCCGATCTCAAAATTTTAAAAATATTGTCAGAGGCGTATCAAACTGAAAGGTTAAGGGGTAAAAACATCCCGATTTTTTTGATGATGATTTCTCTTTGACATTTTCATTTTAGAATCATAGTCTTGAATGATTGAGCGAAAAATACTCTTTTTCGAAGACTGTGATCCTAAAAAAAATGTCAAAAATTAATCAACATAAAAAAATGGGGTTGTTTTAGCCCCTAACCCCCTCAGTATGATACGCCAATGACAATTTTTAAGATCGGGATTAAGTGTATGCAGGTACCAAATTCTAATATTTGATTGTGAGCGGTTTCGAAAATATTGAGAAAGACTTGTCTTAAGGCTGCCGATGCATCGATGTAAAAAAATGCGATTTTCTCGAAAACTACTGGCCCTATCGACATGAACTAGGAGTAGGTTTTTACATAGAAAGCCTTGATGTATTATATTCTTAAATCAAAATGTGAAAAAATATACCATTTAAAAATGGTATTGTTTTTACCTATAAGCCCCACAGTATGGTACGTTCTTGATTGAAATTTGAAAATTTTAAGCTCAAATCCTGATTCAGCATTGAAAGTTCATGCGATGTATCA
Source organism: Orchestes rusci (assembly GCA_958502075.1). NCBI lineage: Eukaryota > Metazoa > Arthropoda > Insecta > Coleoptera > Curculionidae > Orchestes > Orchestes rusci. The sequence continues at coordinate 7,468,099 of OY293312.1, forward strand.
AAATTCATAGTTTTTGATTGAACGGTTCCGGAAATTTTGGGGAAAAACCGTCTTCAGGGTGCTCTATTAAAAAGGGCATAGCCACCTTAGGAAGCGTTCTTTGACAAATGTTCATTGGGACTTGTTTACATGAAAATACCTCAGGAATCACCCTGTATATTTGCGTTTTTATCCATATACACACATAAACACGGAAGAGCTGTCGATTTGTTTATGTGTATTTTTCCAGTTGTAATGAGAGATAATTTATTGCACTTTTGAAAAATTTTGATTAGTGGGCTCAAATGACTAGGACCTAAATTTTTCTTTAGTATAATATTATGTATCTGATAGAAAAAAAAGGTCTTTAATTTCGTTTATCTCGCAGCAGACTCTATCTCTCACCCATCAAACTCTACCTCTTTCTGCTCGTGACCTAATATCTATTAAACAAAAATGTTTAAACTTTCAAAAGTAAATCATAATTTCTTCACTTAAAAAAATTGGTTTTGCCATGGTCCTTTCTTTTTTCTTCCCCTTTTAACGCTTCTTGTCTTTGCGACTGTTCTTTTTCTTCTAGAACCTTCAAAAAACTTCTCTGATGAATCTAGAAAATTATATGATCTGTAATATTAACATGTATCTGTATAATGCCTAGATATTCTTCCAACTAACGAAATTTAGTAATGTCTCACGACTCACGACTCTACAGGGTGTTTATTAGTTGAATGCCGATACTTAAGAGTGATAATCCTTGGATGATTTTAAGACAAAAAGTTCATATGAACATCGGTCCGCAAGAGCCAAGATTTTAAGATCCAGGTTGTTGAAATAATAAAAAAAATCTTTTTTTCATCATTACTTTGATACTATTCCAGATATGTTTTTGAAATATGGTATACTTCTTCTATGCATCAATATGCATGGGAATGTTGGAGAGGGCGCCACTGATTTAAAAATATTGGAAGACACAGCAGGGTGTCAATGCAATTAAGTAGATTTTATTTTTTGAAGCAAAAACCATGCGCCGGACGGAAAAAAAATCAAGAGAACGTGTTGGCTCCGAAATTGATAGAGATTTCAAAAATAGTTTTCATGTTGAAAGGAAGCAGTGGCGTACAAGTTTTTTCTCCAAAAATATTGAGTGCAAAACCCGTACGGACGCCACTGGTAAAAATAATAAAATTGTTTGTACATCACAAAAAGCATATTGATGCATAGAAGACGTGTACTTGATTTTATAAAGATTTCTGGAAAATTATCAAACTTATTATAAAAAAATCATTTATTTTTTTAAATTTCAACACTCTGTATCTTGAAAATTAGTTTCTTGTGGACCTATGTTCATATGAACTTTTTGTCTTGAAATCATTCAAGAATTATCACCCTTAAGTATCGGCATACAATTAATAAACACCTTGTATAAGGGATGCAGATCAAACAGATTTTAGTGAAATCTTGTCCCTTACATTCGTATCTATTTCTCATTTATATCCATGAGATTTCCATTGTTAGGCTTTTCCTTACGATTTTATTTTTCACCAAATGACAGATTTTTATTATCTACCATGCCAAAAAATAGACTTTGGAACTTCTTGGAAGGTGATTCAACTTTTATACACCTGAGTAAATTTTGAGAAGAACGCAGAATAGCGATTACGCGTATCAATGATATTTCCTTCCATTTGTTAACGGTATTTAACAAAATGCCGGTTCGCTTTTTTGTCATTATAAAACAAAGAAACTTAAGAATGCGAAAAAAAAAATAATGACAAGGACACCTCTGCCTCTGACTCTCTGACCTATCCTTGAAAAAAAAAACTAAATCTGAGACACATGCTCGTGTAACGTGGTACTCATGCGTACGTTCAAGAATAAAAAAAAGCGCCCAGTCCACATCAAATCGTGTTCATAGTGGTTCATATGCGGACAATAATAAATCTTATTAGTTTTGTTAAAATATTGAGTTATTTGAAAGTTGAAAGTTATGCTTATGACCATCTGGGTATTATTTTTGTGGCGTGTGCGTTTTGACTTGAAACAAATTTCCGCATTTGATCAAGGTTAAAAAAATTATTTTTTATGCTAGAACAAAACTAACTCAATCTATAACCTAAACAAAACAATACTAAAAAATATATTGAGAACATCATTTCAATTTTCCGCTAAAAAGGTATTGCTTATCTTTATTGTTGACTTTGGACATGTTTTTAAGGTTCACCTGGATTTATAAACTGAGCTGACAAAGTCGGCGCCAACGACCAATATTCGACGTCGTTGGTCGGCGCTCGTCGAATCCCTTGTTATTTGAAAACTTTCTTGGCGCTGAATGGAGTTTACTTGCGACTGGATGTAGCTCTCATATGATTACAATGTTGTCGTACTTATTCGAAAAATTTCCTGGGAATTTCAAATATCTATCAAAAAAATTAAAAACCTGTAATAACCTAAATGGGTTCAAGCGTTCGGAGACCACCAACATATTTTTTGAATTTTAAATTATTATCAGTAACATATTGTTGGAAGATTATAAATATACAAGGTCAAAAATGGCCGATTATAAATCAAAACTCACAGGAGTTATCAAAAAAGGTTAAAAGACCTGTGTGTGGTTATCGTTTCACGTTTTATAATAAATATGTTCAGTAAACAAAATGTAAAATAATTGTATGACGTGATAACAAATAAGATACTACAGTAAAACAACATAAAATAAAACGAAAACTACAGAAACCACGAAAAAATAGCACAACAACAACCCGTTTTTTGCTGTCTTTCGTTGTTTTTGAGTGGACTTTGTTGTTTTTGTGCTGTTTTTATGTTGGTTTTTTTCTCTAAAGTCATACATAGCGATTATTTTTCCCGTGAGTTATTTTATTGTTGATTTGCGGCCAAACAGTTAGATTTATAGAGCCGTATTTGTCGAGACAAAAAAGATAAAAGATGCGAAATCTGAAATTTGGATTTCAGGTACAACGTACAGTCATTCTGATTCGATAAGAAATATTCGGAAAATATCGATAATAAAAAAATGATCTTCCACTGTCACTCGAAAAATATTGAGATTTTGATTTTTTGTTGTATATGCACAATTACCAACATTATTTTATTACATATAATACAACATGGAGAACGTCCGCCTTTTTCTCAACCTACAAGCAGTGGAGAACCCATTACAAATCAATCAACACTTCTCCATAACCTTCATTTTCAGCACCAATCCCAGAACCAACAGTAATAGAACGAGACCCATGCGTACCATCACCTTGTGGTGCCAACGCCGAATGCACCAACATTGACGGATCACCAGTATGTCGATGCCTACCACAATACCTTGGCAGCGCACCAAACTGCAAACCCGAATGTACCATAAACCCAGAATGTCCCAGTAACTTGGCTTGTATTACCCAGAAATGTAGAGACCCATGTCCTGGGTCCTGTGGACTAAATGCTCAATGCTCTGTTATCAACCATACGCCTATTTGCTCTTGCTTTGATGGTTATATTGGAGATCCGTTTACTCAGTGTAGCCCCAAGCCACCTCCTACTCCAGAGCCTGTAGAGATAGACCCTTGTAACCCATCGCCTTGTGGGGCTAATGCCCAGTGTAGGGATGGTGTTTGTACTTGTATAGCAGAGTACCAAGGGGATCCCTATAGAGGTTGTAGGCCTGAATGTGTGTTAAATAATGATTGTCCTTGGAATAAGGCTTGTATGAGGAATAAATGTCAAGATCCATGTCCTGGTACTTGTGGAACTAACGCAGAGTGTGCTGTTGTTGATCATATTCCTGTTTGCACTTGTCTAAAGGGTTATGTTGGCAATGCTTTTGTCATGTGCTCGAGGATACCTGGTAAGAACTCATTTTACATTTGTCCTGTCCAAAAATAATTCAGGACCAAACTGTCTAGTCATTCTTTATATAATGCTGTTCAAAACAGTAATCAATGATTGAAAAAAGTGAAGATGTTGAAGAAGACCTCATTTAAGCATCGAAACTTTGACAATATATTTTCATTGATTAATCGTTCATCATTATCACTAAAAAAAAGTTATAGAGAAATATGGAAAAATGGTCATAAATTCATTCTAGCACCAGTACCACAAAATCCCTGCAACCCATCACCATGCGGCCCCAACAGTCAATGCAGAGAAATCAACGGCCAAGCGGTATGCTCATGCGTACCCGGCTTTATTGGTAGCCCCCCAACTTGTAGACCCGAGTGTGTCACCAGCGCTGAGTGCCCCTTAAACCGCGCATGCGTCAATCAAAAGTGCATTGACCCATGTCCTGGAACATGCGGCATCAATGCCTTATGTCAAGTTGTTAACCACAATCCCATTTGCTCATGCGCACCTCGACATTCCGGAGATCCTTTTGTCAGATGTATCTTAATAAGTAAGTCGGTCCATGGTGAACTGAGCAATTTTAACCTGGTAATTGTAGGAGATGAGCCGGTTGAAGTTAAAAACCCTTGCAACCCATCACCATGTGGCCCTAATGCCCAGTGTAGGGACGCCAATGGGTCACCCTCTTGTTCTTGTCTACCAGAGTTTATTGGACAACCACCTAATTGTAAACCAGAGTGTATTAGCAACAGCGAATGTGCCAATCACTTGGCTTGTATCAACCAAAAGTGCCAAGACCCCTGTCCTGGTGTTTGTGGACAAAGCGCTGAGTGTCGGGTGGTCAGCCACACCCCCAACTGTGTCTGTTTGACTGGTTTTGTAGGAAATCCATTCGTTCAGTGTATACAACGCATTGAACAAGCAGTAGAAGAACAACCAACACCATGTTTACCATCACCATGTGGTGCCAACGCTCAATGTAGAGAGCAAAATAGAGCTGGTGCTTGTATTTGTTTGCCAGAGTACATTGGCAACCCTTATGAAGGTTGTAGGCCTGAATGTTCGATCAATTCGGACTGTCCTTCAAACAAGGCTTGTATACGGAACAAATGTGTGGATCCATGTCCAGGAACTTGTGGACAGAACGCAGAGTGTCAAGTGGTCAACCATTTGCCTTCTTGCAGTTGTCTGCCACAGTATACTGGTGACCCCTATAGATATTGCACTGTTGTAACAGTAGAACGTAAGTATTTGGTTTGATTTTTGTGCAACAAACAGCCAGCCCAAGTAACATTTATCCGTTTTGCAACTAAATCTGCCAACGTCGCTGCCTATTGGTTATGAATTGTGACCACTTACCAACGTTGCGAACGTCGCGAATGACGATGTAATATCTAGGTCAAACAAAAGCAAAACCACTTTATTGGATGTCGAAAAATTTATTTTTTTTCCTCGAAAACGGAGAAAGATACTAAAAAATATCACGAGACAAAAAAGTTGTATCTTCATCTGCGTCATCTGAAAAAAAAAATCAAAATTCTCATAAAAAGTCAGTGGCGCCAATTTTTCGTCAATATTATTCGTGAATCTGCTCCTTGGGACGCCACTAGAGCTCATAATTACCATCTAGGTAGTGCTAATTTAGCGTCCTCTGTAATAATGAAAAACTCTGCCAGAATTCAACAAGATCGGCAATAGGATCTAAATAATATGCTTATAATATTCGATTTGTCTGTCTACAATTAATCAAACTATGTACATGATTAAAAAAAATATATATAAAACAGTCGAAAAACTAGATTTCCTTTTTGCTCCACCATAGCGTCATCCTTCTCTATCATCTGATAATCAATTATCCTCTTGCACTGTGTCGACTTCAATATTACAATATAAGTAAATACCTCTAACCCTTGTTACACGGATCAAGTAAATAAAATTAGTCATTTCAGGTACAAAAAATCGGTGTCCCCATCTTAATTAGTGTATGTTTGGTACAATTTAAGTCGTGATACAAAACCGCCATTCTAGAATCATCAAACAGTCGGCCATTTTCGGGGTTTCAAAATGTTTGCTATTTTTTAAAAGACTTACTGACTTTAAGTGATCAATTTGGTTTTAGGAAACAGACAATATTTAAGAAAATAATGATAACAGTCTTTGATTTTAAATGATTCATGTATTTTTTTTGCAAATTATTGACGGGCTTTATTTTTTTATCCATTTTTTTAATCCAATTTCGTTGTAAAATTTTAGGTCACAATTATTATCAAAAATGCGTCCTCGGTAGACAATACAATCCAAAGCAAAAAAGTGAGAGGTTAACATAATATTACCTAATATGACGTAAAATGCTACATGGGCTGTGGTCATTTTGCACATTTGCTGATTGTTGACTGTGCTTAATATGGCGCAACCTGCAACTGACTGATAAAACCATTTCAGCTGTTGTAAAAGAACCAACCAACCCATGCCAACCATCACCCTGCGGTCCCAACAGCCAATGTCGTGAAGTAAACGGTCAAGCCGTCTGCTCCTGCTTACCAAACTACTTTGGTTCGCCACCAGGTTGTCGACCAGAATGCGTCGTCAGCACTGAATGTCCCCAAAACCGCGCTTGCGTCAACCAAAAATGCGTTGATCCTTGCCCTGGCACTTGTGGTTTGAACACCAACTGTCAAGTGGTCAACCATAGCCCCATTTGCAGTTGCTTAAGCCAATACACTGGAGATCCGTTCACCAGATGCTACCCTATACCACTCCCACCACCTGTGTCGACTGTGGTTACCAACCCGTGTGTACCATCGCCTTGCGGTCCCAATAGTCAATGTAGAGACGTTGGTGGTAACCCATCGTGCTCTTGTCTGCCAAGTTTCATTGGTAGTCCACCAAACTGCCGGCCTGAGTGTACCATAAACCCTGAATGTCCCAGTAATTTGGCTTGTATCACGCAAAAATGCAGAGACCCATGTCCTGGGTCTTGTGGAACCAACGCTCAGTGCTCTGTTATCAATCACACTCCCATTTGTGTTTGTCTTGATGGCTACATCGGAGATCCATTTTCGCATTGTAATGTCAAACCACCACCACCTCCAGAGCCTGTGGAAACAGACCCTTGTAACCCATCGCCCTGTGGGGCTAATGCCCAGTGTTACAACGGTGTTTGTACTTGTCTGCCTGAGTACCAAGGAGACCCCTATAGAGGTTGCAGACCTGAATGTGTCTTAAATAATGAATGTCCAAGGGAAAAGGCTTGTATACGAATGAAATGTCAAGACCCTTGTCCTGGAACATGCGGACAAAACGCCGAGTGCGCTGTCATTAACCACATACCAAGTTGCTCGTGTCAAGCAGGTTATCAAGGCAACGCTTTTGTGTTCTGTCAACCAATTCCCAAAGAACAACCAAAGAACCCCTGCCAACCATCTCCATGTGGCCCCAACAGTCAGTGCAGGGAAATAAACGGACAAGCTGTATGTTCGTGTGTACCCGGCTTCATTGGTAGCCCACCAACTTGCCGGCCTGAGTGCGTAACTAGCTCCGAGTGTTCATTAAACCGCGCATGTGTCAACCAAAAGTGTATAGACCCATGTCCTGGAACTTGCGGGTTGAATGCGCAATGTCAGGTGGTCAACCACAACCCCATTTGTAGTTGCTTGCCAGGACAGACTGGTGATCCGTTCACTCGATGTCTGCTTATAAGTAATTATGCCAACCATATATTATTCAAAGAGTATTCATATCCAACAAGAGGGAAAGGCCTGTCGTATTCGCTAAACATATAATATCCGCCTTTGTCGCTTCCGCTGGGGGACGTGTATCGAATCGACAAATCGAGGTTGCTCACATTGCGTATTGTTCTCTCAGTGTATGTACAGAGTGTACAACTAAAAGAGGTCGCCGGCCATATCTCCGTAAGTATTCATCCCACATTTTTGGAAAACAAAATTATTATGAAAGTTGTCAAGAGAAATTGCTGGAAATTATTTCCATGTTCGTGCGATGTCCGCTAGGGGGCGTAATACAATAGTGAAATAGAAAATATAGGTTTTATTAAGAATATTGAACGGTGACCTACCAGAAAAATAATTTTATATTGAAGAAGGAGAAATTATGAACATTTTTCATATTAAACTTTTTTTTTCTAATCTGTCAAATGAAGGGTGGGGGAAGGGTCGAATGTTAATTATTAGAATTGTTGATAACTTCTGATTGGCTTAACCGATTCCAATAAGCTTAGCGTCGTTTCAAAGGTTTACTGTTATGCTATTTTATGGTGTAATATCACTTCACGAATTATTCTATTGCTGAACGGTGGAGGGCGCTTTCTGTTAAAATGAATTATTTTATCGATTTTTTCAAAAATGTTAAATACAAAGGTGTTCTTCTTTTACGTTAATTTGAAAAAGCGTAAAAAAAATATAACAAATGGTGCAAACGGCAAGCCAATAACTTATTAATTTTTTTTTTCAAATAAATAACATACGCAGTCACCATAGCGACGACTTTTTCATCAGGTATTTGTTTTCTAAGCCTACTCTGCACAGATCGAATTCCGTGACGCCAGCGCGGCAACATTCACGCTTTAATCACGTTTTCATTGCTAATTTCGGTTCAAAATAAGTGAAATAATTAGATTGCCGTTGGTGCCATTTTTTATATTTTTTACGCTCTTTCAAACTAACGTAAAAGGAGAACACTTTTGAATTAAATATTTTTGAGAAACTCGATGAAATAATTCATTATAACATAAAGCGCCCCCTATCGTTCAGCAATAAAGTAATTCGTAAAGTGATATCACACCATAAAAAAGCATAACAATAAACCTTCAAAACGACGCTAAGCTTATTGGAATCGGTTAAGCCAATGAAAAGTTATCAACAATTTTCAAAATTAAGACTCGACCCTTTCCCCACCCTTTATTTGACAGATCACAAAAAAAAGTTCAATATGAAAAATGTTCATAATTTCTCCTTCTTTAATATAAAATTATTTATCTGGTAGGTCACCGTTCAATATTCTTAATAAAACCTATATTTTCTATTTCACCATTGTATTACGCCCCCTAGCTGACATCGCACGAACTTGGAAATAATTTCCAGCTATTTCTCTTGGCAACTTTTATAATAATTTTGTTTTTTCCATAAATGTGGGATGAATACTCACGGAGATATAGCCGGCGACCTCTCTTGGTTGTACACCCTGTATATACAAATTGACTGTTTCCTCGGTCGATTTGTGTGTTACTTATTCTCAGTGTACCATCGAGCAAAGTATCGAGATTTTCTGTTGAAGGTCACCAAAACGGTGATTAAATTTTGCTTATTTGAATGATCGCATGTTAGCCTTGTTTACGTCCATTATTTCGACAGCTGGTTCATTTTGTTAGTTCAAATAAGGCCTTTTCTTGTTGGATATTAATACTCTTTGTCTTATTGTTTGCTAACCCAGTCGTTTTAGGAGAGGAACCAGTCGTGCAACCTTCCAACCCTTGTCAACCAAACCCCTGCGGCCCCAACGCCCAGTGTAAGGCAATTGGGGATTCCCCCTCTTGCTCCTGCTTGCCAGAGTTTATAGGCACCCCTCCAAACTGCCGGCCTGAGTGTATAAGCAATACTGAATGCCCCAGTAATCTGGCATGTATCAACCAGAAATGTACAGACCCATGTCCAGGAACATGCGGACAAAATGCGGACTGTAGGGTGGTCAGTCACACCCCCAACTGTGTCTGTCTGACAGGATTTGTTGGAAACCCATTCGTCCAGTGTATACAGCGCGTTGAAGAACCCAAAGAACGACCTACACCATGTATTCCATCCCCTTGTGGAGCCAATGCCAACTGCCGCGAGCAAAATGGCGCTGGTGCTTGCCAGTGTATCCAAGACTACCTTGGCAACCCCTATGAAGGCTGTAGGCCCGAGTGTACATTGAACTCAGATTGTCCCTCTAATAAGGCTTGTGTCAATCAAAAATGCCGAGACCCTTGTCCTGGTGCTTGTGGCATCAACGCACTGTGCCAACCTATTAATCATCTACCATCATGCACCTGTATTCCTGGTTCTACGGGAGATCCTTTCAGATACTGCGTCCTTGTGCAGGAAGGTGAGTTGACACTAATTACTGGAAGTTCTTTGCAAATAAAATTTTAGCTGCCATAGAAGAAACACCTGTGAACCCCTGCCAACCCTCACCTTGTGGCTCTAACAGCCAATGTAGGGAAGTTAATGGACAAGCTGTTTGTTCTTGTTTGCCAGACTATCAAGGCAGTCCACCAGGATGTAGACCTGAGTGTGTCCAAAGTTCAGAGTGTCCACAAAACAAGGCTTGCGTCAACCAAAAATGTATCGACCCTTGTCCGGGAACTTGTGGTTTGAACGCCAACTGCCAAGTAATCAACCATAGTCCCATTTGTAGCTGCTCCAGTGGTTTCACTGGTGATCCTTTTACACGTTGCTACAACATTCCAGGTACACTAACCCTTGCTTGTGATGCATCAACTGATAATATTATTGCAGTCATCAAAGAAACAGAAACGCCAATAATACGGGACCCATGTGTCCCGTCACCCTGTGGCGCCAATTCAGTTTGTAGAGACATTGGCGGCCTACCTTCCTGTTCTTGTCTGCCCACGTACACTGGTGCCCCTCCAAACTGCAGGCCAGAGTGTACCATCAACTCCGAGTGTCCCACCAACCAAGCCTGTATCCGGCAAAAGTGCCTAGACCCATGTCCTGGACTTTGTGGCACAGGCGCAGAGTGTACTGTGTACAACCACGTGCCCAACTGTGTATGTCTCGAAGGCTACACCGGCGATCCATTCAATGGTTGTCGCATTAAACCACCAGAGCCTGTAGTTGAACAGGACCCATGCAACCCATCGCCTTGTGGGGCCAATGCCGAGTGTAATCAAGGAGTTTGCAGATGTCTTCCCGAATATCAAGGAGATCCTTATCAAGGTTGTAGGCCTGAATGTGTTTTGAACAACGACTGTCCAAGAAACCTGGCGTGCATAAGGCAAAAGTGCAAAGATCCTTGTCCAGGAACTTGTGGACAAAACGCCGAGTGTGCTGTTATCAACCATATACCTAGCTGCACATGTCTAGCAGGATATCAAGGCAATGCCTTTGTGTCCTGCCAACCAATTCCTAAAGAACAACCAAAGAACCCTTGCAACCCGTCACCATGTGGCCCCAACAGCCAATGTAGGGAAATAAATGCACAAGCTGTTTGTTCGTGTGTACCAGGCTTCATTGGAAGTCCGCCAAGTTGCAGGCCTGAATGTGTCACCAGCACCGAGTGTCCACTGAACCAGGCTTGTGTTAACCAGAAATGTATCGACCCTTGTCCTGGGACATGTGGATTGGGTGCGCTGTGTCAGGTGGTAAACCACAACCCTATTTGTAGTTGTCCGCAGAGGTACTCGGGAGATCCGTTCACTAGATGTTTGCCCATAGGTAGGGTACCATTACTTACCTCAAATTTTGGACGTTTTGGTCTTTTTTGTTTTCTTTTTTCAAAGTACTTTGTACTTGTACAGCGAATTATTTATTTATTTATTTTTTGTTCATTAGGTCAGTGACGCTGCCCGGGATTTTCCGGTGATTTTTGACGTGTAGGGAAAATCGTATTTTCTCAATCTCGGGATTAATGAAGTAAAGGGCCCACAAAGCCTATCGAGTACCTTTTAGACAGTGAAGAAAATTGAGGCGTTCGTGATTTTTCAAATTCCAGCAATTTTTTTCTCGGACAGATCACGATCGTCTACGATTGACCAGTTATTTATCTCGTTAATTCACAAATTAAAAACAAACTTAAAACATTTGAAAATAGTGAAAAAAACTGTCGCTCTTAATGGAGAAAAAAATATTTCAATTAGTTTAAGGAACACAGTGATCTCGAAATAGGCCTTATAATCAAAAAAAGAAATATAACTCCTTGAAAAAAAATTACGAAGAAAACGATACGGTGAAAAAAAAAACATTTAAAAACAAGTAGTACAAATTCGGTAAAAAGTGGGAAAAAACAGTTAAAAAACGAGACAATCATTTTAAGTGGAAAAAAAATAAAACAATAGAAAAAATCATGGAAAGTAAAAAAAGCACCAACAATTTGTAGAAAATAGCAAAAAAACATGATTCTAGAAATACAAAGGTGAAATCAACACTCGGTTTTTATCCATTTTGTCCAATATCGTGCTGAATCCGTACCTCCGACCACTTTTTGTTAATTTGACCAAACGTCGGAGACTCTACAGTGAGTCCATTTAAGTGTGCGCATGGGATTTTTTTCATTTATTGCAGAACCAACAATCAAATATCACCAAAAGTTGGTGCATGTTTGATAAACTTATTGGGATAAACATCATAAACGGTGGGTCCACACGATATAAAAATTGTACAAGAATGAAGTACCCTTATTTAAAAAAAAAACGCAAAATGTCATGAAGAAACATAGTTTAGAATTAAAAGTTGTTACCAAAATTGTGGCATTTGAAAATCATTCATCATTGCTCCAAAAAATTGTTTTATCAATATTCATCTTGAAGATATTCATAAATTGATCAAAATCAAATCAGCTTCGCATAACTTTGTCCAAAAACAACTTAAAAATTCCGATTTTTTTTTTTTTTTAAAATGGTGAAGCATATTATGCGTATCAAAAAGCTCTTGACAATTTTTGAATTTTATACCATTATACTTGAGTCTAATAAAAAAATTCTATGGCGCTTTGTTTTTGGTATTAAGGCAAAAGATTCTAAAGAACTATTGATTTTAACAATTTGCTTTTTTTTTTTTGGAAAAAAGGTACTTTACTCTTGTACAGTTTCAAATTTTTTGACCCACCATGTATGATTGTTGGATTTGCAACCATTCTAATGGCACCTTATAAATTTATCGACCATACAACAACTTTTGGTGATATTTGAATTTTGATTATGCAATTAATAAAAAAACATAATGTTCCATCAACCACAATTTTTTATAGTCGAAGAACCAGTAGTTACCCAATACCCATGCAATCCATCCCCTTGCGGCCCCAACGCCCAATGTAGAGAAATAAACGGGTCACCCTCGTGCTCTTGCCTACCACAATTCATGGGCCAACCACCAAACTGCCGTCCTGAATGCGTCAGCAACTCCGAATGCGCCTACAACTTGGCCTGTATCAACCAAAAGTGCCAAGATCCTTGTCCGGGAACTTGTGGACAGAACGCCGAATGCCGCGTGGTCACCCACAGTCCCAATTGTATTTGTATCCAGGGCTACCAAGGCAATCCGTTTGTTATGTGTAATCATATTGAAGGTACTGTCAACATGGTAGTTTATAGTTGTACTGAAAAATGAAAAATATTGCAGCACCAAGACCAGTGGAGCAAGTTAACCCATGCTACCCATCACCATGTGGTTCCAACGCCGTTTGTCGGGAGCAAAACAACGCAGGATCTTGTACTTGTGTGCAGGATTACATTGGCAATCCTTACGAAGGGTGCAGGCCTGAGTGTACGTTGAACTCGGACTGTCCTTCACATAGGGCTTGTATCAGGAACAAGTGTCAAGATCCTTGTCCTGGAACTTGTGGACAAAATGCGGAGTGTCAAGTTATCAACCATTTGCCATCTTGTACCTGTGTGGTTGGATATACTGGAGATCCATTTAGATATTGCCATGTTGAACAACAGCAACCGGGTATGTCAGTTGGTGGAAAAAACGTCATTAGTATAATCCTTGATTGTAGTTGTTCACGAGGAACCCAAGAACCCATGTCAACCATCCCCATGTGGCCCCAATAGTCAGTGTCGCGAAGTTAACGGACAAGGTGTTTGTTCTTGTTTGCCCGAGTACACTGGTAGTCCTCCCGGTTGTAGACCAGAATGCACAGTCAGCTCTGAATGCCCCCAAAACCGTGCGTGTATTAATCAAAAGTGCGCAGACCCATGTCCTGGTGTCTGTGGTTTGAACTCCAACTGCCAAGTCATCAACCATAGTCCAATATGCAGTTGTTCCCCAGGTTCAACGGGTGATCCATTTACCAGATGTTTTGCCATACCACGTAATTTTTTAAGTTGTTACACCAACAGTGATTATATGGTTGTTTGTTCCACAGCGCCACCCAAAGAACAACCAATCGTACCTAATCCTTGTGTACCATCACCTTGCGGCCCCCACTCTATATGCCAGGACATCAACGGAGCTCCCTCTTGTTCGTGTATAAGTAACTACATTGGCGCGCCACCTAGCTGTAGACCGGAGTGTACCATCAACTCGGAATGTGTCAGCAGACTTGCATGTATCAGAGAAAAGTGCACTGATCCTTGTCCAGGTTCTTGCGGCTTTGGTGCTCAGTGCTCCGTCATCAATCATACACCTATTTGCACATGCCCAGAAGGATACACAGGTGATCCGTTCACTAGTTGCCAACCCAAACCACCTCCCCCACCTGAGCCTGTGGAAACAGACCCTTGTAACCCATCACCTTGTGGGGCAAACGCCTTGTGTAACCACGGAGTTTGTACTTGTATAGCAGAGTATCAAGGGGACCCCTATGTAGGCTGTAGGCCTGAATGTGTGCTCAACAGCGACTGTCCCAGGGACAAGGCATGTATACGGCAAAAGTGCACAGACCCCTGTCCTGGAACTTGCGGACAAAATACCGAGTGTGTTGTTATCAACCACATACCGTCATGTTCATGCCTGCAAGGTTTTACGGGAGATCCGTTTGTGCTTTGCAACAGGATTCCTCCGGAAATACCAAAGAACCCTTGCAACCCGTCACCATGTGGCCCCAACAGCCAATGTAGGGACATTAATGGACAAGCTGTTTGTTCGTGTGTACCAGGCTTCATTGGTAGTCCGCCAAGTTGCAGGCCGGAATGCGTTACCAGCACCGAGTGTGCACTGAACCAAGCTTGTGTTAACCAGAAATGTATTGACCCTTGTCCTGGGACATGTGGACTAAATGCCTTGTGCCAAGTGATCAACCACAATCCTGTTTGTAGTTGTCCCATTAGACAGACTGGTGATCCATTCACCAGATGTCTACCAATCAGAGATGAACCAGTGGTTGTACCTTCGAACCCTTGTCTACCATCACCTTGCGGACCCAACTCTGAATGTCGCGACATCAATGGCGATCCATCCTGCTCTTGCCTGTCCCAGTTTATTGGAAAACCACCAAATTGTCGTCCTGAATGCGTCAGCAACAGCGAATGTGCCAACAACTTGGCCTGTATCAACCAAAAGTGTCAAGATCCATGTCCAGGAGTTTGTGGACAAAACGCCGAATGTCGCGTGGTGTCTCACACACCTAACTGTGCCTGTAGGGCTGGCTTTGAGGGCAACCCCTTCCAGAGCTGTGCCATTACAGCTCCACGTCCAGAGCCTACAAACCCTTGTGTACCAACACCTTGTGGAGCCAACGCTGTTTGCAAAGAGCAACGTGGTGCTGGCTCTTGTACTTGTATATCAGATTTTATCGGTAACCCCTATGAAGGGTGCAGGCCTGAGTGTACATTAAACTCGGACTGTCCCGCCAATAAAGCCTGTATCAACAGCAAGTGTAAGGACCCTTGTCCTGGAAGTTGTGGCTCTAACGCTGAGTGTCAGGTTATCAACCATTTGCCCTCTTGTACCTGTACTGTTGGGTATACTGGAGATCCGTTTAGGGTGTGCTATAGAGTACCTCAGAAGGAAGAACGTAAGTGACAAGAGGGCAGGGTTGTAGCTAGAATGGAATTTGAGGTCGGGCAAATTATTTGTTTCCGACTTTTTAATGACCAATAAAAGTAAAGGAGTGATTTGTAAGTGTCAAGAAAAATAAAATAAATGTTATTTTTTTTGTTTCGTTGGTGCATACAGGGTGTATTGAATTCTACTATACAGGGTGTTACTTAATGTAGACCATAATTCCTGAACCAGATTGAAGTAGAAAAGGTCCTAAATAGTTTGGTTTTCGTGATCCAGGAGGTTTTAAAAAAAACGGATTCATTATCAGTATCTCAAAGATCTCTTTTGTTGAATTTTGGCAGAGTTATTTATCGTGAAAAAATTCTTCACTTAGCACTATCTGGATGGTAATCAAAAGTTCCAGTGACATCCAGAGGGACATTTTCACGAATAAAATTGACAACAAAAATTGTGCCACTGTGAAAATTTTTCATTTTTTCCAGATAGAACAGCTAAAAATACAACTTTTTTGTCTCATGATATTTTTTCGTATTTTTCTTCGTTTTCGATGTATCAAATCAAAACTTATCAATTGCATGTCGAAAAAGAAAGTGGTTTTTATTTTTTTTCTCGAAACTAAAGAAAGATATAAAAAAATATGAGGAGACAGAAATGTTGTATTTTTAGCTGCTCAATCTGGAATGAATGGAAAAATTTTAGAAAAAGCCAGTGGCACACATTTTCGACAATTTTATTCGTGAAACTGGTCCTCTGGACGCCACTGGAAAACATAATCATCATCTAGTTAGGGCGAATTAAGCAATGAAAACCTCTAACTAAACTACTCAACAAAAAAAAACTGTACACCTGACATTTTCGCCTATGTTTGGACACTCATAATTTTTTAACGAATCGATGAAAAAATATGCGGTTTGCACCACGATGCAGAGCATTTCTTTGCGGTTTATACGGATGGTTAAAAAATTAATTTCCTCAAAAACTTCTTTTATACAGGGTGGCAAAAGAAGAAATGTAAATTTTCTTTTATTTCACCTCCCCATCTCTACAGATATTTTTTGGAGCTTTTTTTCGATATGCCCAAGTGCTTGTTACGTCCATAATTCGGGAAATTTTTGGATTTTTGTTGATATCTTCTTTCGATTTTAAAATATCGACTTTTTTCAAAATTATGACACATAGGGCTTTGAAGGGCTATTCTGCTAATTTTAAGTTTACAACTGACAGTGTTATGGCATAGATCTATTGTTTAGCTGGCCTTTTGATAACTTATTGGATACTCAACAATATTTTGAGTATACAGGGTGTGCCAAAGAATTTTGATGATAGGTGAAGCACTTTTTAGTTATTTTGTCAGGTTTTCTTGCAAATTTATTATTAATCAATTGATTGATTCAGCTTCCTCGACATAATAATTTTCAAGAAAACCTAACAAAATAACTAAAACGTGCTTTACTCATGATCAAAATTCTTTGGCACACCCTGTATACTCAAAATATTGCTGAGTATCCGATAAGTCATTAGAGAGACAGCTAAACAAAAGATCTATGCCATAACTTTGTCAGTTGTAAACTTAGAATTAGCAGAACAGCCATTCAAAGCCCTATGTGTCATAATTTTGAAAAAAAGTCGATATTTCAAACTTGGGCATATCGAAAAAAAGCTCCAAAAAATCTCTATGGAAATGAGGGGACAATAAAGAAAAATAAAATTCACAGTACTATTTTTAACAGCCTGTATAAAAAAATTCTTTGAGGAAATTAATTCTTTGAACCACCCGCATACAACGCAAAGAAATGCTCTGCATCGTGGTGCAAACCGCATATTTTTTCATCGATTCGTTAAAAAATTATGATTGTCCAAACATAGGCGAGAATTTCGTCTGTACCGTTTTGTTTTTGTTGAGTAGTATATGTTTATTAGACCTTTTCTACTTGAATTTGGTTCAGGAATGCGTCTTTAGAATCACGGCCTATCATTGAGTAACACCCAGTATCATTGATGACTCGTTAACCATAAGAGACACAACGTCAGCTAAATGGAGACAAAGTTGCGCAATTTAACAAAATACCGTTCCGAAACTGATGTATCACACTTGACATTTCATAATTTTAACATTTGAAAAAAATTAACATTTTCCAAACTGGTTCATGGATAGCGTGACAAGTCAAATAAACATACAAAAGAAATAAGAGGATCATATTATGAACCTGAACTGTTAAACCTAGTTCAATTCCATGTAACTCAAAAGTCCTTCGTTCGATTTTTGTAGGTTTTGAAGCTTCTTCTCTAAAAGATAACACCATCAGATTTTTTGATCCGACGTTTTATCCGTCTCCAACCATCATCAATTTACATTGACTTTTTTTTAGCTCGAAACGTCTAATGAATTAATGTCAAGTCAAAATTAGAATCTCTCGATAAAACCTGGAAAAAAAACATGTTCAGTGTGTTCGTTTTTTGAATAATTGTTAAACGGCATTTTATTGAGTACCAAAAAGCGCAACTTTTCTTAATTTGAGGTTTTCCTGTACGTCGATCTTTTTCCTCTATAGTTTTCAAGGGAAATGGCTATGTATTTATAACTTGACCACCATTTTGACCCTTTAGGATTGATGTACTGATGAAAATAAAAATTAACGATTATCTTGACCTAAAAAGGTTTGTTTAAAGCTGGAAATACAAATTTCATCGTAGGGCACTTCCCTCAAATGCCCCCTAGCTACAGCCCTGTAAAAGGGTTTTACAGTTATTTACATTTTTTATCCTACAGCCGTAATAATACCATCCAACCCATGTCAGCCATCGCCTTGCGGCCCCAACAGCCAATGTCGCGAAGTTAACGGACAAGCTGTATGTTCTTGTTTGCCCGAGTACACTGGTAGTCCTCCAGGTTGTAGACCAGAGTGTACTGTTAGCTCTGAATGTCCTCAAAATCGCGCATGTATCAACCAAAAGTGCGCAGACCCTTGTCCAGGAACCTGTGGCCTTAACGCCAGATGCAATGTAATCAACCACAGTCCTATTTGCAGCTGCAACCCTGGACATACTGGGGATCCATTCACACGTTGCTTCACCAATCGTGAGTTAACCCAGTTGTTGTTTCGTGTACTTATTAAAATGATTTTAGCTCCACCACCAAAAATACCAGTAGAGGTAGTAAACCCCTGCTTACCATCACCATGCGGACCAAACAGCCAATGTAGGGATGTATATGGCAACGCTGTGTGCTCCTGTTTAGAACAATTCTTTGGCAGTCCACCCAACTGTAGACCAGAATGTACCATCAACCAAGAATGTCCAAGTAACTTGGCTTGTATGAACCAGAAGTGCAAAGACCCTTGTCCTGGAAGTTGTGGGCTACAAGCCACCTGCCAAGTGTACAATCACAGTCCTGTTTGTGTCTGTCCTACAGGTTTTGAGGGCGATGCTTTTGTTGCCTGTACTCGCATACCTTTGCCACCACCAAAAGTACAAGACCCTTGTGTCCCCAACCCTTGCGGTATTAACGCCCGTTGCGACAACGGCCAGTGCAGTTGTCTGGGTGACTATCAAGGCGACCCCAATCGAGAGTGCCGGCCTGAATGTGTTCTAAACACCGACTGTTCCAGGGACAAGGCTTGTATCAACCAGAAATGTAAAGATCCTTGTCCAGGAACTTGCGGACAGAACGCTGAGTGTTCTGTATTCAACCACATACCCAGTTGTAGTTGTATTCAAGGCTACACAGGCAATGCCTTTGTGGTTTGTAATAGGGTTACCACCCCCCCACCACCGTCGGACCCATGCAACCCCTCCCCCTGCGGCCCCAACAGCCAATGTAGAAACATCAACGGTCAAGGCGTCTGCTCTTGTCTACCCAGCTACCTTGGCGCCCCCCCATCGTGCAAACCCGAATGTATGACAACCACAGAGTGTGCATTAAACCGCGCTTGCGTCAACCAAAAGTGCATTGACCCATGTCCTGGCACTTGTGGCATTAGCGCCCTCTGTCAAGTGGTCAATCACAACCCCATTTGTAGTTGCCCTGCGCAGTACATTGGCGACCCCTTCGTCCGTTGTCAATTGGTAGTGGCAGTTGAAGAACCTATACCTTTGCCACCTAACCCCTGTAAACCATCCCCTTGCGGACCAAATTCGAACTGCGAACCAACCCCAAGTGGGTCGGCCCGCTGTAGTTGTCTGCCCAATTATTTCGGTGCCCCGCCCAGTTGTAGGCCGGAATGTGTGACGAGTAACGATTGCCCGCCCACTTCTGCGTGTGTTAATCAAAAATGCGCCGATCCTTGTCCAGGATCTTGCGGACTGAATGCTCGTTGTTTGGTGGTTAATCATGTACCGAACTGTGTTTGTATTGATGAGTTTGTTGGTGATCCGTTCACTAGATGTGCACCCAAGCCATGTAAGCACCTTTGTGATTAACTTTTTGTTTATAGGGTGATTAGTAGTTGCATGTTGTAGTTTAAGTTGATTTTGACTGATTTTTTGGGTATTTCATGGATATACAGGCAGGAGAACTGCCACTCGGAATCAAGATAAGTACTTTTGCGGAAGTTGCAAACCTCAAAACCATTTTTCTAGTATATCGTGGTCTTTCAATCTTTTTACGATTTTCAAAATTATAAAAAAAAATCCATTATTAAGACTGCTTCGTTTTGATTTGAATACATTTCTCTAATATTCTGATGTGGTAGATTCAAAAAAAATGTTGTTGAACATCTGTTTCAATTGATTAATTATAATTTTCTTATGATATTAAAAAAAAAGTTGGCAATTATTTTTTTAAACTTTTGTTATTTGTCAAATAAGAATTTTTCAAGCCAAGATATAACTACGAGCAATTTTAGTTTTTCTAAAAAGTATTTTTTTACAAAATTTCGTAAATTTTGTCTATGAAATCTCGCTCTACACATAAAATTCATAAATTACATGTCATTATCATTTTGTCTTTTCAATTTTTCCATACGTTTCAGACGATTTTTTTTTTCATTCTTGAGTGAGTGTTTTTTTCATTTTAGTGATTATGTTACCACAGAAACTGGGTAATTTGTATAAACGAGATTTAAAAAAATTTCTATTATTTTAAAACATTATTCTTACCCAGGACCAGGACCCAGGAGTAAACTACCCCCGATTTTGATTTTTAAGAAAAATGTGATTTGAAAAAGTGGTTTAGAATCACATACTTGAGTGTTATAACAAAATTTCATGTTAAAATTTCACTCTTTTTAACGTCTGCCAAAATCTAATTAGCAAATCATGGACAACTTTTTTTATCGTATTTGGCCAAAGAAGTATTCTTCATAAAAAGTTTTGCTTGCAAAAAAAACTTATTCATCCAGAAAGTATGTTTTGTTTTCAACTATGGGAAAGGTTAAAATGTCCTTGGAATGTTGAAACAAGTGAAATTTTTACATGAAATTTCGTATATCATTCGAGTATGTAATTCTACAGAACTTTTTCAAATAAAAATTTCCTAAAAAATTGAGATTAGAGATAGTTTACTCCTGGGTAACACTATTGTTTTTGAAATTTTTGGCTATCCCGTGTACACAAATTACTTAATTTCAGGATCAATCATGTTTTTTTGAAAGCAAAACTTTTTATGAAGAATACTTTTTTTCGCTAAAATCGATAGTAAAAAAGTTTTTCCTCTGTTAACTAAATTTGGGCACAGGCTGTAGAATTGAGGAACATTGTTTTTCACGAGCTTTTGAAGAATTTGTTCCACATTTATTTCGATTTGGGGAAGACTTTTTCAACATTTTTTGTTTCGTTTTTTTCTTCATAAAAATTACTTTCACATAATTTTCTGCATTTTTTTTTATAAATGAAATGATAATAAGTTTAGTAAATTTTCTCTTTGGAGCCTTTTTTTTAATAAGATGATCATTTCTCGAAATATTTGTTTTTTAAGTTTTTTGTCAAGTTTTGTAGGATTCTTCGCTATTTTTAATAGTTTTTTAAAAATTAATTTTGCTGATAAAATCTTTCTTTAACGATTTTGCTATTTTATTTTTTTTATCGCACCATTCAAAGCGGTAATATAGTGTCAATCAAGATCACCATCGATACAAAAATCTTGACCATTAAGGATTTTATTGATCGATAATCTATTGCAGAGAGAATATAAATTAACCTTTTTTTTCTATGACTATTCAATAATAGATGTACATGTTATAAATCCAATAATTTCTCTTGGTTAATGTAACTCGTCACTTTTATACTCTTTTTTCATGACTCAATTGTTTTTAACCATTAGCCTAGTTTACATCGATAACTCGTTTAGTTCGGTCCGATAGGACCAAGTGGGTGGGGATAGTACGGTAGGACCAATGATTGCTTCTCGCCCGTTTACACGGTCTTGCAACGCGTGAACCAAATCTGTACGCCCGCAATTCGTCAAATGTCAAAAACAAGTCGAAATTATTCATCAACACAATTCGTAACCAAAAAAAACATGAGTAAGTACGCTCAGATTGCCTTAGAAACTCAGAACCAACACAATTCACAATAATAACAATCAACATAACCTCATAATTTTGATCCAGATCGAACCAAATCTAGTTCGGTACACTTGCTGGCGAGTACCGAACCAAGAGCGGACCAGCTTAGTCCGCAACTGTTTACACCATTCGAACCAAATATTTGGTTCTGATATAGTTCGTATTTAGTACTTGGTCCGCGGACCAAGTTGTCGGTGTAAACTAGGCTAATGAAATGATCTGATATGTCATTACGCCACTGTTTTAGAGCCAATCAGAACATTCGACAACATGTCAACCTTCAAATCCATCATTTTGAAACAGCCCATTTGACCGTCCATACTTGTTTTATGTCATTGTCACATTGTGTAAACAACCTAACCTCACTTTAAGTACAGTCGTTTGACAACGACTGTACTAAGTGCCGTCCAAATGAACTTGAATATTGGAAAGTTCGCTTCAATTATTGAATAATCATAGAGAAAGTATAGTATTCTGCTCGCGGGAAATGGCTATTACTCGCTCAGATGATTCTTCATCCATCATTTCAAATCCAAATACATCATTTTGAAACAGCCCATTTGACCGTCCATACTTGTTTTATAGTCATTGTCACACTGTGTTATAAGCCTAACCTCACTTTAAGTAGACCACTTCTCAAAAGGTTCCGTCCAAATGAAGTTGAATATTTCAAAGTTGGCCTCAATTATTGGATAATCATAGTATAGTATTCTACTCGCGGGAAATGGATATTACTCACTCAGATGATTATGCAAACTTCATCCTTGTGAGTAATATCCGACATTTCCCAAAGGTTGAATAACATACTATTTTCTATGATTATTCAATCATTGAAGCGAACTTTGAAATATTTAATTTCATTTGGACGACACTTTTTGAGAACTAGTTCACTTAAAGTGAGGTTAGGTTGTCAACACAATGTGACAATGACTATTAAACAAGTATGGACGGTCAAATGGGCTGTTTCAAAATGATGTATTTGAAGATTGACATTTTGTCGAATGTTCTGATTGGCTCTAAAACAGTGGAGTAATGAGATTAGATCATTTAATTGGTCAAAAACAATTGAGTAATGAAAAAGAAGTCACTGGTTACATTATCAAATAGAAAGTGGATGTATAATACATCTATTATTGAATAGTCATAAAAAAAATATGTCACACTCACTGAATACCAGAAAATGACACAAATTTCAAAAAATGATAGTTTTAAAAAGATTTAAGAAAAACTGAAATTTCTCAAAAACAATTCATAATAAAGTTCCGGAAACGTCTACAAATATTTATGTGACGCAAAGACAAAACTTCTATGAAGAATCACATCTTTCCATAAAAACAACCGTTTTTGAAAAACATGTGAAAAACTTTTTTTTATTAAAATTGGCGTAAAACGAAGTCCTTTTAGTGAGATTTTTTTTGGTAGGGTTTTGGCGATAATATACGGAAAATAATCTGCTTAAAATTAAAGTGTTTGGCAAGTTCAAAATTTCGAAGTTATATCATTTGAAATAATGTTTATCCGCTTTTTACAAGTTTTTCTAACTTCAAGGAGGTTTTGACTATTCCTCGTAAGATGTTTATTTTTGTCTTACCTTTTCAAACTTATTTTCTCGTGTTTCACTTCCATAATACATTTTTGGATTTTGGGGCGTATTTGCAGGATTTTTTTCAAATTCAAACTCAAGTGGAAGGGGTTTTAAAATCATCATCCCCTAAAATCTGGTTTTTGAGGTATACCTACTGGGTGTTGAAGATTTAGAAAAAAAATCGTAATAATTATCATCATTATCTCAGAGATCTGTAATGATGAATTTTGGCAAAGTTTTTCATTGAAACGAGAGGCACTAACTATATGGTGATTATGTGTTTCAGTGGCGTTCGGAGTGGCAGTTTCCCGAATAATGTTGACAAAAAGTTGTGCACCACTGACTTTCTCTGAAAACGTTATTCTTTTAAGATGAAGCAGCTAAAAATAAAACTTTTTGGTCTCACGATATTTTCTCTTATCTTTTTTCGAGTGAAAAATAAAAGCCACTTTATTGCATGTCGAAAAATTGTTTAAATAAAATCAAGTTATCTTTGTTCGATGCTAGAAAACATTGTATTGCTGTAACAATGAAAAACTCTGCCAAAATTCAACAAAATCGGCAAAAGTATCTTTGAGATATTAATGACGAATCCGATTTTGTTCTTGAACCTCAAACACCCTGTAATCTGAATCTCGAAAACCAGGGCCCCATGTTTTTAAGAAATTCACTACTTGAATTCGGTTTATGAATGTACCATTCGAATAACGGCTTATCATCAAGTAACACCTTGTATAAGAAATTATTCAACCTTATTCTCAATGATTTACGACTTTCTCTATTTTTTCAACCTGAACCCAAAAAAACAGCCACAGTCTACTCTACTCATCTCGTACTCAAACCATTTAACCCAACATCAATTTTCTTCAGCACCACCACCAGCACCAAAACCACGTGACGACCCCTGCTACCCATCACCATGCGGGCCCAACGCCCTCTGCCGCACCGAAAACAACTACGCCATCTGCGAATGCATCCCAGAATACCACGGCAACCCCTACGAAGGCTGCAGACCCGAGTGTCTATCCAACTCTGACTGCCCATCAAACACTGCCTGTATCAGACAAAAATGTCAAGACCCATGTCCTGGTACTTGTGGCGTCAATGCCGTTTGTACCGTCACCAACCATGTACCTGTCTGCACATGCCAGCAAGGTTATACTGGAGATGCGTTTAGATATTGCAGCATTGTAGTTGTAGAGCCACCAAGGGACCCATGCAACCCATCACCTTGCGGTATTAACACCCAGTGTACCACATCAGGAAAATCAGCAGTATGTGCCTGTCTACCTGGTTTCTTCGGTAATCCGCAAGGTGGTTGCCGGCCCGAATGTACCATCAGTTCGGACTGTTCTCGGGACAAAGTGTGCGTCAACACCAAATGTGTGGACCCATGTCCTGGAACCTGTGGCTTCAAGGCTGTCTGTAATGTCATCAACCACAGTCCTGTGTGCAGTTGCCCACAACCACTAGTTGGCGACCCATTTACCCTGTGTACTGAGCCAGTTGTCGAAGAACCACAAGACCCTTGCAACCCGTCACCTTGCAGGGTTAATGGACAATGTCGTGTCGTCAACGGTGCAGCTATTTGTACTTATCCAGAGTGTATCATCAACCCGGACTGTCCCAGGGACAAAGCATGTTACTTCCAGAAATGTCAAGACCCATGTAGGGACGCTTGTGGCCTTAATGCCTTATGCCAGGTTGTTAACCATCAAGCTGTATGTAGTTGTCCTCCTGGTTATTATGGATCGCCAGAAATTCAGTGCAGATATCAACCTCCTGAGGGTAAGTAGGCCTATACAGGGTGATCCAGTTTTATCCGGAAATGTTTAAAATTTAGATTCTATTTTATATAGAAAACTTATATTTTTTCAGTGTAGAATATACTGTTCAAATATTTCAACCTAATCTCGGGACACCCTGTGTGATATACAGTACCTATGTCCCCGGATAGGTGTTACAAGAGGACAAATCGATGAATTCCAGACAGAACAGCACAAACGTCATTTAGAAAATTTAACAGGCTAGACATAAAATCGCCGGAAAGTTTATTTTTTGTTTTTTCCCAAGTTTCTTTTCATCATGTAATTATTATTTATTGTGGCCGCCGTTGATAAAAATGTTAACTGAAATATGTTTAAAATCACGTCATATTTTGAGTAAAATCATTTTGTCGCTTGTGCCAAACCAGATTTATCATGTTATCGTTTATGCCAGAAATGCATAGGCGTTTGTGTCAAATGAATTTTATGTCTGGAAGGCAAATTGGCGCTTAGCTGGAGTTGTGTCAAAACTTATTTCCAAGAGAAGCCTTACGTTGGCGTTTATGCCAACAAATCAATGTCATGATTTTTAGTATTTAGGGGTTCACCTAAAGCCATTGCCACTAATTACGGCACCTGCTCTTTTCAGAAGGTTATTAATCAAGCTAAGTGGGTGTAAATTCAAACTATACTTTGAATTAATTAAAAATTATTGCCAATGTCGTTTATTCTCAAGTTCATTATATGACATCAAGTCGTTTGTGCCAAATGTATCAGGAATAACCTTTCTGGCACAAGCGCCACAAGTTGATTTTGCCCTTAGATGGTGAAATTTGTCTCATTTCAAAGGCTAAAGTATATTATTGTGGTACAGGTCAACACAGTACATAAAATAAAACAATTACTCACCGTATTCGTATGTAAAATCCACCAAGAATCAACGACAGATGCACCCATGAAAAGCGTATGGACGCCTGGCGTTTATGACAAATGATTTAGCCACGAAACAATGTTTTTGCGCTTCTGCAAACTTTGAACTGAAATTGCGACGAATTTAATTTATTGGCGGATATGCCGTTCTTCCTTGAACTCATCAAAATGGACTTAAAAATTCAAAGATACGACAAATAGTTCAAGAATTAATTTTTGTCGTATCTTTGAATTTTTAGTCCATTTTGATGCGTTCAAGGAAAGTTTTTGCTTCGTGTAAAAATAAAATATATCGAAAAAAAAAATTCAAATATACAGTAAGAAAAAAACAGAACGTGAATATTACTCTGAACAAACTCCTGATATCTATTATTTTTCTTAAATTTTGGACGGAAAACGATGAAGAAGAGAGATAAGATATTAGATAATACCAGGGAAAAAATGTTTATAGAATGATAATTGTTCATTTTTATAAGTAGAATCTAAATTTTAAACATTGGCGGATAAAACTGGGTCACCCTACATAATTGTGGCATCAGTTAATATAAACCATCCACAGAACCCAAACCTAAACCAGAATGCTCACAAGACTCAGACTGCACCAACGACAAAGCCTGCATCAACAGCCGCTGCCAAAACCCTTGCAGCTCAGCATCTTGCGGACAAAACGCCGATTGCCGCGCGCAACTACACCGCGCAGTGTGCATATGCCGAGACGGCTTTACCGGCAACGCCCAACACGCTTGCGTAGAGATTGGCTGCCGCTCCGACTCGGACTGTGCCCCACAACACTCGTGCGTTAACCGAGACTGTGTCGACCCCTGTAGTTACACATCCTGTGGAATCAACGCCATCTGCCGCGTCGACTTCAACCACAAAGCCCGCTGCTATTGTCCAGACCGATTCAAGGGTAACCCCTTGGTTCAATGTGACCGTCCTGAGTGTACCAACGATGATGAATGTCCGTACAACTTGGCCTGTCAAAACGAACGCTGTCAAGACCCATGCAATTGTGGGCCCAATGCGGTTTGCAATGTAATCGGTCATAAGGCCCATTGCGCCTGTCCACCAGGGTACGTGGGTAACCCGTTGCAGACGTGCCAGATTGAGTCCAAGATGCCACAACCGCAATGTAAAATGGACTCGGACTGTCCTAGCAAGCTGGCTTGTTTCGGTGGACTGTGCAAGAACCCGTGCCTTGAGGTGAAACCATGCGGCAAAAATGCAGAGTGCGTTGTTGTCGATAGTCTCCCACTAAGGACGATGTCTTGTATTTGTTTGCCGGGCTATATCGGTGATGCTGATGTAGACTGCAGACTGGGTAGGTGTCTCATTAACCCCCAGCCAACTAACCAACATTTATTTACAGCCCCTTATACATAATTCCTCCTACAGCAACCTAATGTATATTCTTCTGTACTTCTGTAGCTGTAGACCGAACCTAGCAATACGCCTTGACTAACCAAGTTATTTCACAGCGCCGCAAGACGAGCCCGGTTGCAAAACCAACAACGACTGCTCCCAAAGTGAAACCTGCATCAACCGCCAGTGTGTTAACCCTTGTGTGGTTGGTGCGTCATGCGCACCCACTGCTGAGTGTCAAGCCATCAACCATAGGGCTCTGTGCAAGTGTCCCTTGCCTCTCATTGGAGATCCCTTCATTAGGTGTTACGATCAACCGCAACAACGGCCTGAGTGTGCGCACGATGGCGAATGCCCCAGCGACAAGGGGTGCATCAATCAACGTTGCCAAAACCCCTGCGACCTGTCCAACCCTTGTGGCAACAATGCAGAGTGTCACAGTAAACTTCACAGGCCCACATGTGTTTGTCCTAACGGGTGGATAGGCAACCCGCAAGTTGTGTGCTATAAACGTACGTTGCCATCAACTGTCAACAGTGTCAAAACTAATTGATTTACAGCTGAATGTAAGACCAACCAAGACTGCCCGTTCAACAAAGCCTGCATCAATGACAACTGCCTCAACCCTTGCACCACCTTAAGTTGCGGACGTGGCGCTGAATGCCTAGCGCAAAACCACCGTGGACAATGTCAGTGTCCCGCCGGCACTCAAGGTGACCCCCTATTGTCCTGCATCACTGGACAGTGTCAGTATAACGAAGACTGCGCCGACCATGAGGCCTGTGACCGCCTCAACCGTGTCTGTAGGCCAGTGTGTGACGATGAAACCTGCGCAGTTACCGCACAGTGTATCGGACGCAACCACCAACCTCAATGTCAGTGTCCTGTAGGGACAACTGGAAATCCGTTTGTTGAGTGCAAAGTTCCAGTACAACCAGTTTGTACTGTAGACTCAGACTGTCCCGCGCAGCTGGGCTGTATTAACGAGCTGTGCCTCAACCCTTGTCACCAAGGGGTTTGCAGTATTGAACAAGAATGCCGGGTTATCGATACCCAACCCATGAGGACAGTCATGTGCGCTTGTGCACCAGACCAGATTTTGGACAACTCGGGACATTGTAGGGCAATAGTACGAGAGGAGCCGCAATGTCAAGCGGACACTGACTGTGGTGACTCGGAGAAGTGCCACAGAGGAAGCTGTATTGACGCTTGTCGTCTTGACAGTTGTGGCGTCAACGCCATCTGTCATGCCACCCACCATCTGACCCAGTGTACTTGTGCCCCTGGTTACACCGGCAATCCTAGATTAGAATGTACAAATGTACCGAGAGTGACGTATTTGCCCCAACCAGAATGTATAAGAGATGACGAGTGTCCTTACGACAAAGCCTGCAGGAATGACGTGTGCGTTAACCCATGTCGCACTGACAAACCTTGCGGCAGAAACGCATTCTGCTCGGTTAACCGACATCAACCCGTCTGTAGGTGTCCCGAAGGGTACATTGGTAGAGCTGAAATCGAGTGTCTAGCACGTAAGTTTTTGTAGCTTCTTTTAGGTATTTTGAAAATTTGAAAAATTATCTTCCGTTTTACTATTCTAAAGAGAAAAAATGCTGGATGGATCACTTTTTTTGCAGAAAAAAAAACAATTTTTTCAAAAATTTTGATTTGTTCTAGTTGTGGGTCATTTCGGTTGATTTGGATTGGGTTAGTTTGGGTAAGAGAACATATTGACAGCCTTTACTTTTTCAATACAACATCGCCCATCCGCTCCAAAAGCTCAACCATTGTGAGCGTTGATCCGTGCTATTGTCTGTTTTGAGTTATGGTGCCTTTGATCTTCTCAATTTATCTTTAATATTTATTTCCGGTTAAAACGCTAAATTTTCGCATTTTCATTCTGACAACACATTAAAAACAATGTTCTCGCCGTGCTCCACTAGTTTTTGCGAAAATTTACCTTTCAAGTAGTTCTGAAAATACGGTGATTTTGTTCATTTTCTCTTAATAAAGTGAAAATACCGCAACTTTTTTTTGTCAAAATATGTTTTAAATAGTCTACTATTGATACTTAAAAAAAAATTGGAGGTACGTGGGTTGCTAAATGACCCGCGATGTTAAGTTGATCACTAAAGAAGTTAAATCAATTATTTAAACAAGAAAAACAAATTTTCAAAATTTTATCAACGACTGATCGCGAATTTGATATTATTGTCAATAATTTGTCAATAATGTAAATGTCAAGACTGTCAAGTCACTACTTACTAAACAACAACCGAAGTCTGAGAAGCTCGCGCAGTGTTGCCATGTGGATTTCTTTCCTTTATCGAGAATTGGTAGAATTTGTATTGTATGTTCATTTTGGCGCCATTTTAACGACGCAAGGGTGTCGTCGATGTTCGTCATGCCGCCGTACGTAAAAGTATGGGTTGTTTAGGCTTAGTTTTGGTATGTTTGGAGAAGTTTTTGTTAAATTGGGTTGTTTTGGGTTGGATAGTAAAGGTTAATTTTGGTTAGTTTGGTTTAGTTGAGATTGATTTGGGATAGTTTTGTTTGGTTTGGATAAGTTTTTCAAGATTAAGTTAGTTTTTGTTTGTTATGATGTTGGTGTGGGTTGATTTTGGTTAGTAAGGGGTAAATTTTAATAAACTTGGGCTAGTTTTGGTTGGTTTTGATTTGATATGTGGTGGTCTTTGTCAGTTTTTGGTTATATTGGCTTAGTTTTAATAAGATTGGGCTAGTTAAAATCACAATACAGTTTTTGAAACTCTCGTCCAGACATACAGGGTGTCAATCCCAAAACATCCCACCCTGAATAACGGATTCCTAAGAAAATAAATTGAAAAACGCTTGAACCTGTCGATTTTTGTTTCAATGAGGAAACAATTTTGCTCCTATTTTCAACTTTACAATGAATATCACCCCATGAGCGAGGTTGATATTCAGCCTCAAAATATTAAATGGGGTGATACCTCATTTTGAAGACCTTTCGACCCTGATTACAACTTCCGAGTTTCAAGTTATCAAAAACCGCCAAATTTCAATCACTAATGCCTCATTGATTTATGAAGGGATTCCATCAAATCATTATCTTATTAGTCGTAGGATTGACAAACTCTGGTTAATAGTCATTCAGAAGTCTAGTTCAATAAAAACTTGGCGCCCGAGCAAAATTCAAATCATAATTATTCATTTTTTGAACGAAATTTGTTTTTGTTTTTGTCAAACTTTAACAGTTATTCATCGAACCGCCCGAGACAAATTTCAATCGCTCTCAATTTGGGAATTTATGGGCGGATTGGGACCGACCTTTTTCTAATTCATAGTAGAATGAACTTTGTTAATGAATCATCAAAAATTTATTTAACTAAAAAACGCCATTATAGGGCGCCCTAACCAAAATTTAATCGTTTGAATTTTTTTTGTTAAACAACTGATTCTCACAGTTCTTGTGTTCTTGTCTGTTGGAAATAGTCCTCAATATAAGTCAGATGGCACACCTTAATCTATATCAATAGAGTCCATATTGGCGATCCTTTGCCTCGGGCGTCAATAGAATTAAATTTCCGAAAATTTTCGTCACAAAAGACAGCTTGCCAAAAATGTGTTTTACATTTTTTTTATTCAATAAATGATTAACCGCTTGAATTAACTTTTTCAAACTATATAAGAGGATATGATGAGGGACAGGAGATCTTCCAAATGAGCTTTTACTCAATTCTTTTGGTGAGGATGTATTTGAAAATGGGGTGAAATGAATTTTCGCCAAAAGAATTGAGTAGTAGCTCATGTTGAAGATCTTCTGTTCCTCATCATATCCTCTTAGTTTGGAAAAGTTGACTTTTGCGGTAAATTATTTATTCAATAAAAAAAGAGTTTGACAAGCGGTCTCATCAACCGGAATGACCGCAGAGGCTTGGAACTCGGGCAGTTGTAATCAGGGTCGAAGGCCCTTTAACATTTTCGGGGTAAATATCATCGTCGCTCAGGGGGTGTTGTTTCAAAGTTGAAAATAGGCGTAAATTGTTTCCCTCACAAGAAAAAATTGACGGATCTGAGCGATTTCTAGTTGATTTTCTTGGGGGCCTATTATTCAAGATGGGAAGTATTCAAATTGACACCGTGTATATTTTATTGGTGTGGATCTAGAAGCTATTCGTGAAGTATATTGTCGTTAATTGTGATTTTGGGATTTTGTAGCTGTACATTGAAAATTCTTGATTTTTTTGAACCAATCAACAATAGTCTTTGTTCATCAATCAAGATTTTGACCAATAGCAATCTTGTTTGATCATCGTACCGTCGAAAATCGGAAACATGGAGCTCCGGCTTTACACTTTTAACCGACGAAAGCTGTCGTCCAAGAAAGTTTTTGTACTAAAAAATTTAGTTTATTTTGGAATTATTTTTTGTGCTGAAGGTGGTTCCAGCATTTTTTCAAGTTCAAATTGTTCCATAACCCCGGAACTCTGCTTTAAAATTAAAGAATATGTGGATACAAAACCCGTTTTGTAAATTAATTTATTGGCATACTAATGAGTGTTGTAGCCCCTACAGCTCCTGCCATTGGCTGCACATCCAAGTCCGACTGTCCTTTGAGCGAATTTTGCCTGAACAAACTGTGCATCAGCCCATGCAACTGCGGCCCCAACGCCGACTGTAGAGTCGACAACCACTACGCCACCTGTTTCTGCCAGGCTGGATATTCTGGCAACCCGCAAACTGGTTGTGTCAAATGTAACTGTCACTCTTCACAAAACTCTTAACGCTATAAATTGTGATTTACAGTGGGCTGTTCATCAGACAACGAATGCGGTGACGATCAACAATGCTACAACAGACAATGCATCAACCCCTGCATCCTTGGTGATCCATGCGCCAGAAACGCAGAATGTTTCGGACGCCAACACAAATCCAACTGTAGATGTCCCGCAGGTTTCAGTGGCGATGCTTTTGTCCGGTGTGAACGTCTAGAGTGCTACTCCAGCCAGGACTGTCCTTCCGACAAAGCCTGCGTGCAAACTCGATGTGTTGATCCATGTACACCATCATCCTGTGCCCAAAATGCAATTTGCCATGCGCGCAATCACGTTGCCACGTGTGATTGTCCCGAACACCTGCCCGATGGTAACCCCAGATCCTATTGCCTAGCCCGGACACCGTTGTGCGTGTACGATTCCGACTGTCCCAGCAAACTGGCGTGTATTACAAGCCAGTGTGTCAACCCCTGTGACGTTATATCACCATGTCACCCTACGGCTAGCTGCAGTGTAATTGATACAACCCCAGTTAGGACTATGGCCTGTACTTGCCGCGAAGGCTGGGTGCCTAATGATAACGGCGAGTGCCACGCCATTTTGTTGCCTATACCACCAGGCTGTAGCAAGGATGACGACTGTCCCAACAACGAAGCCTGCATCAACAGACTGTGTAAGAACCCATGCGATTGCGGCAGCAACGCCATCTGCGAAATACGCAATCACAAGCCAATTTGCTCATGTAAAGAAGGCTTTGAGGGCAACCCTAATATAGCATGTAGGACTATAGGCTGTAGAATGGACTCAGAGTGCGACAGTGGTACTGCTTGCATCAATGCACAGTGCGTTAGCCCGTGCTTGGTCAACAACCCCTGCGGCACCAATGCTGATTGCCACGTGAACCGCAATCAAGCCGAGTGTAGATGCAGAAGTGGCTACAGAGGTAACCCCTACGAACGGTGCCTGGTTGTGGGTTGTACATCCAACAGCGAATGCCCCAGCGATCGTCAATGCATCAACGCCCAGTGCATCAACCCATGTCTGTACGACAACCCTTGTTCACCACGCGCTGAGTGCCTAGTCCAAAACCACATGGCCCTGTGCAAGTGTCCTGTAGGCTATTTAGGAAATCCGTTTGTGGACTGTAGGCCGGAACCCCAGCCTGAGTGTCGTGAAGACGGAGACTGTCCCTCGCTATTAGCGTGCATCAACAGCAACTGTCAAAACCCCTGCACTGTCATCCATCCCTGTCAAAACCCCGCTGAATGTCAAGTTGTCAACTCTCTGCCAGTCCGGACCATGAACTGTGTATGCCCACCTGGTTATATCAGCAGTGGAAGCGGAACATGCAACCCTGTCACCGCCATAGTCAAAGCAGCGTGTGTTTCGGACAGTGAGTGTCCATCGGACCGCGCATGCTTCAACGGCATCTGCCGCAACCCGTGCAACTGCGGCCCCAACGCCGAGTGTCGCATCAAAAACCACAAACCCATCTGCGCATGTTTGCCTGAGTTTGAGGGCAACCCTGAAATCAACTGTCGTCCTATTGGTTGCCGCAGCGACGATGATTGTTCCGGACAACACACATGCGTAAACCGTCAATGTGTTCCTGTGTGTCCCAAACCATGCGGAGACAATGCCGTCTGTTATGCCAACAACCACAGAGCCATCTGTGAGTGTCCTGAAGGACGCATTGGCAATCCACGCACCGGATGTGTACTGGTAGGATGTAGATCGGACACAGAGTGTCCCGGAACTGCGGCGTGTATCAACAACGAGTGTGCCAACCCATGCCTACAGGCCAATCCTTGCGACAGGCCGGCTGAATGTAAAACAGTAAATCATATAACAGAGTGTATTTGTCCTCCTGGTACTGTCAGTGATGGCAAGATGGGCTGTGACAAGCCGGAGACCGGATGTACGAGGGACCATGACTGTCAAAGTGGCTTTGCCTGTATTGGCAAAGAGTGTGTCAACCCTTGCGCCACTACGGAGCCTTGTGGCACTAATACGGAGTGCAAAGTTATCGATACTGAGCCTGTCCGGACTATGCTATGCGAGTGTTTGCCTGGATATCATGGAAATGCTGCTGTCAAGTGTGACAGAGGTGAGTTTTCGAATATCAACTTTACCTCTTGATACAAGATTTTCTTTAGTTCCAGCGATAGCCGTGGAATGTAACCTAGAAAAAGGATACGTCAGGACGCCTAACGGCGAATGCATTTGCCCCCCCAACACCGCCCTCAATGAAAACGACGACTGCGCACCCTGCGCCATCGACAAGGGACTTGTAATAGACGAACGTGGTCGCTGCGTCTGCGCTCTTGAAAAGGGCCTTATCATCGACGAACGTGGCAACTGCGTATGTCCAGTCGAGTACGGCTATAGATTGGATATTAAAGGAAACTGCGTCCCTGTCAAAGGACCTGACTGTGAAACGGACGACGACTGCGCAGACCACAAGTACTGCAACCCTCACACCAAGACCTGTGACAACCCATGTGTCACCAAGAGGTGCGGCAACAATGCCATCTGCAACGCGACCAACCACCAAGCGGTCTGTCAGTGTATCAGTGGCCACATTGGCAATCCTGATAAGTATTGCAGTAAGTGTCCTGTAATGGTAAAGGGGGTGGAAATGATTTGATTTCATTACAGCGGGATTCAGGACTGATTTCCCCATTCCGGACATGGTGGTCAGTTGTCTTTCTGATGGAGTGCAAGTGTCCATCCTAATCAACGAACAGGAAGGTTTCAATGGAGTTTTGTACGTCAAAGGTCACAGCAAGGATGAGTCCTGTAGGCGTGTCCTTACACTACCACCTGAACAAGGGTCACGGACTGAACTGTTCAAGGTCCACTTTGGAAGTTGCGGACTGATCCATGTCAACGTAAGTTACAAATTTCATCCTGTGACTCTTTCCGAGAATGTTCATATTACTCGGGCGCCATCCTCTGTATTTACGTGGTAAAAGTAGGTAGCGAGAAAGTCCAAGCTTTCGTTGTTTTCAAAATTCCTCCCATTAGCCTCTCTGTATCAATTTCCGGAACTAGAAACAGATATTCCGAAAAAAAAAACGTTTTTTTCCAGAAACAGTCCTGCTTTCCTGTTAACAGTTTTACAGTAACGCGGTTCCCTTAAGAGAATTTCAGCCAAATAATCCAGAAAAAGTCCTACAAAAATAATTTAAAGCATGAAAAAAAACGGGTTTTGAGTTTCGCGGAACGGGTCGGAAGAAAATCAAGTGACGCGTACACACGTCGGCGAGCAAGTGCTAATGTTTCTTCACGAACAGCTAAGCTCGGCCTCGGAGCACTTATAGGTGGAGAACCTGGTTCCGTTAATTTGAGGTCGAATCCAGAGGCGGTTCGTGATTAATTATCATGGGAGGTCAAAAACAAATATGAAACAGGCATTTTTTAGGTGTAATTAGTTTCCAATTTCCGTCAGTTGATGAAGGGGAAGTAAATTGAGGAAAATTTAGTTTCAATTCCAGCCAGTTACTCAATGAGAGGTTACTCTAGAGGAAATTTGTTTCAATTTTTGGCAGTTATTTGAAAGGACAGTCGTTTTCAATTCCCGGCAGTCACTCAAGGGGATTCATCCGCTTGAAAAAGCAGTGCTGGCAAAATAAGTTTCCATCACGTCAGCCCGCGGATTGACGTGATGAAAACAGACAGTAGGTATTCATCACGACGGCAACCAAACTAAGTAAACATTACGCCTCAAAAGAGATGAGTATAGATTTTGTTCGAAGACAGTGGCAATTCATTTTGAATTACATGAGATTTTGTGGAAGGTATTACTGATTTCTGTTCAATTATATCAAACGGAGATTGTCAGAAATGATCTCAGAAAGGTTCAATTAAGTTAATACACTATCGATTTTTTTGATTTAACGGATTATACGTCTCTCACAAGAGGGCGGAATATTTGGTTTTTCGTATTTTTTGACCATTGAGATACCGTTTTTGTTAGTGTTTTTCAAAAAATAGATATTGGGTTGCCTAGTTTGATATCTTGCCTACCTAATAAAACTTGAATTGTTCCAAAAGGTGACGTGATAAAAAAAGGCGCATTCCAGAAAAAATGCTTGAATTGAGTAAAATTTCAGACCGGATGAATCCCCTTAAGAGGAAATTTGTTGTCAATATCCGGCAGTTGCTTGAGAGGAAACTAGTTTTCAATTCCCGGCAGGCACTTCAGAGGATTTTTTTTTTCAATTCCCGGCAGTTACTCAATGAGATTTTGTTTTCAATTCCTTGCGGTTATTTAAGGTTAATTTTTCTCCATTTTCCGGCAGTTATTTATTTGCAAAATTTCTTCAATTTCCCTAACCGAATTTCACAAGAACTAACCCAACTAAAATTATTTTCGATTATCGGCATCGTCCAAGTCCAGCGTCGGCAAACAATCGTTATAGCCGATACGCTTTGCCGAAACGCGCCGATCGATCAACGGCTAGAATCGATGACGCCAATATGTATCAAATTTTGGCTGCGGTTGATAACTCCAGACGCTATTTAATTTTCCAATTCGTTTGGGCGTTCTGTTTCGCTCGGTAGCTGTAAAATTTTTGGGTATTTTCGCCAAACTTCATCGCCGCAATGGCAAAACCGAGATTGACTGTCCGGGCAAAAATGAAGCTGTGGATTATTGATTGTTACACGGCAAACATTATTTTGGAGAAACGTTACAGGAAAAAATTACCTGATCAATGACGGGAAAATGAATCACAAAATTCCGAAATAACGGTAAAATGAATCCAAAAATTCTGTAACTTTGTTATAATCCTGATATTTCAGGTGCCAAAGCATGATCAGATTAATTTTCGAATTCTATTATTTCCTTTAAATTTCCTTATAACGCCATTTTGCAAGGAATTTGATCTAGTTTCTTAACCAATTTCCAGGGCAAAGCCAGCTTTGTGCTGGTGATCCAGAAACACCCCAAACTAGTGACGTACAAGGCTCAGGCCTACCACATCCAGTGCGTCTACCAAACTGGAGAACAAAACGTTACTCTGGGCTTCAACGTGTCCATGTTAACCACAGCTGGAACCATAGCCAATACAGGCCCACCTCCCACTTGTCTGATGAAAATCGTCACACCTACAGGACAAGAAATTAACTCTGCTGAAATTGGCGATAGTTTGATACTGCAGGTGGATGTGCAGCCTGGATCGATCTACGGAGGATTTGCCAGGAGTTGCGTGGCCAAGACTATGGAGGATTCGGTAGAGAATGAATATTTGGTCACTGATGAGAATGGTTGTGCCACTGATCCTTCTATATTTGGAGAGTGGGAGTATAACTCTGATACTCAAAGCCTGCTGGCGACGTTCCACGCGTTCAAGTTCCCCAGCAGCGATAATATTAGGTTCCAGTGCAATATAAGGGTGTGCTTCGGCAAGTGCCAACCGGTAAGTATTGGTTGTGGTATGAACAGGTTGTAACTAGTTTGGACAGGTTAATTGTCGTGGGGCTGACGCCTTTGGACGAAGACGTAGATCAATCGATGATGATAACTTGCTGGCTGGACAGCTTAGAGAGGAAATCACCATCCAGTCCAACGCCATTCTTACCCTGGAGAAGAGGGATGATCGATATAGAGATGCCTCCTTATGTGAGTATTTTCAGACCTTTGACCAGGTGTTGATTGAAGGAATTTCAGCTCCAGACGCTCAACGTGCCGAGGACATTTGCGTGTCCATGATCGGCTTTATCATTGCCTTAATCATCACTGCCTTGTTGGCCTTGGTGGCCGTGGCAGTGGCTGTGTCCTGCTGGTTGATGGCCTACCGTCGAAGGCCAAAGTCCACCGGGCCGCTGCCACATCCGCCCGAGTTCCCCAACCCGTTGTTCACCACGCCCGAGCCCATGGCCGAGCCAAGTCCCGACTACCTCACATAACCGCCACATCGACTTATGTATATTGCGCCTGCGCCATCCGTCTTGATCCGTCCTCGATAGCTACTCACTGCGACTACTGCCAATTGATGGTGCGCAGGCGCCTAGTTAAGTTAGTTAATTGCGCTATCTTTTCCATAGGCTGTCGTTACGTCAAGGGTTAATTTTCTGTTTTACAAAACGGTGATGGTCTCCTGCTTTAACAAACGTTCCCTTGAGTTACTCCTCCGTCTGTTGTATATACAATAAGCCTTTGGAAGACGTGGTTTTATAAGACTATATAAATGAACCCCCTGTATAAAGTGAATGAATGTGATGTGCCTCCGCACTACTATTTCTGGTGCTGACTGATATATTCCTAAACAGTCATTTAGTCAATGTTTACTTTAAGTAGTTTATAACCAAATTCACTGTTTGTGTAAATTCCACGAAATTAAACTTTAGTACTAATTACACTATTTAATTCCGGTTTTAACTATGATTTAATTGTCATACTTGTGATAATCGCTTCTCTAATAAAATTATGAAATAATTATGATGGTTTTATTACGGAATTAATCAACAATTCTTGGCCTCCCAACTTTCCCGCCAAAACGTCCTCAAGCGATCATCGGAGTTGTTGCAGAATGCTTTAAAGTCTTTTAGGCATTTGATTTGGAAATTGCTGTCAACTCCTTGGTTGGTTCGCCATCTTCGACTTATCATGTGGTTCCAGCACCAAAGGAAACCCATCTGGAAAAGGAAGGTAGGTTGTGTTTTTTTTTTCGACAAAAGAGGATCTATAATCAATGGTGTGCATCGAAACATGACTATCGCTGTAATTGGGTATAATTTTGACTTAGTTTAACACAAAACTGAAGTCTCCTTAATAAAAGGCAAATGCCAGTTTTTAAAAAGATACAAGGTGTTGTAAGTGAAACTTTATTTTCGAAAAATTTCAATCAATTTTGAACGGATTGAGATAACAGATTCAAAATTGGTATACAAGCGTTTTCGAAGGTGAAAAATTCGAATTCGGTATTGGTTTGAACCTAATTCCTAGAGGGAGCTTTCTATGTACTTGATAATCAATTAATGATTTTATAATTTTTTAATCTGTTAAGTTGAGACTGTTTTGACTTCATACTTAGACAGAATCAATCTTTCTACGTACAAAATGTACTCTTGAGGAATATCGATATCTCAAGTAGTTTGCGAAATATTTTACTTTGAAAGTAAAAATACCAGAAAAAAAAGGTTATCAAAAGAGGTTATCAAAACGAGAACTCAATTTAATCAAACTATCTACACTGTGGGCCAAATTAAATTAGAACCTAGTTTGATCCTTAATAACTTTTTTGTTTGTTTATGGATTTAGATGAATTTTGGATATGATATTGGCCAATATGTTCTGGATGTTCCTCCAAAATTGAGTTTTCGAATTTTGGACAGGACCGGACTTACGACGTTTTTATAAAATTGGTGCATTTGAGCTCGTTGCAAAAACTAACTGCGCTACGTACAGACCAACTGATATATTTTTTGAGAAGGACATTAGTGGGAAAAGGTATCCTGATAATATCAATAGTTTAGAACCATAACCTAAGAAACTATGATTCTTTCTATATACATATGATGGTGCTTGTCGGCATTAAAACTATTTCACTTCGTTTTGATCAAAATTTCTTGAAATTCCATTGCAACGTAGATTGTTTGTTGAAAATTGTTAACATTTTTGAGATTCCAGAGTTAGCCTGTTTGATTTTGAATACGTAGACATGGTTCTATCTATAAAAGATAAAATTTCGATCAAACGATTAATGGAAAAGAACATTTATGCACGGCAATGTTGCGGCCCCTTTCAAATTATCGAGTGAAATTAAACAAAGTTTAAAAACGAAAAAAAAAATAATAATAATTGGGTATTATTTTTTTTCCAAATTAAAAAATCTAAAATGTGAAAAAATCGACAAATCTCTAAAAAACAATCCACGTTACTATGAAATTTTAAGAAACTTTGATCAAAATGAAGTGAAATAGTTTTTATGCCGACAAGCACCATCATATAGAAAAACCATAGTTTCTTAGGTTATGGTTCTAAAATATTGATATTATCAGGATACCTTTTCCCACTAATGTCCTTCTCAAAAAAAATATCAGTTGGTCTGTACGTAGCGCAGTTCGTTTTTGCAACGAGCTTAAATGCACCAATTTTATAAAAACGTCGTAAGTCCGGTCCTGTCCAAAATTCGAAAACTCAATTTTGGAGGAACATCCAGAACATATTGAACAATATCATATCCAAAATTCATCTAAATCCATAAACAAACAAAAAAGTTATCAAGGATCAAACTAGGTTCTAATTTAATTTGGCCCACAGTGTAGAAACATTTTTATATTCACTTCAATAAATGTTGAAAGTGTCAGACATTTTCCTTAATAAATTTTTATCTGTTTAAAAAAAAATTGCATTTTTTCGATAGTTAAGTTCCACATACAACACCATGTATCTTTTTAATAACTAGCATTTGCCACCACATTTATTAAACAAATCTACTTATTTTCATTTATATCATCACCTTCTGCTCTATGGCGGTTAAGTTAAGGGAAACCCTGTATTAAAAGAGAAAAAATAAATTGGAAGAGACATTCAATTGTCGATTTAATGTGACATAATCACTATTTTTGATCTCCAATCAGACATTGCTGCTGGGTTCAATCAATTTGCTTTTTTTAATTATTTTGAAGAGGCTTATCAGGAACATTTCAAATATCGAGTTCGGTTTTGGTAGGCTTATTCCTTTTCTCCCGGTACATTTTTGATTAAACCTTCTCAAATAATCATGATTATTACTTAAAGGAAACAAACACTCCTCGACGATTATGATTAGTGAATTGAATGAATACTTGAGACAAATAGATTGAAGATTGACCAATAATCACACAAATAATAATAATAAAATAATTTCAAATACAAACCTTTCAAACCTTCACAAATTGATTCGAGGTAACCTTCCATTCTTTCTTTTAATTTTTGGCCTCTTGAGGGAACTCACTATGATGTTAAGGT
Source organism: Orchestes rusci (assembly GCA_958502075.1). Taxonomy (NCBI): domain Eukaryota; kingdom Metazoa; phylum Arthropoda; class Insecta; order Coleoptera; family Curculionidae; genus Orchestes; species Orchestes rusci. The sequence goes on from OY293312.1 coordinate 7,509,470, forward strand.
CGCTTTATACAGTGAGAACGTAAGGATTGGAACAAAAAAAACACAGTTTTTTATCAAAAAAAAAAAAAACACTTGGAGACGTAAATTTTTAATTTTAGTTGAGGTATCAGACGTACGTACCATTTTTTAAAACTTGAACTTTATCGTGATAACTTTTGATAAAGTGAGCAAAATTCAAATTAGGACAAACAAATCAACTCTGTTACTGCTACCAGTATGTTGAGAATTTGACGTGGAATTCAAAAATAAAATCAAATAAGGGGTTTCTATTTGAAAAAATTGAGTTAGCTGTCATAACTTGGTTTTGAATCACCCTGTATACATGAAATTATTATGAAAAAGACGGCAACTGAAATTAAAAATTTACGTGTCCGAGCGTTTCTTTGAGAAAAAAACATTCGACCTTTAAATTAATTTGTTCCAACCGTCAATTTATCTTGTCCACATTTTAAACGTGTGTAAGTTTGTCTTTTTTTCATCTTATCGAAGCGAACCAAAGAATATGTTGTAGGGCTATCTGCCAAGTTTTTATTTTCATATCAAAACAAATGATATACGGGGATTTAAAATAGCTATTCACCCAACCTACCTTTTTTCAAATGGAAAGTGGTGGGGGGTGATACCTCATTTCAAAGGTATCTTCATCATTATTACACCCTGAAAGTTTGAGGTCGCTATCTCGTTCCAGTTTTTCAATTTTGGGCCAGTATTTTCTTTTTTCAAAATAGCGTCCAATTGACGTTTCGACGTTCTCAGGTGTCACTACTGTTGAGAAATGCAAAACGTGGTCATACATTGGGAAACGAAAATTATTATAATTCATAATAGATAAATAATCTTTCTCAGGACAGTAGTCACAGCTGTGAATGCCAAAACGTCAGTTGGGCGTCATTTTGGAAAATACTACTGGCCCAAAATTGGAAATTTTGAACGAGACAGCGACCTCAAACATTCAGGGTGTAATAAGGATGAAAAGACCTTTAAAATGAGGTATCACTCGACCCCCCTTTTCATTCAAAAAAAAGTCGGTAGGGAGAATAACTTTTTTAAATCCCCGTATATCATTGGTTTCGATATCAAAATAAAAACTTGGTAGACAGCACTAAAACTATTCTTTGGTTCACTTCGATAAGATGAAAAATGACGAACATACACACATTTAAAATGCGGACAAGATAAATTGACCACACTAAAATAATCATAAAAAATAATGATAAAATGATAATAATCATGAAATGTTATTTATTCTCGGATGTTTAAGACTTTTTTGTTGTTTTTGATTTACCCATTTTTATTTTAGGCCACATTCCTATTTTTTTTTTAAACTGGTAATGTAATGTAACATGCTCTGATAAAAAGTTCCATATCTCCCTTGAAGAAGAAGATATCATAATATGTCAGCTCAAAAATTGAAATGTTCAGAATGAACCAAGCTACAATAATAATTTGGCATAGAAAAATTTCATTTTTTATGTTTATACTCCACAGAATGCTTCAAAATTCTAGAGCCAAACTGGTAATTCTACAGGGTGTCCCAGATCAACTGGTCGCTACTTATACAGCAAATAGAGGAACCATAAATAAGAAGTTTGAGATGGGGATACATTTTTTTCAAAAAAAAAAAATAATTTCTGAATTTATATTTAAGTTTAGATATTGCTTATTGTAACTTATGTTTCTTATTACCATGACAACATTGTTTGGTGTAAAGTATGGTCTTCAAGAGAAACAAAGAAGCTGCTCCGTATTCTGTATTAATATTTTCGATGGTGCACATTGGTTCTTATTTTTTTACTCCAAAACGGTGCGTCAGAGAGAGGAAAGTCAGGAGACCTTGTTTGTTGTAAATTGAACGAGGTTTTAAAAAAAAGTATTACTGTTCTGAAAAAATTATGTCATACCATTTTTTTTTTTGAAAAATAGTGCACACGTGTTCTCCAACTCCGGCCCTGGACGAGATTTTTTTTTCAAATACTCAGAAATATGCAATACCATTTAGTATGTGAACCCTGAAAATTTCATCAAAATCGGTTGAGCGGTTTTAAAAATAAATTCATTTTTTTTTGAAAAACTAGTATACCCTATATCTAGGAAACGGGGCACTTTTGGCCATGGGTTCCTTATCTCAAACTTCTTATTTATGGTTCCTATATTTGCTCTATAAGTAGTGACCAGTTTATCTGCGAGACCCTGTATATGCATTGGGTGAAATGTCCGGAAACAAAAATGCAACTTGGAGATGAAACTTTCTCTGCATGGGTTTTTTTTTTTGCTTTTGTTAGTTCAAGAATGTGGTTTCCTTAGCTCTTAGCTGTTGGATTAAGGAGAACTTCATCCTATACATTTTTCCTACCCATATATGGCTTTATTTCTTCTTGTTTGTTTTCAAATCAAATTGCTCAGTGGGAAAGGAAAAATTTTGGAAAATTCTGTTTGTCTTGACGCAGAAGGTTTCTGATACATCTCTACTTCAGTATTGAGAAATATTGGGTGTATTTTAGCACTTTTGATCCCATACATATACATTTGATGAAGCATTTCGTCTTCTTCCATCTCCTCGATCAAAAGATCCCCAAGTATCAATGTTTGACGTTTACTCAACATTTATAAACTCATTCGTCTTTTAGCTTCAGAAAAACAAACGAACAAAACTTTCTGCAGTTTATTCTACATGAAAGTAAGTTCATCTGACTGATACAGTTCATAACATCACTTGAAAAACCCAAAAGTAATAATAATTATACTATCGACTAACTTACCTCACAAAAAGATAACGTAAATATGGGCGATACGCTTCGCGACTAGCGTATCCGTTACTTCGCGTATCCGTTTTATCAAAATGATCGTTGGCGCCGAAATGTATCAGATTTTAGCGGCGGCTGATGACCCCAAACACGATTTAATTTTCCAATTCACTTCGACAATCGCCATAAGGTCAACTCCGGCCAGCAGTCCAAAATTGTATACGACATACGACTATTATTACGAGTTACCAAGTTACGAGAGACGGTCAAGATAATATATGGTGTATTTTGAAATTAAATTTATTATTCAGGAGTAAAATAATTGTAGTAGGTAAAACTATGTTTTTTTGTAAAATATGATAGGGAGGTCATTGACCAAATAATGACCCTATGGAGGAGCCGCCCTTGAGTTATTGTTTACCTTACTTTATCTTTTGACAAACTATGCTGATACAATGGAAATAGAGTAGAATACGAGTTATTCTCAAATGTGATATACAGGGTTAGTCTGGAATAAGTGCGGATTTTGTTATGGTGACTAGAGCATAATAGTCAATAGAGTGTTAAAAGTTGAGGGTTTTTTATCTGTAGATTCGAAACGCTTCAAACGATTTTGTCCAAACTTTCAAGAAGTATATCCGTGATTCTTAAGCATCTTTTTGAAAACATCGTTTGAGTTTGATTTTTCCAAGACCGAACATTAAACAATAAACACACAACCCCCATTTTCAAAAACTCACCTTTCTTGAATTATCATAATCAGCCTTATTCTTCCCCGACACATGCCTCGTAATATAAGCCTCATGCGGACTGGGTACCACATCCGCATGCATCGAGTACTTTGTAAAATGCCTTCTATTCTCCTTCATACTATTCGTCCTGCTGCGAACCCCCTTCGGAGCCGAATTCGAAATCAAAATAAAAATCGTCCCAGTAGCATGAATATACTGATGCTCCCTGGACTGATTCTCATTGGCTGGAGGCTCGGTGAGACACTTAATGAAGCCGAAACGTTGCACTATTGCTTCCTGGAACAAAAACAAACGATCCTGGTATGTTTCTTCTGGGAAGTGGTGGAAACAGTGGTTGTCATCCAAGGACGTGAGGTTAAGGGGCACGAAGATGGGCCCCCTCAAAGGGTCCGATTTGTCCGAATAGGGCAGCGCTAAAGGGTCATGGGGGATAGGGATTAATTGGAGCCCACATGTTTGTCCTTTCCGGTGCCAGCCGAATAGCTACAACTACACAGTCAGCTGTTGTGAAACCAATCAAGTGAACTAACCAAGTCGCCAACTATAGACCCAGATGACACCAGCCACTCCACAATCAGCTCATAGGCCTGGTCCGGCCTAAACTGGGTTTGATACCGCGCATGACCCCACTCAGCTCGGTCGCTTTTACCATTGACATCCGTCTCCAACCTCACTTTTTTGTACATCGACCCATCAACGTCATCATCAGCATAATCGGCGTTGATTTCGTCGCACAGAAAGTGCGGCACGCCCACCTCCCTCTCCACGCCCTGTATGGTGAGGTGTTGGGGGCGGTCCATGCCCCAATTAAGGGCCGGTTTCAATTCCACTTCCAGAAACTCGTTTTCGAAGCTTTCTATGTCCCCCGTTGGTTGATAAGAGTCTTTGTCGTCTGTCAACAATGTTACAAAAGCCTGGTAGAGGACGAAGGTTACCTTTGTCAATGTAGAATAAAAAGAACCCATAGGTGAAAGGACGGTACGGGTCGCCAGAGGCGTGGCGTATCACTTTCTCCTTGTGCAACCCCTGTAGAACCTTGACAGCTACGTCAGTACAGGCCACACCCTCCATGTGGGCTACAAGCCAGCTGACAGCGTCGGCAGCTACAAAAGTGAAGTTTGGTAGATTATGGGGACTGTTGATGAACGTCAACCCCATGGTGGGATGTTTCATTGCCTCTAGGATTTCCACGGTTGTGCACGTGGGTTTTAGGGGCGGAAATGGGGCGGTTGATTCTTCGGTTGTGTCACTTTCACAGGGTTGGTCTTGGGAGCCCATGGATAATCTTGAGCGTTCTAGAACCTTAGAGCCCGACCTGTTTGGTGGATTTTTCGTTAGATTGAGCAACAACCAATGATTTTAAAGATATTTTCTACGCCAACTAATTAAGGTCAATTATTACTGAACATCGAACACACCCTGTGCTGTGATTCGACGAATACCTCGACGGGGTTCCGTCTAATCGATATGGAGGCGGAACATTCTCTGATCCGCCCTTAAAGTCGGGATTTAGAATTTGGGAAGTTAAAAAATTGAAAAAGGTACCTACCCAATATAAAATACAGTTTAAGATTGGAGATAAGATTCATGAATTGATGACAAATAGAACGTATTTATAATTCCTTCAAAATTTCTCAAAAAGTGTAGAATTATAGAAAATTAGAGTAAAAACCTTTTAAAGAAAACATAATTACTGAGGTAGGGAACAACGACGGTAAAAGTACAGAACATTAAACAGTAAAGAAATTTAGAATCAAGAAAAATGAATTTCAAACAAAACTAACCAAAAATTATAAATAAAATAACAGTGAAACGATGATGACGTCTTTTTTTCAAAAAATGTTTTATTAGAGGAATGCTTGGAAGAAAAAAAACAACTAAAAAGTTGAATACAATGACTGTAAAAAAAAAATGATAAATTTTGAAAATCCAAAATTGTGGCAAAGACTTCAAAAATAAAATAATTCGAGAGTTGAAAGGTTTGTAAGAAAGTTATTAAGAACTTCAAAAAAGTGAAAAATCTTCAAAACTAAAAATAACACTTGAAGAGGGAGTAACGTCAAACAAAACTATAAAAAAAGTAGAAAACTTTCAAATAAGAAGAAAACATCATTGGAAAGTGGGTTTTGAATTATTATAAACCAAACAGTGCAAACAATATTATTAAACAGTAGAAAAATCCTTAAGACGAGAAAAATTCCTAAACACTAGCATAAAATATCTTGCAGTTTCAAAAAAATTAATTAAATGAAAACGGTCACAAAGTATAGAAAATTAAATAAAAAAATCTTATAATGAAAAAAAAATCTCCAAGAAAGGCCTTAAGTAGAGGAACTCAAAACAAAAACTATAGAAAGAATACAATACAGGTCCCGCAAAAATGAAAACGTGTTTTAAATCGACATAAAATTACTTAAACAGTTTGAAAGGTTCATAAACACAAGAAAAAGAAGGAAAAAATCAAAAAAGTATAAAAAGTACAACAAAAATTGGATCGGAAAAAAACCTGTGGTCTAAAATCAGTTGAAGTTGTTCCTAAAGTGGAAAAAAATCGAACAGAAAAAGTATTAAAATTGCTGAAAATTATGAAGTATAGACTCTGAAAAAAGTATATTTTTTTTAAAATTGGCATGCAGTTATCAAGAAGTGTTGAAAGTATAGAAAACTAAACAGACTTGACACTTGGAAAAAACGCCTAGACATTGAAATGTTGAAAAATAGGTTTTATTTCAGTGCTACACAAAAAAATGTCCCTAAGGTGGAAAAAAAACAAAAGAAAATGGTGAAGACACTTCAAAAAGAGGCCGTAAATCCCTTTGAGGTCCTTGAAGTGGAAAAAGTAAAACAAAAAGTTTTAAAACTAAAGTGACCAAAGATTCAAAAATGAGGAAAACACCAAGAATCCCTTTGGAGATTTAAATGGTCCCTAAAATGGAAAAATCGAACAAAACCATCAAAAAGTATTGAAAGTATAGAAAACTAAAGAGACTAAAGATCCTAAAACAGGGAAAATACTTTAAAAAAGGCCTAGAATCCATTTGGACATTTAAAAGTAGGAAAATACGTTTATTTATCCAGTGCTATACAAAAAAAGGTGGCAAAAACCAACAAAAACCATCAAGAAGTATAAAAAGTATAGAGAACTAATCAGACTAAAGATCCTAAAATGGTGAAAACACTTCAAAAAGAGATTTAAAAGGTCCCTAAAGTGTAAAAAGTGAAACAAAAGTATAAAAACTAAACAGATCCTGAAATGGGGAAGACAGCCAGAATTCCTGTGGAGATCTAAATGGTTCCTATAGTGAAAAATATCAAACAAAAACCATCCAGAAACTTTTATGCATAACCTTAAGTGTCAAATAGATATTATCATTATTATTAAATTTGAAAAGTATAAGAAACTAAAGTGCAAAAAAAATTGTGAAAAATACAGAACAAAATCTTATAAGGGACAAAATCTTTCATAACTCAAAGTAAACCAGAGAAAAAGATTGAAAAATATTCAACAAGAGAAAAATAAAAATCTTTAAAAATGTGACCTAAGAGACGTTTAAGGTTAATAAACACTGGAAAATAACTACTACTACTACCTCCACCACTCTATACAAAAATCAACCATGTCTGCAAACCAAGCAAAAACGAACACTAAACCTAATTCATCTAATCAACAAGAAAAAACATACCTAAAAGAACTGGCAACAAGACGCTCATTCGAGCGCAACGTTGTCGAATTCTGAAAGCAAATTGCTGGTTAAAAAAACAATCAAACTACAAAACCATGAAAACGCAAGCAACACGACATGCCCCAAAACCAAAATTTTGCAAATTTTCAAACCTTGGTCGCGGCCGGTCTGACAAACGGTTACTGCCCAAACGTTCTCGAAATGGCGAACTCGAATTGATGTTCTGAAAAAATGGCAAATGAGGAGATTTGATGGGTTGGATGGTGCATGCTTGGTTTAGTTTCTAGTCGCTAGAAGCTGGAATAGAGTGAAATTGGGGTGACAGAGTGCTTAGAGGAGGTAGAGTTATTCAGTTGTAGACAACCTCTATGCTCTATGGTTATAGGCCATTTCTTTTCAATTTTGTTCTCGCTTTAATCCTTTTTTGTAGTCTTCTTTAGTTTTTTATATATTTTTTTTTATTTTGTGCTACTCTAAATTATTTTTTTTTTTGAGTTCTCATTTGATCTTCGCTTTCTAAATGAATTTTTCCTTTCTAGGGCTTTTTACTCTATGTGTAATGTTTTTTACATTATTGGTAGTCTTCATTTGATACCTATTCACTTTGGCATGGTTTTTTCATTCTTCAAATTTTGTTACTCACCTTTTTGGAGTTTTTAGATCTCTCTTTAAAACAATTTTCAACTTTTTAAGTAAACTCAAGCCTATTGTTGTAGTGATTCTATGGTCTTTATTTCTGATTTTTTAAAATTGTATTCCACTCATTTTCCTTCTTTTTCACACTGATTTTGTATTCGATCTTTTTTCTCACTCTTTCAGAATTTCAGTTTCCTTCTTTCGTAACCCTTAGACTGGTTTTTGATGTATTTTCTAAACTTTGAGTTTTTTTATTTATAGTTTCCTATATTTTTTTACAGTGACTTTATGCAGCTTTTTATTTTTTTTTTCTTGTTTTAAAGATTTCTTTTCACGATAATTTTATGTACTTGTTGATATTTTTATCCAGTTTTCAACATTAAAGAGTCCTTTAGGAGAGTTTGTTTTATATCAACTTCCCTTGATCTTGAATTGTTCTTCAAAATAAGTTTTAACAAGTTTGTATGCATTTGAGATGTGATAAGTGTAAAATCATCTGCCTTTTTTACATTTAAGGTGATTTTAGAACACTATTAGTGATATTTTTCAGTTCACAAGGCACTTTTGATCCTTTAATTGGGACATTCAACTTCTGGATCATTCTCCACTCAACTTCAGGATATGTTTTCACAACCTTTAAATAGTTTCTGAGAACTTTTTAGAAACTTTTTTCCCTTCTTTTTGACAATTTGTATTTGATTTGCTCCATTTCAGGGACTTTAATGAAGATTTTATTCTCCTCTTTGAAGTGTTTTTACTATTGTAGATTTTTTTCTACCGAATAATGTTCTGTATTGTATCCACTTTAGTTGCTTGTTTAATGCCTGGTATCTCAACATTCAATAGCAATTAATTCCATAACTTCATATAACTGAACACCATCCAGCCGATAACTAGTAATCCGACAACTATTGTTAGTTCAATGGGTTCAAACCAGATGGCAATACGAGCCCTCTCTGAAGATATCGTCCTCGGACGTTCAATAATCCATACAATGCATAACAAAACAAAACTACACAATAACAAAACAGTTCCGAGAATCACTCTGATGTTTGGGTTGGATTATCAGGTTCATGTCGGAATGGCAGGTTATTAACCGAACACATGTCTGTCAATTTTTCTCCAGATACTCATAACCTGATAATCTAAGCCAAATATCAGAGTGATTCTCGTAACTCTTTTGTGATTGTGTTGTTTTATGAATTGTATGGATTATTGAACATCCAGAGACGATATCTTCAGAGTGCTCGTATTACCATCTAGTTTCAACCCATTGAAGTTGTGGGATAACCAGTTATCGACTGGATGGTGTTCAGTTATATGAAATTATGGAATTGATTGCTATTGAATGGATAGTGTCAAATGTTGAGAAACCAGGCATAAGAGATCTTGGGCATATTTTTAAACATATCGGTTATTACAGTATTCCCCGTACTGTTCAAATTATTGGTGGAGCATCAAGAATTTCTATTTGATCTCACTGTTGCCGGATCTTGCAATGTTAAATAACTCAAGGACCTAGGAGGTTGCTCTGTCACCCAAGCACATGCAATTAATGAATTAGAAAGCATTTAAATGATCTTACTGCTAAAACCCAGTCAACAGTAAAAAACCCCTACAATGGTGCGCTGCCACCCTTCTGCGCATGACGGTCTCACCATCATCCGCACAGGATCACACACACACAAAAAAAAAATAGAGTTATACCTGACTAAAACTGCTTATACTGTTACGCCTGGGCTGAGCTAGCGGTGGCAAAGATTGCACGCTCAGTGACATCTATAACATGCACAAAAAGATTAACTACAAATCAGACATGCGCAAGGTTTCCACTACAATCTTACCCTAGGCTTCTTACTAACAGGCGTGGTTCTTTTGAGTTTATTAACAGCCGTTTCGATAAACTTCAAAAATCCTTCGACCATTTGGTTGTGATCTGCGCTACTGGGGTAAGAGTAAATATCACAATGCTGCGCGCCATCTACCATCTTCTTTGTCTCCAATGTGTTCAACGGCAGCAAATACACGCGGAACTTCCAGTACTTGAGCGCATCGTCCAAGGCAAATTCTGTTGTATCTCCTCCAGTGCACACGTAGTGGTCCAAATAGTTCCAGTTGTACTGTTCCAATTTTTCCGTGGTGAATGTGGCATAAGATTCTTCGTAAGTATCATGATAGGGGGCGTGGAATCTGTATCGGTACTGATACTTGAAGCCTGGATAAGGATGTCGCGGCCGGTATCTTGTTACGGATATCGTGTTGCCGTTCAGGGAGATTTTGTGGAAAAGACGGCCTATTGATAGGAAGTAGGTCTCGTCGTTTTCCACGGGGCTTTTGCGCAGAAGCGTACCACGTTGCGTTGACTGAGTGGAGGATTTATCCTGTTTGATTGGTTTCATGAGGATCAGTTGGAAGCCTTGGGCCAGTCTGGAAGATTTAAAGTTTCTTGTCAAGCTGGCAGCAGCGTTTCAACTGTCAGACTTGACGTTTGTACTACTAAGGCAACGTTGCTGAACTTTTGATCTTTCGACAAAGTTAGCAGCATTTTTATTTTTTGACAATTTTTTAGTTGGCCATCCTGGTTTTGTATTGGCCGCATTGGGTACGTGTACAATATATTGTTCTTTGTATTGGTCGGCGGAATGATGTTACGGATTATTTGTCGAAGAAGGCGCAAGGAGCAAAAAACTCTTCCCTCGGATACTGAGATTATGTCACAAAAAACAGTTTTCCCAATAAGTTTCTTGAGCAAATTAGTTTTATTTTCTTGAAAGTTGAATGAAAAAATGTTTATTACTCCCAATTTTTTTGCCCGAAGGAGTTGAAAATCACATGAAAGTTGTTGTAATCATTGATAAAAGTATTTGAAAAATTTCAGGCTCGCATGACAAAAATTGAGGGAGTTTCGCAAATTCTTAAAGACGACGTCATTTTGATTTTTGTTTTGTTTTTTTTTAGTACCTATATTCCATCTCTCAACAATTCGTGAACCCACAAAAGTAAGTAGGTAGTAGATCAATGAAAAATCCGCAAAAGTAATGATCAACTGGGAATTTTAGATCAAAAAATAGAAGCGGCATTGCTTATCATGTGACCTTATGATCTGCAAATAATAAACTCATTTTTTGTATACTTTTGCGATTTGTCAAAAGAAAAGCGCATTTTGTCAGGATATAAAAAAGATAGATATTTCTAGGTTCACGATCGGATAATTGAAAAGCGCAGTGAATTAAGTTTTCCAAATCTGCATCTTCAAAACCGCATTTTGTCGACAAAAGAATTTATCATTACCTCCAACTAGATTCAAACGTACCTACAAGAAAATACAAGAAACCAAGAAAGCGCATTTTCTGTTGATCAGTTTACGATAGTGAGATGAAAAAGCAAAGTGATTTTTGAGAAAAGTGTGGAACCAATAAGTTGAAAGTTATAGACCGCATTTTATGAGATGTGAAAAGTGCAGTATTCCTGTACATTTCTCAAATTTACGATTAGCGTATAGACAACCTCAGGAAGTATATTTTGTGTGTACAGTGAACTGACTTGAAAAGGGCAATTATTGATCATTTCAAATATTTGCGTTTGTTTTGCATGTGGGAGTCATAAATTTCATGATCAGTGAATGAGAAACCGAGCTTTATAAAACTCGGTTTGATATTAATCTAGTTAACAAAATCACGATATATTTCCTAAGAATCAATGATTTTTGCCATGATAAAACAGTGAGGCTTATACTTGAGTTCAAATTAAAAAAAAAGCTCACTTTTTACTTACGAATAATCAATTCTACAAACAAATGCGCTTTTTTATCACCCAATCATAAGTTGCGGAACACTGTCCAATCCTCCAAAATTGGATTTGCAAGTAAAAAAAAATGAGTCATCAATCATAAATTAAGCAGAAGACGCGCTTCTTCATTTCTCAATCGTGATGATCCAATCCTGAGCCTGAAGCCCTGAAGTATTTGTCACTCAATCAAATGCGGTTAGACACTTGCAAATCATTAATTTCACATCTTACATGAAATAGGCAAATAATTTTTTTATTTCTAAGTCTTAAAATATGCGGTTTTCACTTGCTTATCTTGACATCATTTCTTATCCTATTTTTAAGTGCGCTTTGTGATAATCTTATCTTAAATCTCGCATCACTTGGTAAAAAAAGTAATTGTCACTCAATCAAATGCGGTTTGAACCTTGCAAACCTTAAATCATAGATCCATAGTCTTAAAATACGGGTCACTCCCAATCATGATTTAGAGTGCGCCTAACTTCAAAAACATTCATTAAAACAAACAACAATTGAAAAATAAGTATAACAAAATACACAATTTATTTTATTTTTTTTAAATAGAAATCAAATCAGCGGTCATCTCATTTCATAGACAGATATTCGTGTGCCAAATTTCAGGTTGATATCTCTTTCCTTGCAACCAGTACAACACAAAAAACGCGCGCGACCGAAGGGGTTGAATAAATCAAAATAAATTAAAATGACTATTTGGTCTATGAAAAAATACCATCAATTCAAGAGAAAAATAATGAAAAACTAAAAAATAATATTCATTCTTCAATAGAACACAGCATAGAAGACCACGAAAGAATCCTAACTTTGTGGCGCCACAATTTTGTACAGGGTTATTGATTATAAATTCCCCCCCCCTCTAACTTTTTAATTTGACGGTTTAGAAAAAGGTGTTCCAAATAAAAGCTTCATGGTTGAAAATGAATATTTTAAATAACCTGTTTTCACATATACAGGGTGCTCCAAAAAGTCTGGGCGAGGTCCAACTTTCTTATTTCAAATTGATACCCTATTTTTTTTATTTGATATTTGTATTCTCCTTTTAACTCTAAACATTTTCTATGTAGCATATCCCATACCTGGGTTTAATGTATAAAAAGATATTTATTAATTGAATAATAATAATTAATTGTTGTGAAAATGTCAAATATATCTATGATTTCGAATTATTGACGCTCGTATTGACGAAAATGTCACGTCATTAAGTACTTTTGAAGTGTAAAAGTATCAAAGCATAAATAATTCCGCATTTATTGATTCAAAAGATTTTTTTTATATAAGACGTTATTTTATTTTTTGTACATTTTTTGAGTATCAATTTAAAATTAATAAAATTAGAGAAGTTTTGGTATATCCTAGGCACACAATTACGTCAATACTTCGAAACCATAGATATATTTCACTTTTTTATAACAATGAATTAGTATTATTCAATTTATAAAATATCAAATATTTTTTTATACATCAAACTTAGGTATAGGATATGCTACATAAAAAATGATTAAAATTTGAAGGAGAATCCAAACATCAAATAAACAAATAGGGTATCAATTTGAAATAAGAAAGTTAGACCTCGCCCAGATTTTTTGGAACACCCTGTATATTTGAAAACAGTTTTTTTTTAAATTTCATTTTCAACCATGAAACTTTCATTTGGAACACTTTTTTCTAAAACGTCAAATTAAAAAGTTACATGGAGGGGGCATTTATAATCAATAACCCTGTACGAATGAGATTATTCCAAAAAAAATGCCCATACACCGTGAAGAAGTGAAAAAATTGAAAAATAAAAGAAAAATGCAGGGATCATTGATAAAAAAATGTACAAAATTTGAAGCTTGTAAGACTCAAAAGTTAAGGAAGAAGAACAGTTAAAACAGAATACAAAATTCTTCAAAAAAAATATGACGAAAAATTCAACTAAAAACAACTCCAAAGACTAACCAAAACTCACCAAAATGAAGAAAATAAGTGTAGAAAAACAAATAAAAACAGAAAAGTCTTTTAAAAATTGAACAAAAAACTTGAATGTTACAATGCTATTAAAAACAATGAAATTAGTGACCATTTGCCTATTTTTACAAACCTTTGAGAAATCAGCTCCCTAAAAACCTCATCAGTACTCAAAGGCTTCTTATAAGTACCTCGAGGCTGGGCAAAGTCAGCATAAACACTGTCCGGCACCAAACTGTACAGGGACACCACATAGTCAGTATGTAGTGTCCGTCTGTCCGGAAAATAATCGGTTGTTATAGGCAGACAAGCTGGGATTGTCAGCGATTTCCAGTCAACGCCTGTTGGACAGAAGCTGTTTGAACATTTCGTACAAGTGACGTTGAAGCTGGACTAGCTACAGATGCATCTGTCTACAATTTTATTCATGCTTTGCACAAGCTTAGTTTCTACTATGTCCTTGATACCTGCCGTGTATAATTATTTACCCAAGCCAATCTACATAGTAAGACAAAGTAGAGAAGAAATTAAAAAAATGTCAAACCTATGATAACGTCATTCACTGCTGAGTCCAAGTGAAGAATCACCAATGGGCCGATATATGGAACAAAATATATGATAATGAGAAATTTGATTAATTCAATATTTCGTTATTTGATCTGGAATAATTGGTTTTAATTATTTCATGCCCTGCACCTAATCGGATGATTATGTGAGGGATTATTGACCATCGTACCTTTTTGTGTTCAAATGTGTATTTGTATTCAGACAACGACTAACAGAATGTACCTACCGTATAATATATTTGTATACATTCGGGTATTATTTTTTTTTTAGAGACGTGCGAAGTTATTTAATTCAATTTTCTATCAAGGGAGAGTATTTTGTGGGGACGTAGAGTCGACGAAACGTTTCGACTTTCATTTTTTCAAAAACCTATGTATTGTCTTCAATACGAACTAAATTATTAAACAATCAATCAATTAAACAACCATGTGTTTCATTCAAAATCGATTGATCTTAGTGGTGAAAACTCCTAAGAATCAGAATGTTTAGGTACTTTTAGTTCTGCATCAACAATTAAATATTTGAGTAGCCAGAGAGGTAGGTATATACCTACTTATTCCAGCTGAAACTAATGAATTCTTCAAAAATAAAGTTAATCCGGCACTTTTACCAGGATAAGAATCACATTCCATTTATACGCGTTGAATGAAAATCCTATGAATCGCTACTATTGATACATCTATAAAAAATAATTATTGCCATAAGACCTCACCTGGGATGGCGGTACCATTTTGACAAGATATAAAAAACAGTAGAAGTTTTCTCTTCCCACTTTACATACTTTATAGCTTATTACATCAAAAACGTACAGGATGTTCAAGCTCAAAGTCTCATAAGAATTACATTACGTTCATGATTCTACCGTTTCTTAGCAACCCAGATTAAGGGAATGTAATTTCTATGAGACTTTGAACTTATAATAGCGCAAAAACGACTGAACCAAATACCAACACATATGTTATATTTGGAATCAGAAGAAAAAAATCTATGATTCTATCCAAAAATATTCAAGGTGTCCCATTAACTAATATATCTATTGAGTAAAATATAAACAATCACCCTATACGTCGTTCGCATTTCTATTGCCTATCAGGGCTAACTATTATACGGGCTCTACTTTATAAAGAACAAAATTGCGGGATAAAACGATTAGTGGTGGAAACTTTTACAAACAAATAAAACTAACGCTAAAAAACGATATAAAAATCGCACCAAATAATGTCCAAACATAAAAAATCTGAAATATTGAAAAAAATGTAAAATGAAGAAAAAACATTTAAAAATGAATAGAATTCCAAAATAACCAAAAGCCCAAAATGTGGTCAACATGAATGGCGCTCATGAAAGGAAAAAAAAGTAAGACAACATTTAAAAAAAAAAGTTGAATAATTATTGTGAACAAACTCAGGAAACGATTTCGTCATGACTTGAGTCATACGAAAATTATACATATACAGGGGGTTCCCTAAACATTGGTAAACAAATTCGTGGGATAATTCCTGAGGCATAAAACTTTTTCGAGATACGCTTCTTTTGAAGAGAACTACTCTAAATGGGGTTGTTTTTACCGATTACATTTTTGATTCTTTCAAGATATGTATCTTGTCTATTGTATATCTTTATTATTTTACATTTTATCATGTTTCCTTGTAGCATACTTGCTAATAGAGGATTCTTTATTTTTTATTATCATTATTTCAGAAGATATTTGATTCACTGAATGAAAACGCGAAAACGAGTACCTTTTTCAAGTAAAAAACCTTCAGTTATCATATTCGAAGATCTGAATGTGAAAAAGAAAAACCATAAAAAAATGGAATTGTTTTTACTCTTAAGCATACTGAACTGGCCGATATGGTACGCCCCTGATGTAAATTATGAAATATTTTGCATTGAAAGTTTATAAGGTGTACTTATCAAATTTCTTTTTTTAAGTGATTCAGAAATATCAAGGAAAAACCGTAGTCAGGTTGCCCTAAATGGATAGCTCCCTTAATATGAAGCATTTTTCGAAAAATATCTATAGGTACTTTTTTTCATGGAAATACCTCAAGAATCACGTGACGAATTTTTGACCAATGTTCAGGAAACCCCCTGTATAAAGAAAACAAAAAGTAGTAACAAATAGGTGAAACGGCCCTCAAAAAGTGGAGAAAGGAGTTTTGGTAGTTTTTATCTATTTGTTGTCTTTCTCCACATTTTCAGGATCTTTCCACTCATTCACTATTTCTTTATATGTATAAAATGTATGAAAGATGAAAAAAAATTAACAGATAAAAAAACGCAATGAAAGAATTCAAACACTAAAACAATAAATGAATTAAGAATTGATTAAAATTGATTTTCATCTTGAGTCATAAAATTTTTTAATAAAGAGTACAAAAAAAAATGAATGAGGGAAAAGTCTCACAGACTTTTCTTCATCTTTTTTACCGGAATACGAAAAATAGGTGAAAACCAAAAAAAGGGTGTAAATTTTGAACGCCAGTGAGAAAAGTGAAAATGATTTAAAATAATGAAGGAAAACTTAAAAATGAAGTCATCAAACGCAAGATAAAGAAAAACATGAGATAAACTAAACAAAAACTCATTAAGGAAATTTAGATGAATTGTGAACAAGCAAAGAAGACATGAATAAAATACTGAAATAAAAAAAAATGGATTTTCTCAATCTCCGCAAAGGAATCAATTATAAATATAATATAATAATATACAGAGTACGCCAAAGTATGTGGCCTATCAGAATATCTCTGGAAATAAAGCCATTGGGGTAAACGAAAACATAAATTCATGAATGAACAACGACGCAAAGCAGAATATCGAGAATTGCCCCTTTTTGTGAAGACATAGAAAGCGGGCTTTAAACTTCAAAGTTCCAAAATTCAGTTAGATATCATACAAACTGTGGCTCGTCAGTAGGTATGATAAAATTTGGAGCCCCGACTCCTTCAAATAGCGAAAATACAGGGGGCTATGCAGTTTAACTGCCGACACACTTTTTGATAATTAAAAAAATATATTTGAAAAAGAGAACGAAAAATAGATAAACAACCATAAAAGTACGAACATTTTGAAAAAATTGCACTGATGCCAATGAGAAAAAAAAACAAATATGAATTAAAATTCCAAATTAACGAGATAGGTACAGTGGCGGAAATAAGTATGGAAAGGGACTTAAATTTGATAAAACTCTGATCCGGCATCAGTTATCAAAGCGAAGTGATGATGCATTTTAAAAACTTCAATCCATGATTTCTTCAAAATTTGGTCATTTTTGCCAAGTTCAAAATTTACTAGCTAGACTATTCTTTGTTCAATTATTATGAAATTTTCAGAAAGTACGTAACTTTTTCCCCACTTTTGAATGGTGCTGGCCATTTTTTAATAAAATTTACACAAAAAAACTTTTTTGAACGAGAAACAAGGGCACTTAACAATGGTTTGAAAAAAATCTGACCATCACTTCTTTGATAACTGATGCAGGATCAGAGTTTTATCAAATTTAAGGCACTTTCCATTCTTATGTCTGCGACTGTATGTAAGTATACTTAAAAATGAAACCAGCATAAAAGGGGATAATAAAAGATGAAACAAATAAATTATGTCTCAATACTTAAATGAATGACAAAACACCCAAAAAAAAGTTTAAATTGTCTGTAAAAAAAACATTGAAATAGAGTAAAAAAATGAAATTTTCTCAAAATCGCAAAAATCAAATTCTCCGTTGAAACACATGACGATATGAAGTGAAAAAAAAAAACAAAAAACTAGTCATAAAATAGTGAATGGACAGAGAGAAAAGGAAAACAGCATAAACTAAGTTGAAATTCCAAAATAAAACAGAACAAAAATATGTATTAAAAAATGAAAAAAAAAATAAAACTACAAATGAAGAGTGAAATATTCAACAAACAAAAGAATGTTGGTATGTATTAAAAATTTTAAATAAGCAAAAGTTAAATTATTAACATTATCAATATAAAGTCCTTTAAAAATTATTTAATTAAATACAGAGTAAAAACAAAAAAATTATGATAAAGGAAAAGTCCCAAATACTCCAATGGTCAATAATCCTCCACACCCCACTTTATCCAACCAACCATGAATGATCACCCTCAATTTATCCAAGTTCTCAATGACCCATTTTTAAGGAAAAAAACCAAAAAAAAAACTCATACCTGTGGTCAAAGCTGGTGTCCATTCTTGTTCGCCAGTGGCGCCCCACAAGAAAGTGGACGTTTTTGTCGAATGTCTTGAATGGTTTGATCCCGGTGTTTGACTGGGACGCTTTTTGCAATCTTTGAAGAAATAACACGATCCCAAAAATTGCCCATAACAGTTAAAATTCAACTCACATTCCTGCAACGCAGCTGTAGCAACCAAACTTTTATTCCCCTTCCCCACCTCCTGATCCTCGCTCTCCTCACTCCCCTTCTCAACTTGAGTAGGAACAGCTTGATAGTGGTGCTGCTGAATCAGCACTCCCGTGGGACCCTTGGGAAAAATATGCGTCCATCTCCTTCTATTGGAGGTGAGTTTGATCGTCACGTGAGAGGGGTCAAATGGGTTAATCAGAGCACGTGACTCATGCGGAGGAGACCCTTCCGACCCAACCACCATGCGAATGGGAGGGGAAAACTCTTTTTCTGCAACGGCCAATGAGTTACCATGGTGCATGATCACGTGAGTGAGTACCTTCATTATGTGGAGACACCAAAGGGTTAGATGAAGCTGAAGGAATGGCAATGGGTTCGGACCTTCTGGCATCGTTCCTGTGCTGAATGTCTGGATCGGACATTTTTCTCCTGACACCCTTGGCTAGCTCTTGGGAGTCTAAAAGACTCCCAGAGCTTCGCTTGTACCTTGGAGGTACTTTATGTTGATGCAGGTTCGTTGACTCTTGCACTTGATGAGCTGTGGGAAGTTGAAAAGCAGCAGCATCGTAGGCGTCATAGTCGAAAAACGAGCTAGGAATGCAGTCGTCCTCACTTATCAGGTCCTTTTTTTTCGTTTCCTCTACGGCTAGAGGGGGTAGTTTGATGCGGGGGATGAAGTTGGAGTAGGGAATTTTCTTGTTGGTGGAGTAGAAGGACAAGTTGATCCAGTGCGGCATTGAATAATCGTCGGGAACATTAAGATGTGTGTCTTTGTTGTGGAACTATGTACAAATGTACAAGAGTTTAACGTCCATAGAACTTACCTTTAAAAGGGGCACAGCATGCAGAGGCTGCTCCCCCACACACACCAAGTCGCTTCCCACCCCTCCATCAATTATCCGTTGTTTGGTGATGTTGGTCAACTCCCTGTCCACCTCAAAAACCCCCACTCCTGGCGTAACCACAACACTCAACTGCCCTGTACGGTCGAAACTCCGGTCCAAATAGTGCTTTTCGAACACATTCAAGGACATATTCAGCACTTCCAAGAAATTTCCCTGGGCTGCAGTACTGTTGTTGGCGGCAGGAATACTAACATTATCTCTGGCATGGTACCGAAGGACTATTTTAAGATAGTCCTGGAATATTCTACGCAGCTGGACCAAAATGTTGCTCCAGTCGTCGTACCTTTCGTTTTGAACTGGAACCCTGTTAACCTTTGTGACAAACACCAGCAAACCCATGTTTTTACCTGTAAAAATCCTCATAAAACCTTCCCTTGTAGTCGCGCTGCAAGCACTCCCGCATGTGCAACGGAAACTCCTCCAACGAGATAGCTTCATAGAAGGTCCGTGAAAACAACACAATGGTCACCTCATGGTTACTGCCGTTTTTCTTCCACTTCATGTACAAGTCCGACAAGAACCCATTGACAGCTTTTTCGAAATAGAGGTCGCCGTAGATGTCAAAATCCCACATTTCGGAGGACATTTGCAGAAAAATGTACACCATGGCTGTGGAGGAGCGAAAGACGATTTTGGTGTCTTTAGTGATCACGCCGCAGGCCACTCTTTCGCCCAGTGACCACAGTTCGTAGACTTGACAGCGGACTGCGCCGGTGCAGAATTCGAGTTTTTTGTTGGTGTATACGCAGCTGTTTATCTGCGCAGAAAGGAATTACATTCACAATCGATGATCACCATGTAGGGGGTGACAATTTAAAAAGGACCAGCATTTGATTGTGTCCAAACCAATGATAGTATGAAGATTTGGCGAGACACGTCAATTTAGATATCGATGGGGACAACTTTTGAAGTATCTATTAATGTTCTGGATTCAACCCCCTCACTCCCAGGGTAACTACCCCTAAAATTTCAAATAGCAGCCTCTAATTATTATTCCGCGATTTTTGAAATATTTATGCTATTCTTGATAAGTTGCATCACTTTTATTTTGGGGACTACATAACCTCACAATTGTTTCCAAACGGACAGCAATAATTATAATTTCGAAAACTGATGCCGGAAAGGAGATTTTGTGAAAGATATCAATGCAGATATCAAGGGGGACAACTTCTGAGGTGCTAGCTGTCATATTACTTTCAACCCCCTAACCTCCAGGGCACCTACCTCAAGATTTTGAATGAAAACTCCTATTTCTTTTGTCATTTTTGAGCTCCTGACTCCTGATGTATCTCTAGATAAATCCCTTTTTTCATACAATCAAATACTGGTCTTTTTTAAATTGTCACTCATTGCTTATAACATTTTCTTTACGACAATAAGCGAAAGATAGTGTTAAGCTAGAAGCCTCTGGATACATTTCTTTAGAAAAAAATTGACCATAGCTTGAAAAATAAGCGAGCTAGGATTTTAGAACTTTGACATTTTTTTGTAATTTTAATGTAATGCCTGCAATAGTTACCTGTAATGCAATATAAAACTATTTTAGGACAATATGGGGAAAATCCGCAATGTAAGTCCCAACCCTAGGGTCCTCAGGGGAAAAGGACGATAGGGACCAGGGTTAATTTGGCCCGAATGAAAGCACCCTGTAAGGAGTAGAACTAGAAGCTTATTAATTCTTCGCAGCTTGAAACAATAATCATGATCCTATTCAGCTGCGCGCTAGACTCAGGTTTCAACACAAATTCCTCAGCCTCACTCGAGTGGTGCGAGAGGAGCGCTTCTACCTGAGATAAATTCATTTTAAAACCAGCAGCATTCGGTTTCCAGCAATCTTCCACATCAGATCTTCCGCGAACTCCGTTCCGTTCTGACTTTTTCAACATAAAACCACGAAATAGGACTGTTGACTTCCGAATTTCTTTCAAGTCTACCGCGAGTTTTCTGATTTCCAGTGCAGTAATCATGAGGTTACCTAGATTATTTCTTAGGAAACTCTTTCCTACCTTACCAGAGTTCAGTGATTTTTATTTTTCAGACTTGTTTTCCTCACCTCTGGCGAAATCAGAGTCGGGTAGCTTGTCTCTTTGGAATTTTCTCCGATCTCATTCGTCCATTTCAGGAGTTTTTGTGCTTTATTTCAGTACCGTAAATTTCATTGGAACCAAAAATTTAGCAGGAAGGGATAGATTTCTCGCACAATATACCGTTTTCAAAAGACCCTTATCAACTCCTACTACGTGCCGCTTTTTTCAAAGATTTTGCTGGACATTTTCACCGTTTTTAAAACTTTGTTCGCATCACTCTGAGTTTCACCAAAACCTTATAAATGTATTATTTTGGCATATGTTATTATTTTTCCTTTAACCAGCGTATGTGGTTGGTTTTCCATTCATTTTCTGGTCCAAAAGACAGGTTATGACAAGAATGATGATTTTTCCGTTCTCCAGTGTTCAATTGGCCTTTCAGACCAAACTTTGAATAGTCCCTTTTAGAGCACATGAGCCCCCTACCGCATAAATCCAGGAAGTGGCGCCCGAGTTTTTGGGAAATATAATTTTGCAACCCCCGTTAAAAAAAAACTGCGATGATAACCTTGGGATCGCACAATTAGCAGAGTCTACGGGAAAATAATAAAAACAAAGATAGAGCGAGAGTACACACATAGCGATGTAGAAGAAACGGGGAGTTCAACCATTGATCACACTTACTGTCCGCAACAGTGTATGTAACATTTCAGTGAAACAATCTGTTTATGATCGTATAGTAACAGCTGCCTATTTCATACTTTTTATAGTACGAAGCACAGTAAAATTGCACCTTCTACCACCACTTGAAGTGCCGAGAGCCGGATTATTTAGCTGGGAGGTGCAGTTCGAAGACGAATACGGCTCGCATCGTAAAGCTGCTGCTACGAACTCGTCTCGTATACGCGCGAGCGCCCGTTTTATTCTTCAGAACTTCAACTGAAACACCACGAGGTATGACTTCTCACTCTTGATATCTTCCGATACTCTCTCAAGTGAGCCGTGGGTTAATGCTTCAAACTATTCGAGTGAGCGAAAAACGTGTTTGAGCTAATTTCTGGTGTTTTGTGAGTTTTTCCGGTCTCTGTAGGACGGTACGATCTTGGGTAGTGAAATTTTCCGGGCTTGTTCAGTTTCCGATGGACGGTACGATCTGATTGATTGGAATAGGTGCAAGGGAAATCTTCGCTGCTCAATGTTCAGGGATAATTTATTATTGTTTGCGGTAGAAGTCAGGGGTTTCGTACACTTTGTTAAGTTAAGGGAAGGTTGATTGAACCAAAAACTGTCCAAACCGCGTTTTGCATATTTCCAGCTGTTTTTCTGTCGGTCAATCGTGATTGATAGAAGTTTCTCCGCCTATAAATTCACGTTCCGGCAAAATTTTTCGCGGTCGAAACAAATGCTGTTTTTCTTTTTTTTTTCAATTCTCGTCAAACGACTTTTCTACAACCCGTTTCTGCTGTGGACCGCACCACATTTTCTCTACGTCGCCGTTTAACAAGTTTCTGAACACGTTTTAGGATTTTCACATCATCTTCGGGTTGAAAAATCCGTCGCGACGTAGCAAATTGACGACCGAGAGCCAGTCTCGTCCAAGCGCCCAAAACGACTTGCAAGCCGCAACCCCGTTTTCTACTGTGGCCCGTACCACACGTACAGGGTGATTAATTTTCAGCGACAGGGTGCCAGTTCTCGTAAAGTATTCATCATAGAGACCCAGGAAAAAAAAATCTGTATAGTAATGTGCCCAAGAGAAAATGCTGGAAATATATTTCAATCTTCTAGGATCGCCGCAAGGAGGCGTGACGGTACTGTGAAAACGGAAACTCGATAAATTTTCGAAATTTTTCCTTGTGAACTAGCAAATAAGAATATGGAAACAGATTTTGGACGATATTCTCTACAAAATTGCCCCCCGACACTTCTCTCTTAGTTTTCAAATAAGACAGCTACATACCGTCAAACTTGATGTCACAAAATTACCTATAATTTTGAAATTCCTTAACCGATTTGACTGTTCTTAAGCTCATTTTGAAGAGAAAAATCTGCTTTTTCTGGTGCATTTACTCGGGGTCGATTTTATCCGCTTTAGCCGACCTCAAAACATGAATTGTGAAAGTCAAACATGAATTTGAGGTTTTAATTTTCAAATGCAAACCCACTAAGTAGATCTGTCCATCGTGTTATTTGGATAATTTCCCACCACTTTCATTAGGGTTATCTTTCTATATCTTTTCAAATAGAAGAGTTCCGGAGACGGCATCAGGAATCCGTCGAGGAATACTTTTGAAACAGCCCCTGTAAATTTGAATGTGTCAAAAACATAGGAGTGCCTTGCCAACGGTCGGGATTTTGAGCATTGGTACTAGTTTTATTTGTTTTTTTTTTAGGTGATTTCATTTTTTTTCTTATATTTTTGAAATAAGGTGTTTACTGGTCCACCGTATATTTTTAGCAAGTGGTGCACTGTATTCTACTTCTCAGCTGCTCGTAGAAAAAAAAAACGAAAAATAGTTGGCATTTTCACTTAAAGGCTTTTGTTTTCAACAGCAACTGAAGAAAATGTTAAACGCGAATCAAAACAAATCTGATGTGTATCTTTTTGACTAATTCAAATTTATAGGGGCTGTTTCAAAAGTATTCCTCGCGTGATTCCTGATGAAGTCTCCGTAACTCTTCTATTTCGAAAGATATAGAAAAATGACCTTCATGAAAGTGATAGGAAATTATCCAAATAACACGATGTAGGAATGTATTTAGTGGGTTTGCATTTGAAAATTTCGAAAAAAACCGCAAATACAGGTTTGAATTTCACAACTCATGTTGTATGGTCGTCTAAGGCAGATAAAATCGACCTCGACTACATGCACCAGAAAGAGCAGATTTTCTTCTTCAAAACGAGCTAAAAAACAGTCTAATCGGTCAAGGAATTCCGAAGTTATATGCAATTTAGTGACATCAAGTTTGACGGCTTGTAGCTGTCTTGTTTGACAACTCAGGGAGAAGTGTCGGGGGGCAATTTTGTAGAGAATCTCGTCTAAAATCTGTTTTCATATTCTTTTTTGATAGTTCCAAGAGGAAAATGTGTTGATTTTCGGTTTTCATTGTACCGTTTCGCCCCCTTGCGGCGATCCTAGAAGCTTGAAATATATTTCCAGCATTTTCTCTTGGGCACATTACTATACGGATTTTTTTTCCTTAGTCACTATGATGAATAGTTTATAAGAACCTGCACCCTGTCACTGAAAATGAATCACCCTGTACGTACCCCTTTTCTGTACTATTCTGCTGTTTTCACGCTGTAAAATTTTCTGAATGTGATTATCGATTTTACTGTAAATTTTCGTGAAAGCTCTGTTCTCTCTACCTCGCCGTACGGAGATTTATTTTTATTTTATTAACTGATCGGGGACCAACTCTGTAATGAATTGACGGACAAGAGATTTGATATTTTCTACAGCCCGTCTTTTAATAAAGAGTTCAGTGATCCTTTGCAAAGCGGAATTTAGAAAAAAAATACAGAAGGTGGCGCACGAGATCGGGAATACACGATTTTTCCACCCCATCGAAAATCGCCGTAAACTACCGGGTAGAGTCACAAGGGAGATCAACCATAGACCAGGTTTTTAGCGTGACTCAACTTATTGAAAAAATAACAGCGGTTAACAAGGAGTTGCTTATTCTCTATGCAAATATAAAAATTCGTTCGATAGCGTCCCACCGTCAAAGCTGATTAAATGGTTATACACGACAAACATAAACACACATTTGAAGAAAGCAGTGCAAAAAGGGTTTCCCTGCCTTTCATCAAGGCTTTTCAAGATATTTCTTGAAGAGGTGCTTCTTAAATGAAGACTTAAGCTAGAAAGAATAAGAAGGATGAATGGGCAACTTCAGGGAGAAAAAAGCGGAATACACCAAGAAAAACTTGAAGATGGCATCCATAGAGCAATGGAAGAAAGAGGGCTACTGTTGTTTCTTGCTATTTTAATGTATTTTAATTGTGAGATGTGAGAGAAAGTGACTTTTCTTTGAAGGTTTTTTATTGACAATGACAATACTATAACTGGTGATTAATTATTTTGTAACAATAAAAGAACGTTCAACATTCTCCGGCCCCAGGAGTTGGGTATCCGAATCTGATAGGTGCCTTGGAGACTCTTCCACTTCTCGTTGTCCTTTCAGATTCATCGTCATGTTTCTTTTCTGCAAAATGTGTATCCTCTGGTTCTGTTGTCAACTTTGGTTCCACGTTTGTAGGTTTGCAGTTGTGTGGTAGTTCCAATGGATAAACACGTTGCACCGGTCTAACCAGTTCCCCAGCTTTCGTTCTCAACTTCACAACTCGAATCAACCCATCTTTTCCTGTGATTACTTCGCAGACTTTTCCCATGGGCCAATTTATCCTCCTCTTGTTGTCATCACCAATCAGAACCACATCACCAACCTGCACACATCCTATTTGCCTTTGACTTTTACTTTTATTGACCAGTTCCGCAAGATATTCTTTTTTGAATCTATCCCTGATTAAAGTCCTCGTCTTTTGAATATGCTCAAACCTACCCCTTAAGTAGCGAGAATCAACTAGATCTAGATCAATAACTTCGTTAGAAAAACTCTCTCCTGTTGAAGCTCCATGCAATGGCTTTAAGAATTTTGCAGGACTAAGAATCTCCCACTCATCGCCATCGGAAACATATGTTAGTGGTCTTTCATTTACTACTGCCTCAATATCACACAAAACTGTATACAATTCGACGTAATATAACAATGCTTTTCCCAAAGTACGACGCAACAATTCTTTTATAACCCTTACCAACCTCTCCCACCATCCGCCCCACCACGAAGCAGAAGGTGGATTAAATATCCATTTAATCCTTTTTACTCCAGAAAAATTCTCTATTTCCTCCCAATTTAATTTGCTAAAAAAATTGTCACTGCCATGGAAATTTGTCCCATTGTCTGAGTAAACTATTCTAGGTCTTCCCCTTCTACTAATAAAACGTCGAAGAGCATATAAAAATGCATCAGTGGCAAGAGATTTTACAAGCTCAAGATGAACTGCTCTGTAGACTGCACACGTAAACAATACAACCCAAACTTTACTTCCGTCTTTTAGAATTAAGGGTCCTGCTAGATCTACTCCGGTTATTTCAAAAACTCCAGCATCGTTTATTCTATTTTTTGGTAAAGGTGCAAAAGGCATTTTAATTGGTTTACTGTTCTGCTTTTTACATACTACGCAAGAATAAATAATAGAGTTCAATATCTTCCTTGCTTTTGGCAACCAGAATTTTTCGCGAATAACCCCCAACAATATTTTTGGACCTGCGTGACAGCTTTTTTCATGTTCTTCTCTTAATAGTTTTTTTAACCAAATCATTTTTGCTTGGAAGGATGACTGGGTATTTAAAATCTTCAGAAAACTCACCGAATTGAAGTCTTGTCTTTATCCTTAGAACACCGTTTGGATCTTCAAAAATTTCGAATTTTCGTAATCCATTCAAATCATTCTTTAAATCCCTCTTTTGAACTATCTTAACAAGACATATTTCTGCCTTTTCCATTTCTTCCATTTTTAAATAGTCAATTTTCCTTTTCCTATTGTTCTCCAAGCAGTTGCTCCTCTGTTTGTTTTTTGAATTATTATAAAATCTAAAAATCCATCCAATAACTCTTTTGATTCTGGTGTAATTAGAAAAATTATTTATTTTTTCCCAGAAATCGTCATCTGCTATTTCCTCTACGAAATTTGTGTTGACAACTTTTCTACTTTCATCGTCAATTTCTTCTTCGCCAACACTAATTTCTTCGTTTGGCCAATTTTCTTCACATTCTTCTAGCCAACTAGGACCTTGCCACCACCTCTTCTCAATCAGCTGCTTTCCACTACAACCTCGAGACAAAACGTCTGCTATATTTATCTGACCTGGTACATGACGCCACTGATCTACAGCACTGAATTTTCTTATTTCTTTTATCCGGTTTCCAACAAAGGTATTCCACAAACCTTTTGTCTTTATCCATGTCAGGACTATCATTGAATCAGTCCAGTAGGTCGTTTTCAAATCTCTAAATTCATGTACTTCTTTTATCGTTTCTGTCAGTCTAACGCCTATAAGAGCAGCCATCAGTTCAAGCCTTGGAAGTGTGATAGGTTTTACTGGACTTAATCTTGATTTTGCTAATAATAATCTGACAAAACCTGAATTTCCAACCTCAAACCGTAGAAAAACACATGCTGCGTAAGCAAATTTGGACGCATCAACAAAAACATGAAGAGTCTTCTCTTTTATCATGTCTTCATCTACCGGATCTGCTAAGTATCTAGGAATACTACAATAATTGAGTAATTTCACACTTTTCAACCATTGTTCGAAACGTTTTCTAATGTCCTCGGGTAGTACCTGATCCCATGTCAACTTTAAGCTCCAAGTTTCTTGTAACATTAACTTTGATAACAATGTAAATGGAGATGTGAAGCCAATAGGGTCAAAAACTCGTTGTGTGGCTGATAGAATGCCACGTTTGGTTTTTGGAATCTCATCAATTGAATCTAATAGCGTTTTCGATTGGTAAAATCGGGCAGCACTGGTGCAACACTCGGGCAATATTTATGTTCGATTGGTGGAAATCGAGTGGATTTTTGTGTTCGATTGGGAAACCGGGTCAATGAGTTTTGCACTAAGTGCAGATTTTTCAACACGAGGTCTTTGAGCTCGTGCTTGTATAGTGCAATTTTAGTGCATTAGCAAAATTGAAAAAAATCATGAAAAATGATGGATATAAACGTCGCGTGAGGTGATTCTGTGAGTGGACAACAGATTTCCAGTTAGAGTTATTATTGTTGGAATCTAGTAGTGCCGAAAAAAGAAAATACTGGCGTTTACGAGTAATGGAAAACGAGTACCTACTCAAAACTGAATTAATTTCATTGAAGATCTGGTGCATATACCTAATTTCTCAAAAAAGTTGTTCCTAGTACCTATCTATGATCTATATAATACAAAACTATTGATTGGTCTCAAGATTTTGTCATTTGGCAATGAGAAATGGACTTCTAATTAGTTTAGTTCAGAGTCACTTCAGCCGCTACGCTGAGACAACATAATTTTAGATTTTCAAGAAGTTCAATGATTCCAATTGAAATTCAATCGGAATGTTACCGTGCAATAGGTATTATAGCACTCGATGAAAAATGTATGTTCGATTGGGATTGCCCTAGAGCAAATTTTCATCATAACTGGTTTTGCCCGAGGTCAAACCCAGTGCAACCCTTGTTTTCCCAATCGAAAACACTATTAGTTTTTAATTTCACATTTCAAAACATCAAGCTGATAATTCCATTGTATTCCTAGTACTGAAATAACTTTGCTTTCTTCATTTTTGCCCAGTTCCAAATTTTCAGCTATTCCCTTGTTATAAGTCCACTGTCTTAATTCAAAATTTCCCTTTTTTAGAATATCTTTTGACTCATCTATAAATTTATTTAATTCAACCTCATTGTTCACGCTGTAAACACAGTTATCGACATAAAATGCCTTTGAAAGTTTATTTGCCGTTTCCTTTAGTGTTTGCTCGTTTTTTAAATGAAAATCTAATGTGGCTGCTAAAAGAAACGGACTTGGTTTCAACCCAAAAACTACTCTACAATGGCGAAATATTTTTATTTTCCTTTGTTCATAATTTTCCCACCAAAGAAAACGCAAGTAATCCCTATCTTTTTCCGAAATACTTATTTGTAAAAACGCCTTTGCAATATCTGCGGACACACCTATTTTATGTAGTCTAAATTTCAAAATTAGTGGAATGATTAACTCAATCATATTTGGACCTTTTTCTAGTAAATCATTTAAAGAATTGCCGTTTTTATCTTTTGCTGAGGCATCAAATACCGGCCTGATTTTTGTGGTACAACTAGATTCCTTGATGACAGCGTGATGCGCCAAATAGTGGACGTTTCCATCTGCTTCATCTTGATTCACTTCTTCTATAATTCCCATTTTTTCCCAATCATCAAATATTTTTTTATAATCCAATAATTTATTCAATTTTATCAATCGTCTTGTATTTGAAAATAATCGGTTTTCCGCTAATTTAAAATTTGTTCCTATAGCCGGATAACCCTCAATCCATGGCAAGCACACTTCATATCTATTCTCTTCATTAATCACGGTGCTCTCCATGAATTTATTCAACACCTGTATCTCCAACTCTTCTCTGCATTTTCTTTCTGCAGGTTCCTTAATACCCAACACATCTAGATTCCATAAATTCGAGAAAGAAGAATCCGTAAGATAAGTAGAAACAAACCCATTTATATTCTTACACTTTTGTTGGCCCATTATGGTCCACCCATAGCTATCAGAGAATCATTCACATTTACTAAATTCCCTCTGATAATTTTTCCAAAAATATCTGCTCCTACTAATAAACTAACTTCAAAATCAGTGGTAACAGTATCGTTTATTTCAATATTTTGTTTTCTCAATTGATCGATTATTCTTTTATCATTTAGCTTTGGAATATGGTTGCAAATTTTCGATTGTTCTAGCAATGATAAACTTAAGTTAAAAGACCTCTCTAAGCTTTGAATGTCTGCCCTGAATAAACGATGTATCTTTGGAGTACTTTTGAGCCCACCGAACATTCCTTGAATAATGTTCTCTTCGCCAATTATATTGATATCCAGTTCTTCCGCGCAATTTCTTGAAATATAGGACCGCTGAGAACCCGAATCTAGCAGGGCCCTTACTATTTTTGACTTATTCTTGGAAGTAATTTGTACGTTGATAGTTTGAAGAAGAGTTTCCGAGACAACATTAGTCATAGTTTGCTCAATTTTTTCTTGTTCATTTGAATGCCTCTTCTCTTTTTCTTTTTCATTCAAATCAGGACACATAATAACATAGTGCTTTTTAGAACATTTTATACATCTTACAACTGATCTGCACACTCTAGAACTGTGAAATTGCTTTAAGCACGAGAAACAACCTTTTTTCTTGGCAACAATACCTTTTTTCTGCTCCAATGTCATTTTCTGTGCTTTTATGCAGTCCTGACTTGAATGAGAGCTGCATTCGCAAAAAATACAAGAAAACATTCGCTTACCTTTGTTTTCAGAATTATTGTTAACGTGTAGCATTTCCACAGAACACCCATTTTTAGCTATTTTCTCACCTTTCTGCATTGAAAAACTGTATTGTGCAAGCTTTATACGTTCCTCTCCTTCCACTTCGGCTTTGAGAAAATTTAACAGACCCTGTAAATCATTAGAATTACTTTTATTGGTCGATACACGATAACGCTCCCAAATTTTTAGCAATTCATAAGGCAGTGATGATTCGACTAGTGGCAAAAGCATCGCAGCATATTTATCGCTAGTAACTCCCAATGTTTCCAATGCCCTGAGTTGGGTCTCTAGTTTGTCATACAAAATAGATAAAGCCATACCTGAGTTTTCCTTTGACACTTGACCTAGCACAAGATTTAAAAGTTCCCTCACGTATACCTCTATCAAAATTTCGTCTCTTGCGAATCTGTTTTTCAGTTGGTCAATGGCAATTTGATAATTGTCTGGTGATGGTGGAAAGCTTTCTATCAAATTTCTTGCTGGCGAATGTTCTTCGGTTGATTGGATAAGGTATTGAAACTTATCTCCACTGGGCAATTCCTTATCCTCGTGAATTTTCCTGAACTGTCCCCAAAAATTGATCCAATTCTTGACATTTCCGTCAAACTTTTTAATTTCCAACTTTGGCAGGTTAACATTTCTTGTCAATCTCGTTTCTTCAGTTTTTACATTTTCTTTCACTTTGTTTATTAGAAATTTGCATTTGTTCTTGTACTTTATAACATTAGCTCGGAAGTCCTCTTCTTCTATAAATTCATTTCTTAATACTTCCTCGCTAACCTCTTCATTGAACAGCAACTCTTTTAAACTTGCGTCTAGGACGAACACTCTTTCTGCTTTATCCGTGACTTGTTGCAGAAACTCATTAATATTCTCCTCGTCCTCGATGTCTACCTTCTCAATCGCTTCAAAATACTTTCTCACCAAATTCCTTATTATCTCTCGTTCCAGTTTCAGCGAATTCATTTTTCTAAAGACCAGGGATGCCAATAATGTTTTTTCTTGCTATTTTAATGTATTCTAATTGTGAGATGTGAGAGAAAGTGACTTTTCTTTGAAGGTTTTTTATTGACAATGACAATACTATAACTGGTGATTCATTATTTTGTAACAATAAAAGAACGTTCAACAGCTACAATAAGCCCAGTGGGCTGAGATTTTTTGAGTTGATGGTTATGTAATGCATGCAATGATCACCCTGTATATCAACATTTTCAAGGACAATAAGGAACAAATTATATTAAACCAGGAGCCGTTGGATACATAACTTTTAAAAAAATGCGGATAGCTTGAAAAATTGAGTGAGTGACTTTTTGAACTTTGGCAATGTTTTTCGTGATGGTTGCAATAATTACCCCATATACATACATATACCATATACCCTCTATCAAATTTTCTGATGTCAATAAAGGATAAATTATGTTAAACTCTTGGTTAAACTAGAAGCTTTTGGCTACATCTCTATAGAAAAAAAATGCCGATATCTCAAAAATTGAAGGAGCTAGAACTAAGAACTATAAACTGCCGATGTCTCTCTCTCTCTCTCTCAGGCTGCGTGGGGGCCTCATATAGCCTGAGAGAGACGAAGACATTGTCGGTGTGAAGTTCTTAGTTGAATCGTAGTCTACAATATTTTTGGTACTCACCAAACTATTCTTCAACCGCCACATCTCCGACCGCCCCATATACTGATCTTTAAAAGTCAGCTCAATCGAATCCAACGCCACATCATTGGGATTAACCAGCCGCACCAACACATTCTTGTAAGTCTTCAACCCAAAAGCGAAAGCAATACTTTGCTCCACACTGATGGTTCTGGGTTGGTGAACGTCGTCTTTGAACGCGGTTATTTGGAGAAGCAAACGTGGATCGAGTCTTGGAGGCTCTTCGTAGTCTTTTTCGATGTCTTCTGGTGGCGGGTGGTAGATTTCGATTATATCGTTTATTGAGGCTTCTGGGTAGTCTTTTTGGCTGATAACTAGGTCATCCTCTGGAGGAGTGGGGGAGTGATGGGAGTTTCATAGGAGGGTGACTTACCGCTGAATGTTTTTTGGTGCGCTAGGAGCCTGAAGGATTTGGTCATGGTGCTGGTTGAGGCCTGAAAGTTTGGGGTCAGGGACTTTCGATCACAGACGAAACGATCAAAAGTTCTTTTCTCAGAAAAAAAATTAGATCATGGAGCGTTCTTGTTGACAAACGGATTGAAACTTTAACTGGACATATTTTAACTCGTCCTCTATCAATAACCGGAAAAATTGCTTGGAGATTTCCGATACAGACTGATTGAAGAAATTTTGAAACTTTTAGCACAAAATACTCTTGACCTCAATGAATTCTTTTGTACTGCGTAGTTAACTTTTATTGATGGTACGAATAAGAACAATGAACTAAAATGTTAATGCAAGTTTTAAATCAATTAATTTCATAAGCTTATACTTATAAATATTCATAACACTTACCCCAAAATTATTCACAAAAACCTTGTTTTTATGCTGTGAAACATTTCCAAACAAAAACTGATCAAAGGGCATCAATCTACATAACACTGTTATCACTAAATCATAATCAATAGATATTTATACAATAAAACTCATTAATTAAGACTAAATAAATAAAAACAACAATTATAACCTCATTTGATGAGAATCATAGAGAAAATAATAAATGAATGATCTAATCTAAAGTAGACTGGTTCCTGACATTGACGTTAACTTATAACAGAATGCTGTGTTGCCAATATTCAACTTGTATGCTTACCAGAGACATGCTTACGTAGAAATTTGTCATTTGAAATCGATACGATTTATTATAGAAAAAAATATTTCCAACGAGATTCACCAACAAATCCTTTCTAGGAGCTATTGGATTCACTCATTATGTACAGGGTATCCACAAATAGGTTTCTCTCTGTTATGTACACTGATTTCATTTATTATTTCGTATATAATTTGGGTCCATAGCGACTGTCCTACCAGGCAAAAGTTCTAACAGGCAAATGTACTAAAAATATCCTACGTCAGCGGGTTTTGTTGCCAAATTGTATGTTCTACTTTTCTCAGGGCTTTTTCATTTGTCCGAAAAAGGCGGAGCCAGATTGACTTGACACTCTTGATAGTTTGATGCATATGCAACATGTGATTGTGATCAGCTGTTGATTTGATTGTTTACTTACTTATTGTTGGCACTTTAAAGTCCGATTTTCAGTTTGTTGCATAGACTAATAGTACCTAAGTACCTACCTACTATATGAGGATGTTTCAAGGTAGTTAAATTGTCAAAAATATCAATAGAATGGGTAAAATGTCAGTAGTTGAGGTTGAATGTATTCCTTCCACCTTCCAATTCTGATATTCACGGGGCGGCGGGCACAAATATCTCAAAAGCATATAGATTAAAGTAGATGCAAGAAGGTAGGACACTAGAGTTCCATTATTAGATATCAAGTTAACAATCAAAAATGTAATAATATACTGCGAGTTTTTCCGCATAAAAAAATGAGGTTGAGGTATATAGTCAATGATGGACTTCATCCTGTTTAAAACTACCTGATCCGAGACCTGATCTGAATGCAAATCACGTACAACGAAAACCATTGGCATTATCCTTTATCTTTTATAACTTTTGATCAAATTTACAGTGACTATAGAAGTAGGTACCTATGGAGGTACCTACTTGTATTCCAAAAAAATATTTTATGAACTGACCACTTTTTGTAAATGGAATACCTATATAATATTGCTTCGTAGGTTACTTGAAAAAAAATATGTAGGAGTATAGATCACATTGATATTATACTTAACTTAGGTCCGATATTTCAATGTCAACTTAGAGTGACATTTTTTATTTTCAAGGAAAAATGATTTTGATTTTGAGTGGTTGATCCACACAACGTATGTAACATATTGAATTTTAAATGCATGTTGACGTAGCCCTAATAAGAATCTGTTTTTTTGTTGTACATGTACAGGGTTATTCATTATACTTTGACCCCCACCTACAGCTCTTATTATGAGTGGTAGAAAAAACTTTAAATACAAATGCTTTAGTTTTTTTCCCGTAGTATCTTTTGGTAATAGCGGAAATCGAGAATCGAATTTACAAAGTTGAAAACATCGATTAAAATTATATTTTTTTAAATGGAACATCCTGTATATTTCTGGCTAGAATGTTTGATATTTTTCTGATACTAAATTGATCTAAATATATTTTAATATATGTTGGTTTTGGTCCAGCTGTTTTTGCGCTATTCAAGTTCAAAATCTAATGAAAATTACACCACGTTGATCTGATGGATTCTACCGTATCTCAGATACCACTCAGAATAAGAGCTGGTGGGGGTCAAAATATAATGAATAACCCTGTACATATAAAATTTTACTGATGCTTTCTGAATTTCAAATCAGTATAGATCTTGCTTGTGAGTGGATTGTGAATCTTGCTAAGAAAGTTGTATGTTTAACGCCCATTTGCATGGTTTCTGGTGATTATGGTAGAGATAAAGACAGACCTAGGTATCAGAATTGGATTCATATAATATAAGTAGACCATTTTTGTCAAAACTGCTTTTAAAAACTTACTTATTAGGTGAACTCGCTATTCGCCACAAGTCACAACCATACAAATGGGCATATTCTATTCTACAATAATAATTGAATAAAATATAATAATTTATAGGTACAAGTCAGAATAAGAAGGAACGCTAGAATTCCTCTCCAATCTACGTCATTGGAAAGACGGAAAAAGGCAAGGACGAATACTGAATAATAAACCTAATAAATATATATTCCTGAGTTTTATTAATTAATCGTCAAAATATTGAAATAGGTTATTTCTAGAATATAGACTGTAAAAGGAAAAGTCTACTGGGACTGGGAAAGCCTGATTTAACATAAAAAAATTAATAACAGTATCATTAAATGGATGTAGATCTAATATTCCATACCTAATAGTATCTCATCAATGCCAATCAAAAATCCTGAATATTTATGTTCATCAATCAATTGAAATGATAATTACCTACCTTCCATTATATTTATTAAGAGTGATTTTTATTATACAGGATGTAACAGAGTAAGTGTTACAACGTAAAACTGTAGATTCGTTATCAAAAAAAAAAGATTTTTCCTAAACGAAAATTTTCCGCGGGCTTTCTTTTTTGATATACAGAGTGTCTTATATGTACGCCACTGGTTATTTTTTTTCAATCGATTTTTCAATAAAATGATACTAACTAGTAAGCTTCGACACTGTACCAAATCTGATAAAAATATTCCAAGTGGTTTAGAAGTAATTAAAGTAGGTACAAACTTTTTTTTTCATAACTTTGACACCCTGTATATCCAAAACGAAAGCCCGCGTCAAATTTCCGTTGAGTAAAAATCTTTTTCTCTATTAATAACGAATCTACAGTTTCACGTTGTAACACTTACTCTGTTACACCCTGTATATGTATATGCATCTCGTCAAAAAATTATTGAAATGTTTTAACTCTGACGTATTGAAAATGATATGGGTAAGTATAGAAAATTAATTTAACTTTTTCCAAGTATCATGAAAATACTACTCATCTAGAATGATACGAACACAAATAAATTTATTCAGACTGAGCATGTCGGTTTGGTTATATTAGGATACTAACTCAAACTAACCACCAATATACAGGGTGTTTAATTAATATTACGAAAAAAATCAGTATGACTTTCCCAGTCTAAAAATAAGAAGAAAACTTCCTATTAACACGTATCCGGAAATGCTTCATTACAGAGTGTTGAAGTTTTATTTTTGTTTTTTCTTAATAATATTTGAAGCAATGTCGATATTTTGATAAAAATTGGTGTTCAGGGGTTTTTTGTCTGATCTTAGTATGGCTCTAACTTGTAGAGGGCGCTACCTACAATTATTTTTCCAATTATTAACAGCCATAACCTTTTTGACAAAACAGATTTATTTGTATTTTCTACGCAGAAAAAGTAAACTTGTTAAGAGTCGCTACAGGCAACCATTCTCGAGATATTCGGATTTGAAATAATAAATACATATTTGATTTTGAAATAATGGCGGAGGTAAAGTTATAAAATTATTTCGTATGAATGCTACATATCTTTAGTAAAAAGATAAAATTCAACTGATGAGTGATGTAAACAACAATTTTTATTAAAATATCATAAAAAAATGGAGAAAATAAAAAAAAACAACAACCTGTAGCGTAACGGAGCATATCCGGACACATGTTTATGGAAAGTTTTCTTCTTATTTTCAACAAGGGAGACTCATCCTGATTTTTTTGTCAAAAAAATGCAAGACCTTGCTTTGACGATAATCCCAAAATCACGTGTATTTTTTATTTCAAATCCAAATATCTCGAGAATGGTTACACTTAGCGACTTTTAACAAGTATACTTTTTCTGCGTAAAAATGATGAAGAAATCTGATTTTTTACTTAAAAATATAATACAGGCACGTCCAAAAAAGTTACGGCTGTTAATAATAGGAAGAATAAGTGTATACAAGTTAGAGCCATACTAAGATCAAATTCAAATTTTGCATGACAAGAAACCCCCCAACACCAATTTTCATCAAAAGATCGACATTGGTGCAAATACTATTCAGGGTTAGGCAAAGTACCAGAACGGTCGATTATCTCAAAATGTACAGGGGCTGGCAAAATGTGTCTTATACAAAAGTTGTAGGGCTTTTAAAAGTCTACATATCAGTGATAAATTGGATTATACGGGGTCGGGCATAAAGTTGTGATAGACCAAAGTTTCATTTTTTTAAATGGAACCCCCTGTATATTGATAGATATTTCAATTCTCCTTTTATTTTTGAGCAAAATTTGTTATAAACGTAATGTTCCTAAATTCAGCCGTTTTCGAGTTATCGCGTTTTATAAATGACATTTTTACATCTTTGACATGCTATAAAACTCAAACGGTATAAGATAGAGAAAAATGGTCTACACTTTCTTATCTCAACTTTTCAAGAGCTATTCTGTCATTTTAATAGAAGGTACTTTCAATTTTTTCCGACACATTTTCACATTTTTTGACAAGAATTTATTTAATGTCCTTGGATAGCTTTTGAGATGTAAAAATGTCATTGCCGGCATTTTCTTATCGGGTAGATTATTGTGTGAAAATTTCATAGGATTAAACGCATCCGTGCGGATATGACAGACTGTCAAACTAACAAGGTAAAGAAATTCGTGAAATAAGAACAAAGAAAGCATACTTCAATTTTTATTGTAAACAATGTTGAAAATGTCCTCCGTTGACCCCCAAACAATGAAATAATCTGTCTGAGAACTCCTGACGGACTTTTTCGAAAATATCGACATAAAAAAAATACATTTTAAAAAACTAAAAGTTTGGCAGGCTTCATGTATCAGGACAGCAGATATGGGTGGAGGTCAAAACGCACTGAGTCCCCGTTATCGTACAGCGCTCTGCTGGGAGGTTACCTTCCACTTTCAGGTGGGAGGTAGGGCGTAGGGCACTGCAATCTGCCAAAACCAGGGCAGCGAATCAGACGACTAGCGGGGAAATTCTCAGGGTATATTGGTGAAACGAAATGGAGATTCATAAAGATTGCAATTCAATTAAACATCAATGACACCGGGACCTAAGATTATCCCTCCGGGATACAATATCGATGAAAATCCCGGAATTATCGCGATACACTCAACTAACGGAATGCTCACGAGCAGGTGGCTGTGACGTCATATGTGAAGGAATTCAAAAAAATAACCATAAGAAACTTCGTTCCCCAACAAAAACCATACTTCATATCAGACCATAACAACCTTCGACCATACACGCTTCGTGTATGGTCGAAGATAACAACCATAAAAAGCTTCGATCCGCATATTAAAGATGGTAACCATAGAAACTGCGTAATTAGCAAATTCCACAATTATAGTTAGCGAGGCACGCGTTGTTTAAAAAAAAACACTCAGGTAATACAAATTCACGAACGACATTTTTTGGAGACAAAGAAGTGTTGGGGTAGATTATTGAATACACTCCTACTTAATTAGTTCTTACCTTTGTAAAAAATGTCATATTGAGATATATATCAAGTTAAATGTTGAAAACGTACTATAAAATTAATATCTGCGACTCTGAATATTAACTAAAAGAAGCCAAAAACTTTCTTTTGTCAATGGTATAAGAGCATTGACTATTTAAAAAAGAGATTATAAGTAGTACCGGTTACTATTGTGACTTGAAAAACGCCTTCGCCATCGCAACATGAATAATTATCTGTCAGTCCATAAACTTTCCTTTGTACTTTTCATATATTATTTCTACGTTTGGGTTCCGGAAGCGGGAAAAATATCGTATATTATACCTTACAACTAAAGTACTTTTAATCCCTCAGGAAAAGTATGCCCATTTCCACGGCTGGGCACAATTTTCTACTTCCGGGACTTAAGTGACCACTCCAATCACTTATTACCAAAACTATATAAAGTATCACTTTTTATCATCATGTCAAAGATCTAAACATTTAAACACACAATAGATCTTTGATCATGCTTTTTATCCATCGGGGAATATTGGTGGCTATGATTTAACGTTTACGTTAACTTGACGTATCTGTTAGGATTCTTTACTTATGGGAAATTTATTATTCCATTTGTTAACAATAATACATTCAACAGCGTAACTACAGTTTATTCAAAGCTTTTTTGCGGTTACGTCGCGCGCGCAACAATTCTTTGTTTTATAAAGGCTGTAAGAACATTTATACAACAAACCTTATAAAACATCTGAAGTCCGGTAAGCGTGTTAACAACGTTCTTAAAGCGCTAATAGAGCTAAAATGGGCGCAGATTTATACAACTTTTTCGCTCTATAAACAGTTCTGTAAAAGCTTCTAACACATTTATACAACTATTTTTTAGACGTTTACAGAAGCTTTACATAACATAGATAAAGTTATATAAAACCAGCATACACAGTTAAACTACCGATATATAAACGTTTAAACAATGTTTATAAAACATGGGAGCAAACTATTATGAGACTATTTTATAAAGGTCCCATTAATGTTCTACCAAACAACTTGTCTAAATTATTATCAGATACTTTTTGATTCCTTAAACGTTTTTGAAAAAGCGGTTTTGCTATTATCAACTACATTAAAAGGTCTAAAAGATTTCTTTGGTCGTAAAATGCTTTCTATAAAGTTCATGCATGATGGCGGGATGAGTAGATATGAGTTATAAGTTAAACATACTGCTTAATTTCATCTATGACATATGTTGACGCTTAATTTTGGTTGCAAATCAAAATTTATTGTGCATATATACTATTTACATGGTGAATTTTTTAAGCGCCCGTTATAAATACCGATTTTGATGATCCTTTTAATTAAAAATTAAAATTAAATATATTTTTTTTTTGTTAAAAAATATCTCATTGTGGCGAATGTAGTTTTAGATGTAAAACAAGTATTCTCAACCAACGTAGCATCATTTTTTTGTTATAAATGCATTTTGTTTTTAACTCAAAATGTGCCGCCGATCCAACGGGAGCTTAACCACACCAAACATGGCGAAAATTCTTATAGAACATTTTGATCACACACACAACACTTAAACAATCTTTCAGTTCGTCCTGTGACGATTATAGCACAATCAAGTATTTTCATGTAACAGAGACGTATTTTAAGTATTTGTGTAACATATTAAACGTAAGCAATCAGTTGTTTCATGCTTCATGTTAAATAACGCCGTCTTATTCACTTTTAATTTATTTTTATTATAAAGTCAAATCTATTTAATTTGAACAAATACGGTCTTTTCTATCGTTTATATTTCGAAAACAACTGAACAAAACATGGCATAATATGATACTTCATATTTCTTGAAATTTCCCAAGAATCCCAAATAATTTATTATAATGAAGTATTTCATTTATGGGAATAAAGTAATAATGTTGAATAGGAAGGAATGGCTGTGTTGCTCATCTCGAAGTAGGAAGAAAACATTTTGAGTACTAATCTTTTGTTAATGTAGCTGGCAAAGCCCTTCGGCTAATAATAAGCCATCATCAGTGCCCCAACTGAAAGTGATACCGGCATGAGTTACGTTCTTAAAAGTGAGTACCACAAAATTCTTTCTTTTTCCTTTATTATATAAATTCTTTTTCTTCGATAAACGTTAAAGAACGTAACTCATGCCGGTATCACTTTCAGGTGGGGCACTGATGATGGCTTATTATTAGCCGAAAGCGCTTTGCCAGCTACATTAATAAAAGATTATTGCTCTGAGTACTCAAACTGTTTTCTTCCTAATAAAGTTGAGCCAGACAAAATCTGGATCCATCGCCGAATTGGATTTTGAATCCAGCAAATCGAAACCAACCCAAGTAGATACTAAATTTCCTTAAAATCTCAACAGTCGTTCACATGTACCTAATAAGGCATTTCCATGTGACGTCACTAGAAATGTCAAATACCCATAAAAAAACAACTGATCGAGGACAGGCGGTCACAAAAATACCATCTTTGCTGTTCGCGACACGTACGTCACAATGGACAATTTGCATATTTTTTAGAAATATGAAAAATATGAAGATTATTAGGTACTGATACCATCAATGTTTAAAGAATCCACCTTCGACCTCTATTAATGTAGTAATCACCGATTGAAGAGCGCCAATCAACATCCACGACGTCACAGAATACATTATCTATCTCCGTCTGGCGTATTGGCTGTAATGACACTCTCGAGACGGTAATTTGGCTCCACCCCGTTTTTGATCATACAGTGAAATTTGCGTTTCTTATTTATTTAGTATATTTTTGAGTATTTTGGATTTCTTTTTTCGCTGATGACTTTCAAATATTGTCTAGAATACGTATTTAAAATTTCAAGTCATTTGGAAATGTATGCAAATTGTCCATTTGGTCTTTGAAATTTCCCAAGGTTCGATGCGGCATTCTTTTGAGTATCTCTTACGGTTTATACGAGATCCTCATGCATATACTTGATTTTGTAACACCCTGTATAATGTATCTATTTGAAAATCACTTTCAAAACTGAATGGGATTATAAAGAAGGGGATAGAGCCCTTACATGAATGGGATTATGTTTTTATAAAACGCTTCTATTGCCAAGGGTTAGGACAAAAGGCTCCGTATTTTCGCTATCAGGCCGAACAAGAATAAATCATTGAAAAACAACAGGCTTCAAAATTTTGACTATAAAAATTCGTTTATTCTTATCACTAAATTCCACAGAGTGTTTTGAATTTTGGCAATGTTTAGGATATATTTCAGCTGCTAGAGATGACGTAACAAACGTTCATCTGTTGAAGTTTATGGTTTTCATGGTGGATGAATCAGCCTATATTTAAAGATTTTTGAAATGGCTCGACAGCATTTCTCTTGTAGAATTTCTCAATAATAGCACTTGCTTCGGTCTCAGAAACGCTACTGGTCATTGGTCCATTTGTCTGAATTGATTGGACCTCTCTACCATATTTCCCTGAGGTCGAAATATGTCGATTTACCGCAATTTATCGTAGTCCAAAATTGCACCGTTTCCGAGATACAGGGTGGTCAAGTTTAAAATTAAAAAACTA
The DNA here is from genome assembly GCA_958502075.1 of Orchestes rusci. Classification (NCBI taxonomy): domain Eukaryota; kingdom Metazoa; phylum Arthropoda; class Insecta; order Coleoptera; family Curculionidae; genus Orchestes; species Orchestes rusci. The sequence goes on from OY293312.1 coordinate 7,551,644, forward strand.
TTTTTCTCATTATTTTGGACACTTTTTCACATATTGCTTTGAAAATTGGTATAAGGGAATTTTGTGATTGCTTTTTTTATCTTTCATTAAAGAAGAAGATTCTCTAGACAATTGAAAGTGAAAAGGGCACTCTTGTTAAAGTTCGCTCAAGTGAGCCGTTTTCGAGATATTTCCATTTAAACTGTTCCATGCCACCTTCTTAACGCTTTATCTCGGAAACGGTGCAATTGCTTATTGAGGTAAGTTGCTTTGAAACGTCTTACCTATTTTGACTTCAGGGTAACATAATATGGTAGCTTTGTGAATAATTTTTAGATACGCTCGCGTAAGGTAGTCGAATATTAGGTATTTTTCGGTGTGGCATGGAACTCTTAAATGAAAATATCTCGAAAACGGCTCACTTGAGCGACTTTGACAAGACTACCAATTCCACTTTTAATTGTCTGGAAAATCATCTTCTTTAATGAAAGATGAATGAAAAAAACTAAATAAATAGTTATGACAGTATAGGGCGCCCTCTAGTGGCCACAGTAAAACGGACCACATAATCGAATTTCTCATACCACAAAACCCTTGAATATCAATTTTCAACGCAATATGTGAAAAAGTGTCAAAAATAATGAGAAAAATAGTTTTTCAATTTTAAACTTGACCACCCTGTATCTCGGAAACGGTGCAATTTTGGACAAAAATAAATTGCGGTAAATCGACATATTCCGATCTCAGAGATATATGGTAGAGTTTTTCACGTACCTTTTAGGGACACCCTGTATAATATTCAAAATCAAAAACATCATGATAACATTATTTATCATAATGTATATTGAAACAAAATGTTCTAAGTCCAAACCTGTAAGCCAATGTTCCTTATAATTTGGCATAGACGCATTCGTCGCTCCTGCAGTCGTGTACGCAATCTTCGTTGTTAAATGCAACGTTTAAAGAACGTGTATACAGCGCTTTAGTTGCATTGGCGCTGGTTTCGCAGCGCTTACCGAGGCGATTTGCTTCTTTGAACACTGAATGACTGTCTAAATTGATATAACCTCAAAACCTTACTTATGTGTAATTCACATCAATAATAATATATTTATCAATTATAGTGATATTGTTCTCGGAATTAGGAAAGAACGATTGAAAGTAAGTATTTTGCAAACCAGATGCTGTTCATTTTATATGATTAGGTACATACACCCAAATATACACAAACATAAGATGTAGCACTATTAATAAAGCTATTTTTTTACAATTTTGAAGAAAATCCTGGTATGTTGTTCAGGAACAACTTTTATATTTACATTTTTTTATGGAACTTTTTCGAAACCCTGCAGGTGGTGTGTAAAAAATTATAACCATAGACCCGGTACAAATAAATTATAAAACATTTGATTAAAACCATGAAAAAAACTTTTTTTCATCTATTCTAGCATCATTCTAGCTTTCTAGATAAATAGTGGTACTTTTTATGTGGTTATAGTACCTGGTGATCGCAAGTCTTTATCTACAAAGATTTTTCAAAATGTTTTAGCATGTTCAAGATAGTTCAGACCACTGAAAATAATAGAATCAAGCTGATAGTGGTTCCTTCTGGCTGGGAAAAAAATGGCGAGTTGTCATGGCCAAAGTTCAAGACAGATAAATTAATTAAAGATCCTAAGTCCGTTCCTGATAATACGTGGTTTAAGATGAGATGCAAGCTAAAGAGGGATTACCTACTTAATCAAGAAATAGCTGATGAAGAACTAGACAGGATGCTGGATAAAGATGAAACAGATCCTGAAGAAAAAATACAGGTTGATCTCAGCAATGTAATTCAAAAGAAGCGAGCACGAGTAATTTTTCCTAACCCACGCAAGAACAGCAATGTTAATGATTTTAACAGCTTCGCTGAATCCTGTTTGGTGAGTTATCTATATCAATGTTCACGAAGTTCAGAAGTACAAATGAGTCATATTTCCTAAGCCTGGGTGAACACAGAAACAGCAAAACTGTTTTATTCAAAAAAGTCTTTGTTTTAGACTGTTTGTCATTTGTGGCTGAAATGAGCTTAGGTATATGAATGTGCCCGCGATTGATTAGTGTGCGGCTGTATGTGCATGTCCATTCAAGTCAAAGACGTTCGTGACTAAAACTGTTTTGCTTTTTCTGTGTGCGGCTGGACTAAGTTGGTTATCATTGTTTTTTAATATTTTCAGGCATCAGATGAATCACCTATTCTAGTAGCACCACCAAAAGAACCTCAACGTGTGATGAATATTATTTCACACAACTTGATCAATAATGATAACGAAAACATCTATTTAGACCAATCGACAGCAAAACATGTATTAATGGAGGGTATCGAGGAAATCGACGTAGTACCACAAAAAGAATATAATATGGTCCTTAAAGACATCACAAACACGAATGGTGACTTAACTACCGAAGAGAAATTAGCTGAAGAAAATGAATCAACGAACAGGGAAGTTTTTGAGTGCGAATCAAATGCCACACTCAATGAAAAATTGGATACAATTTTGGCAAACCAAGCAGTAATAACAAGCAATCAAATAATTATCATGAACAAACTTGAACAATTAGCTACCAAGGAAAACCAAGACATTATAATGAAGGAGTTGGCCAAAATTGAGACGATGATAGAACTAGTTGGTACCCAAACATCATGTGAACATAAGTCCAATAAAACTGATATCAAGCGAACAACCATCAATACAGATATTGAAACCATTCATGATTTAAAGAGTTTATCAGAGCTGGAACAGAAACTTGAAGACAAACAAATTATGGAGGAATATATAACAAAATTAGGCTATATCTGTGGTACCAGTGGCAATGGAAACGGTATCAACAATGCCTATACTTTAGTTGACAGGTTGTTTGACCGTCAATTCATGACTTTGTGTTCCTGGGCAGGTGGTGCCAGGGACAAAAGAGAGAAAATTGCGCTCAAAGTTTTTAAAAACGTCATTAACCTATTTGCTAAAGTTGTGCGGCTGTCCGATGATAAATTCACATTGGCAAACACTGAAGAGTTTTTAAAGAATGTATTAAGAAATTCAACAAGACGAAGTGCATGTAATTTGAGTCGATGTTCATCTGTCAAAAGAAGACCAAAAAAGTTATGTTACCAGGAAAAGGGAAAGGCAGAAAACGTGACAATAGAAATCACAGAAAACGTACAAGCAAACGAAAATGAAGAACTTACAGAACAGCTGGTTACTGAGGGCTTGCACTGCAGTGATGTTGAAGAAAGTGTGGAAACAAATAATGAAGAATTAGTGCAATGATTATTGTGGATGATATTAATAAGTATATGTGGTATGGAAATCAATCTTGAGTTGGCTGTTAGATAAGGAATATCTTATACATTGAAGGCTGTAACCTAATATCTATTTTTTATAACTATAAGTGTTTTTTAATTTATTTTGTCTAGAAGTATATTTTAAGTTTATGATGAAAGGTGTAAATAAAAGCCTTGTTTCTCTTCAAACGCCTTTTATTTCTTGAAAATAAGTATGTATATTGCTAAATACACTGAAAACACTATTAGCATAATGCGTGCATGTCAATTCAACTAATAGTTATTGATTTTACAACACAAATATTACATGTTCAAAATATACTTAATTATTCAACTCTGAGTGTAAAAACAATATCTAGTTATTCTTCTGTATGAATAAACATATTAACAGGATCAAAACCAAAATAGAACAGCGCATTTTTTTAAGCCAGAAAACCATTACATACTTTTAGCGTGCATGAAAATTCACAAAATAATTATAAAAATAATGAGTATATAATATTAAATATACCTATATAATACTTAGGTATATGTATACTTATACTTAATATCCAAAGTTAAATAATGACAACTAATTTTTTCTCAAATTTATTTTGTAATAGATATGTAGATAATTAGCAGTCAAATTATCAAACAATGAGATATGGATATAAAAATTATTATTCTTGTTTATTTTTCATAAGGTGTGCAACAAAGGAAAAAATATGATTTGATTGTTATGGTATACAGCTACTAACTTGCATTTTACATTTTTTATGGAATATGATTTAGGGAGCTCGAAGACTAAATTATTTGTCTTGAATATATCCAGATATGAAGATTTAATGGGTGTTTCAAAAACAGTATCCAGTGTTCTTACAGATGTACCCATAATATATGGAGCGTTATTTTCCTTTTCTACATACTTCATCGCTACAACTTGATTATCATTCGTCAAAAACCACATGTTTCTATTATCTGATGATAGAGAAAATTCATTCAATTCAATTTTGGTGTAATATCCAGAATTAGTTTTGGATTTCAAAATTGGAAAATACGAATTTTTTTTGTCATAATCTATTGTATCATTTTCAGTATCAATAATTTCACTTAATCTTCGCGCAACTTGTGATAATGGCAAATTTCCATTTCTAAGAAGATTTTTTATTTGGTATAACCTATTTTCAAAAGGATACGAGTTAAATGTGGACAAAATACCAAACTTTCTGACCTCATCTACCAAATGTGTTAAATTGTGGACATTACTACTGATATAGTCTTCCCCATAAATATCGCGATAAAGTTCAACATATTGGTTAAGTAAGGCTTCTGCCAAATCCAAAAAATGTTTGTGAGTATCAGATGAACAAATGGTAATTGCACAGAAAAATAGTAAAAAATGTTCGTATACATCTGGGGGCAAAACATCTTTTAGAATAACTACTCCAAGGTAATAAAGAAAACTTCGATATTCCGAACCCTTCCAATAACATAAGACATCCAAACCTCGTACTGATCTGTGAATTTCAGAAGGTAGTTTACATTTTTCTAAAAATAACGAAACCGTAGAAATATCTCTCGCACACCACTTTACCCTGTAGTTGCCAAACCTGCCATCTCTCCATCCTAAAAGACATTTCTTCATAATGCCTAAATCAATGAGGTGTAGTGAGTCGCCAATAGGAAAATCTTCGATCATATCAATCGGCAAAAGTTGGATTGGAGTGTATTCTTTATGGTGTGATCCATATATTCTTTGATGAAAACCAATATTGGTACGCTTCTGGCAGCCTGATCTTGGAAAATATACGGTGTGTGAAATATGTGAATATTCCCCCATGGTCGTGCATTTGAGGCATCCTTGTTTGCCATTGAAATTGCTTACTCCTAAAAAGATAACAACCATATTGCACACAATTGAATATTGATTCCAGAACAAGAAAAATCACTGTAATGCATTCTATTGATACCTACCTTTTATAAATGCTCTCGCTGGTGAGTCGCAAATAAAGCATCTAAGCTTTAAAATTATTCTGCTTCCATTAAATATCAATCCTTCAGTTAGTAGAATTCTTGTCTCTTCAACAAAAGGTTCCAAATAGGCATTTAGATCAGTTGGTTTACCAGCACCGTAGTAGATACCTATGATCATAGGTCTTACATTCGACAGTTCGTGTATATTAAACAATATTGGCCAAAACTCCTTCTTGCTACTTCTAAATATAGGCAAGCCATCCATATTTACCTTGATGGAGATTACTTTGGGTATGTTTTGCAACTTGGAAAGTATCCCTTTTAGACATATTTCCAAACCACGATGCCAATATAAACCGTTTCCCACTTTAGTTATGGTGACAGTTTGATGGGTTTTAAGAAGAGTTCTTGGATCTTGGGGTAGAGTGTTTGGCGAATGTTCATTAAGCACGTTAAATAGTTTTCTCAATGTTGAATGGGGAACGTTGCACGATACTGCCCAGGTCCTTATTCTTTCTCTAAAAAGGGCATTTTTTTCCATTTGGTCAAGACACTGATGATGACCATCATCATCATCATTTTCTAATTCTAGCATCCAGTCATTATTGATTATGTCTGATTCTTCCTCATCACCTAATTCTGTTTTCTCTGTTTCATTGAACGTTGACGAGTTCTGATGGTGAATATCACACTCGTCAGGGGTAGATTCAACATAATTTAAAGAGTTATCGATATTTGATTTTGCATCATCATTTGTGGAAGTAGTTTTATCATAAGCATTATTACTAATAATACTATAAGTTTTAATATCCGAATTTTGCTGAATCATTTGGTAAATGTTTTTTACCTTTCTGCGAAATGCACCCGTTCGTTTTACTTTCTTCCAATAATCTTTTCTTGAAAACGACATTTTTGAGACACTTTTTCTGTGCCACACTTGCTTTGTTCTTGTCTTTATATGTAAAATCTTTTAGGTTAAGTTTTGAGTGCCCAGCTTAACCGTACTGTAAAGATTGCTTTGTAGACCTTTTGACAAGTTTGCTTACTTAAACGCTGTGAACTAAAAGCTTTGAAAAACACTTTTATAAAATAGTTTTCTAAAGGCATCTTTGGAACTAGAAATGTATAGGAAGAGACTGAATTGTGATTTATAAAGGTCGTACAAAGTTGTTTTATTAGAGTGCTCAATAAACTCCTTATAAAACAGTTATGTACGTGAATCAAACCAGGTCATTTAGTTTTACGCACTGAACAGACGTGTAGCAGTCGTATACGTAGTTAAATAGTGGTAGCATAAACGTTTATAGAACAATTTGAAAACTAATTTATAAACGTTCTATAAATTAGCTAATAGAACGTTCTAAGAACTATATTATAGAATAAATTAGTTGCACACAGCAAAATAGTAATACCTGACACGATAACACAGCAAATTTACTATTTTTAAGCACTTATACAACCTTTAAAAGACTTTTCCGTTCTAAAAGAAAAAAATAATACAGCTACTTTGCTAGTTGGACAGTATTTGAGGTTTCCCATTATGTCGTCGTAGAGTCATCGCAAAAGTTTCTAACCAGAATCCCTTTCTCTTTTTAATTGATCAATTATTAGCTTCAAAATTATTATAACCTGCATTGTGAAAATTATAGATTGTCGTCTAAATTCGAAAATTTCAACATAACGGTCGCGTTCATAAGACGGAACAGTTGTGGAACTGGCCGCTCTTTCTTATAATAAAGCGCTAATTTGGTAGCAGGTGACCATGTGTTCAAGCGAACTGGTAGCAGATTTGAGACCGCTTCCCATGGGAACATATTGAATCTAACAACGACCTAATATATTCGACGTCGTTGGAATCTAATGACAGACGTTCGTAAGACTCAACAGTTACCAATTGAGCGCTCCCGGAGCGTAGCGGTGTTTTCCGTCTTATGAACGCAACCAATGAATATTATTGTCAAAACGTGACATTTGTCAAAATTTACGGCGAACGGCGAACGACTTTGACGTCCAGTTAATTCAAGACATACGTGAAATTTTTGTAAATGTTTGAGAGACAGACGGGGAAGTATGACGTAGCAGCTGAATAGCATTGCATAGCAAACTATAGGTGTTCCTTTTGTTTTCCCTATAGGATTCTTTATGCGCGCAGCGTAACCCACGCACGATACACCTGAACAGTGAACACACGGTATGTCGAAAACCTCGAGAATGAAATGCGAAGTGACACAGTTTCGATAGTTACCATAATAATATGCGGATCGTAGCTTTTTATGGTTATTCTCATAAGAAGTTGTTTTTGTTTCGAAACGTAGCTTTGTATCGTTATTATATTAATTTATTCCTTCGCACATTTGAACTGAACTTTTCCGGGCGGGTGCGTTTATACTTCGCCAAATTTTCAAGAATACCATTTTCATCATCGGCATCGTACAGTCTACAGCTTTGAGCTTAGATCATATATTTATATGATATGGGGTCCACAGTGGTGCTATTTTTATTTAGACTCACGACTCACTGAGGTACAGTCTAGAACACAGAACACAATATACAAAGTTTAGAAGACAAACTGACGTATGCAATTTTACGGAACAATGCGCCACGGAATGAAGTGGATGCGAATCGAACCATCAGACTTGGATAATGTATTATTGAAGATTTCTGTGATATATTATACAGTTCCCTTTACATAAAAGCACTGACATTGACTTTGACGTTGAAAATGTCTTTATTTATTGAATAATGACAAAAACTTGGAAAGATGTAGTTTTTTCGGTTTTTCTTGAATGTCCAGAAAGATGTAGTTTTTTCGATTTTTCTAGAATATTCTGGGCGAATCCCATTTGTTCTTCTGGTAGAAATTTTTTTGCCATCGTGACTTTCCTTATTTTTTGGAGGATGCATTTCTCCGGAACCAGAGAGAAAATAATTAGTTTCTCTCTGTCCGGAACTTTTCCGATGGCGGCTGGAACATTGATGAGCCTCTAGTATTCCGGGTTGTATTCTGCGTTCTTATAGGTTTTTTGATGAGGAATACCAGGGCATTTTTTCACTTAGAGAGGAATCAAAGCATGAAAGACAACATGAAGATAAAGGGTGACCTTCAAATTACTTCATCTATCATCATGACAAGCTAATAAGCTGTCATGTGGCATACAGTGACTATATGTGGCATTCCACATACCGCCATCTTTTCGAGATCTAACGAACTTCAGGCACATTAGCGCCTCTCCGTGGATGCGAATCAAAGCTTTCACTTAGGACCCGCCCTCCATTTACGTTTTTGTTCTAAACTTTGTATATGTGTTCTGTGGTCTAGAACGATGTGACGCCATATATACTTATTATAATACGTATATGTGTGACGCCCTGACGCGAACTTCATCAGGCTTTTCTGGTTGGACCGCTGAAAAAACTATTGTAACTGGTTTAGTGTAGTTTTGTTTTCGACTTTTTCTTCGTTAGTCTTTCTGTTGTTGACAATCACATGTGTTTATTGAAGTCTAAACGAAAGAAACTAATGTCTGCAAACTGTTATTGTTAAGTAGCTGGCTTCACTCCCTAGTGTGGCAGCAACATTTACTCTAATTTTTTCAAACTTTTCTCCGAAATAACAGTATTCAAAACATTTTGTTGAAACAAAATCTCTATTGCGGTAAACATAAACATCATTGTGATGAGTATGCACAATGTCAAAAAAGTTTTATTGCAACCCCTCGTGCAAACCTAAATTCAATATTCTAACACGGTAGGTACCTTCATAATTGGAGAAATATTAGGTCTGTCGTGGAACAATCACAAACCAGTCAGCGTTTATCGATTGGTCAATGTCAGTCATAGGCAGAAATAGTTTGCAAAATGCAAAAGCTGATTGGCTCTGACAGGTTTGTGATCGTTCTACGAACAGACCTATTCTAGAGTAGACCGGGGATGTTTGATAGGTGAATGCTGATGTTAAAAGCCCTGCATGCGAAAATTTTTGAAGACGCATTCACCATGATAATAATATGAGAATAGCCTCTTGCCTTTGATTTAGTTCAGGCCCCTATTTTCGATTCTCACTTCGCCTGAATCGAGTGCCCGTGTTGTACAAAACCAATGTAGTTCACCGGTGATCTATCATATCACACATTCGAAAATATTTATTTTGTGATGCCAAGCACTCCTCATGCCGCTATAAGCACATTAAAGCTGTAGTTTAAAACAAAAATTAAGGACAATATTAATTTGTTAGACTGACCGTTTGTCAACGACTGTCTTCTGAGTGTAGAATTAGCAAATTCGGAAATATGCCTCTTGCACCTTTTGTTGTGTTTGCACGTGTATATTGAATACATAACTGGATTATTTGCATCAATTGGTATGCTGGTTCCGGCTTTAAAACTAAATATGGAATCCAGGTACGGATCAAACTCTTAGCGACTAATACATAGAAAATAGTATTATGTATTCATTACAAAATATATTATTGCTTTCATAAAACTACAATCAATACAATCAGCTTGAAGCGGTGTGAAAAATTGTTTCCTCCTTTATACTCTTTACAGACAGATACTATTAAAAATAATGTACACAATTTTATCATATTATTATTCGTCATCTAGAAACAATTTATATTTATAAAAGATCAATGAATAAATCCTATATTTTATTGAATATAATGGGTAAGTTGGATTAATTACTATACGTTTTCATGTAGAACTCATCAGTTCGGATTGAATACTGTTTTGGTATTGAAACTAAAATCTCAAAGCTATTGTTTTCAATTCAGATTTGAACACAAAAATTTCTTTTCAAATTTTATGATTGAGGAGTTTGAGATATTCTTTGCTCAGAAAATCCTCTACTGACTGTGAATAGAACGTAAACAGACAAAACTGACAGTAAAAGTTGACAAAAATGTCACACTGGAATCGATTTGAATACTGCATAAAAACGTTGGTAAATCTTCATGAAATTGAATCTTTGTATATGAGTCTAAGAAGATATATTTTCAAATCAACACAACTCACAGGTCAGCATACAATTTATAAAACACATCGTATAACAATTTATTTATTTAAAGATAATTGGAGCATAACATTTTAACAATACTTCCTTTTTATGTAATTTCAATTCTCTCTTTTTGTGTTTAAAAGAATTATCCTATATTAGGGGCGTTCGAGTTTACGCTCCAAACAGTCCAAACACTCCGAGCACGAAAATTGTCCATTTAAGCGTGCACAATTTTTCGTGCTCGGAGTGTTTAGAGCGTGAACTCGGACTCACCAATTATTCCGCGAATGAACTTCTATCACAATTATTAATTATTACGTTTAATCTTTAATCCGTCACTTGGATTGTCAACACTTTTCAATATTATTTGCGATGATTCAAACATGCAGAGTGTCAATTTCAAAACGAACGCTAGCATTTAATTGTGCCCAGATTCCCAGACCAATGAGAGTATGAAAATTTCACGAGACACCTCATCACGTCAATTTGAATATCAAGGAAAACAACTTTTGAGGTACCTGTTGTTTTTCTGGATTCAACCCATGCACCCTCTAAAATTTCAAGTAGCAGGACCTACTTAGGTATTTCGTTGCATCACTTTTTTGCAAAATGGAAGTTCCTAACCTCACAATTGCTTTCCAACAAACAGAGTTCATTTATTCCTTGAACTGATTATTTCGTCAAATTTCCATACTCATAATATCATGAAGTTCATGGAATAATTATATTATTCTTCTTTCCTGTTATGGCTTTGCTTCTAGGCAATTGCCAGCTCGATTTCGTAGAGATCACCAATTATATAATTATGTTCGTTTAAAAACAATTGTGAGGTTATGTACTTCAATTTGGAAAAAAAGTGATGTAACCATATAGATATATACCTAAAATTATTATAGGTATATGGATGTAACTTCTTAAGAATAACATGAAAATTTCAAAATTCGCGAAATAAGTGGGGGTTGCTATTTGTAAATTTCAGAGGGTGGGCGTGAGAGGGTTCGAGTGTTTGAATCCAGAAAAAACAATAGATACCTCAAAAGTTAATTGTCTCCCTTGGCCCTTGATATCTAAATTGACGTGTTCGCCAAATTTTCATACAATCATTGGTCTGGGCACAATTAAATGCTGTTGTGTTTTCAATAATTGACGCGCCCTCTGTATATGGGATGGTATCGTCACAGCTTAAAGTTACTCTGTGTTTCTGGGCACGATTTTCTTCGCCTGCCGGCAGCAGGCAATGGACAATATAATTTGCACAGTTTCTGGAAATATGGAAAATATTAGGATTATTAAATAATAATTAAATCAATATTTATTATTGTATTTTGTATTTTTTGTATTGTATTATTGATAAATCTACGGCCTTTATAATTGATATCGCAATCAATTAATAATATCATCCAATATAACATATCGACACCTCATTGGCCAAATGACGTAAGCCACAAAAAGTAAAATTTTCAGGAGGACGAAAAAACCTTACTCCATGCAAATAATCAGCATTCATATTTTTCAGGTTTTTATATCTTTATGCATTGTTGTGGGTTACGTCCCTTGAACTACTCATGCGAAAACTCATGTATTTTTCATTTAGGGATCCAATTCTGGGATTAACCCATTTTCAGCAATTTTGTGGGTTACGACTTTTGGCCTATCAGGTGTCGATATGATGACGTCACACGTACGATCTATCATTTATCTCTGTCTATCTGGCGAGTGAGAGAGGATTGCTTTAACACCCTTCCTTCTTCGATTATGTGGCAAAATTCACGTTCTCTTTTTTATTTTCATTTTTTTTTTGCTGATCGACCTTTAAATATTGGGTAAAAAACGTATATAGATTTTCAAGTCATTTGAAAATGTACCTACCTATGAAATTTTTCATTCATTTTCAACTTTGTTGACATCGCAATCAATTTGTATTTGGTGAGCCTTTATTCTTTATTATATTATTATTTAAGAATAATCGACTAATTTATTGTCTTTTATAGCATAAACTGAATGTAGCAATAAGGCCTGCTCGGCTTTAAAAATAGGGTTGTGATAAACTGAACAGTTTAATACATTATGTCAAGTATAATCTCACAAGTGGTCAGTATAATATTGTAAAAGACTCAGTATTTCTGTTAAAAATGATAAGTAAAAATTGAATTTTTGAGCAGTAAAAGTACTATTTGGCCTGTATTTCTATGTTCACTATTGATACTAATGGTCAGTAAAAATTTATGAAATGTCAGTATGACTTAGCTGGTATAACTCTACAAATGTACAGTAAGAAATAATAAATGGCCAGTATGCAACAGTCAGTAATAGTTTTAACTAACTCAAACTAACCCAAACTTGATACACATAATACCAATACAGAACACGTCCATCATGATATATAATAATAATTGTAATGTTAATCTAGTGCTAACCAACGAGCCGCTGCATATTTATTGTCAATTTCGATCAACAACATGAACAAACCCAAACTTGATCTACATAAAACCAATACACAACATGTCAATTATAATATACAATAATAATTGTAATGTTAACCTAGTGCTAACCAACAAGCCGCTGCATATTTTTCATCAATTTCTATTACCAACACAACCTAACCCAAACAAAATCCGCCTCTCAAAAGAACCTATCTGACTACTTCATCATGACATTAAGGCAGAGTGGTTTCTCTTTACCAAGTTGTGTTTCGTTCCGTTGTAAAATTTTTTGTATTTATACGAAATAAAATATATGACCAACCATTCATTATTTCACTGTCGCTTTATTAATTTTATGGACTGTCCATTATTTTCACCAGGCATTTACTAATTTATCTGATCGTTTTTTTATGATACTGACTCTTGATTATTTATATCTACCATTTATTATTTTTACTGACCACTCCTTTATGTTACTGACCCTTCATTATTTTTACTGACCATTTCTTTATATTACTAGCCGTTAATTATTTCAACCGACCATTTATTATTATACTGACCATTTATTATTTTTACTGACCTCTTCTTTATGTTACTGACCCTTCATTATTTCAACCGACCATTTATTATCATACTGACCAAGGAGAATAAAATAATGGCAAAAAGTACTGTTCATAAAATTGAAATACTGACCATTTAATTTGTTGCCTTAAAAATATAATATATGTATATGATCTTTATTTCTGAAAAAGGTGTAGGTATAGTATATCTCGGACACGTTACTTATAAAACCTTTTTTACTGATATTTGGTTCAGGAATGCGTCTTGGAAATTACGGCACATCAAGTAACACACACCCCTTAAACTGATGAAAAAAATAAGTGGAAGGCAACAAGGAATAAGCATTGTTGAAAAGTCATATGCCTATTTTTGATTTCAAAAATAAATCTAAGGTGCTACTCTACCTACAAGTTTATATAATTACATACTTCTATCAATCCACCAGTTTGATTCCTAAACCATCTAGGTAGGTATGCCTAAAACCATACCGGCCGGTCTTGATATAAAACCAAAACGAGTACCTAGTCCAAAGTCCAACAGTCCAATCTTTCACAGATTCACACTCTTTTCTCTTCTACAAACATTATGAATATAAAATGTACATTTCATTAACATTAGTTATGCTAATTCAATGATGGAATCATACATATGCTGTGACTTGCTGTGGAGACATATAAGACATCGAGAATGACATCAACTTTTAAATATATCAGATACCTACGAACAGAAAACAGCCATCTATCCATACCAAGGAATCACAAAACATAAATAAAAGAAAAAAAAACCTAAGAACCTGCTCGTGTGAAATGAATGTGTCAAATGGTTATCTGCATAGATAAAAAATATATAGTTATCTGGAAAGTGCATGACAACATGAATCGCGCCAATGCCTGAGAAAAACCTATGCATAATTTGACAACAGAACGCGAGTAACGCGATGACGTAGATATGTTTCGCACAAATAGCACACATGCATTTTCGTACAAATGCCACCACGCGCAATTGACACATACCGGATTTCGGAACGCAAGAGAAAAATGCAAACAACCGGCAACATGAGTAGAACATTTGCTCGTTAGTACATTTGCCGGTTAGGACAAGTGCCGGACTCCCTATAATTTTTGGGTATTTTGGAAAAATTCTTTTTTGTGTAGAATTCGTATATAAAATTTCAAGTCATTTGAAAATGTATGCAAATTGTCCATTATAGGGATACCTTCACTAACATCCTTGTCAAACCACAACATTTCGGAAGCAAAGTCTGTGGAGTAATGTGACGAAAGGAGCAAAAAGGTTACTCTCTTGACTGTGCGTTGTCCTATGGCTGGCTGAAGTGGCAGAGGTGACGAAGTGTGCGGCTTTGACTGCTGCGCTCGGCTCGATGACACCCACCTACACGAGACCAACACAAACATGTTCGATTGTTCGGACGTATATGATCCTCGCGAGAATGTTGGGTTCGAAGGTGGGCTCGTGACGAGCCCGACATGCTCAACGTCTGTGGGGGTTTAAGAGAAGTGCCAAAAACTATTATGCCTGAAGGCTTTGTTTGAAGGTCTTGCGTAAGCCTGGGAGCTCCGAGCGGGTCCAGGGCACCTACGGAATGCATTTCAAAGCGGCCTCCAGTGTGCCCGCGCGGTGCATCCTCCCCACCATGCTGTTGGCGCGTGGATGATAAGGCGAATAGTGCGCATATGCTTGGCATAGCTGCACCACCAGCTTGACCGTCAGGTAGGGTCGAAAAGTGATATCATGCTTAACGTAGTACAGTGGACGACCATCGATGTCCAGCTTGTGGAACTTGTAGCGAGGGCGGCAGCTGGACGTCCAATGATGGAACTGATGGTAGTGTAGTTCGGTGTGGTATGCAGGCAGAGAGACCACTTCCTCTCGAGAGAGGGCGCGTACCCAAAGGGAACGTCAAACTGAACGATGAAGTCCAAGTATATATCTGCATTATCTTGGCGATGTATTATTCGCAAGCTGTGAAAAGGGCGTATGTGAGGGGCCGGTAATCGGTGTATATCGTCAAGATCCGCTGAACTTGCTTGATGACATCGACCATGGCGAGGAGCTCCCTGTCGTAGGTGGAGTGGCGTTGCTGAGGTGTGAAGAGTCGACTGGCTTCGGGTAGCCCAAGATGGGCTGGACTTTGTGCTTGAGCGGGCAGAAACCACTGACTGAGACATAGTAGCCTGCGAAAATTGTCTCAGCGATCTGGCATTTGTCTCAATTGACGCTGGGGCGTGCGTCACGCAGGCGCAGATGTTACTGATGGATGTCGTTATTTGACGAAACGACGATTGTCATCCTGGTAAACACGAACGAAGTCCAGCTTCCGCAAGACATGGTTAATGGTCCGCTGCATGGTCTGTGCTGCGTTGCTAATGCCGAAAGAATCCCTATGAACTCGCAGAGGCCGAAAGGTGTCATGACGGCAAACTTCTGAACATCCTCGAGAGGCAAAATGCCCTATGAAGGGCGATGACGCTGAAAATGTTACATTAAGAATCCTGGAGTAGGTCTCCGATGATCGGCAGCGGTCGGTCTGGTCGAGGGCAGGTGTTCAACTGGCGGTAGTCACCAAGTGCCGCGCAAACCACCCCCTACTTGGGGCACCATAGTTAGGAATCAGCTGGGCCACTGGCTTGAAAATGGACGGATGACGTCACGATCGAGCACGGAATCGAATTCCTTCTGCAAGGCGCTTACCGTTGAGCCGACGAGAACGTGCAAAAACTGGATGACCGTGCGTAACGATCCGATGCTGGACTGGCAGGTCACTCAAGGTTGCCATTTCTCCAAGTGGTAGCACGACCGGGGTGAATTCTTCCAAAAGTTGTATGAATTAGTTCAAGAAGTATGACCGGAGAATACGGACATTATACACCTACCGTCCGCCATTCACCGCTAACGTTGGTTTAAAATGCTATACAATAAATCTTAAGGCTCAGAGTCCCGCGAGCTTTTGAGTGGCCTGAAAGTGGTTCAGAAATACACGTTTTTCTAAAACATCTGTTGACGTTTCCGGAAAGTTTTTTTTTCTAGTTATAGATAAAGCTTTGATTGATGTCCCATACCTCATAGAAAGTTATAAAATTATTGATCAGAAATATTGAAGATTTTTTGCTCAAAGTTGATCAACTCCAACTATCATTTTCTCAACTTTGTACTTATTTTATCTGCTAGAAATAAAGTATAGGACGTGTATTGAACATTTGGTGAAAGTCTAAAAAAAATCTTATCAGCTGTTTAGCTTGGATCTTGTCTTATGATATCAGGACCGGTTTGTGTTTTTTAATGGACTTGGAAAATTGATGCTTTTGGGATGGTCAATATAAGATAATACGATTAAAATTCAGTTTAGTTCACATAACGCTGAGCCGTTTTGAATCCGAAGTACCTAGTTTTCGGTGAAAATGCTCCGATATTTAATTTTCAGAAAGTACCTACTTGAATTAAGAAATATTGTATCAAAGTATAATGATCAAAGTACGAGATAATAAAATATAATAAGGATTTTTTGTTGATTTGTGATACAAGACTATCAGCATTGATTTCCCTAACTGATGTTGATAATGAAAACAAAACTTTCATTATTTTTTATTATAAGAAGAGTTTTTATTATTAGAAGACTTACTTTTTTTGCCAAAGAATTTTGAACATTCTGAACAATATCTCTATACTAGGCGTGGCTAAAAAAATCATGCATGTCTTATATTATTTCATTTTTAAATGGGATGCCATTATTTCTTATATACTTCTAAAGAATGTTTTAACAAAGGTTTTGGTGATTTTTAGGTTGAGCAAATTTAAAAAAAAAATGATTCAGTGAGATTATTTCCGCATTATATCATTTTTGCTTAAATCAGGTTTGTATCTAGGTTTTATATGAAACGTAATTTGGAAACTGACAAAAACTAATGTGATGAACTTATTAACTTATGTCTCCATAGTTTCGTTATGTTTCAATGGATTATTTGTTGTGATTAGGTTTATTATTATAGTAGAGGTTCTATGAGGGGGGAGAGTATAGTAGATGTGTTTTCAATTTAGTGAAGTTATGTCCGCATAATCATGCTATTTCTCAATGAATTTGATTAAAATTTGCTATATAGGTACGTTCTATTTGAGTCTGGTTTGAATTTAGTGAGGTTATGTTCGCATAATGTCGTTATCTTCTGAAGGATTTTGTTCAAATTCGGTTTGAAGGTTCTATTGGGAATTCAATTGAGAACTTGAAGAGAAATGATTACCTATAAGAGAAGTCATGTTTGCATAATTTTTTCATGTACAGCAACATCATATAGTTTTGTTACTTTCAAACGCATTTTGTTAAAATTATAATGTATGTAGGTTCCATGAGTCATGAGGGATATAGCGGAAAATTGATACTCTTTTGAGATGGTCGATATAGGAGTTTATGAATATAATATCTAGTTTCGTCCACAGAACACGAACATTTGTTTTTTTTCCGAATAATTTTAAAAATGTTAAATAAATTTTCTTGGCGTAGACATGGCTAAGAAAACTATGCAGGTCTTGTATTGTATTTTAAAATAAAATAAAATGCTATTAGGTACTTATAGATACTTATTATACCTACAGGATGACTTAACAAGGGTAAATAGTCTATAATAATGCTATTAATCCAGAGGATAATAAGTTTCCGAGGGATTAATAACCATTATTGCGAGTAGTAGGTATACTCTACTTTATTTACGACTAGATTATTTATTTGAGATTTCAATTTTCATCAATCTCAATACAAAAATACATTAAGACTTGATTTGCGTTAAACACCGACACCATATAAAAGTGAATATATTATAATGATATTTTTAACCACTTTTCCAGGACTGTGTACCCTATGTTTTCAAGCTAACACCAACAGTCATCGAGAAACCCAAGATTGATCAAATTGAAATGATTTCTGAACATTCGTAAATTTCTGAAAATTACTTTGAAATCGATACGATTCAAACAAAAAAATAATTGGTACTTATACCTATTTTGGAGATTCACTCATCCACCAATAAGTTTCTCTCTTATGGACACTGATGACTATATCTCCAAACTACATTTGAAGTATTTATTTGAAAAGCAATAATTAAGAGATGTCCAAAAATCTTGGGAAATGGAAAACACTGATTAACGTACTTCTAATAGTGTATATTATTCAAGCGGATTTTGGAATTCTGAAGAAATATATCAAACTTTCAAACAGTTTGGTTGTGAATTATTGTTTTTCGAAAACATATAACAACCGTAAAAAATTCACCAAAACTATAACTGTATCAAAGCATGCGGTTTCAGCCGAACCACTGCTGCCTCTACATTACATCATTTGATGAATGGAATGTGTACAACATAAGGACCCCACAGACCAGCATACATGTGTGTCATGCAGCTTGTCATTCATGTATGACACGCATGTATGACAAACGGGTTTACCCACAGATTATCAAACTTGCTTGTCATACAAATCAGTTCGAGAGTGCACGATGAGCGGTGAAGACGAATTTGTTTCATTGGCAGCGGCGTTCGCAGTTATAATAAGAAACAAAGAAATAAGTTATTGCGAAAGCAAAAAGTTTGAACAAAATGGGTGAAAGAATGGCTTTTGAAACGCTCACAATATACACATACTAATCTTCTTGAATAAGTTTTTTGGGAAGCGTCCGGCTCAACTTCTTTCAATTTGTTTAATAAAAGTGCATAAGCAGCATCTTTCTATCCATCTTTATAGTCCCTACTTTTAATTTTCCTTTAACAAGGACGGCTCTTGTATATCTCAATAAAATCTGCCATGAAAACCTTTGTAAAATTTCTTCCTTCAGACATTGTTAAATCAGCACTGAACAACGAGACACTGACCGCAAAAATGTGCGTGAATGAAGTGTGCAGTCAGCCACACACTAACAAACATGTATGAAGGTCAGGCTTGCGGCATGATGTTTTCCTGATGATTCGGAATACTTGCGCGACACACATGTATGCGGTATTTCGGCCACAGACTGGCAAACATATGTCATACTTGCTCGTCACGCATGTATGCCGGTCTGTGGGGGCCTATATAGACTAAAAATGTAGACTTGCTTTATGTGAAATTGCCTAAAGTCGATGTTTCAAAAAAATGGACATCTTTTGTTTCACCAATAAATACTTTATTTATTCTATCCATTTTACTTGTTTGGGTGATATTTAATTTTTCTCCAGGAAAATAAAACACGAAATCAATAATTATAATAATTTACTTGTACAACTAAATGGCTTTACACGGAATTATTAGGAGTTTCTATAAAATTCTTCTCAATCCATTTGACACATTCTAGATCGCGTGGATCAATATTTTCCACTGCACCTGGAAAAATCATTTAAACAATGGACAGACTGTAAAAAACAATACGCACCATGTTCACAGGACATTTCTCCAAATCTCTGAATTTCCCTATAGTACTTTCCCATTTCATCCTGCAATTAAAATTGAAAATCACTCTGAAATGGCCTTGAAGTACTCCCTCACAATTAAAGTTTTAGGTGCAATACAAACAACATTTTCCATGACATCAACCATTGCCAAGAAAATCGACATCAAAGCCAGAGACTTTTTTTCGGCATGTTGCACAAAACGGAACAAAACATCACAGTTTACTTGCCTCGTCTGATATAACAAGCCGGCGTTTCGGCCTAGAAACTGCACATCCGCTTGAGGCAATGCCTAAAAATGTTAATTCAATTCAATCAAAAATTCATCCATAAAAAATGCACAGACTTTGAAATTTTTGAAAATTTTCGTCCACATCACCTCGGTATAATTCACCAGGTATAGCCCGGGTAGTTCGGCGGTATTGAATAGAATCCAGTCGGTGTTGTTAGGCTTGTCTAGTCTGGCTTGAGTTGATCACATTTAATTTACAGTTGATTGAATCAATTAGAATTACCTTCATTAACATCCTTGTCTAACCACAACATTCCGGAAGCATTGGTCGTTTTATAGGAAATCGGTATAGTCCATCGTTGGCTTCCATTGTTACTAGACTGTCTTACCAAATAACCCTTCTCATCCTCCTCAACACTAATCAACGGATATCCAGGTTGGTAGATGAAGCTTTCCATGTAGGACCTCAGCAACATTTTAGCAGAAACCACCCCTTCCAGTTCTGTGATCAAATCGTTAGTTGTAGCTGTCTTGTAAGAGTATTTTTTCAAAAAACTTTGAAGAGCCCTTTGGAATGGAGCTTGGCCGATTGTGGACTCGATGGATTTGATAATGTAGACTGACTAAAACTTGAAATGTGTTTATTGGTCTTTGTTACAGGGGATGTTACCTTCATGTAAAGGACATTGTTGAACCTTTGTTCGATATCCTCTGATGTTCTGAGATATTCCACAATGCTGGGCATTTCCTCATCATGAATGCCCAGAGCTTGGTATATGGTCAGGTAAGTGTCCATTGAGTACTTCTTTTCCTCGTTCAAAATCTTGTAAGCCATAAAACTAGCAAAACCTTCTTGCAGCCACAAATCGTCCCACCAGTCGTTGGTAACTGAAAAAATAAACAAAATCCTCTGTGGTATAGTTGCCCCTCATTACCTAAATTGCCAAACCAATAGTGTCCGTACTCATGGAAAATCACAGATTTTATCTGAAACTCGTCATAAAGGTCCATGTTCTGCGACAGAAGACCTTTTCTGAATTGGATCAATCCCCAGGTTTCTGTAGCGGCGACTTTTTTGTCGCACTCAATCATATCTAGGGGGAGCATTAAGAGGTAACTCTGAATTTACTCACCCAACTTGGGCAAAGGATACTCAATTCCTGTATAATTCGTGAACCATTGAATGGCCTTTTTGGCAGTTAGCACCGCCAGTTCGTTGTTTTCTTTACTAGCATTTGCACAGTACACTCTGATGGGTATGGATCTGTTGTTGATTTCCAAGTGATCTTCATAATAAGAAAAATCTGTTATGACCAGAGATAGGAGGTATGTGGACATTTTCAGACTTGTTTGGAAGATATAGAGAACTCCTTCAGAGGTGGGGTAGTGGGCCTACAACGACCCATCGTTTATGTTGCAGCAACAACAAATAACGTACAATTTCAGGCATGTTGGATATAGCTCTGTAAGTACCATTGGGGGCTACCAACTTCACACTAAACCTAGCCTTGAACCCTGGTTCATCAAAACAAGGGAAAGCCCGTCTGGCACTTGTAGGCTCGAACTCATTGATCACCATCAATCTACAAGCTCTTCATAAACCAAACTTCACAAACCTTCTGACTCACTCTTCATTATTGATCCTCCGCAACCCAAAACTATCGCCCATGAGGCCGTGGAACTCCATGTACACCACATGCTCTCCCGGTTGCAATTCTTCATCCAAGTAGACCTCAATTTGCTCATCATCACCCTCTTTCACTTGAGCTGGTTGTTGGTTGATGAGGGTTTTGGTGATGGTAAGATTGACGCTGTGTAGAGTGAAGGAGGTTTTATGGGAGTGACTGTGAAGGGTTATGGTAACTTCTCCTGAGAAGTTGTAGGAGTCCATGTGGGGGTGTAGTTTGAGGGAGTAGTGATTAGGGTGTACGTCATGGGGGAGGCGAAAGGAGGCTGGTCTATGGTTATTTATAGATTTCTAGGTAAAAGTGCTCACCGTGGGCGGCATGGATAATCACGAGAACTCCAACAAACAACATCCTGGCTGGAGCAGTATCAAACCACAACTGATTCATTAATTAAACTACGTCACCCTGAGATGGAATATTTATTATTTGACCGACTGATGCCTGATTTTGCCTGAATAAAATCAAGCAACTGAATAGAGTCAATCAATTTTGATTAAATTGATTGAACTTTATGGATACTCATTGATTGACTGTACATTTTTGGGGTCTATACTGTCTGATTTTGTGTGTTGGACAATTTCCAAAAAAAAACTTATTTCACTTTGGATTGAATTGTTTGGCTTTTTATTTCATTTTTCAATATCCTTCAATTTTATTTCAACAATATTGTTATTATCATATATAGGAACATATTTGATTTGATCTTTTTCACTTTAGTTTTTTTAATTTCAAAATGTTCAGTTTTTTTAGTGTTTCTTTTATCGCTGCTATGTATATTCCCATGAAATATTCGTTGAAATTAATTTTTATTTTTTTTTCACGTGTTTAATAGTCGCTCATTCTTCTGTTTTAAATAATTTTTGAGTTTTTTTTTAAATTCTGAAATTTCGCTTTCTTGATAACAATTTTATTCTTATCTTTTTTTTATAAATAATCATCACTCTTGAGAGTTGTTTCATAGCTGGTTTTGTTCACTTTTAACAGACCCGTTTTAGGACTTCTTTTTATGTTTTTCATAATATTGGTCATAATATTATGTTGAGAGTTTCCTTTTACATTAATAATTTTTTTCGTTGTATTTTTTTTCTTTCACATTTTCTACTTCATTATCATTCCTTTTTTCGTATGTACCTCATTTTTGGATTTAATAATATAATGTTCTAGGTTTATATCTATTCTATTTTTTCAAATTTGACATTTCATCATTTTTTTATGAATCTTATTGCAACGTCTGATCTTTTGCTCTTTACTCGTGATGATGTCAGTGAAAAGTGTCGAAAAGTTGGCTTCGTAATTTGTCGTTATACATTTTTCCACACTTTAATGTTTTTAGCTATTTATTATTTCTGTTTTTAATCAGAATTAACTTATGTATGAAGGTCATATCACCTCAGTTGTTGAAACAATCATTATTCGGTTAGTAATCTGAGTTATAGTTTTTATTTCTCCTATTTTTTTAAATGTTTGGCATTTATTCTTTGTTTTTTCATACATTCTGATCTCACTTCCGATCTTTTGCTTTTTTATTCGTGAGGATATCTGGTAGTTCTTCTGGTGTTTCTTTTATCGCTGCTATATTCCCATGAAATATTCGCTGGAATTATTATTTTTTTTTCACTTTTTTAATAGTCGCTCATTCTTCTGTTTTAAATCATAATTTTTGAGTTTTTTTTATAATTCTGAAATTTCGCTTTCTTGATAACAATTTTATTCTTATCTTTTTTTTTTATTAATAATTATCACTCTTAAGAGTTGTTTATCATTTTAGTTCTTTATAAATCTCCTATTTCCGTACTGTTTGATTCATAGCTGGTTTTGTTCACTTTTAACAGACCCGTTTTAGGACTTCTTTTTACGTTTTTCATAATATTGGTCATAATATTATGTTGAGAGTTTCCTTCTACATTAATAATTTTTTTCGTTGTATTTTTCTTCTTTCACATTTTCTACTTCATTATCATTCCTTTTTTTCGTATGTACCTCATTTTTGGATTTAATAATATAATGTTCTAGGTTCATATTTGTTCTATTTTTTCAAATTTGACATTTCATTATTTTTCATGAATCTTATTGCAACGTCTGATCTTTTGCTCTTTACTCGTGATGATGTCAGTGAAAAGTGTCGAAACGTTGGCTTCGTTATTTGTCGTTATACATTTCTCCACACTTTTTTTTTTCAGCTATTATTCCTGTTTTTAATCAGAATTAACTTATGTATGAAGGTCATATCACCTCAGTTGTTGAAACAATCATTATTTAGTAAGTAGACTGAGTTTTTATTTCTTCTATTTTTTTTTAAATGTTTGGCATTTATTCTTTGTTTTTTCATGCATTCTGATCTCACTTCCGATCTTTTGCTTTTTTATTCGTGAGGATATTTGGTATACATTTTTCCAAATGTTAAGTTGAACAGTGTTTGTCATCCCAACGATCCAGCCCGCCGAAATAAATCGAATTCAATCCTATAAAATGTAATTAAATCTCCATTAATTATCCTTTGTCTAGAAACATCGATAAAATCTATTTCCATTCACCCAAGCCAATTACCATTGATACTTTCTAATCCGCCAATCATTCTTTTTATAAGCGTGACTTGTTCTAGCCTATTAATTTATATAGGTCGCGCTTGATATAATATGTTTATCAACATTATACTTATTTTAGCCAGTGCTGTAGCTGCACAAATAAATAAGGTAAAGAACAATTTGATAAAACCCTCTTACAACTTATATGTAGCAACCTCTAGTAACCATCCCAGACGGCACACTGCAAGGAACCATCCTCAAGTCCGTTGGCAGCAACAGAGAGTTCCTGGCTTTCCGCGGAGTACCCTACGCCCAACCACCTCTTGGCCCACTACGCTTCCAACCTCCAATAAAAAACCACCCCTGGACTGGAACCCTCCAGGTCACAAAGGACCAAGCCAAATGCGTGCAGACCTCCGGCATCCTAGGCCTGTCCATTGATGGTTCAGAGGACTGTTTGTACCTCAACGTCTACACCCCCGCCCTCAACGCCTCTTTACCTGTAATGGTGTGGATTTTCGGAGGCGGGTTCACGATAGGCGGCGCTGATTATCAATCCTACGCCCCCGATTTCCTCGTAGACAAAGGGGTTGTTTTCGTCTCTTTGAACTACCGCCTGGGGGCGTTTGGCTTCCTCTCCACACAAGACCTCAATTGTCCTGGCAACTGGGGCTTGAAGGACCAAGTTATGGCCTTGGAGTGGGTTAAACGTAATATAGAAAGGTTTGGAGGTGATAGTGAGAGGATTACCATAGCAGGACAGAGTGCAGGTAGTGCCAGTGTGTCCTATTTGTTGCAAACGAAGAAAACTGAAGGTCTATACAGTGGTGCTATAATGCAAAGTGGTACCAGTTTGTGTTTGTGGTCTCTAACCCGTACTGCCAAGGAGGTTGCTTTTGCTATTGGAGCTAGATTGGGCATTTTTACTGCTGACAGTGCTGAATTGATAAAGGAGCTGAGGATGGTTGACTACAAGCGGCTGAAACGGGCTGAGAATGACGTTTACTATATTGTAAGTGATTGATGAAGGTCATTGAAATGACATTGCTCCAAAGGCTATTGCAGTGGAAAACGTGTTCAGTGGCATGCCAATGGGGCCTGTTATTGAACCTGTTCACCCTGGAGCGTTGATAACTGAGAAAAGTCACCAGTTGCTGGAAAAAGGACAGTTCAACCATGTTCCAACCATAATCGGGTTGAATTCCAACGAGGCAAAGTCGTTTTTGGGTTTGTTTATTGACGTGTTGAAGCCGCTGTTAACCAGGTATGATTTGGAGATTGCCAAAATGGCGCCGCATGATCTGACGAGGAATGCCACAAAGAGGATCATGGCAGGGAACGAAGTGAGGCAGCACTTTTTTGGAGACAGGCTCATTGCCAGTGGACCATCGGAGAAAATCATTCATGTGAGTTTTATATAAAATTATGAGAAATTTTAATTTTGGTTGTAGTTTATCAGTGTGGAACAGTTCAACAGACCTATAAGGGAAACGGTGAATCAAATGTCAAAGTACACGGACGTGTACTACTACGAGTTTGGCTATAAAGGATCTCTGGGAGAGTTCGAAAACGATTTTCCAGGTAAAAACAAAAAGTATAATAAGTAAAATGACTCTCCTTAAAAAACTCTCAAATCAACCTGTTTGGCAGAACAACTGAAAGAATTCTTTGTAAATGCGTCACAGCGACAACGCTGCACAGACTATTGTTACATGTACAACTGTCAAAGCCGCGTTGCCGGACTGTATTTTTTTTCTATGAACGACAATTCGTTCGTCAGAAAAATCTTGATAATCATATATTTTTGTGATGTTATGAGTTTGTGAGGAATATTTTCGAGAAAAAAAAACAAATCAAGTGCTAGTCAAATTTATGTATTTGTTATAGCGGGGAGGATTTACTTAGAAATTGATACACCTACCTACTCAATCTTTTTCAAAAATATTTCCAAACAGAGGTAAGAACTACTTTCACTGTAAAAAAAACAAGAAAATAAGGATACATCCTTCGTAAAAATCAACAATACAGAACAAAAATTCTCAAATCAACCTGCTTGGTAAAAAAATCAAGGAGATTCCTTGAAAATGTCTCAAAGCGGCAACGCTGCACGAACCCTTGTCATGTGTACAACTGTCAATGCCGCGTTGCCAGAATGTATTTATTTCTTTTATTTACAACAACTAGTTTATCAGAAAAATCATATCTTTTCGAGATGTTATGAAGTTAGTGGGAAAAATCAAGAAAAATTCAAGTATTGACGAAACAACTGTTATAGGTGTGGGCCACTTTGAGGAAATCTTCTACTTATTTGCCAACAAGGCTAACGCCAATAATGACGACGATGTGGCCAGAAAACGACTTCTATCGTTATGGACCAACTTTATGAAGTACAGGTAACCACCTTCAACTTCCAGATGTAAAAATCTCAGTCGATTTTTTTTTCATAACAGAAACCCCACCCATCAACCCGTGGAAGGCTTCGTTTGGCCCCCCAACTCCCCAACAGCCAATGATGTAATTTACATGAGCTTCAACTCCTCGTTGACTTTAAAGACAAACCCTGATCAACAAGACTGGCTGTTCTACAAGAAACTATATGATAAATACGGTGATGAACCTTATGGAACCTTTTGAATAAATATTCTACACAAACACCGCATTTTCATCGACCAAACTCCCCATAACAACCCTGGAGTCAAGGCCAAACCTGTTTTGTTGGCATTGAATCGGTCAGTAGGGCCAAGAAACTAGGGGGAATGTCGTCGAATTTGCAAATTCTGACTAAGTGGCTTCCTTTGGCTTTGGTTGATCATGCGGGGACGTTTGGACAGTGTAAACGTGTGACGCATGAGTGTCTTGTTGTTATTGTCAAAGTAGCTGAGTTGAATGACTTAACTTTGAATCAGTTCAAATTACAGCAGATTCCTTTGAAGGTAGTGTTTTGAAATCTAACAACTTTTGTCAAGCATAACGAATTCTAGGAAATCCAGGCTGTTTCAATTAGTCTGGACACAGTTCTGGACAAGTTCACGCAGTGTTTTAGAAATATCCAACAGCCAAATGTGCATCCGCTATTGCAGAAAAAATTCAAAATTTTCAAGCAAATTTTGAGCCATTCCAAGCTGCAGCTCTGCTATGTTTTGCAGGATTTCATAGGGGGAATTGGGCCCTTGTTTGTGGATTTTGGAGATGATTTGTTGGCAGTCACTTTGAGGTATGTACAACCCACTAAAACCTTTGTAAAATAATCGTCTCCAGACTTTGTACCTCCTACAACAACCTCCTGTCCTTGGATAGTACGTTTAATCTGGCGAAAAACTCCAACAGCGTGTGCAACAACACGTGCCCCTACCTTTTATTTCCATTAAAAAAAATGTCGGTAACAAAATTGCTACAAATTCTGTCAACCAACAGAGCTGAACACTGTTGCCATAGATTAATCGACTGTTTACTGGAAACATATAAGCAACACGAAAACTCTGATGATGACAACAGTTCCGACAACTCCAGTGTGGAAATTTACATGTAAGTGAATCTGACAACATCACTCTCATATACAACATAAAGATCATTCCAGGGCCTTGACCAAACATTTATCACCGCCAATACAAACAGAAACCAAGAAAGAAACCACCAATCCGGACATGATAAGTTTTACCAATTTGGAGGAACTGATCGAAAGTGAGGAGGCAAACGTGTTGAAGTTACTGAAAGTGGCCGAAAATGTCGCCCCCAACATGCTGGGTAAAGACGGAGTGAGAAGGACGAAAGAGGGAGGTGCTAAAATGAATGCTAAGATTATCCAGAAAGTGTTGGACTATTACGAGCAAATCCTATGGGCGGAAGTGGGGAACTATCTGGAACATGTAATTTTATGGTGGGCTTGTAGTCCTTTATCGGCTAGATCTCCCAGATCTAGTCAACATTTGAGGGAATGGATCTTGCATTTTGTTCCTACAGGCAGGTAACAGATTTCCTTCAAGACTTCATCAATTTTTATTGAATTTCTCCTTAAAAACAAATAAAGCCCATAAACCTAACATTTCAAAAAACTCTCAAATCAACCTGCTTGGCACAACTCAGGAATTTCCTTGAGAATGCGTCAAAGCGGCAATCCTGTACAAATACTTGTTATATGCACAACTGTCGAAGCAGCGTTGCCGGACTGTATTTTTTTCTATGAACATTAACTGGTTTGTCAGAAAAAACATTTGAATGATATTTTTTTGTGATATCGTTGAGATGGTAACCGGTTTTAAAAAAACCAAAATCAAGTGAAAAGTGCTGAAATATATGTATTTAAGAAAGTTATTGATGAAATAACAGAGGTTTCTTTTGGAAATTGATATTTTATATTAGTATAATACAGGGCTGGTCAAAAAATGCAAAATTGTTATTTTGTGTAGGAGAAAAAAACGCTTCAGGGATACACTCTTATATATTTGACCATCTCTGTACATCTTGCTTAAAGTTTCTTTTATGGAAACTTAAATTTCCAAAATAAGTAAAAAATTTATCAAAAATGATATTTCGAATTTTGATATATTAAGATACTCTTATCTTTCTTCTTCATCGTTTTTTGTCCAAAATGTAAAAAAATAATAACAAATATCGGCAGTAACTTCCAAGTAATTTTCACATTTTTTCATTTTTTTGTTTCCCTGTAAGATTTTTTTTCGACAAATGTTATTTTTAGACCATCAGTCTTTTATGTTTTTCAATCGAAATTCCATAAAACCATAGAAATATTACTTCATAATCATCCTTATAATAGGCACGGTTAGATTTTTTGTCCCCATTGAATAAATGTGAAGATTTGGGTCAGGAGAGTTTTCGGGATGTGGTTCGAACTGCTTCGGCTCTTTTGAAGATTATCAATATGATTTGCGTGGATGATAGAGACTATTTGAGTATCCGCGCGATGCAATCTTCACTTTCAACTTTTTCTTGCAAACTCTCTTGCAGCCATCATCAGAAATTTTCTTCGGTTTGGGATATAAGTATACTATAAAGATGGCAAAAGACTAGTGTCAGTATTATAATAATAGTCTTCAGACAAGCAGAAGGAAAGTTGGTCTATGTTTAACGACTTATACGGCAAGCAGCATACCGTCGACATTGATCCCGATGTATTAAACCAATTTTTTTGTAATATTCTGGTCGTATCACACGGTACCTTTAATTTAATATCGATCCCCTTATATACTTGGATTATCTTTCACAATTCAACTCATTCTTCTTTTCCTCGACAGATGCCAAAAATGTTAAAAAGGCATGAAGAAAAAGAGGTCCAGTGGAGAACATGGCATCTCTGCGAAA
Source organism: Orchestes rusci (assembly GCA_958502075.1). NCBI lineage: Eukaryota > Metazoa > Arthropoda > Insecta > Coleoptera > Curculionidae > Orchestes > Orchestes rusci. Next base: position 7,581,070 of record OY293312.1, read on the forward strand.
ATTGTATGCTGTTTGCCTGAATGCGCTCTGAACGCCTTAGCCGTGGCAATACATATATTGGTCTTGGAACCAAGGTGTTTTCCATTCTTGGTTGAAATCGGCTCTTGTGGTCCCGATCCATAAAAGCGGTTCTCTCATTAATCCTTCTATCGGCTCGCTGTTATGTACTCCAAAATATTTGGGAGAAATGGGGAAGGATAGAGTGTGGACCTATTTGGGCACAAATCAATTCGGTTTTCAACATCAAACCATTCTAAGTTTTCTGGAGAAAGTGTAGCTGGGAGAATCTGTGGGAGCAGTGTTCTCACAAAAGCCTTTTATTGTGGCGTTCCCCAGGGATCTGTGATTGGTCCCTTCTATTTTTGATATACTTGAATCTTGTCAATGTTCAAATTGCTGGAGAGCACTCTTTTCGCTGATGAGAAGTCGGTCATATATGACATAATAAAACCCCGGACCAGGTCAAAACACAAATTACCAGGGATCTAAGGTTAGCATCCTCATTTCCCCTTTAAATACGGACTGCTGAATAGTTTAGATTTCAATCTGTGATCAGCACTGACGATGCAATTTCTCACACACCGGAGGAACTCTACTGCTCTTTCAACTTGGTCGGTGCAGTTTCAGTAGTTTTGTGTTACTTGACAAAAACCTTTGGTTAATCGGTCTCATCAATCATGAAATCTTGCTTCGAGAGCTGGATGTATATGGATAACATTCCACCATTGGTCTCATATAGAACTCAGAACTCCTATTCCGACATTATTTCTTCTTAAGTGCTCGATATTTTGTAACAGCAAGAAGATCTTCAATCAACTGCCCATTGAATTGACAAGACTACAAGTAACAAGAGAATTTAGAAGATTGTCTCCACTGCTAAATCATGCTTTCTACAGCTTGGATAAATATTTTTCAACCAGTCTCTCCTGAATGCACATTTCTTTGACAATCTCTTCATTGTTTCACGTAGAGTGATACCACTGATCTCTAAAATGAATGGATGAATACAACGCCGGTCGAGGCTGGCACATTTATGAAGCCGAAACAAAAACACCGACGAACAGTTCTGGGCATGCCTAGTAGACGGATTCATTTCTGTTCTTGGGAATGCTGAACTGGGCCGTACTTTATATTTTAACAGGTAAATTGAAAGCAACTGAATAGGTGTTATTTGTCGAAATTTCCAATCATGACGCTATCTATGAATGTCAAAAGAACAACAAAATGTTCTGAAAACGCCGAAAAAACACCAAAATCCAATAATTTACGAACAGTAAACAAGCAAGCTCGATTCACTACGGTAAAATGCCGAGGATACTGTGATACGGCACTGCAAGCGGAAACAGCAACAAGGAGCTTTACTACCACGCACGGACTTGGTAAATACCACGTCATTGAAAAATGCGTATTGCGCTTGAGCCATTCTCTTTGGCCTGTCAAATTTCGTGCGCAAACAATAAATTATTTTCTCCGTGTGATCCTTGCTTTTCAATGGGCCAGCCATGCACATTTATTTCAGAGATCAGTGAGTGATACCAGTTTAGCTTGTGGGTTACAAGTAGATTAATAAGCTTTGTCAACAAGAATATATATTCTTGGACAATGAAGTATTTTTGGATTGAATTGAATTGAAAACCATAAAAGTCCGATGAATTCCAAATCAACCTGCTTGGCAAAACAATTAAGGTAATTCCTTGAAAATGCGTCACTGCGGCAACGTTGTACAAGCCCTTGTTACATGCACAACTGTCAAAGCCGCGTTGTCGGACTGTAATTTTTTTCTATGGACGACAACTAGATTGTCAAGAGGAAAGTGTGAAAATCATATATTTTGGTAGTGTTGTGTAGAATAAAAAACAAAATTAAGTGACAAAAGTTTTCAAATTTTCATTAGCTGACGTCCCATCAGTAATCCTATCAGCTCTCACCAGCCTCGCGGACGCCCTAGGAGTCCACGTGACCACCACCCTATGGGACCAATGCTTCCGCCAAGCACTGGTCTCATCAAAAACCTGCAACCCTGACACCGGCCAGTATTTCTGCAACGTTTTACAAGAACTGATGTTATTGAACAATTTATGCGAAATGACTCCCGACTGGATCATGGGGGCTCCTTTGGACGAGCTACCTTTGGTGGAGCAGATTCCAGTGTTGCATCGATTAGGTACCTAACAATTCACTTAACAAAAACACTTACCAATGGGTTCTAGACCACAGCATCCACACCACCAGGCTGTGGTCGATCAATGAAACACGAAAACTTGCCAATAGGTGGAGTGTCAAGGCGTTCTTCGCTATCACGCATGCGGATATTGTTAGCTGTCTTAGTCAGTTGAATGATCTGAAGCTGACTGACCATGCTGACGAGATTGCCAAGGGCAAAATGGCCGTTCATGTGGAGGTGTGCGCCTTGATGAGGGCCAAATTAGTTTCAGAGGTGAAGGTCAATGTTGGGAAGTTGAAGGTTAGGGTTTTATCTGTTGATGGGTTTTATGTGTGTTTTCTAGGAAGCTCCAAATGAATGTGTCGATTGTCTGGCGTCGATTTGCAAAGTTATCAATTTGGCAAACCTGCAAATGATTTTCCCGCCAAAGAATTTTTGGAAAATTAACTCAGACGATATGCCAGAGTGCGCTGATAGTTATGTTGATGAATATTTAGGTGGGTTATTATACAGGGTGTCCGGAAATAACGTTCTAATAATTGAAGGGTTCTTTTTTTCATAAAAACAATTGTCCGCAAATGCATAGTTTTCAAAATACAGTGTATCAAAGTTCATGACATGAGAAATTCAAATTTGATATTACTATGATCCTATCTTGTATGTGGCGCCATCTACATTTTTTTTTACTGATTCAAGTGACCAAAACTTTTTTTGCCCAACCCTGTATCTTTATTTTGGGTAAAAAAAAAGAATAATTACATTATTTTCCAAATGAAAATAATAAATGAAAAATGAAAAATGATACTCTTATTTCAACTTGCTAGGAGTAACCGTTTTCGAGATATCTGCATTTAAATTAAATCATGCAGGTGGCTTTGAAAACGGCATTATCACGGTAATTTTGACAGTTGTTTCATTGTTGAATGTTTCTTCAATCAGGATGAAGAACAAAAAAAAATAAAAAAAAACTAAAATTGATGTCAAAATAACCATAATAACGCAGTTTTCAACGCCACCTATGTCTATTTTAAAAAAATTCCATTTGAAACGAAAATGCATGGGATTACTTCAAATGCAAATATCTCGAAAACGGTTGCTCCTAGAAAAACAACAAGAGTATCATTTCCACGTGGAAATGATAAAATTATATTTTTTTTTTAGTCAAAACAAAGATACATAAAGAGAAATCCTCCATAGTCTCAAAGAGGTCCTATAATCAAATGAAGAAAAGCAACGATCTACGTCTTCAGGCCTCAAACAAAAAGATACATGGTTGGGCAAAAAAGTTATGACTTGTTGAACCAGTTAAAAACTTAAAGATGGCGCCACATACAAGATAGTCAGTTATATGAAATTTGAATTTCTCAAGTGAAAAAAAAAACTGTATAACGATTTTTGTTAAATTATCAAAATTATTATGGGATTTATTTAAATAAAACAAAAATAGAAATTGAACTTAGACACCCTGTATCTTGAAAACTATGTATTTCTGGACCATTGTTTATATGAAAAAAAATCTTATTTTTTAATTAAGAATCACCCCTTAAATTATTCGAACGTTCTTTCCGGACACCCTGTATTATAATTGATTCATTCAACATTGATTGGTATAATAATTTAGTTATGCAACACCGAGGTTACCGTCATTAGCAAACCTGAAATTTATTGTTTAATGACGAACTTGGCAATGGAAATGTGATAATTGTTTTGACCCACTTTGTTTGTTGTTTATTGTGAATTTTCAACTGAGCTGTCAAATATTTGACGTAAAGCAACGTTGCCAACTCGATTTATTTCCAGAAAAAATGCTCTCACCAGTGCTCAAGTCAACCGACAACGACGTCATCTGCAACATGATCTTACGCCTAACCTGTGAATCCTGGCTTGACCACATTTACATGAAAAAAATCAAATTTTCCCAATACGGCGCTCTGCAGCTGCTGTGCGACTTTGCCTACGTCAGTTTATGGTTGCAGGACTGTACCTACATCAGTGAGGAGATGAGGGGGAAGCTGATAAAAAATGAGGTTCTAAGGAGATGCGAAGGAGTGGGAAGGTTACTTTTGAGGTGCCCGGGAGAGAGGTTGAGGATGGTTGAAAAGAAATATGGTAATATTGAAGAAGGAGAGGAGCAAACGCAACAAATGCCCGCTGAAATGTACGTGCCCAACCAAGAACAATGGCTGGAATTGAGGGCTATGAAGAGAAAAAGTGTAAATTTGCCGTTTTGTTGTTAATCAATAAAACAAGTACGTACTACAAATTTTATTCACCTCCATCCCCCCTAAACGCTGTACAAAATGCCGCGGCAGCCCCATATTAATCAAGTCGTCCTTGGACCGTTGAAAAATACCCGGACTATAGTCCAGAACCGCCTCCCAACACAATTCGCTCAACTTTGGTATGCACACCCATGACGAATACACCTCGTTGCTCCGCTTCACCTCATCATCCACACTATGAATGCCGCCAAAAACAAACAACCGCCCCTCGGGCGTGACGGAAACTGCGTGAAAATACGTGGGGCGGGGCAGAAAACAATTTTCGAAAAACGTCCATTGAAGCGTTTCCAAATTCAACCGCCAGAGGTCACGGAATATCAGCTCACCGTCCAGGCCGCCGGTGATGAACACCTCAATGTGGGTGCCGTGGTCCACTTGAGCGGCACCGTGGCAACGTCGCGCCTTCGGGATACCTAAGACAGTGTTGACAGATGGGTGGATTTGGGCCGAGAAAAAAATAGAATGAGAAACGTCGAAACTTTTCCCGTCAAAAAATGTAGGTGGGGTCTGTGGTAAGAATCTGGAATCTTAAGGATAAGTTCGAATAGACCACACATGAATTGACAGTGACATCTAATAAAATTGTCTGTCACGTCACATGACATTGTTATTATTGTTGAATGCTTTTGGCACTTTTTTCACGATTGGGCTACGTCAAATTTAAAAAGCATCAAAAATCAAATTTGAGAATATCGCACTATTTGTATTATGGGCCCGGACTATAACTGAACGTAACGTCAAAGTAATGTCATCCGAGAGGTCGGAGGCTGTCAAATTTCAATTTCAAGGCCAAATAAATGCGTTCTCATTGAAGCAATGGGGAAAACAGGTTTTCATCGCTTCTCATTGTTATTTTTTCTCAGGTTTAGGGGTGAACTTGTGCTTACCGTATTTGATGGCGGGCAGGGTTTTTTTGCAGGACCAGGTTTTCTTGTCGATATCGAAGGCGGGTATTTCGGCCAAGTCAAAGACTGTTTCGGCCGTTCCTCCTGCGAGGACATAGATTTTTTTGCCGTCGAAACCAACCTCGTGCCGGTAGCGGCCAGGCGGTTCGTAATCGGCCCAACCGCGGCATACGTATACCACCTCCCAGACTTTTGTTTTTAAATTTAATCTGGGAAAAAATTATTGTGCTTGTAGAAACTTTCATTGCTCATCCGGGTCTTCATATTAAAATCACTGTAAAAACCGCAATACAGAAAAAATACCCTCAAAATCCGATAAATCCAAATCAAACTGCTTGGCTGAACAACTAAAGAAATTCTTTGAAAAAGTGTCACAACGGCAATGCTGTATGAAGACTTGTTACGTGCACAACTGCCAAATCCGCGTTGCCAGACTGTATTTTTTCATATGAACGACAAGTGGTTCGTCATATATTTTTGTTATTTTGGGAAAGATTGTCATAAAATCAAAATAGATGGCGATAGTTTAACTGAAAACTAATAACAATAATATCGTTTGTTAAGCAACAGCTACAGAAACATACAATATCATCAATGCAGATTATCAGTTAAAAAATTGATAGAGGAAGCCACAATCTTTTTTCCTTACTCCATCAACTATTTTTCAAAAATGCCCCCAAAAAGCGAATGAAACAAATATAAAAAACTGAGAAAATGAATAAAAACGCCCGTTTTATAAAATATACAAAAAACTCCGCATCAACTAACCTGTGTGATTTTGATAAGTCGGCAAACATTGACTATATTTTATAGTCAATGTCGGCAAATGAGATTTTCTACCCGACTTTTGATCTATTTTCGAATTCTTTCCGGCACACCCTCTATGTTTCCGGTGATTTTGAATAAAATTTTTTATGCTGAATCGATTTGTGAAAATGTCAAGATTTCTCTAGTTTTGGAAATATATTCTTTTAATAAGAAAGTTTTCACCATTTGTATTTCAAGTAAACTTTTCTGGAATTCTTTCCGAGACATCTTGTATATTTTTCCGCTGATTTTGAATTGTAATTTGGCGCTGAATCGATTCTTGGCAATATCAAGACGCTATCATCTCAAGTTTTCTATGTTTTTTTTCTAACAAGAAACTTTCTATTTCCAATTTAAAGTCAACCTTTCTCGAATTCTTTCCGACACACTCTGTATATTTTACCAGAGATTTTGAATGAAATTTCGCTGCTGAATCGATTGTTGACAGACCAAGACTCCATCTCCTCTAGCCTTGAAAATATAGTTTTTTTAATAAGAAACTTTTCATCATTTGTGATTTCAAGTCAACTTTTCTCTAATTCTTTCCGTCACAACCTGTATTTTTTTCCGATGATTTTGATGAAAATGCTTAATCGATTGGTAAAAAGTGAAAATGGCAAAACTCTATCCTCTTATTTTGGAAATATAATTTTTTAATAAAAAACTTATTTAATTTAGGAGTCAACTTTCCGATACACCTTGTACATATTTCCGGTGATTTTGAATGAAAATTTGCTGCTGAATCGATTTCTGAAAATGTCAAGACTTTATCTCCTATAGATTTGGAAATAATTTTTTTAATTAGAAACATCTTACCATTTCCAATTTGAAGTCAGCTTTTATCGAATTCTTTCCGACACACCCTGTATATTTTCCGCTGATTTTAAATTTTGAATAAAAATTTAATGCTAAATCGATTGGTCAAAAATGTCAAGACCATCGCATCAGTTTTGGAAATATATTTTTTTTAATAGGAAATTTTTAACCATTTTTAATTTCAAGTGAACTTTTCTCGAATTCTTTCTGCAACAATTGAAAACAAAAATTAAATAAATGAAAATTCGCAATAACTCATGTCGGGAAATTTTCAAAACAAAAGCCTTCATAAATGATTTTCTATTTTTTCTATATTCTTGTTTTTATTTTACATCTCAAGGCCAATTGTTGAGATTTTGGGATGAAATTTGGTCTTATTTAGAACATCGAATCTTGTTCAAGTTAGTAGGGAAAAAATCACAAAAAATCTTGAACCAAGTGGATCAAATTCCTTTCAAAATAATGCAGGATTCATTGAAATCGGTCGATCCAGTAAAAACTTGAAGCGTTTTAAATAATTTGGTTCATCAAAATCCGAGTCAAAAATCAGTCTTTCATTTAAAAAGTTATGCCGTTTTTAAACAGCTGCAAAAATTAAGTAATTTTCAGAAACACATATGGGATTTGGAGTTTCTTCACATTCCAAGACTCATAAAATTTTTATTTTTTGAGTTATTGGGATGAGATTTCCGCCATTGTTTTCGAAAAACATGTACCTCTCTTGTCTTTATTTTAGGTTTGTCAAAAAAAATTCCCTCCTAAAAATTCAAGTGGAAAAGTTGTCGTACGTCGAATGAAAATGTTGAAAAAAATTAATTTAGTCGAAGATTGTACAGAGAAAATCGCAAAAATCTATGAGGAAAATACATCAAATTATTTTCAAGATAACGCAAGATTCACTAGAATCAGTCAATCCAAAAAAAAATTAAAGAATTTGAAAACATTGGAATCGTTGAAAAATTAAATATTCTGAATCTCGACGAAATTTGGAGAGACGAAAAATAAAAAAAAAACGATCAAAAGGTAAATCAAAATCCCCAAAAAACAACATAAAATTCATCTACCTGTTTTAGAAAACTGCAAAAATTGAAGGAAAAAATATGGGATTTGGAAATGTACACATATTTTTGGTCCAGGCAAATAAAACATATAACTTTTTTGAGACCGTGTAGGGATTATCGGGAAATATTTCATCTTAGACTTAGAGAAATTAAGCAACAAATTTGTTCTAAAAAGCCGCACATCACGTACACTAAGACGGAAAATAACCAGAAAAACAATTTTTATTCAATTTTCCATTTCTCTTGACATCAATCATTTCGACAATGTGTTTGTCAATCAAAACCAAAACCACACAGTGGAACAAGGCCATCGAAAAGGTGACAAAACCCGTCTTAAGGTCACCCAAATCAAACCTTGATCGTCACTTTCCCCATCAATTTACTCACCTATGAATATCACAGGTGTACTCAAACCCTGTAGTACCACCAATAACGTACAAATAGTCATTGTGATACACAATGGCCTGTCCATATTGCGGCAGCGGCAATTGGCCTGTAGTCCGAACTTCTTCAATCGGACTGGACTGTTCGTTTATTCTACAAAAGTACAGCTGGTTGCTGCATCTGGTACCGAAGGGCGAGCCGGTACCACCGTAAACCTGAAATTACGAAAGCGTCTTGAAATAGACAATTACGATAAGTAGATCAGTTGTGAAACTGATTTTATTCTCGATAATAGATTCACTCGTATATTAAAATGGCTAATGCAATAAATTTACATTTATGCGCTTTGTGATGCAATAGGCAATAGACGACGATAAAATGAGTTTTTTTTTAGCAATTAGGGTTGCATCAATAGGTCAAATGGCTATTGAAACTATTTTGTTTTGAATTGTATGGTTTAAAGTGGTTTTTTAGACGAGGATTTCATTATTTTGAGGAATTATGTAAGAATTGAAATGATTCTCTTACAAAAATGAGGAAAGTGTGTTTTTTATAGTTTGTTTTATTTTTGTTTACTGATATGGATTTTAGTTAGTTTAGTTTAGGGGGTACTTCAAGGAGAAAGGGGTGTACCTAATTGTTTTTAGTGGTTTGGTTTGCTTTTTAAGAATCACAGATAAAATGATTCACCTAAACGGAAAGTTGCACTTCATTCATTTGTTTCTGCGTTTTGCCAAAAACTATTTATTTCCATCATATTTCACCAATCTATTGCGTGAAAACCATACGACATACGACGTACAAAAAAATCTCAACAGACATAAATTGTAGATAATTTTCCTCTCTTTCTTTCACTACAGGACGACTTTCTGAGGAAGTAGCTTGCTTGAGCAGTTGTAAGCTGAATACCACCCCACTTTAATTATTTATACATACCTAGTGATTTTTCGATTATTTCTTATATTTACGGGGGACACAGATTCATGTTTAGCACCTCAAAAAACATAAAATTAACCATTACACATTATACCGGAACTTTCATGATCAAATTAACTTCATGAAAATCGATCAGAACCTACAAAAGTTATGCAATTTAAAAAAAATACAAAACTTGAGTTTTTTCATTTTCAAAAGAAGCAAGTATGGGATTTGAAGATTTGTTCATGTTTTTTTTATTTTTTGAAAATTCGCGATGAGATTTGCGACATTTTCTTCCAAAAATTTGCTTCCTATAGAATTTAGATGCCAAAGTTGACTATTCCGAATGAATTCGTCTAAAAATTTGAAATTTCCAGAACTTGTAGAAATGAAAAATAACAAAGATTTGTGAAGAAATTGAGTTGAATTTCCTTTCAAATGGCGCAGGATTCATTGAAAATGGTCAAGCCGTTCAAAAGTAATACCGTTTCATTTGGAAAGCTTGTAAATCGAATATTTTGTATCTCGTCGAACTGTTGACAGATAAGAAATCACAGAAATGAAAATGCATGAAGAGTCACATTCCCTACAAAATTACACAAGAAACATTAAAATCGGTCCAGCCGTTCGAAAGTTTTGTCATTTTTGTAAAGTTGCAAAAACTTTTCCATATTTAAAAAAAAACCCAAACGGTATTACGAATTTTATCCATGTCTTGCACCTGCCATGACTCATAACTTTTTTATTTTTTAAGATATCAAGATTAGATTTACGCATTTTTTTTCTTGATGATGAATAATATACATACTCTTACAGGGTATAGTATTTTATATAATGGGCCAAATATTACACGAGATTAAAATTTATATCACGAGCCGAAGGCGAGTGTTATTAATTTTATTCGAGTGTAATATGTTCATTATATGTGAGTCAAATACAATGCTTTATCTACAACTGTCAAAAAATTTGGAAAAAAAAGTCACTAAATAAAGCCAAAAATAGTTGTGTTTAGGCCCACTGCCCGTGAATAAAGAACCTGCCCGTGGATAAAGAACTATGATCCACGGGTTTCTCTCAGGTCGTGTAATATGTGGAACATTTTATATCTATGGATGGTTGCATAAAACAACTATTTTTTGACAGTTGTAGATAAAGGTTTTTTTAAGTCTAGCATCGGGATCTCGGAAACTATAGCAGATACGAGAAAGTTTAAATGGGTAAAGATTTGCAGTTTTGTAGGCTCTACTCAAAACCATTTTGAGTTTAGATAGAAACTGTGACAGCTGTCAAAAGATATTTCAAAAAAACAGATTTTCAAGAGTTTTTTAAAACGCCCTTTGCTCCGCGGATATTGATTGTAGGAGAAAATATTAAACGCAAAAGTACTAGGAAATTCTTATCTTAATAGAATTAAATCAAAACATTTTTCGTCACACCAGTCATTTTTGACATATGACATAAACCTGGACATAAACTTATGTATTTTTTATATGGGAGCCATATCAAATTTTATCCTTATTTAATAGATAATTTTATTACGATTTCAACGATATATCATACCGAGTATCATACGATAGTGTTATTTCGAAAGGTTATTTAAAAAAATAAAGTGTTTATGGGCTTTTTTTGTTTTTTTTTATTCCCGTTTTAAGTGTGGAGCGAGGTGTGAAGGGTCGGTTCTGTTCATTTGATTTCATGGCCTCTTATGAATTATTTATATAAAATCCAAATTAGGCTCCCTCTGGTAGTGTTACTTTCGAGGTTACTTTAGTTCTTGATTCCGTTTGTATTTTCAACGCCTGAGCAGAACTTTTTCATGTGGTTGCGTTTTTATTTATTGTGATCTTGTTTGATTTATTAGTTTCTTGACATGTATTCTGTTGTTTTCTGTGTTTTTTCTTGATAACATTTCGAGTAACGTTTGAAGATTTTTTGGTCAGTTTCTGCCGAGGTTTCTGCATCTAAAATTCAATATAAAAGTGAATACACTCATGCTTTACATCGAAATTTTCCTTTGACAAACAGAAATCAAATTTTTTTGTTCTCTTGTAGTGTAGCCTTGATGAAGACGCAATAAACGTCGAATTGCAACTTTGATTTACGTCTAAGGACGATAACCATTATATTATTATATTTACCGTTCTCTATATCAATTACCAACATGCTAGCAAAATAAATAATCTGTCTCTCGTTCAAGCTCTCGTCTAACCATTCTCAAGAAAGATACATCGTTCACTTGACAACGTCGCCCACACTGATTGACGTTCGATTTTCATACAACCGTATACAGTGTGATTTTTAAGTTGGTACTTTTCCTTCAACACTGTATAGAATGAAAGAAAATACGGAGATTTCTTCAATAACATTATGTCCGAAATGCTTCGTTTTCGAGATACAGGGTGTTGAAGTTTTAAGAAAAAATGTCTTTTTTTTATCATAACTTTCCTACTTTCCAGACTCCAGATATTTCTACAAAATTTGATACACTTCTTTTGACCATTAAATTACATTTTTCAATGTAAAAGTTTTAAAAAATTTTTTACCAGTGGCGTTTGAACAGGACTTGTATTGTTATTTTTTTAAAGAAAAAAAAATGAAAAATACGACAAAAAGACATTCATGATAAAAAAGTCTGCTTGCTGAAAAAATAGGAGCTACGATGAGAAAATTGATTTTTATTTACTCAAAAATGTAAAAACATAAAATATAACAAGAGCAAACGGTCATTTTGTTTGCCTTTTAACTTGAAATGATGAATAAAAAACTTGCTCCAAATTTAGTCCTAACCCTGAATCCAAACTTGCTGAAGAAAAAAGTGGTAAAATGCTGACTTGCAAAATTGCTTCATTTTTTGAAAAATTTATAAAAAAAAATTTTCTTCAGTAAGTTCCAATTCCGAATTAGGGTTTTGACTAAATTTGGAGCAAGTTTTTTATTTATCATTTCACGTTAAAAGACCAAAAAATGACTTTGCTCTTGCTCAATTTTATTTTTTCATATTGTTGACACGCCCTGTACAATAAAAAAAAATCTAATCGTAGCTACTATTTTTTCGGCAAACAGACATTTTTATCAAGAATGACTTTTTATCGTATCTTTCAATTTTTGCCCCATTTTCATTTTACCTCTTGTTGACCGCAACCGCGGACATACTGTATATAGTGTTGGAAGGAAAGTACGAACTTGAAAATCACCCAGTATTATATTTATCTATGCGGTCTATGCTCCACATAGACTACACATTACTCGAGCACTTGTCCATGTGGATTTTGCAATCAGCTATAAATCAATTTTTTTAAATTGGTTTTTCTTGCGAAATTATTGGTTTCAACTTCTCAAGTGGTTTATTAAGCAATGGTCTCGGCAATGGTACTATATGAGAAGAACAGAAATTGTAAATTTCAATGACTCATTACCCACAACCCACAACTGGTACGTAGAAGTGGAAAATTTTGGAAAATGCTCGGAAAAAACCTTGGTTCAAACCTCGGTTCAAAAAATATGCCTAAAATAGTGCTTGATTGCAAAAATATAGGATTTGATAAGTTTTTTTGTTTTTAATTTTTTGAGATTTCGCGATAAAACTTGCGCCAAATAACTATTAAGTGAAACCTTGCACAATATAACTTTTTCGTGTCCTCACATACATCATAATATATTAAAAAAAAATGACAAAGAAAAATGAAGGGCCGAACTTTGGAAATTTTTCAGTTCACCAACTATTGCAATTTTTTTTTTGTTTTACCTTTATTAAGACCCTTCTAGAAGGTGTTTGCAAGCATTGAAATGTTGCGCAAATGTGTGGTTATGTTACAATCTTACGGGACTGGTGGCGAATAAGGGGTGCTGGGTGGGTAAAGGAAAGCGCGAAAATCGTAAAGACAGTGGGGCCTGAAACCCCAAGTCATGCATTGGCTCTACCAGGCTGTCATCAGGCCGAGGATCTCATACGGATCCGTGGTCTGGTGACCGGCAACCGACAAGACTACTTACGTACTCAAGCTAGAGCGACTGCAAAGGATGGCTTGTTTGGGTACAACAGGCGCAATGAGGACAACTTCTGGAGCAGCACTGAACATCCTCCTCGGTCTACCAGACTCTGGGTGAAGAGGAAAGCGATGGCCTCCTATAGTAGGATGGTTGCCCAGAAGACATGGAGGAACATGGGAATGAAAGATGGCCACACCAGAATATCATCCTTGGTGCGGCGCGAGTTACCGCTTCTATCGGCCGGGTCTCAGTCTCCGAAGGAGCTTTGAGGTGCACGTACCAACGAGGGAAGAGTGGCTGATCAAACCGATGGAGGCGCCTGTCAATGTCAACACTCAAGTCTGGTTCACAGATGGCACCAAGACTGAACACACGGGTTCGACTGGAGCCGTAGTGTTCAGGGCTGACAGGAACACTAGCGAAGCCTTTCTCCTTGGAAGACTTGCAACAGTCTTCCAGGCGGAAATATTCGCTATCCTAGAGGTTGCCTCCAGAGATGAGGTAAAAAGAGGAATGGAGAATAACATTGTCATGTATTCCGACAGTCGAGCGGCACTTGAAGCAATCACCAAACCAAGAATAAGCTGCCCGCTGGTCGAAGAGTGTAGGGACGCGCTGCAGGTGCTGGGTGCGAACAAGAGGGTCAAACTAGTATGGGTTCGCGACGATCACCGGCAATGAGCAAGCTGACAAGCTGGCCAAACGGTGATCTGCCACGCGACTGTCCGGACCGGAACCATTCCTATGACTTGGTAAACAACTAATCTCACGTACTCTCAACGAATGGGCATGGGAGAGGACAGTTGAGAACTGGAACAGTAACCCATTATACAGGCAGGCCAAAGAAACGATATCAGACCCTCACAGGCCAAGGACGGCCCAATTGCTGAACAAGAGCAGGAAGGCACTGAGCACCATAGGTCATTGTAGACTCAACAGACACCTGCATTTGTTAGGAATAAGCGAATCACCCCTATGCCCCCACTGCAGAAGGGCGGAGGAAACCTCCTACCACCTGCTGGGAGTTTGCGACAGATGGGGTCGCTTGAGAAGGAAGGTCCCAGGAGCAGCCACCATCCCCAGGGAAGAGTTGGGGTACCTGAGTTGGGATGGTCTGCTTGGTTATACGTCTATGATCTGACCCTATTTACGACAAGGACGGGCCGGTTTGAGTAGTTGGGTTGGCCTACAGTGACTGTAGGTTGGCGAAGCATGTCAAGCGGGGATGGCGAAAAGGGCCACTAGGCCTACTAGCCCCCACCCCCACCCTTACCATTACCAATACCAACCCAATCTAACTCAACCCCTCCACCCGTGTCTTCACCAGTAAATTTAAAATCCTTGAAGACACTGGAATGCAAGCTGGAATGTGACTATATATAAAAAAAAGAAATCATCGAAAAATAGCGGAAAATCCTCGGGAAAACCGTATATGCAATAATTACCCCTTCTTGGGTCGGCCTAATCGGGTACCTAATTATTTATAATCCTGTAGAATAGGGATGTTAGCGAAATCCTTTTTTTACCATACAAACATCTAACTTTGTTCAATTTGGGAGGACCCCTAGTTTCTTTACCAATTACCTCTATTAGCTCGCATTCCTGTAAAACTGTCAGATAACCACACATTTGCACAATATTTCAATGGTCGCAAAAACCGTCTAAGGCCCGGTTTCTCAAGTCCAGTTCAACGAAGGTTCAACGTTGAACCATCATTGAGAAACCGGGCCTAGAAGGGTTTAGGTAAATACAAGAAAAAATAGAAAAATATTGTTAAAAAGCTATGTACAATTCAAGCACAAACGTAATGTGACAATAAAATAAAATTAGGGCACAAAGTTTTCTACACAATTGGCAAAAACTGGAATAAACATTTGGGGGCAAGGAAAAAAATGACACAAAGAAATAATTGTTTTTCAAAGTTTATAAACATTTGCGCAGCATATGAATATATAAATCGTATTCGAGATGTTTTGAGAATCCGTAAGTAGTTATTTCAAGCCTCGTTTTAAGCCTATACCTAATTGAATAGTTGGTAAACTGAAAAATGTCCAACTCCAATAACTTACCATCAAAACATTCCTGTGCAATATCACAGCATTGGAAACCAATTCGCGGGGCAATGAATGGCTATTCTTGAACTTAGTCCATCGTTTCGAAGCAAAATTGAACTTCCACAACTCTTGAAACAACGGATACGAATCGATATACGTATCATCCTCATAGTGATACTCTTCCAGACGAATCAACGGATTGTAGCCACCAAAAGAGTAAAAATTCCCCGAATCAGCTCCAATGCGATGTCCACTCCTTGGATGGGGAATTTTGTCCCCCACAGGCGCAAAAACCACCCGTTTGTACGTGAATGGCTTGAACGCGTACGTTCCACTATTGGCACTATTTTCGTCGTTTGAGCCCATAATTTTCAAAATAACCGTGTAGAAACCATTGAAAATCGTTTTCAAAAAGTGGGAAATGTGCGTTTTGGAATACATTCATTATCTGTGTGTGACCGCGCTCGCGAATTGATCGAAACTAAGCGGCTCATTTTGATTTCGCAATTTTCAAGGCAGATGAAGGTTCTTTGGGTTATGATGCAATTTTAGGCATCTTGTAACACTTAAATTTTAACTGGATTACCTTCGGGAGGCTGGTCGACCGCGAACACACATGTGGGGGGATTTTGGGGACAAGAAAAGAAAACAATGATTTTGACTTTGACAAATGGCAACTGATATGACTTTGACAATAGTGTGCAGCTACTTGTAAGAAAACCTGAATATCGCCCAGTTATGGCGACGTTGCCGTATCTATTTTTGACCAGATTTTGGGGATCCTTATCTAAATTCAACACCATGATATGTATCTATTTGTGATAGAAGCAAACCCATTGTAAATGATTTGAGAAAATTCGAAATGTTGAGAAATCGAATATTTTAGATTTTGAGGAAGTCATAAAAATTCGTTTCAAGTTTACTGCTAGCCTCGCTTCTTCAAAAGTTTTTCATAATTCCTTATGCAAAATAAAAATACAGGTTTTTGGAATATTATTTCCAGTTTTCAAATCTTATTTTTTAGAAAACATGATCGGTCTCTTGAAAAAAAAAGAAAAAAAAGTGACAATGATGGACAATTTGTATCATACATTTTCAAATGACTTGAAATTTTGTATCCCTGTTCTACCCAATACTTTTTGAAAGTGAACTCGAAATGTACCCATTAATGGCTCTTTTTTCTTTAATATAGGTATTTCCATTTTCATCAGCACTCAATCGGATCCACGCCGCCACGCGTCTTGTTTTTGAGTAGTTGATGTTTTGGATTTCTCAAAACAGGTTTGTTATCTCATTTGACCATTTAGCCATTTTAAGAATACGTCTTGATACTGCAAAAAGAGATGCAAAACTGAATTGTCTCTGACTGAACTGACGATGAGAAAAGAAACAACGAGAGTGTGGCGCGTACCGGCGTACCTCTCGTCTCGAACCCTCGCTTCGCGCCTCGTGTCCTTTTGACTCTGACTAAAAAACCGACACCGGACACCGGAACGAGCGGCGGCAAGGCAAGGTAAGATAGTACGAGATGAGGCTAGTAGCCTAGTTTACATCGATAACTCGTTTAGTTCGGTCCGATAGGACCAAGTGGGTGGGGATAGTACGGTAGGACCAATGATTGCTTCTCGCCCGTCTACACGGTCTTGCAACGCGTGAACTAAATCTGTACGCCCGCAATTCGTCAAATGTCAAAAACAAGTCGAAATTATTCATCAACACAATTCGTAACCAAAAAAAACATGAGTAAGTACGCTCAGATTGCCTTAGAAACTCAGAACCAACACAATTCACAATAATAACAATCAACATAACCTCATAATTTTGATCCAGATCGAACCAAATTTAGTTCGGTACACTTGCTGGCGAGTACCGAACCAAGAGCGGACCAGCTTAGTCCGCAACTGTTTACACCATTCGAACCAAATATTTGGTTCGGATAAAGTCCGAATTTGGTACTTGGTCCGCGAACAAAGTTGTCGGTATAAACCAGGCTAGTGTCTCGTCCACACTCTCGCTCTTGCATCGTTTTGCAAGCTCTCGGCGAGAGTATGGATCTAGCATTACAGCCATATACGCCAGACGGAGATAATATATTCTGTGATGTCAGCATTACTATTTGATGTTGATTGTACTACATCAATAATAGAGGTCGTAGGTTGATTTTTAAAGCATTTATGGCATCAGCTTAATAATTCTAATATTTCTCATATTTCCAAAAAATGTACAAATTGCATCCAAATTTAATGTAAGTGTTGCAATTGAAACACAGCACTCCTGGAAGACAAATGCAAGGTCCAAAATAACCTTTGAGTGTACCTTAATCTTAGACGGATATTGAAATATCGGCCCTCCTTAGTTGAATAAAGCTACTTTTAAAATAGAATCATCATTTTCGATTTTCCTTTTGTGAAATGAGAGTTTTAATTTTCTAAAGACTCATTTGCTACAAAGTCGGCATGTGGAGTCCTTGGTGGATTTCAAACAACTTTTTCTGATAAAATTCGCAATCCCTTTGAAAGGTTTTGAACCTCTCCCCGGCACGACGCCGACGACTTCGCTTCGCGCCGTTCTAGTTGACGCAATAAATCATGTTCTTATTTTAAATGTTGAAAATATTTATATATCTATATTCGCCACAGCACGAAGGAAACCTTCCCTCCTTCACAACACTGATTACAAGTATCTAAAGAGTGGTTCGAAAAGACGAAGAATGTTTTTGACATGCATCTTTTCGGACTTTAATTAAGCGTACGTTTTAACCGTGGCCAGAAAAGTATTGATTCATTGTTCAGAAAACTATGAAAAATATTTATGAGCGATACATCAGTGCTTCAGTGGTTACAATCCTAAGTTGGAAACCGAACATGAAGGGCCAAATATGATACTTAGTATTCTGTTAATTGTTCTCCAGAATACTAATGGAGTTCCTCAAAACTTAGTATTGTACCAGCCACCGATTTATGATAAGAGGGGTTATGTCAAATCAAATCAAATCAAATCATGCTTTATTGTACCAAATATACAATGTATCGATCACAAAGCTATAAAGTTTGAACTAACTCCAATCAATAAAATAAAATAAAATATAATGAAAAACAAATGACACCGAAACACCGAATTAAGGATCGTTGGTACAAACATTAACAAGAACAGTGTAAAATGACTTCAAAAAATATCACACAGGTATTCATCCAGATCGTAGTATGCTTTGGTTTCAAGGAAGCAGCCAACTTTATGCCGGAAAATCTTCAAGCTTTCAATGGCTCTGAAAGCCATTGGAAGATGGTTGAAGATCTTGAGACCCTGGTAGATCACCGAATTCCTCGCCAAGCTGCTCCTTGGGATCGGTAGGTGGAAGGTATCGCAGCTTCTAGTACGGTATTGACTGGTTTCAGGTTTGCACTTTTTGAAAATTATGCAGACAGTCTCCAGGATAAAGAGACAAGTGAGAGTCAGGATACCATTTTGTTGAAAAATGGGACGGCATGATTCTCTAGGTCCTTTGTGGAATATATATCTCACTGCTCTTTTGTGAATGCTGAATACGGACTTGAAACGTCCTTTGCTGCAACTACCCCAATATGCCGTACTATAGCGAAGAGTTTATATTTATGAGTTTCCACAAAAACACTCAGACATAAGGTTTATTATTTTGACGTAGGATAGTGTAGCGCAGATGGCTGGTGTAACTTTATGGCCAACAGTGTAAAGGAAATTCACCAAACGCGTTAGTTGAAAGATTCAGTGCAGATATTCTCACCTAAAAAACCAACAAAACACCGATGGATTTCTCCACACTTAATGCCGCAGTGTAGAAAAGTGAAAATTCGTGTACACTAGTATAGGATAACCAAAAAAAAACATATTATATTATTTACCAATCTAAAATAATTCAACCGCAAACGAATACGCTATCAGAATTGGACTAGATAAGGGGGACCGTCCCCTCGCGATAGAGAAGGATAGACTTATACAAAAAACATACAGTACAGCGGGATCTTCTATCTTAACCTGGTATCAAGCGTGTAGAATTGCTTCCCATATAGTTATTATTAGATATATGACGCCATATATCTATCAATAACTATATGGGAAGCAATTCTACACGCTTGATGCCAGGATGAGATAGAAAATCCCGCTGTACTGTATATTTTCCGCATAAGTCCCCAGGCGATAGAAAAGGATAGACTTATGCGAAAGCCAAGCGAAAACTATACAGTACAGCGGGATCTTCTATCTCATCCTGGGATCAAACGTCGCTCGTTGTTCAAATGGGAAGGTTCCCATATAGAGTTATTAGATATATGCTCTAGGACCTCATCTGATCACCTCAATGCCTCAAGGACGTCAGAAGATAACTGAATATAAAATAAAACATCCAGGTCCGTGTTTAAAAAAATAAAGTTGATGATTGCAGCTCGAAGACGAAACGTCAGATATTCAATTTTATACCACCATCTTGTAGAGGAGAAAAAGTGGCAATGACAAAGTGTGATTTATCTTGAAATGTCTTTTCAAACAAACGCGGGAAATGATAAAAACGTTTTTGCGAAATTTCGGTTTTAGTCGAATATCTTCGGACGAAGTAGGAATTTTTCAAATTTCAAAATGGCAATTTTTTGAGCATAAAAATGCGCAGCTTTGCAACCATTAAACCGACCCTGTATCTCTTATGATAACTGAGTTCCCCATGCATGCACTCGAATCTGTGGCACCCTGTATGTTCAAAAATGTAGTATTAGGTAGGTATGATTTGGCAACGCGGCTCCTACAAGCTCACTTCTAGCTTCGTTCCCGACAGCCGTCAATCAACAATCAGCTGTCTTGTTGACACTAACGAAAGCCATCATTGCCAACAAAACATAAACAAACATCACAAAAACAAAATGTTATCAGTCGAAAAAACATTAATTAGATAGGTATCGCAATTAATTGATCACAATAATCATCAAATATGAGTAGGTGTTATCAGACCTTTGCTCCAGTGGTGTGACGGCGTGGAAAAAATGAAAAACAAAGTGCAAGACTCGAAAATTTGCGGTGTTTGTGGGGACAAGGCCTTGGGGTACAACTTTAATGCGGTTACTTGTGAGAGTTGCAAAGCGTTTTTCCGCAGAAATGCGTTAATTCAGAAGCCTGTGCGATGTCCGTTTAGTAATGATTGTAAAATTACCACAGGTATGATTGACTCTATTGTTAAGTGGTTATCAGTCATTTTATAATATTACTGCATTGAGTAACGTTGTTTATCTCAATCTGTAAAGCAATTTGATAATCGCTGTCCTGCCATTATTAATTTAACATGAGTTCAAGTTCAAGTTGAATCAACAAATCAACGTCGTTGGAATGTAGTGTGAATTTATTGAACAACGAATATTGTCGGACTTTGTTAAGATAAAAAGTCCATGCAGAAATTAGATCAAATTCCCTTCAAAATGGCCCGAGATTTATTGGAATCGGTCATTCCGCTCAATAGTTATTTTGAAGATTTTGGAAAATAGACCGTCAGGATGGTATCTATACTCTTAAAACGGTTTTTTCATCTTGAATAGATCGTTTTCCTGATCGTTTCCAAGTACGTCACGAATCTCAGCTGATTCCTGAAAGTGACACATTAAAATCATTGTGTCATATTTGAGGTTGAAGTTATGCCTGAGTTACATTCAATTTAAAATTTCGAAGTGGAACTGTCAAATTTCCGCTTGGCAAACGGGAATCATATGCTACCATCCACATTGAATTTGGCGTAAGCGTGATTTCGACAACTGTCACTGTACTTCAAAAAAAAAAAAATACTCTCAACGTGTAACATGCTTTTTCA
Organism: Orchestes rusci; assembly: GCA_958502075.1. Taxonomy (NCBI): domain Eukaryota; kingdom Metazoa; phylum Arthropoda; class Insecta; order Coleoptera; family Curculionidae; genus Orchestes; species Orchestes rusci. The sequence goes on from OY293312.1 coordinate 7,602,272, forward strand.
GGAATCAGATGTTTTCTACGTCACATGAAATCGCTCTATTTAATTTTTTACTGACTTTTACAGGCTTTCAAAATAAACGAAGGGTGTCCAATAAAAATACGGTGGTAGGTAGCTGTGTTTTTTTTTCTATCATGAACGTAGGTCGTGGCCTAAGCTAGTATGGTTTGATGACAACTAATCAAGGTCAAAATTGTCATTGAAATTCATCATTGTCATTGATGTCAAAATGTAAAAAATTACCAACTGTCAAAACTGATTGTAATCCAATTTGTTTCTACGGCAGCTTATACCATGATTCCAAAGAATGCAATGTTAAAAGTTTAAAATACATGGAAGCAAAGTTATTTTAGCTTATTTTTTGAAAACGGTTAGATTTTTCCTCGGATTTTTCGAACCAAAAGAAGTATACTTTTTTTATGTCAAAAGGTTGAGAGAATTAAAATAATCACTCAAAAGTCGCATACAGTGTAGCACAAAAAAGTTAGGACCATTTAAATCAATGTATAGGTTCGTATCTCGCGCCCTCTACAAAATGTGGCAAAATGCATGGCGAAAAAACTGAAAATAAAATTTAACTTTAACACCTTGTAACTCCGTTAATAACTCGGTTAAAAATCAGTTCTCAAAAAAATGTTATGGGAAAAGGTAGCATTTATTTTCGGTCTAGAATGCTCCTCTGATGTTTTTGCTCATCATTTCTGTACAGCCTGTATACATACTTTAGTTAGGTTACTATGTAGATGTCACTATCCTTTCGTACTGGGGTTAATCTGCAGTGGGTAGTTATGATTGTATCTGATGATATCAATGTATCTTTACTCGGTAAAATTCCGCTTCTTATTGAGTTTGATAGACTTTATAAGAAGAATCAATACTTTAGTTTGTCAGTGAGTCCGAGGTTGAGTCTTGTCTTATAGGTATACTAGATGTCGCTCTCTATTGTGTTGTTCGCTATCGTCACGTTCACACGGTTCAAACTTTGAAACTTTGTAACCACCATCAAATTGGTTTTCTTAAAATTAATTTTCAAATCATATTCTTTACATCGATCATTTATTTTTTTCAGGTGTTGTGTGTCTTTAGAATTGCTTTCCTGAACAAGCAATTCTAAAGGCACACAACACCGATGTCATCAGCATACCTTATTATCAATAGTCATTTCTCCATTCATAATATTACCACTGATCTTTCGAGGTTAACCAAAAAAAAGCTTCTCTGTCTCCTGTCTCACGCTACGGCGAATCTCCATTTCCTCTGTTGATTGGTTTTTTACCCTTGTATTCGCTCTTTGATTCCAATATAGAAAGGTTAGTAATTATTCTCACGTCTTCCGAGACAATGTTTCTGCTGATGAGTAGTAGATGTGTAGTTGGCTATAAATTCATTCGAACCATACAAAGCACCCGGATGTGATAGGCAAAACCCAACTTAGGGCAAGCATTCATGCCCGAGTCGTCTTCATATCTGAACCCGGGAAAGATCACTCTCAGCCCAAGGCATTTACACCGATAAATCTTTTATCGGTCCTACTTGAAACCATGGAAAAACATGGTGGAAAGGTACATTCGGGAAACCTCACTTCTAGAGAGGTCTCTTCACAAAAACCCCAGCTGGCAAATCAGGTGAGAGCGCTCTCTATGGATTGGTCCACAAAATAGAGTAACCAATGAAAAACCAATAAATTGCCCTATCATACCTCGTTCATCTCAATGACTACCGCTATTAACTAGCGTGCAATCAACAATACGGTCTGCAGATGGATACGAAACATGCTGGCAGATAAGAAGACTTAGCAACACCGGAAGCTGGAGCCACTCAAACTCCCAAGGCATACTAAGATCTCCAGCACAATCATGAAACCTTTAATAATAATAAGAAGTGATATGTTGAAAAATACCAACTCCAACATGCCATTGCTCGAATCAAAAATACGAAACCAGCCACATTTTTATCTTTAAGCTGTCAGCTGTCAATTGATGATGATCCGAGTAACTCACCTCTTGACCAGAGTTGACGAGATCACAACAGCTGATGAGTTTTGGGTTGATCGTGTCAGTGTACGAACGCAACTGAACTTACCCTGGATCTATATTCGAACTGCAGGATGACTAATCTTACTTATCCGATTAACTCGATCAGTGTTTCCGAGAGCACTCTTCAACGATGAACCCATATTATGTAGGTTCTGCAATAAAGAGGAGAAAATAGCTTCACACATCGTCTTAGAATGTGAAGCAGTGGCGTTCTAGCGAAGGAATAATGAGGAATTTACAACCATTCCTCAAAGGTCAGTCAGAGGAACAGTAGGAAGTATCACAAACCTTATACAATACAGCTTTTCGACTGAAAGACACAGATAAAGCACAACAAGCCCATCAGTAATCAGTTGGTGTAACTCATCATGTTTTACTTTGTCAAAGGCTTTATCAAAATCGATTTAACATGCATACTTCTCCTGGTTTATATCTAGACAGGGCTGAAAAGGGACGTTAATCTCAAAAAGCGCCTCTCGTGTTCCAATTCCTGTAAAATCTTTTATGGATGATCTGTAGGAACAACTTTGTGGTTTGTTTTATGAGTTCGATTATTCGGTAATCTGAGAATTTTCTTGTATTTGGTTTCGTATGGGCACAAAAGTAGATGACAATCGTTGTTTAGGGATTTCTCCCTTATCATAGATGTTGTTGAAAAGTTCCAGAAGAATGTCAACCACATCATCATCAAAGAGTTTGATAAGCTCTATTTGTATTTGATCAGGATCAACAGCTTTATCAAGTTTCGTAGTTTTCAAGGCATATACTTTTACTGATCTTGGTATCTTTAAGTACACGTTGCTCGTTTCTATGACCAATCTTGGAGGTCTTTGGTCGTCAAAGAGTTCTGACAAGTATGCCTTCGACCAACCTTTTTTTTTCCACGTCAGTTCATCTGTATCTTTGATAGTATTGCTAGCAGCTCCAAACTTGTTAAAACCAGCCATTTCTTTTAGCTTTTTGTGCAAATGAAAACTGTTAAACTTCTTTTCTAGTACTTCTATCTCTTTGCATTGAGCTATTGAGTATTCTTCTTTGGCTTCTCTGATTGTCCTCTGTACTGATTAGTGTAGGGTCCTGTACTCTTCCTTTGCCATCTTGAAAATAAGGGCGCGTGTGTTTTCTCCGGTACTATTAGACTTACGGTAAAATATCATGGAACTAAAGTTGTTCAGAATTACATTACCAAAAACTTTTATTTAATTTTTTTTTCTGAAATCAACAAAAAAAAATCCACAGGGTGATTCCTTGATATGGAATATGAGAAAAAATTGTGCAGGACAAAAGTAGTGCAGAATTACATTCCCAGAAACTTTTTTCAATTTATTTTAATGGTTGCTGGAAATTTAGTTTTTCACAACCTTTCCCCTGTACAATTTTTTTTCACCTAGAAATCACCCTGTAGACTTTTTAAAGCTGATTTTAGAAAAAAAAGTTTTATAGAAAAGTTATTGAGAATGAAAATTCGATCAATTTTGGCTGTATGATATTTTATCGTAGGTCCAAAATAGGAACGGAGAAATAAAGTGGCGCCCTTATTTCCAAGATGGCGGAGTAAGCTCACCTTTGATTTTCCCGAAAACTTAGAGTTAAGCTACTGAGAGCCTCCCAAACATGTTAAAAACTCTCTCAGATGACTCTATTTTAAGCACGGATCTACTGTACTAATAGTTGTTTGGACATTTAGCTACCATTTTCATCTTTATATTGAGTTTAGCTGTAACTGCATGCGTTCTGGTCAGAGTTAATGTCGTCACCTGGGTACGTTTTTGCAGCATTGACCGAGTTCTCATCGCGGCTGTTAATACTGTATTTCCCGGATGTACTTCCTCCTTATCTTCACCTACTTTGGCGTTGAAATCTCCCATTCTCATCACTCTTTATGCTTCTGAAGACATCGTCCAGCTTCGAGATTTTTCATGTTTTTCCACCTTCCAAGGTCCATAACTTTTCAATTTTTTGAGTCATCGGCATGATTTTGGCGTAATTTTCTGCGTAAAACCTTTATTGTCTTTTTATGTTGCAATTGTTCTTTTCTTTTCTAGTGACAAGAAGATTCTGTCAAAAATGCCGCCTGGACAAATGCTTTGCCATCGGCATGTGCAAAGACCTAATAATGTCCGAAGAAGACAAGGCTCAAAAACGGCAAAAAATCGAGGAAAACCGCGCGAAAAAACGACCCAGCGACGCTCCGCACACCTCCAACAAAAAAATCAAAATCGAAACCGACGGCCAAGACTCAGAACTGAGCTTCACCGACTCAGATCCAGAAGGTTATCAACCGAACAATCCGCTGGCGTATCAGAACGGCGAGGAACGCGTTACATCCAGTGACGAGTCTTGTTCGTTTCAGAACTTGACTCAGATGGATCAGGTCATTCTCAACAGCTTTCTGAGCAATAACGAGGTGAAGGTGGAACAGGATGTGACGGAGGATGTGGTTAGGGATGTGCAGAGGTAAAACCCACCTTGAAGTGTTTTGGTTGTGAATCGATTAATTGAGTTACAGACTCAACCCTCAAAACTCAACAGTCAACCCAATAGAGTCAATTCTATCCGAAGCAATTAAACTAGAGTATGCGCCATTTTCTTCATTGAACTCCACAGCTACAACATCACAGTCGAGGGAGCTGAACGAAGCTGAAAAGGCGAAGCTGGACGAGCTGTTGCTGGCCAACAAAGCCCTGCTGACTCCCATTGACGAAGAACTGACTTTACTAGGCAATGAGCTCAAGGACGTTGTTGAAAACCAAATGGCTGGCTGTCAAAAACAACCCACAGATCCCGCTTTGCTAGATGTGATAAACCTTACGGCAATAGGAATAAGGCGGCTCATCAAAATGGCCAAGAAAATCAACGCGTTTAAGAACATGTGCCAAGAAGACCAGGTGGCGCTGCTCAAAGGGGGCTGCACGGAAATTATGATGATCATCAGCGCCAGACGGTATGACCCCACTAAGAATACGTGGAAGGTAAGTTGGGTCCGTAACGATTTCCCAATCTATCAATTCATTTGTCAATTTTGACAAATGTCTTAGCTTGTCAAATACAATGTGGTCCACTGTAAATTACTGGTTATGGGATGGTTTAATGGAGGGTTGGAACAAACCTAAAATAATTTTTTCAGAACGCTATAACTTTTTACCGTATTGAATGAATTTTGACGAATCTTTCAACTTTTTGAAGGGAATTTGATCTATTTCGTTCATACAGTTCATTTTTTATTTAAAGTTACAGTTACAGATCAAAGATGTGGGTTAAAGGTTGGCGGACAAGTTCTTCTACGATGGTCATGAATTGAACTGTGATTCGTTTCAATTTGCTATGTTTAAAATGTATTTGATTTGATAGAAAATCGTTCGAGAATCAGGGTTGTCAGAGTTTTAGCTACCCCTGGTTTAAACCATGGTTTAAACCGGTTTAAACCGGCCTGGCTAAAAGTATAAAAAGTGGTTAAAAGTGGCTAAAATGGAAAACAAATTAAATCAAGAAGACATGTTTAATTAACTCACAAGAACTTGCTAAACTTACTAAAACTTCGTGATATACAGGGTATTTCATTAATATTGCGAAAAAATTCAGGGTGAGTTTCCCCACTTAAAAATAATAAGAAAACTTCATATAAAGGTGTGTCCAGAAATGCTTCGTTACAGAGCTACAGGGTGTTGAACTTTTATTTTCATTTTTGTTTTTTCTAAATAATATTTGAACCAATATCTATATTTTCATAAAAATCGGTATTAGAGTTTGGATTTAACTTGTAGAGGGCCCCACCTACACTCATTTGTCTTGACATTTACAGCCATAACTTTTTTGGAAGTAACCGTATGACATATTTGAGTGAAAAACCACCATTTTCGAGATATTTAGATTTGAAATAATGAATACATGGGATTTTGAAATTATGGCGAAGGTAACCTCACAAAAACGCAAACAGAATAACGTAAAAACCTTCTTTTACTCCGGCCGATGATGATAAATTTTGGCTAACGAATAATGTACGGTTTACATTAAATTTCACTTCGAAGTGGAACTGTCAAATTTTAGCTTGGCAAACGTGAATCATACGCTACCATCTAGATTGGATTTGTGTTCAAAGTCACGTTTATGCCAAATTTGATGTAGATGGTATCATATGACTCCCATGTGGCAAGTGGAAATCTGTCACCTCCACTTTGAAGTGAAATTCAATGTAATCCATGCATAATGATCACCTGGTAGTGCGGCCTTAGCTACCGAAAAGCGGTGGTGGCAGGGATACGCTAACGTATACCCAATTATTTTTAACAATGGACAATAAGCACATTTTTTGAAAATATGAAAAATATAAGGATTAGTAAGTAAGTACTGATGCCATTGATGCTTAAAAAATCAACCTACGACCTCTAATAATGTAGTAATCACCGATTAAAGAGCGCCAACCAACATTCAATACGTCACAGAATACACTATCCATCTCCGTCTGACGTATTGACTGAGATGGCTCTCTCTCTCTCGGGGGGTAATATGGCCCCACCCCTTTTGTGATCATGCAGTGAAATTCTCGCCTTCTTTTTCATTTATTTAGTATATTTCTGGGTATTTCGGAAAAATTTTTTCGCTGGTGGATTTCAAATAATGTCTAGAATACGTATACAAATTTTCAAGTCATTTGAAAATGAATGCAAGTTGTCCATTACTTGACAATGGGCTGAGGCTAAGTTATTAGCTTGCAATCGCATTTTATTCACTTTGACCACCTTTTAGCCGGTTTAAACCACTTTTAGCCAATTAAGTCCACTTTTAGCCAATTAAAGCCACTTTTAGCCACTGGCCAGGCCAAAAGTAGAAAAAGCCGGCTTTTTAACAACCCTGTCGAGAATAGACAGTGATGATAATTTTGGAATTGATTTAATCGATTTATATCAAAATATTTTATCTTAATCATTTCAATTAGCGAGTACTTTATGGCAATTATTTTTTTTTGCCAACTTTCAACCTCCAAAGTTCATGTGTCACTAAAACTTCAAATAAAAAATGAACTGTATTCGATTTTTCGACATCTTCTCTTCTTTTGAACGGATCGACTGATTTTGAGAAATCTTGCGTTCTTTTGAAGGAAATTGATATTTTTTCTTTTTTTTTATTTTCGATTTTTCGAGATTTTCAAATAACTTTTAAAAGGAATAACCTTTTTTCTTTTTGTTTTTTTTTATGAAAAAAACCGCCACAATTCCCTTTGGCAATTGAGTAACCCATTGCTATTCCGCTGATGGAATTGGAATCAGAAACAACGTCATAATTTCAAAAATCACCTTTCAAAACTTTGATCCCGCACCAGCTATCAAAGAATTGATTGTACATTTAAAAACTTGAATCCATTTGTCAGTTAACGTGTCTTGGCGTTTTTTTTTCAAAAAACTGCCTAAGTTCCCCTTTTTCTCGTTTTTAAAAGGGTAGGTTTTAGTTGTTTTTTTTTGCGCGATTTTTGATAAAAATTGCTAGCACTATTCGAAATAGGGACACAAATTATGTACTTCCTGAAAATTTCACAATAATTGAACAAAGGATGGTCTAGATATGGAATCTTGAACTTGGCAAAAATGACTCATTTTTGGATAAATCATGAATAATGGGTCATTTTTGCTTATGCTTTGGTATAGGAGGATACAGTACCGGACATTGGGGGCCCTGGGCTAACGAAATCTGGGGGCCCCTAAATAATTAAGATATTTGTGATTTTTCAACTGTTTCATTTCAAATACATTAGAGGGTTATTTAACTAGAAATAGATAAACTAAACAGGTACACTCTTGAACTTTGGTGAACAAAAAGCGCCCTCTTGGAATTAGATTCAAACCAATACATAATTCGAATTTCTCACCTTGGAAAAATTCTAGTATACCAATAATTTTAAATCTGTTATCTTTATCCGTTTGAAAATGATTGACAATTTTTGAACAACCTGTATCTTCTTAACCATTTATATTTGCCACGACATATTATTTTATCAGACATATCTTCTTATTTTCATTCATATACTATCACCTGCTGCTCAATGGCGGATAAGTTATGGGACACCCTGTAGGCTTTAAATTGAACACATTCATTTATTAAATGTTGATCAACATCATCCGAATAATAATTAACAATAGCGTCTAAACTCTCCAGGTCAATTTTCTCCTTATTTGGATTTCGTAAATCCACCAAACAATCAAATTTCTCACTATATTCTGCACTTCTTATATCTAAATCGAAAATTAGCTTATTCAACGACACAATAAGCCTGTCTCTTTTAAATTTATCTGCTTCCTATACAGCTTTTTTTCTGTAGATTTATCAGCAAATTTAGAAATGACCCGTCTGTTATTTCCAACTTTTTATTTCTGATGTTTTTTTTTATAATTTTTTTATCATTTTGCATTTTTTGACGGAACGGGGGCCCTCGAATACCCGGGGTCCTGGGCTGTAGCCCATCAAGCACATCCGGCCCTGGAAGGATACATCAAACCTGTGTAGAATTCAACGTGGAATCCAAAAATGTAATTTATACAGGTTGTTTCAAAAACAATGGGCATACGGTAACAGCAGATTCCCCACACAAAAATATTGCGATCGTCCCGAATTTGCCTAATGAATGAAACATAGTACACGAGTGGCATACAATGTTTTATCCAACAAATGGAAAAAATCGTTTTTTTTCCTAGTGTGTTATTTGACACTTTACTTGTCCAAAATGACATCAATAAATACCTCGATAAACCCCTTTAACTATCATGCATTAAATAAAGATAATTAATGTTGGTAAAAACTTTCTGAAGATACTTTTTTTCGTAGAATCCATTGTAATAGGCAGTTTTTTTACAGGGCGATTAGTTGAGTTTTTTGTGTCCAAAACTAGACGCGTTCTTATGGGAACTAAAACTATCTAAAATCTTATCTAAACGCTCTGTCAAAAAAACTTCCTATTGCAATAGATTCTACGGGAAAAAGTGACTCAAGGAAGCTTTTACCAAAATTAATTATCTTTATTAATATTAAAGTTATCTGATTGAAAAAATTGGACGAAATTCGAAAAAAGCCCTTTAGCGGCCGAACGATAATAGATAGGAAAGTTTTGTTCGCACCAATGGGTTCCTTATTAAATTTGAGCTCCAGACACCTTAGTTGATTTTCTTCTATGTGTTCGAATAAGGGGTGTTTCCATCAAAACGCGTCCTGTACAGGGTTTTTTTTTATATATTGACACCCCCCATAACTTTTTTGTTTAACGTTTCTGAAAAAAGTTTCTCAGATAAAAGTTTGGTGGTTTTCAGTAAATTTTTTGAAAAACTCTATTTCGCATATACAGGGTGCCTCAGAAAGTCTGGGCGTGGTCCAACTTTCTTATTTCAAATTAGAACCCTATTTTTTTATTCGATTTTTATATTCTCCTAAAAATTGTAAACAATTTTCGTGAAGCATACCCTATACCTAAATTTAACGTATAAACAGATATTGACCGCGGAAAGTTTTTTATGTAGCATACCTAAATTTGACGTATAAATAATTCGCAATGTTGCTTGGTTACCGTAATTGTTTAAATCTCTGACATATTCGTTGTCTGAGACGATAAAAATGCCTTACACAGATGAGAAAAAATGTGATATTCTTCGAATATTTTATCAAAATGACAAAAATGCATGTGCAGCAAGAAGGGAATATCGGCAACTCTTTCCAATGCGAGCGCTCCCAACGCGAACAACATTCAAAAATGTTGAACGTGGGTTTAGGCAGCGAATGTCCGTAAAAAGAAAAAAAAAGGCTAGCCGTTGTCGATCAGGAGGAAGAACTAAATATTTTATTGTATTTTCAAGGTAGGTAAATAGAATGAGAGTAATTCAGAAGCAATTTTCGTTACAAAAGGGCTCAAAATGAATAAGGATCTTTATTTTTAGAGAATTCAAATGCAGCTTTAAAAGATGCATCAAACTTTTTCGATAAATCAATTAGCAAAATCTATTATACCCTAAAAAAACATGGTTACCATCCCTATAAAATAATGCCAGTGCAAAAATTAACTCAAGAGCAAAAGGACAAAAGAATTATGTTTTGCCAAGAGATGTTGATATCAAAGGAAGATCACAATTTTTTCAAAAACATATTATGGTCAGATGAATGCATTTTCATAATCGAAAAAACGTGAGATTTTGGGCAACTCAAAACCCCCGAGCAACGAGGGAAACTAAGATCCAAGGTCGAAGTTCCTTAAATGTGTGGTGTGGAATCTTGGAGAATAAAATTATTGGGCCAATTTTTATTGACGGGCGCTTAAACGGCGAGAAATATTTGAATTTATTGACGAACGAGGTAGAAAATTATTTGGAAAACTTACCACTCCGTCAATACAATCAAATAATTTGGCATCAGGACGGAGCTCCACCGCACAACGTTTTTCCGGTTGTGAATTATCTCAATGAGAAATACCAAACGTGGATTGGTTGCACTGGACCGATCAGATGGCCGCCAAATAGCTCGGATTTGACGCCACTTGACTCTTTTTTGTGGGGTTTTCTGAAGATCAAGGTCTATGAAATACCGACCGAAATTGTAGAAGTTTTAAGAAATCGGATTATTGAGGCCATTCAAGAGACCAATCAAAATAATGCTCACTTTATTGTTAATAGCATAAATAAAATCGAGCGAGATTATACGCAGTGCTTAGAAATGGACGGTGGACATAAGGACATATCGAGCAGTTATAGTGTTGTGTTTAGTTTGATGAAATATAAGATTGTTTTTTTATATTTGCATGTTTTTTTGTTTCTATCCAATTTCTATGAAACGTCAACATTCAAAGGTCAATATCTTTTTTTACGTCAAAATTAGGTATAGGATAGGGTATGCTACATAAGAAATGTTTAGAATTATCACGAGAATATAAAAATCGAATAAAAAAACAGGGTTCTAATTTGAAATAAGAAAGTTGGACCACGCCCAGACTTTCTGAGGCACCCTGTATATGCAAATTAGAGTTTTTTGGAAAATTGACTCAAAACCAATGAACTTACATCCGGGACACTTTTTTCAAAAACTTCAAATAAAAAAGATAAGGGGGGTGTCAATATATAAAAAAACCCTGTACTACAATACATATTTCAACGTTTCCGATTTCTCCAAATTGAGTGTGTTGAGTTTTGAACGGATTTTGATGGGAATTTGATCTTCTTCAAGAAGTTGAAACATAATAACTTCCAGATCCCGTCCATCCAAGAAAGCTTGAACGTGAACGTGAACGTGCTGAAGCTGGCCAAAGGCAACGCGTATCAGGAGCTGGAACAATTTATCCGGACTTTTGACCCAAAATGGCGGAGCGATGAGAATGTTATCCTAATTTTGTGCGCCATTGTTTTATTTACTCCTGATAGACCGCGGGTTATACATCAGGATGTTATCAAGCTGGAACAGGTTAGCTTTGTTGAGATTATCAATGCATTTCACATTTTCCAGTTAATTCATCAAAAACAAAATAAGAAACTGAATATTCTATAAAAATATTGAAGTTATAACAAATTGAAGTCATTCATTATTATTTTATACAGCATTTTAACGTGCAGTTTGCATTACGGGTTAATTCCTACCCATATTTTGTAGAATTCCTACTACTATCTTCTAAGGAGATATCTGGAAAGCATCTATCCAGGCTGCGAAGCCAAATCAATATTCCTGAAATTGCTGCAAAAAATCATGGAGTTGCATAAAGTGAACGAGGAGTTGATTAATGTGCTTTTGGACGTGAATCCCTCGCAAGTCGAGCCGCTGCTCATTGAAATTTTCGATTTAAAGTAACGTGCCTCAATTAAATTTAGTGTGATCAAGATGTATGTGATATAAATTCCACTTAGGCAATAATGTACAAAATGCAATTTATAGTTAACTTTAGGTGCTATTAATATATGATATTGTATACATCAGCGTTAAATTTTGCTGACTGGAATTTTATTTGTTCAACTAGGGCAAGTTGATCGCATTTTCCATGTCCACAGCCTAGATATGAGGCGGATTTTTGTTTGTTTTTTGATTTTCATTTTTGTTAAAAGTGAAGATGTTTTTTATAATATCAATAACAGGGCCCTGCATAGGGTGAGTGACAAGTTTTTGAGTATTTCCATTGATCCTGCTGTTTTGTTGGCTGGAGCGAATTTGAGGTAAGTGATTTTTTTTTCAAAATAGCATAACTTTTTATTGGATTGGCCGATTTTGATGAATTTTGCGTCATTTTGTAGGGAATTTCATCTACTTTCTTCAAAGTTTTGTGTGATTTTTTATCTTTTGAAATTTTATCAAAATCCAGAATATTGAATTTATTAACATTTTTCTATTTTTTTGTTTTAGCTTCTGAACGGATTGACCGAGTTGGTTGATTTTTGCGCGATTTCCAATGGAATTTGAGTTTTTTTTTCATGATTTCTTCTTATATCTGCAAAATTCGACAAAATCCTGCAATATTTCAACATTTTCAATTTCATTTTTTTTTTGACGGAATGAATCTTTCGTCATTTTGTAGAGATTTTTTTAATTTTTTTATGGTCCATGTCAAATGCTTCACTGAATCATAATATATAATTTTTGAATAATTGTCACGCCCCTATTTTGTGGACGGAATTTTAATTTACAAAAATGAAATCGTAGAGAAAACCTCCCTAAATCGCCATATACAGGGTGTTGCAAAAACATGTTGCCAAACTTTAAGGGTTTATACCTTTCACAAAAATATGATGATAGACTCCAAATGGTCCAGTCCAAAAGTTGATATAAAAAGAGATACAGGGTGTCAAAGTTGAACTTTAATTTTTGATTTTTTTAAATAGCTTTCGAAATAATCAAGTTATTTTGATGAAATTTGGTATATGGGAACTGTTTGACCTGGGAAATTCAAATCTGACCTTGATTTGACTCTTACTTGTAGGGGGCGCCACCTACTCACCTTTTCACTCATTCAAATATAGTCATAACTTTTTTGTATGCACTCGTACATTCTTTTTTTATCGAAAATTTGATTTTTCAGCCATATTTACATAAAAAAAAGGTATACTCTGTAAGAGTGGCTAGGAGTAACCTTTTTCAAGATATCTGCACTTAAAGTAATCCATGCAGTGTGGTTTTGAATTGAAAATTTTGAAAATAGACATAGGTGGCGCTGAAAACGGCGTTATCATGCTAATTTTGACAGGTTTTTCAATATTTTTCATAAAAAACAGTTTTAACTTACTTTTGTGCTTTTTGTTTTTTTTTTATTTTTTAAATTTTTTATTTTTCATTTTTTTCCATAAGTAACAGTGGACATTGAAACAACTATCAAAATTACCATGATAATGTCGTTTTTGAAGCCACCCACGATTAATTTCAAAATTTGCCATTTAAAACCACATTGCATGTATTACTTTACGTGCAAATATCTTGAAAAGAGTTACTCCTAGCCACCCTTACAAAGTATATCTTTCTCATGTACAGGGTGTCCCAGCAAGGGTGGCCACCGGCCATATCTCGGAAACTACTGGACCTAAAAGTTCAGGAAAAAAAATATGATCACTAAAGTGGCCACGAGAAAATGCTGGGAAATATTTTTAACTTCGAAATTTTTCCGCTAGGGGGCGCAATCAAAGCTTAAATATTAAAATTCGAAATTTCTCCGGAAATTCTCAGATTGAGGTATATCTTTATCAACATGGTTAGAAAACCTAGACAATTTCACGTCTTTTTGGTACAGGGCTCATTGGCGTACCGATCTTCGTGTGAGTAGGGGAAGGTAGTGAAAGTGTAATTGTTCAAGTGGCTGTAACTTATAAACGACTTGTCCGATTTTGTTGCGTATAGGCTTGTTTGGAAGATGAATGTGAGTACTTTCGTATATCGTATCCAGTGATGCGTGATTGTCTCCAGAAAAGTTGCTAGAAGGGGTAACTTGAATTAAAAACAGTGGTTTTCATTTTACCGCAAAAATTTAAATGGTATGGTATAATTCTGATGATAATAACTAGTCCAAATTATGTAAAATTTAATGTTTTAAGGTTTTTAAGGTTTTTTTTTTTTTTTTTTAAGGTTTTTTCTTGTAAATTTAATCTTCATTTCGATTCTGTTATCAGAATTATACCGTACCATTTAAATTTTTGCGGTGAAACGAAAATAACAGTTTTTAATTCAAATTACGCCTTCTAGCAACTTTTCTGGAGACAATCACGCATCACTGGATACGATATACGAAAGTACTCACATTTATCTTCCAAACAAGCCTATACACAACAAAATCGGACAAGTCGTTTATAAGTTACAGCCACTTGAACAATTACACTTTCACTACCTTCCCCTACTCACACGAACATCGGTACGCCAATGAGCCCTGTACCAAAAAGACGTGAAATTGTCTAGGTTTAAATAAAATAAATATTTCCCAGCATTTTCTCGTGGCCACTTAAGCGATAATTTCTTTTTTCCTGAAATTTTAGGTCCACTAGTTTCTGAGATATGGCCGGTGGCCACCCTTGCTGGGACACCCTGTATATATGACGGAAAAATCAATTTTTCGATAAAAAAAGAAAGTACGAGTGCATACAAAAAAGTTATGGCTATTTGAATGAGTGAAAAGGTGTGTGAGTAGCACCCCCTACAAGTAAGTGCCATATCAAGGTCAGATCTGAATTTCGCATGTCAAACAGTCCTCACATACCAAATTTCAACAAGAATACTATATTATTTCAAAAGTTATTCAAAAAATCAAAAATTAAAATTAAAATTTGATACCATGTATCTCTGTCAATATCAACATTCGGAATAGGCAATTTGGGTTTTATCGTAATATTTTTGTGTAAGGTATAACCCCTTGAAGTTTGGCAACATGTTTTTAAAACACCCTGTATAATTGTATTTTGATGAGAGGTTGATGGAAACAATATACATGGTGATTTATGAAATCATGAAGAATGTTTCAATGAATCATATGTGTTTTTTGTAAAATTATATAAAATTTTGATAGACATTATATACCAGGGGATTTAGAAATGCCACAAGGTTTTTGGAAAATCTTTCATGATAGAGCTTTACGAGTACTAAAGACAAGACAAATCGAATCGAATCGCTCCATTTTTAATCAAATACTGAATTGTCGCCATGAAACACAATGTATATCATTTTTGAAAATTTGCCACGCCCTTCTTTTGTGGACGAAATTTCAATTTTCAAATATCAAATTGTAGAGAAAACCTTCCTGAATCACCATGTATATTTTGATTTTGAATAAAGTTTAAAATAAGTCACAGGGTGAATCATGAAATCATGAAAAATGTTTCAGTGCATCATACGTAATTTTTCGAAAATTGCCACGCCCTTACTTGTGGAGAGAATTTCATCTTCCAAGAATCCAATGGACAATTTGCATACATTTTCAAATGACTTGAAATTTTATATACCTATTCTAGACATTATTTGAAAGTCACCAGCGAAACAATTTTTCCGAAATACCTCAAAAATATACTAAATAAATGAAAAAGAAGACGCGAATTTCACTGTATCATCGCAAACGGGGTGGGGCCATATTACCCTCCCGAGAGAGAGAGAGAGACAGAGTCACCTCAGTCAATACGACAGACGGAGATAGATAGTGTATTCTGTGACGTAGTGGATGTTGATTGGCGCTCTTTAATCGGTGATAACTACATTATTAGAGGTCGAAGGTTGATTTTTTAAACATCAATGGCATCAGTACTTACTAAATCCTTATATTTTTCATATTTCCAAAAAATGTGTAAATTGTCCATCATGACGAAAACCTTTCTCAATCACCCTGTATGCACTCTGATAGAACGTTGCTGGAAATAATATACGGGGTGATTTGTTAGTCCATGTGAAATGCTTTTCAAATCGTGTTTAACGATCAAAAATTTGCCACGCCTTTAATTTTTAAACGGAATCTCAATTTTCAACAATCAAATTGTATAGAGAACCATCTTCAATCATCCTGTATATTTGTATTTTGATAGAAATTTGCTGGAAATAATATACCGAATGATTCATGAAATCATCAAAAAGTTTCATCATATTTAATTTTTGAAAAATTGCCACGCCTTCATTTATTTTGTGGACTCAAATGTTAATTAATCAAATTGTAGAGAAAACCTTTCTGATTGAGAAACTGCGTTTTTGTTTTTATAAAATTTTGATAAAAATAATATTCAGGATGATTTATGAGACCATGCCAAATCTGCCATTGATCGAGGAATTTTTTTTTTCAAATGCCACTTCCTAATGTTGTCGACTAAATTTCAATTTTCAACCATCAAATTGTAGCGAAAACCGTTCACAATCACCCTGTTTATTTGTATTTTGATAATATTTTGGTAAAAATGATATACAGGGTCATTTATGAGACCATGTCAAATGTTCCATTGCATCAGATGTAATTTTGCAGAGAAAGCCTTCCTCCATCACCCTGTATATTTATATTTTGAAATAATATACAGGGTGATTAATGGGACCATGTCAAATGTTCCATTGAATCAATCAACTAATATACTAATATACCGAATGATTTATGAAACCATGAAAAATGTTTCATTGAATCGTATTTAATTTTTGAAACAATGCCCCTTTCTTATTTGTGGACTGAATTTCAATGTTCAAAAATCAAATGGTGGAGAAAACCGTTCTCAATCACCCTGTTTATTTCTATTCTGATGATGTTCTGATAGAAATAATATACAGGGTGATTTATGAGATTATGTCAAATGTTCCATTGAATCAAATGTATTTTTTTGAAAAAATGTCACGCCCTTATGTTAAGTTCTGAATTTCAATTTTCAACAATCACGAGAACTTTCTTCAATCATCCTGTATATTTGTATTTTAATAGAAATTTGCTGGATATAATATACCGAATCATTTAAAAATCGATGAAAAATGTTTCAGTAAATCGTATTTGATTTTTGAAAAAAATTGCCACGCCCTTATTATTTGTAGACTGAATTTCAAATGTTCAAAAATCAAATTTTAGATAAAACCGTCCTCAATCACGTTGCATATTTGTATTTTCATAAAAGTTACTTGGAATATTCCATTTACCAACATTTCAATTTTCCTAATTTTTTCAAAACGATATAACTTTTTACTGGTTCGACTGATTTTGGCGAATCCTGTGTTATTTTGAAGTTTTTTTTTTCTTTTGTTCTTTTCTATGTTTTTTTTATCTCGGTCAATTATTGAAAATGTTCAATTTTTTGTTTTTTTTTAAACGCCGGCCGCGTAACTTTTTACCGGATCGATCTATCTCAGTGAATCTTGCATCATTTTAATCTTGAGCTTAGGGAATTTGATCTACTTTATTCATGAATGTTGTGTTTTTTATTTCTGCAAATTTCGACAAAATTCAGACTATTCGATTTTTCAACATTTACAATTTTTCCCAAATTCTTTAAAACACTTTTTGACCACATTAGCCGATGTTGAAGAATTTACGTAATTTTCGTTATGAATTAAATTTTCTTTTGTCAGGAATGTTTGTATCTACAAAGTTTCAACCAGCTATTCGAATTTTTCGACATAATATCTACATTCCATAATATTGAGCCTATGTATCGCTCTATTTTCTTAAAATGAAGTTTTCTCATTAACAAAAAAACAAAAAGTTGTTATTCAAAAAAGTTTCGGGCCTTGGAAGTCAAACAATGTCAAATAAATTTAATTTGCCACAAAAAATATCTGATAAGATTTTTCGATAGACCTCAAAATGTTTGAGTTATCTACAAGAACATAATTTCCAGCGACATTTCCATGTCCTTAGCCAAACACCTCAGCCCAGCCTACATCCGCTTAGCCGGCCCCTCAACCTCCTTCGTCAAATACCTGGACAACGAGGAGCAACTACTCACCTCCTACCAGGAGGCAGGAGACACCTTCTACATAACCCCCTCCATGTGGTTTGGCATCAACGAATGGTTCAACCTAGCCGATTTAACTCCCGTTTTTGGTCTAAACGACCGGAATAGTTTCAAGGGAGTTTGGGACCCTACAAGCATTATGCCGCTGCTGGAGATGAGCGATAAGTTTGGAGTGAAGTGCTGGTGGCAGTTGGGGTATGGTTGCACCAACAAAACCACTCTCAAGTACGTGGAGGACCTCAATATATTGAGGCAAACCCTCAATAAGTACCCCCAAAATGGGGATACGTGGAGGGTAGTGGGTGGGGATATGAGCACGTGCCAATCTGGAAATGTTGATGCCAAAGAATTTCAGAGTTATATCCGGGATCTGGATGATAATGTTGACGCAATTATCTGGCAGAGGTGAGCTGGGTAACTTCCAGAATACTTATAAAAAATGTTGGTTGTAGCTCGATGTTTCCCAAGGAAGCGTTGGGGCTGGAAAAGGCAGCTCTATGGACCACTATTCCAAAGGATCAACAACCAGTAGACTGGTCCTCAGCGTTGGAGTGGGGGAAAAAAGTGGGAGAAGCAGCAGTGCTGGAGTACGACGTTATCTTCAGAGAGCCACGTTTGATTGAAATGACCCATGCCACTCCTGTAACTCCCCTTCCTCAACTTCCACACGTTTTATTAACTCAACTTCGCAGGTATACTGGCTGTCCTACCTCCACAAGAAGCTGATGGGTACTACAGTGCTGGACATCCGCCCCTCGTACCCCCACTTATCCACTTTTGCCCATTGCACCAAGTTCCAAAACCACCTTCCCCGCAGCGGCGCCGCCACGTTGATGATCATCAACTCCAACCCCCAACCCAGCACCGCCCACCTCCGCCTTGGACTTTTGGACAAGTTCATGGAAATCCAGTCCTATGTTTTGACGCAAAATGACACTCAACTGCTCCTTAATGGCAATGAGGTTACCATGGACCTTCTCCAGCTGGAGGATTTGCCCCATCCACGCCTGCGCAGGGCCAGGTTGCGACCTCACTTATCGTTGGAAGTACCACCAAGAAGTGTGAGTTTTTTTGTGCTAACTGGAGCAAGGTTTACCGTTTGCAATGACAACGGATTGAATGAGATTCTAGAGGAGATGGAGCAGGATGGGAGTTCCGAGGAATTTGATATTGCTGAGAGGATGGGGGAGGATAAGTTCAATATTGCTGGGAGGATAGGGGAGGGCAAAGTAACACTGGCAAACATCAAGAAGAATATATTGCAAGAAATGGAAACAGACAAAAACTTCTACAAGCGAACTTTCATAGACAAAAAAAAACTGTCTTCTGATAAACCTCAAAGCCTCCAGCTCACCATCAAGGAGATTGAAGATATTTTGAAAAGTCGCGCACGCGCCAAGGCTTTGAAGAAGAACATCAAACTCACTAGCGCTGAACTGGACATGCTTGTGGACAAGGCTACGTTGAAAATCCCCAAACACTTTGTCCAGAAGAGGGACATCAACCGGGTGCTTCTGGAGGAGAAGGCGAATTTTTATAAGAATAACCTGTTTGATCAGGACCGCTTGGAGAAACTGGCCAAGGATAAGAGGAAGTTCTGGAAAAGGAAAGGGAAGAGAGATATCAATATGGATATGGTTAAACAACGAAGCGAAGGGAATAGATTTAAATCATTGGTCCTAGAGGGTGAGTGTTTTACCATCAATTTAAGCAATTCATTCATTTGTGGCCCAGATTTCGATGGTTTTACAGAGAAGTCAAAGAAGGGTTTCATGGTACCTACCTTTTCTCCATCAACCAATGATAAATACCTTAAATTTTTGAGATCCAACTCAGTGGAGGTGAGGAAGGAGGGTAAGCCTTGTTTTGAGGAGTGGGGTTTTGCTATGGATAACGAGAGGAAGATGAAGGGGGTCAAGGACAAGAGGAAGGAAGAGGAGAGGAGTGGATATGATATTTGTGTAAGTTTGTGTTGAGGATCAGAAGATTCTGGACCAGAACATAGTTCTCTAGAAGCTTCTGAAGAATCGCGATTCTCATCGGAGGTTCCACAAGAGAAGGAAAAAGTCTGCGAAGAGTTTAAAGCCGCTACTTGATCAAGTCAAAAGTCATCCATTTATCGTAGTGAACACGGTCTCAGTTATAAGGCCGTTTCTTAATAACTGTTATTCAAAATGAAATTCACAAAAAGAGGATTTTCACTAAAAAAACCTCAAAGAATCACGTGGTATATCCTCTTTTTTCAATAAACGGTTGGTTAGGAAATTAGAGGATCTGAAATGTGGCATAGCCATATGCAAAAGGTTATTGTCATGATGGACATGGTCTCAGTTATAGGGCGTTTTCCCAAAAACTGTAACTCCTAGAGAAATCCACCTTTGCGGATTTTTCACTCAAAAAACTTTAGAGAATCACGTGGTGTATCCAGTTTTTTCAATAAACGGTTGATTAGGAAATTAGAGGCTCTGAAATGAGGCATAGTCATGCAAAAGGTTATTGTCATGATGGACATGGTCTCAGTTATAGGGTGTTTTCTCAAAAACTGTAACTCCATGTGAAATCCACCAAAAGAAATTTCTCTCTCAAAAAAACTCAAAAAATCACATGGTGTATCCAGTTTTTTCAATAAACTGTTGTTTAGGAAATTGGAGTCTCTGAAATGGGACATAGTCATGCAAAAGGTTTTTGTCATGATTGACATGGTCTCAGTTATAATGCGTTTTCTCAAAAACTGTAACTCCTAATGAAATTCACCAGGTGAGGTTTTTCACTCAAAAAACCTCAATTAATCACATCATGTGCTCAGTTTTGCCAACAGAATTACAGCCTCTCCATTTAATGATTTCATTTTTGTTTGCAGGATGACTTGGAGGATCTGGACTATGGGTTCTACCGCAAAAAGCGCTCCTCCAAACCTCCTCCAAACCCTGTGAAACAACAATATTGGAGAAACAAACTCAAGTACAAGAATTTAATAAGAAAAAAGAAACAAATCCATAAAATCCAAAAACGACATACAAATTTACCTTTTGGTCTGTACAAGCCTTTTACTCCTACTTTACCCCCCTGGAGGCCGGAGGATATTTTCAAAATAAACCAAATTTTTGGAAATTGGCCCATGTACAGTTGGATGTATGATCAGAATTTGAAAAATGCTATAATGAAAAACAAGATTTTCTTGGATGGGTTAAAGTTGCGGCAGAAGAGGCATATTGATGAGAATTTTGTTGATTTGAGGGACAATGAGGTTGATGTTGATGACCCACTTGTAAAACCAATGAACTCGATGAAAATTGAGCCTAAAAAGTTGGTGTCCCATGAGCAATTGGGGTATTTGGAGAAGATAATAGGACAAGATAGGGTTAAGGCTATGGAAGATTTTGTTGATGACATCAAGCAAAAATTCAACCATATGGGCGACAAGGTTAAGGAATTTTTTGGAGTGAAATAAACTGTAATATTTTTATTAAGTCCTCCTTTTTACAATATAACGTTGCAGGTGTTACAACTAACAACAGAGTCCGTTAATTAATTTTCCTCAATTATATAACAACGTGAACAGGCCTTAACTACCTAAAGGTACTCAGCATCTACAAAACGTGTTTTTCATTTTCCCTTTTGGTTAAAAAAGAACTACGCAAGGGGCTTGGTGCGCATGCGCATACGCATCAAGTCCCTTGTCTAAATTTCAACAACTTTTATCTACAAGTACAATTTGCAATTTTCCAATGGTCATAACAATACAACATTGATTACTTTTCGGGTAACAATAATGATAATTAAAGCGAAGCTATGAGTTTTTTTTTCGCAAAAACGCTCCCCAAGGGTGGGGTGGTGTTTTTCTTGAAAATAGTCTAAGGGTGATTATTTTTTTTTTAGTTTAGAGAGAACTAGATTAAGAAATTACAGTTTCTTAGAAGATAAGTGTGTCGTTGTTTTCAGCCTACATTTACAAGGTGTGGTATTATTTGGAGACTTTCACACCCTGCGAGTATGGGACGTTCAAAAAGTCTAGTCAATAGCAGTCACTTATCCGTCAAGGTGACCTTGAGTTCATGTCAAGGTCAATTTATTTTTGTGTCATTCAAAACTTTTAATATTTGTCTTTCAAATGACTTTGACTTGATCTGCCAAGGTCATCTGAAGAACTAGATTAAGGCATTACAGTTTCTGGGAGGAGGCCTTGTGGATGTCCTTTTATGAAGTCTGTTAAGGTGACCTTGAGATTGTATCGTCCATTTGACTTGAGCATTTGAATGTCTATGAACGTCATCGGTTCCTCGACGATCTTTTTTAGTACCCTTGATGATTTTATGACTGAGGCCACTAGAAATGTTTGTCCTTCAAATCACATGACTTGCAATTTCAAGGTCATTGATTGTCCTTGACTTCTGAGGTCAATTGAGGAGAAATTTTGAGAACGTTCAGCCTGCATGTTAACCTTGATCATATTTCAAGGTCATTTCATATGTTCATTGTTCTTCGAATGATATTCAAGGTCATGGAAATTTGATCTATGATTTTTTCCCCAATAACCTTGATGCTTGATGACCTGGACCATTTATCCTTGACATGTCACCGTACCAAGGTCAACTTAATTTGCTTTTTTTGTGCCCTGCGTGTTGAGCTTTACTTTTTTTGAACTCATCTAATAAAACGGGTATGCATTTCGCAATTGATTGACCTTGACTACTAAGAGTTGACCTTGACATCGTTTTTTTTTGGGTCAGCTGATAAAAGCTTTGAAATATGCATTTCGCAAGTTGACCTTGATCACGTAGCAAGGTCAAGGTCATTAGATTTTTCCAGTTACTATAGTTGTCTTTGAAATGACCTTTATAGGTCAAGGTCATCTGAAAAACTATGGATTTCGAGTACTATACCCCGATTTTTCACATCATTCGGAAAACTGTGACCTTGACAAGTTGAACTTGAGAATTATTCATTATTCTTCAAGGAAATAGAGTATTTTTTATCAACAACCTTGATGTGTTTTGTCGTTTTTCTGCTTAACGTTGATAGAATCATTTGACTTAACATGTCAAGGTCATTTGGAACTGTCGTGGTAAGAAGACGATGACCTTGACAAGATCACTTGTTACTGTATTATAATTATTGATTGACCTTGTTTCTGTTGATGTCAGTGATAGGAAAAATGACACTCAAGTTGACCTTGACATCAATTAACTTCAGGTCAAGGTCATTCTTTAGTTTCCCCAGTTTTTTGTAGTCGTACTGATCAACGGAAATTGGACTAGTTGCCCTTCGAATGTCTTTGGCTTCACATGTCAAAGTCATCGGTAAAACTATACTTCAGAAGAACTCAATGTATCATTATTTCCAGCTTTAATTTTCTGGATAGAAAAAACTGTGACCTTGACCAGGTCACTGTATCATTGATTGACATTGAGGTTGACTTTGTTGAGGTCAGTTGAAAACGATATCTTGAGAATAAAGCAAGGTCATGTAGGTTTTTCGAATGAAATTTTATGTCAGTGTCATTTTTTTTCTGACTGACAAAACTTGGTTGATTTGTCTTCAAGGTTATTTGAAAGGTCACTCAAAGTTATTGTTGTCATATAATTGTTTCAGTCTCGTTTCACTCACCTTCAAATGACCTTATTCTTGATAATTCCGAAGTGAACTTCATAATTTGACTTGCCCCTCCACCCTCCTTGACAAATGTAATGATCTTGTTAAAATCAATTTTCCTACCCCTCAGAAATGATAATTCTCTTAAAAATACCTTCAAAAGTCAAGAATCATCAGTCAGTGAACTGCAAATCTATCAGACGTCATGAACTTGACATTGACCTTGATACGTCCTTGAAACAACTATCATCGCCCTCTTTTTAGTTTTTAGTGACCTTGACCTTTATAATTTTTTGAACGCCCTGTATAATAATGTGTGTTCCATCTAAGTCACTTGCTAAAGGTGTTCACGTGACGTATGACGTCGCACTGTTAAGAAGGAGAAGGGATAAGTACCTATTGTGATTAAATAACCCTACTTACAATATATCACACACCTGATTTTTTTAAAGGTTTAATTCTACGCATTGCTTTTAAATTTCATTTTGTCATAAGATAAACGAAGGATTTTTTTGAGATAACGACTATTATATGGGGTGAAGCAAAATTATCATTATATTTAGCATCTAAGATACCACACGTCACTTTTCGTAAAATTACACTCGCACTTGTGTTTGTGTGTAAATTACCCTGTACAAGTTGTACCCTGCTTGCAAAGTCGTTGTCCAGCATTGTAATTTTACAAAAGTAATTGTAGTATTATGTAACGACTAGTACAATTTGCATTGAATGGCATTACGTAAGTGAAGTACATTTTGCTCATCTTACAAAGGAGTAAGATAATGCATTTTCCTATAAGCTAAAAGTGTAGGGTTTTGGGCTGCAGAGCAGAGAGTGGTCACGTTGATTTCACCCAAATTCCGCTAAGTGGAGGAAATGGAGTGTTTTCAAGGTTATTTGAAGGTCATGAATGGCAACGCTGTATCTTGAAAACAATTCAGGATTGTGTGCGTCAATTCTGATTTTGAGATATATCGCAGTATCTTCGTTATTTTTGGATTCTGAAATGTAACGTTCTTTAATTTTCTTTCCATGGAAATTTTTGTAAAAAACAATCGTTTTCGAGATATTTTCAGAAAATCACGCGGGCGTTTCATAAAACAATTTGAAGACATGGATTTTACTTACTAGGTAATATAAAACTGTGCTTTTTTGTTCACAACTTGATTATCTTCAACTTTGCCCCTTGAATTTTTTTTTCTTGTATAACTGTGGGGACGTGGATTCCATTTCTGATTATCACCCCTGTATTAACTTTTCCATTAGAAAGAAAGTGAATTGAGCTTTTTTGTTGAAAATTTAAAGGTCTTCAATTTTCCTTCCCAAGCATTGTTTGAAAAACTGGTTTTCAAGTGCGTCACCTAAATAAACCTTCAAACATAACCATGACCTTCAAACGTCCCCTGGTTATGTAACCTTCCAATGACCGTGACATTCTCCATTTCCCCCACCAATTAGAGCAACGACACGAAAGTTCAAGGCTACAAAAGTACATGCTTCAAGGTTAGAATCTGTGGCAGAAAAATTTGTTAAAAACCCAAACACTGCCCCCCATTTGAACAAAGCCAGAACAATTTATTTACACGCCAGAAACAATGTCTAATATATACACATTATATTATTATTGTCTTAAAAATTATTTTATTTACTATAATTATAATGTCCATGATGGAAAGTAAGTTATTTACAGAAAAATGAATAGAGAGGGTACGTTTTTTGTACATTATCTTTTGTGTATATGAAAGCAATGAATTTTGACTATTTGGCGAAGCTGGAGAATTTCGAATTTTTGTGGGGGCAATGTTTGACTTTCGTCAAGTGTATTACCTATCCATATTGTAGTGGTGAATGTATAGAAAACATAAACACTGACATTTGAAAGTAGGCATGCGCTCATGCTGACGTCATCAGTAACCATGCCTGATGACGATAGATCTTGTAAGAAACGTTGTGTACACCAAAAGCACAAGGAATCTGGATGAACAATGTTGAAGTGTTTCTGGAGAAAGCCGGAATCAAATAAGCGCGAAATTTTTGGCAATAATAATCAACAATTTTTTTTAACTACAATTTTGTCAATTGTTTATGCAGTCTCTTTATAATATTTTTTCAGGGGACACATTTTGGTGAAGGGAGTGCATTTTTGACTCCACTAGCTATAAAGCAATCCCGCATTTATCGGGCTTTGGTGATGGTTTGACGGATGCAGTGTTGCCATATGTTTTGACCATATATACCACGTTGCTTTGTTGACATATTTGAATTCTGGCATTTTGGCTACAAAGCTAGCGCAGTTGCCAAATTGGAAACATAGAAGCATTCCTTGGTGATATCAGCTTTGTCATTGGCTTCGAACTCAGGAACTTTGACAACACTGGATTCAAATTCATTGCAGACTGACTCCAAACGTGGATTCGAACCCAGGTCCAATGCGAATATCTAATTTTTTTTTCAACGTTCCGGTTATAGTTGACCCCCATCACCAAAACCTTATACACCACATGCTCGTAAATACTTCCACACACAGGTTTTAACCATTATAGTAATAAACATCACAGGTGTTAACTCTACGAACTAAATTAACAAAACGATCGATAGTCGTCAATAAAACTACTTTAATCGTCACTAGTTCAAGACGTCTTGAACCATTTGACAGCAGATGTGGGATGAATGAGTTCTAAGAGTGACGTGACGTGACGTGACGTGACGTAGTGTTCATTGCATCACGCATTTACTTTCGATTTGCGATCGGAGCTCGTTTACACTTGATTCTATTGTGTTCTTCAGTTCTGCAACAAAACATTCCACATGGATAAGCTTCAGAATAGGATAGTAAAGAACTACGTGCCATGCGCAAGCGCCTAAAACACTAGAAAACAAAATCAAAAGTGCTCAGTGGCTGTGGTACACGTTTGTAGAAGCTGAGTCCGTATATATAAAAATGGTTACAACATCGATTGTCAAAGGGGCCAGTCTTAAGGGTTCGTTGGATCAAGTTACACAATTTTTATTATTTAAGGGGTCACAGCAGGGGTACGTATCGATTTTCGATGGTTTGAACTGCAAAAAACATACATCCACCGTGGGAATTGAACCGTCATGTTAGGTTCAATCCCCATGTCATCCACTTCTTTTCAACACTTCAAACCTATAATAAGCTCGAAAACAGTGCACAACTAAATCCATAACACTAAAATCGTTAAAAAGCAAGAGCTTGGATGAACTGCGTCATCAGTGACGTGGTTCAATCCATGCTCGACTAAATTAAAGCATGATGCACCGCGTCTGGAGTCGTCTAAGGCCAGCTACACACTCACTTGTTAATTCGTCCTCGTCCTCAGCTTCAGCCTCGCGCGCTAACTCTTCGGGCGTCTTTTTTTTTCGCATCAGCGGATTGGGTTCTTCTTGAATTGGATCTACTACTTCTTCTTTCTTCTTTATATTGTACTGCAAAGAAATTGATGTTATTTTGTGACTTTGATGGATGACTTTTAAAACAATGGATGTGGTGTCCTGCGCAGTTCTCCCTCAAAGGGAGTCAACCTGACTCCGTTAGGGAGTCGCTATAAATTAACGGACTCCCTACTAGAGTCAATTTGACCCCGATTAAGATTCCTCCATGCTGATGTTTCCATTGCTGAAATGTATATTTTTCCATGAGATTGAATGGAAATGTTTTTATTAAAAACATTTGCATTTGATTTTTCAATTTTCCATTGTTGGGATGGTGGAAATGGACAAACATAATCGTTAACATGTTTTTTTATGGACGGGTGGCTCTGTTGCGGGAAATGAATATGGAATTATTCATTGATGTAAACATTATGATAAAAAATACTGAAATAAGATCAATTCTGGCAACATTAACATTTAATCTTTGCTTTGTGTGAACTGCAAGGGACTTTTCTAATATAATAAATATCGTTTATTAGCAAAATAGCTATCAAAATACAATAATAAAAAGTTAACGCTATAGTTGAACACTAATTAATAAAATTAACTTATAAAAAAAAAATGCAAATATGACATAGGTACGTACACATGTGTGCTATCACTAAAAATAAACACTCATGTCAAATACCTGTAAAAAAAAAAACAAATAAAACAACAAATTGGTAAAATATGCAATAAATACAATTAAGTTGTATAGTACTAAAAAGTACATCAATAAAAATATTTAAAATGTTTTCGATACATATTCCCTCAGAGCTCTTTTAAAATATTGAAAATTTTCTGTGTTTTTTAATTCTGGTGTCAATTTATTAAATTCGATGAGACCCTGATAGAATAGACTTGATTTTGTCTTTGATAATCTGAATCCTTGAACATAAAAATCACCTCTATTTCGAGTTCCATAGCTGTGGATATCATTTACATAAACCAACTCTCTACACAAATATTCCGGTAAAAGTCCATATTTCATTTTGTACACAAAGATGACACTTTTATATAGTATCAATTGTTGGACATTCAGAAGACTAAGACTGTTTAACATATATATCACAGGTGTATAACGACTAGTACTTAAAATCACTCGTAAAGCGCGATTTTGAACTTTCTGAATTTGGAAAATCTTCTTTTGAGGTTGATTCAGCAGCATGGTTGAACAATACTCGAGGTGCGGGGCAATTATTGCTTTGTAAAGGAGCAGCTTCATGTAAAACGTCAGGTGTTTTCCAATTCGTTGTAAGAAAAATATCTTCTTAGACATTTTCCCGCATATGTAATCAACGTGTTGGTTGAAAGAGAGGTACTGGTCAAGCATGACGCCCAAATACTTGATCACTTTCACTCGTTCAATAGCTTCCCCATTTAATGATACTGAAATCTGGTCTTCTTCAAGTTTTTTAATTTGTGTGGGTGTCCCAAAGATGATGAATTTGCATTTTTTAATGTTCAGTTGCATGCTATTATCACCTAGCCATTCCTCCAGAGTTGTCAAATCTTTGTTCAAATCTTCCAACATTGTTTGTACATTCGATCCACATATATATAACATGGTGTCATCTGCGAAGAGTTTCATTTTGCATATCTGCACATGTTGGAAAATATCATTGATGTAGAGTAAGAACAAAAGCGGTCCCAACACTGTTCCCTGTGGTACTCCAATGGTGATTTCCCTCTTTTCTGATAAAACGTTGTTAAATTTGACCCTTTGCATTCGCTTGTCTAGATACGAGGCTATCCATTTGAGAGCTGTTCCCCCGATGCCCATCCTCTTCAGTTTATCCAAGAGTAACCGTCTATCAATTGTCTCGAACGCCCTCCTGAAGTCCAAGAATACCGATAGCACAAAATTTCCGTCATCGATACTCCTCAACCAGTCATCACATACCTGAACCAATGTTGTTTCACAGGAATGGTTGCCCCTAAACCCTGACTGTCCTTCATTTATCACAGCATGTTTATCACAGAATCTCAATAGTTGGTCTTTGGCGATAAGCTCCAGGAACTTTTCGTATGGTGGCAATTTGTTGATAGGGCGAAACTCTTCTATCTTCGTGGTTTTGGGGATTTTCTGAATGGGTATTATTTCGGAGCATTTCCACTCCTGAGGAAACTGTCCATAATAGAGTGAATTATTGATAACATCAATAAAACGATCACCGAATACATCGAAGACATCCTTCAGAACACTCACTGATATTTGATCATCACAACCCGCTTTATTTTTCATTTTTCTCAAGGTCGTATTGAGGTATTTCATTGAAACTAGTTCGAATTTGTCCATTTTGCCCACGGTAGGAATAAAACTCAAAATATATTGGTGGCTATGAATAGGTTTAATCCCTGATTTGATGTCATTTGCACTATCAATAAAGTAGTTGTTAAAGCTATTCGATATATCATAGTTATCAGTTATCACAGTGTTGTTGACCCTTATCTCACTAACTTGACTAGACTCGTTTGATGGCAGTAGTGCTTTCAAATTTTTCCACAACTTTTGAGAATTCTTCCTATTTTCGTCCAGGACCTGCATAAGATATTCATTTTTGGTTTTTCTGATGAGTGAGGCGACTTCATTTCTGATAATTTTATACTCGTTCCATAAATTCTGGTCGTTTAAAAAAACTGCTGATCTATATGTCTCGTCCCTCTGCTTAATTCTTCGAATGATGTCCGTCGTAATCCATTTGTTATTTTCATGTCTGGTGTAAACTTTTTTAACCTTTATTTCTGTCATTTCCCTAATTGAATTCGAGATGCTGGAAATCAAACTGCTCGATAACAAGTCAGTATTGGTGATATTGTTGTTCCATTCACTCCTGCGAATATCATTCAACATTTTTTGCTTATCGTATTTAAATCTTTTATATTCTATAGTCTCATAGGCTGTTTTATGTGTATCGATTTTAATTTCCAACATGAGATGATCACCAATTTTGGGTCTCAAGAGTACTCTACATTCCTGGGATGCATCGTTGGTGATTGCATAATCAATAAGTGTACGACTTCTGTCAGTTATTCTGGTGAATTCATTAACCATCTGTCTAAGGCCGTTGACGTTTATAGTTTGCTTGAGTTTATTGGTATAGTACTCATCTCTGTTAAAATCGTAGTTGAAGTCTCCCAAAATCAGCTGTGTTCCCGAGACACCCATCAATTCCTCAAGCAGCGAGTCGAAGTGTTCCATAAAAAGTCTGTCAGAACCCGAAGGAGAGCGATAAATTCCCGTCAATATTATATCCCTCTTTCCTATTTTCAATGATATTGTTAATATCCAGCAGATACCAGGAATGCTTTCACAAATTTTCATTTTATGTTTAAGCTTCTGATTTATATAAAAAATCACTCCTCCAGTTCTTGGATTGTCGCTGGCACAGTTGACTGTTTCATAGCCCCTCACAGAATATTCGCTGTCATGGATATTTCCGGTAATGTGAGTTTCCGTCAGACAAAGAATCAGTGGCTTTAATTGATTGATAACATATTTAACATGATCCATATTATTAATGAGTCCTTGGCAATTTGAATATATTATGTTACCTTCATTTGGCTTGTGTCCATCATCCAATTTGAGTTCACTCTCACAGTCTAATTGCTACCGTAACCATCTATCCCTTCGCGCCTCCTCCATTTTCTTGTAAGTCGCACATTTATAAACGTCCCACACCACATGATCAGTATTCAAGTTCAGTCCGTGCCTCCCATTCGAAAATACACAATTTACACATTTTGACACAGTACTCACACAGTCTTTAAGATCGTGGTTTCCACCACATTTGGCACAAGCTTTGGTATCCTTACAGTCATTCTTGACATGTCCATATTTGCAACAGTTGAAGCAACGAATTATGCCATAATCGTTGAAGACCCTGCATCTACTCCAGCCGATATTCATTGTTTCTTTCTGCATGAAAACATTGTATGAAGAGTCATCAAGTTCACATATTAGATTAAATTTATTATTCACAACATTTGTTTTTCGCATCAGTATTTTGATAGTAACATCTTTATTATCCACTTCCAGATCATTTTGTTTTTTTATTTTTTCTATCAGTTCGTTGTCACTGCTGGTATATTCGTATCCGCTGATTCCTACTGCTTTCACACGGTGTTTACGAATTTTCGGTCTCTTAACTTCATAGTTTTCCCCAAGTTTACTTTGGATTTGAGCCTGGATGTTGGTGATATCTTTTTCTATGCCACAGCTCAAAACTAGACCACCACTCTTCGTTGGACGTCCCATTGCCACTCCTGCTCCAATTTCCATGGGATTGATCTTATTTCTTAGGTCATTTCTAATTTGGACACCATCACTTTGTTCCCCTTTTTGTTCAATTACCAAGATTTTCGATTGATGCTTTGAACTCGATGTAGCCGCTGCATAAGTTTTTTCCATTTCAAATGACTTGCTGATTCCCTGATTCATCTGTTTTTTCAACTCGAGCATCTCCTCTTTCAACTGGGAATTTTCATTGATCAATAAATCAATTTTTTTATTCAACTGGGAATTTTCATTCACCAAAAAATCAATTTTCCTATTCATTTCCAACGAATTATTGACAATTATGTCTAATGTTTGATGGATTAGATCGAATTCACTTTGATCACTATTTTCATCCATTCTGATCCGTTTTCTCGATTTATCTCCCTTTCCATTGAGTTTTTCACAGCTGTTTGTTTCACATTTTTTACATTTCCACACCATTCTTTTCATGTGAAAACCACGCAGATCCACATTCTCACATTTGCCATGGTAAGATAGTTTGCATGTTGTACATTGAATAATTGTTTTTAAATCATCGAATGCCAAATTACAAATAGCGCAGTTTTTATCAACATTGCATTCCTTTTCGCCTGCTTCCATTGTCCGACACTAAACAGATGCACTTTTTTGATGCCGCCTTACCAATATTGATTGTTGAACACGATGGAATTCAATCAAATTCTCACATTACACTTATTATATACAAATAGATACTTTATACACGAAATATTGAATCCTGAACTAAATAATTCACATTGGCAACACTGTATCTCGAAAACAATTGACTGTAATTAAACTTTATTATTCAAAATTTTACGGTCTTCAACTTTGTCCTTTGTTTGGTTGATTTTTTGAAATGATTCAATTCTTAGACCCGGTTTTGAGTTTTGGGAAAAGTCTACGGGGCGGTTTTGTTTACTTTTTAAGTATTTAAAAACATGCTTAGTTCTCGAAATATCTTCAAGAAACTGTATGAATCATTTTAGAGGCTACAATTTCATTTACAAATTTCATCACTGTGTAAATTTAAATAGATTTCGAAAATTCACGTTGCCGGTAAAAATTTACATTCTACTTAGCTCTATCTATTGCTACAGCTCGTACATAGACCGACGCGAATGTGAATTCAACTTTTATTGATATTTCCTTGCTGCTTATTGTTTTTAATAGATTCAAATTGATTAACATAATAACAGAATTTACTATAATTGAAAATCAAATAAGGATTCAGTAAAAAAAAAACTATAGAAAATCAATTTTAGTAACATTCACATCCACTCTCTGCTCTATGTATGGAACAAGTGGCTGTAGAGGTCGACCAAAATAAAAATTTTCTTGTATAAAACGTTTTGTGAAATGTATTGTGAAAAATATGTGTTATTCATGTTAATTTTCATTTTAAACAATGATTAATAGTTGGGTTATTGTCGGATTTCACATATTTCCTAATTTTCAATACAGCGTTTTGATCAACCTCTCAACATTAAAAGAAAAGTGAGATGAGCTTTTTTGTAGCCAATTTTAATATTCTTTCATTTTATATGTTTCATATTTTTCGAGAAACTCAGTAGTTTTTGGAATATTCACAGCATACTGAAAGCTCGTCAAGGACTTTATTGAAAAACACAACCAAAAAACCACTTTTGTCCGGCAAATCTTGATTCCAACCCAAAAGACGACAATAACAAAGTATTTCAGAAAATACAAAATAATCTTGTAACACCCCGCAACCATAAATAATCCGCTCCAACATTCAACCGTGAATTCTTTTTTCCAGACAAAACTCCATTGATCTCAACTCTCTTAACAATTTGAAATATTTGCCCAATTAGAATGTTCAAAGTATAAAAAGAACCCCACTTTTTCCTAATTAATTTAAGCAGTTAATTAAAAAAAAGGCGTCTGCCACCCGGTCTAGTGTGAACAAAAAGGATTACAAACGGGAGATTGTTTTAGATATTTAGAACAACGGGGGGGATTACGTTTTGTGCTAATGGGTTGCGCATTTTGTGTTTTGGGAGATGATGAGCATGTGGTGGGGGTTTTAATTAGGATTTTGGAGAGCTTTGCTGTTTTTTTTGTTAACATACCATTTTATCATTAGGTTATTTTTGACTGACTCTTTTCAATCAGTTTTGTTTGTTGTATTTTTTATTTCTTGATGATTCTTACATACTTCTAGTGTGTCTCTGTTCATTAAAAAAATCATCATTCATTGAGTGGATTTGATACTAAAAAACAGTTTATTCAACATGATTGTCAACACAACACAAACAAAATTTCGATTTTATTCGGCATAAAAGCATACAATACGCGATATCGTAAGCTGGTGTTTGCTTTCAGTCTTCTATTGTTCCTTAACATAAACTGCCTAAAAATAGCAAAACTCGCTAATAATCAAATGAGAATCATATCCGCCTAAGTTGTGATGAATTTTATATTTTCCAAACCCCTCTGCAGGTAACAACACCCATTGTTCCCCACTGAGACATTCTCATTTCACTCTTATATTCATTTTTTTCCCATTATTTTTTGATTAATTTTTTCTTGACTTTCTCATAACATTTGAAGCACTACACATTTAAACGCAAATTTATGAAGTGTCATGCGATAAAATACGCCATTTAGGTCAGCTACGATTAGCTGTTTGTAGCTGTAGTTGTGTCACGAATTGTTTTTTGTGCAATCACTGATAAGCGTTTAATTTATGTTTGTTCGGGAAAGCGTTCATAACTTGAGGGGGTACGATTGGCATTTTGTAATTTTTTAAATATTCAATGCAATCATGGAGAAATATATTTTTTTATCAGTACAGTTTGATCTACTTCAAGATCTTCAATCATCTTCACGGATTCTTGGTGATTTTTGAATAATTTATTCCTAGTCTGACATTTTTTTGTAATGATCTTCACTATTTCTTTTTTTTTTGAAAACCGTAAGAAGCTAGTTCTTCTGATTTTCGATATATAAATTTTTTCCTGCTATGTTGATTTTTTGACTTGTGTAAACTTCCAAGTGGATTTTCTTCAATATTTTTCTGCTTTCATGAGTTTGAACGAGACTTTTATGTTGAATTAAATGGTGAAAACCCCAATCAGTTAACCTCTCTTATTTCCGAGATATGGGAAGTTGTTTTTTTTTTCATTTTTGTGAACTTCAAGTGGATTTTCTCGATTTTTTTCCAAGACACCCTGTTTAGTTTTTTCACGGTTCTGAACAAGTTTTTTATGGTGAATTGAATGTTCAAAACAACAAAGAGCTAACTCTTCTAATTCCCGAGATATGATTTTTTTTCTGCAATGTTTATTTTCCACTTTTGTTAACTTCAAGTGTCTTTTCTCGATACTTTCGCCAAGCTTTATCGCCATAAGGCCCAAACGTATTTTTAAATTCTGTGCTTGAGCGTTTACTCACGACTTCTACGAGGGATGATCAAAATAATAACAGGAGTATTTTGAGATCGAATTGATGAGCTTCGGAAGGTAAAAAACAGACAGAAAAAAATGATGACAGTCATATCCTCTTAAATGATGAACCAAATGAAAAAAATCCATAAATTTGAAACTCGTCAAAATTAAATCTTAAATTATCCGTCCACCACATTCAACATTCATTCTCAATGCAATAAATTTCCAGTAACGAAAACTATTGGATTTCGGCT
Source organism: Orchestes rusci (assembly GCA_958502075.1). Taxonomy (NCBI): domain Eukaryota; kingdom Metazoa; phylum Arthropoda; class Insecta; order Coleoptera; family Curculionidae; genus Orchestes; species Orchestes rusci. The sequence continues at coordinate 7,637,156 of OY293312.1, forward strand.
GCGACAAAGACATTTTTCTCTGCAATATTGAATAAATCCACGTTATTCTAATGAACCAAAATGACCCATTTTCAATGGGCAGGGACCTTTAAAAAATTAGGTTGAGAAGCCGCACGCGAATTAGTCGTAAAATTCAGTTATTATGGTAGTTAGAATAGTTAGGAGGTGAGTTATGAGTGAATTTCATAATTTGAAGCTGTATGATTGCCATTTTCTGAATGTCGCTGTTAAGCTTGAATCAGTGAAAAAATGACAATCATAACCACTCAAATTATGAACCAATGGCAGGCATATATTCCCAAGTGAGAAAATGACAGAAATAAAATGACAATCATCATTCGTTTTGATTTTAAATTACATAAACTTCCATGATATAATCCTCACATTGAAAATTCGTTGCAGGATAAGTTTTCAATTTTCCGCTTACAAAAAAGTAGCTTATCCTGTCAGTTTGCAAGGTATGATAAAATTGTTTCTTCATTCACCGACGAAGATTCCAAAATTCCTGCCACAAAATCTCAATTTATGGCCTCATTTTCCCAAGCTTTAAATAATGAAAGGAATGTGGCTTAATCTCGGGAAGCGGCTCTATGAAATTTGGATAATTAGGATATACTTTTCCCGAGGTTTAAGCAGGAAATTTATGGGCTTGGAGGGCCCAATTTGTACATCCATAACTCGAGACGATTTGACGACCTTAAGGCTGGCGCTCATGTAGGTAAATGTTTGCAGAAATGTAATGGCAAAATAAATATTACTTGAGCAAAACAAACACTGGCCGATGGTTGGCTGCTCTCTCGAGTAATTAACGCTTGCTGGCGAACTCTAATTAAAGCTCTACAATTTATTTGTTCTGCTGTTACGGCTAAGGTTAGAGGGAAAGTAAATTTGTTTTTATGATTATGTTCCTATTTTGAAACTCTTTTCCAGGATTGTGATTTTCCATCATCAGCACACTAACTGAAATTATGGACCAATGAAAAACGTCCACATAAGTTATGATCCGATATAATAATTAACTTTGGCTCATAATTTCACTCGTTATGACCCACATTCATTCATTAATGTATATTTAACGAGCAAATGGAAGTTTTGGCAAACAGATAAAGTTTTATCTGGATCTGGACTGAAAATTTCCGATCGACTGGAACAATTTGCTGTGATTTATTGTTGATTGGGATGTAAACCCAGCTGCTGTTGTGGAATAACGTGATTTTTGTATTTTTTCCAATGAGATCTGGATGGATGGTCAACAGATCGTGCAATCATGGATAATGAGTCGTGTCTCATGAGAATTTGACATAAACAAAATGTTGATCATGTATCTCTAGATTATGAACCGAATATACACTCGATTGTACTGTGAATCTTACCGTGATTTTTCAATAATTTTTTTGAAGTTTTGACTGAGTTTTGAAAGATCTTTACATTTCAAGTTTCGTCACGAAAAAATGATTGTTTTTGAAATGTTTTTTGATGATTTTGTTGTTTGGAAGAATATTTTCAAGTGACTTTCAACCAATATAATATGAATGTTGATAATGTTTTATTATACGTTTCACCAATGAGTTTTTTATTTACTTTTCAGAATATTTTTCAAATTTTTTACCAACATTTTTTGCGTCCAGTGTCATTGTGATGATTTTGACTTCCTTGAAACTACTATTTGTGATACACATCAATTTTCAAGTATCAATTTTTGTCATTTTTTCCGCTTTTATATTTTTTTCCAGAGCAAACTCCAGGTCTATCCAGTAGGGTTTTTGATAGTCTGAATGGGAGAATATTCTGAAGACCCTCTTCACAGGATCTGACATCACCTTAATTTTTCCTCCATATTTATCCAGGAGGTTGTTGAACTTTGTTTTGTATTGTCTGGATGAGAGTTAATCTCAAATATTATCTCTCATGAAGAGCTACAGAGCTTAGTAACACGTCAACTCTTTTCCAGGCTTTTCCGACAGTTTTTGGATATGGTTCTGGATGGATCAGAATCTATAAACCTTGCCTTAAAAATTCAAGAAACTTACGCTTCATGGATTAACGGCATAAAACCAAGTTCCACAGTTGCCGTTTGTTACCATTATCTGGATAGCCTGGATGAGACAAAACTTTAATCTCTCTACATGATTTTTTATTTTTTTTCTTATTATAAACTGATGAAAACAGTGACATTTATACTCAGTTCAATGATTAATTAATAAAAAACAGTCACACCCACTCAAATAATGAACTAATGAAGAAATGGCAATCATAACCACTCAAATTATGTATCAATGAAAAAACTACTGTTACACCCACTTGAGTTGTGAACCAATGACAAAAATAAAAGTCATTCTCAATCAAATCATGAACCAATGAAGGAAGGCAATCATAACCACCTGAACTGTCTACCAATGAAAAAATGACAGTTATTAATGTCGATCACGGCCACAATTGACATTCGTTAACACTTACATCATGTTCCAATGAAAAAACTACTGTCATTAGAGCCCTGAATTGTGAGCCAATGGAAAAACGACAGTCACATCCACCTCGATCATTGTCAGTCATTAAAAAAAACTACAGTCACACCTACTCAAATCATGCACAAATGAAGAAATGAGAATCTTGATCACTTGAATTATGTCCTTTTGAAAAATTCGTCTGTCACACGTAATGAGCCAATAGAAAAGTGAAAGTTACACCTCAATTATTGCCAGCCAATGAAAAACATCACACCCACTTGAATTTTGAGTCAATAGAAAAAACGACAGTCACACCCACCTCGATTATGAACCAATAGAAAAGTGATAGTAACATCAACCTCAAATAATGTCAGCCAATGATAAAACGACAATCACGCCCACTGAAATCATGAACCAATAAAAAATGGCATTCATGATCACTTGAACTGTCACGGCCACAAATGACAATCATCAAGACTCAATGGAAAAGCTGGTATCACTTAAAACCCAAATTTTAAGCCAATAAAAAACGACTGCCACACCCACCTCCATTGTGAGGCAATAGAATAGTGGTTGTTATACCCACTTCAATAATTGTCAGCCAATAAAAAAACGAGAGTCACACCCACTAAAATTATGAACCGATGAAGAAATCACTTTCATAGGTCCAGATAGAGAATTCCACTGTCACACCCACCTCTATTGTTAGCCAATCACACTTACTTGAATTGTGAGCCAAAAAAAAAAGTAAATTTTGAACTAATAAGAATACCAGCTTCAAATGTAAGCCAATCAAAAAACGACAGTCATACTTATTTGAATTATGAAACAATAAGAGAATGACAGCAAATCTGACAGTCAGGCTCATTTATAAGAATCTATGATTCAAAGCAGAGGCTTTCTACTCCAACCCAGATTGTTTATCAGATCACCCAACGTTCAAAGGTCAAAATCAAAAATAGCCCGCACGATTCCAATCTTGATTCACGCAAAGTGCCCCTCAAAGGAGATTTACTGGATAGTAGAGATTGACTGAATAATCGATGAAATAATTGTTTTACTACATAAAAAACCACCCTCATGAGAAAATATTAAATTCTAATTTAGCACGAACAATTCCGTGATCACATGCCATAAAATACAGGGTGTACAAACCTTATCACGTATTTCCTGTCTCATCTTTTCCCTCTCCTCCTCCATTTTCCTATGCTTTTCCTTTCGTCGTTCCTCAGCCTCCCGGATGGCTTCCAAGCGTTCCCGCTCGGCCTCCTCCTCCTTCTCTTTATCGTCGCCGTCATTGTCATCTCCTCCCACTGCACCTGAAAGGAAATTTTCCGTTAAAGCCAACCATTTATCTGGAAAACTTTGTGTGGTATGTAGATAAAAGTTTTCCTGGACTGGTCTAATGGAATTTTGCAACGGCGGCAATTTATCTTGTTTGAGAGATTCTTGATTGTTTTGTACTTTGTTGCGAGCGCGAGTTGTTTAAAGGCGTTGAAGGAAGCTGAAGTTTTTGCTCCGTTTTTACCATTTCAGTGGAAATTGTTTGAATATTTTCAAAGGCAAAAGAAAATTCCTACCTTCCATAACTTGAACGTGCACGATAAACACGCCATATTGATTTAGCACCCAAGACCACTTGTGTTATTATAGTGGCTAGGTGGTGCCCGAAAAATTCTTGTTATTGACTCAAAACAAAGATTTTGGGATAAAACATTGATATTAAGCGCCCGAGGCACAGCTACACCTCTGTAAGGCGCCCAAGTAATAAAAATTGTAAGGGTGAACCACGAGTCACACTATAAGTGGCCCGATAGCGCCCGAGAAATGGACTAAAAACGATGATTTTGGAAGAAAACATTGACATTTGGCGCTCGAGGCACAACTTCTAGACTCATGAAAGGACGGCGTAGGAGCCTGAGTGAAAAACATTATAGGCGATCCAATTTTGTAGAAAGATTGTCATTTCACGCCCGATGAAAACAGTCAAAAACGACAAGATTCATACAATAATATTGGGGAAAAATTATGATTTGGCGCCCGAGGCACACTACAAGTAGCAATTACGCACCCGAGAAAAATAGCCAACAAAGTTGATACAGCAATATTGACAATATTGGAGTGGGATGACAGGTTTGACATCCGATTTAAAAATAATCTTGATCTAGATCATTTAAACTGAAATCGAGGTTGGCCCAACCGCAGTCGTTCAGTTTTGTCAGAAAACATGGTATTTTGGAAAAAATATCTTTTGACACTGTTACACTTATGAAATGCAATATTGCGTCCCTTCTCGGGCGCCAAATTTTTGAATGTAAAGCAATCATGTGGCGCCCGAGAAAATAATCGAAATTCATAAAAATGATCGATTCTTGACAATATTGAACCAGAATGATGACTCTTTGGGGCCACACTGGAAGTATTGGATAACGTTGCCACTTGGCGCCCGAGAAATTGTCCAGATTGCCTTGAAACGACGGACATTGAGACAAGCGTCCGATAAATTCTCTTTGGCTTAGCTTCTGAAATGACGATTTGATGCCCGGATAACAAGATTTGAGAAGGTTGATCAATCATGTGGCGCCCGAGAAACAAAACAAAATCATCGACATTCATAGGAATTACGGGCTCTTGACTATATTGAAGTAGAATGGTAAAACTTGGTGAATAATTTTGTTCTGAAGCATTTCAGTCAACAACTTGACTTTTTGGCACCCGAGAAATAGTTCAGATTGACTGATGACGTCGGACATTGACATTGGGTGCCCGAGAAAAACACTTTTTGTCATACATACTTGAAAAACCAAAAAAATAAAACATTATCCTTCTAAAATTAACATGTGGCGCCCGAGAAAAAAACAAAATCAATAATGTGATGCCCGAGTGAACCCGAAAGACAAAATACGCGTCAAGTTGTCTTTCAAGGCATTTTTCATGGGATTTATAAAAATTGGATGTGTTTGTAGACGCCCGAGGAAACTATGCTAAAACTCACGTGAATGAACGCTTTCGGCGTATTTTATCACGATGCTTGAGGATGCGGATGGTAAAAATTTGCAAAAATCCATTTTCAAGAGGAAGATAGATAATTCTCTGATACAATGCGCCCGAGGAAATGAGTGAACTGACTTTGTTTGACTGTTTGATGTTTGTTTTTTTTTGCAAAAATTTTGTACAAAGGCGATTCAGAATAATTATATCTATGAGGTGATGATTTGGCGCCCGAGGAAAGAAACTGTCGTTTGAAGTCGAAACACGCGTTAAAATGTCTTTCAAGGTATTTTTATGAGGTTAATTACCTCATAAAAATTTGATTTTAAATATTCTGGTTTTGAAATTTATATTGAGCGCCCGAGGAAACGATGCAAAATTACAAAAAATCATACAATTAAAGAGGAATACGGGTGGTTAAAGTTTGATATAATGGATTTTTCGAAGAGCAGTATCGATGATATACTCACTGACATTCAGCGCCCGAGGAAATGATCGAGACATTCGAAAATGGCAGTTTCTTGCGTGTTTTTTTTGCAGCAATTTTGAAGGTGATTGACGATTAAGGATAATATATCCATAAAAATGATAATTTGGTGCCCTAGTGATCCAGATACACTCGAAATCGACATTCAGCTACCGAAAAAAACGGGTGAATCATATCAAAACTAAAGAATGTGTGACAATATTAAGGCAAAGTGATGACGATTTGGCATCCGGGTAAACCAGGAAATCATCGATGGAAGACGAAATGCGCATCGGATTATCTTTCAGGGCATCTTTTTGGAACTTTATGAAAGATTTAAAGTATTTTCATATCAAAGTTGGCATTTGGCGCCCAAGGAATGTATGCAAAATCCACAAAACTCATGTGATTGGATGCTGTTTCATTTTTCAGTCAACGCATAAGAATGGTCAAAATAATTATGTTGAAATCCATGTTAAAAGAGCGATAACGTTAATATACCAACATAAGGCGCCCGAGGAAATGAGAGTCCTTCAATGTCCCCGAGTAAAACATAAATAAAAAACATGTATTAGAGCGTTTCCAAAGCCATTTTCATTGGAGTTAATGGAAAATTTCAAATATTTCTGTATAAAATTCGACACTGGGCACCCGAGGAAACTATGCAAAATGATGTGATTGAACGCATTTGATGTAGTACTCACAATGATAGCATAATGATGACGACAACTTATCAAAGCACATTTTTGAGAGCAGAATTGGTGACGCACTGACTTTTTTGCACCCGAGAAAATCAGTAAAATGTCTCTCCAAATAACGTTTTTTCATGTTTTTGGCATCAATGTTGAAGAAAGTGCCGTTCAAGGTTTAAGGGTAGTTGAATTCATATAGTGATTTGGCGCCCGAAGAAAGCCAATTTACGAAAAATTCATAACGAATACGCGGCTGAGTTGACAGTCTCACAAAAATTGACATTTGGCGCCCGAGGAAACTATGCAAAATCAACAAAAATTATTTTATGAAACGTTTTTAAAATGAACGCAGAAGAATGGTACAAATATGATGAAATCCATGTTTGGAGAGCTAGTGATGTTTGGCGCCCGAGCAGAATCATGATAAAGAAAAAAAACGATAAAAATCTAAGCTTTTTCACAAAATTCCAGAAGGATGACTAAGATTTGGCACTTTAACAAATATAAAGTGATGTTTTGGCGCCCGAGTATATACACAAAAATCATCGTAAGGTACTAAACAGTTATCAAAGATGATACAAACGGGATTTTGATGGGAATTAAAGAAATCACTTTCAAACATTTGACGCTCAAGAAAATAAGCAAAATTGACAAAAAACACAAAAAATGCTCTGTACCCTTTTTGAGCGTCCTCAAAAAAACTAAACCAAAAAATTCAACATTACTTGAGAGAAAGTTCAAAGCAAGACGCCCGAGCAAAATTGTCAAAAACTGATCATATTGGAAAAATAAACAAGCAAATCAAAAAAATAGAATCCATGGAGGATAACTATGATTTGAATCAGTTTGGCGCCCGAGTAAATATAGAAACAGCATGAACCAGCTCATTTATTCAGGCAAACAATTCCGCTATTGTTGCTCTCACAAATCAAACTCAATAACCCAATTAACATTATTATATCGTTCCAGTTAACCGCATTACATTCCGTTTATTAGTAAATGACCATCATGCTCTAACAAATTATGAAATGTATATTTTATCAGCGCAGCTTTATTGACTGGATAATTAAAATTCAAGCTGCCAGGTCAGCAGTTAAGACCTTCATCTGGAAACCCACATTTGACACCTATACGTGCTCAAAGGGCGAGATTTCAATTTATTTGCGCCCATTGTTTTGCATATTATGGAAACAAATTCTGGATAGTTTCGAGAGGAGAGTAATTGGATGTGAGGCCAGAGCCATAAACTCGATCAATGTCAGTTGGTGCGGTTTAATTTTGCCAGAATGATCGACTGGTGGGTGTTTGATGAATTCTGGCAGTTTTGATCATTTAGTCGAAATATTGAGCGATTTTGGCAAACTGAAAACTGGAAACGGGTAATATACTAAGCTTATTCAGTTCCTCATGCGAAACTATCATTTCAAGTGAAATCAACAAAGAGATACTTTTTGCTCAGAACTCAAGAGGGAATCACGTGGTCTACTCAGATTCCTCTCCAGAATATCACTCAAGTTGTTAGAGGTCCTGGAATGAGGCATAGCTCAGAAAAAGTATTTAGTCAAGAAGAACTTTCCTATATTTAATGTGCGATATCTGGAGAAATATCACTCCTAGTGGAATGATTGATAGAACATTTTTCACTCAGAAGACATCAAAGAATTACGTGGCTCACTCAGATTTGTTGTCAAAAAATCACTGAAGGAATTGATTGTTTCTGGAATGAGACATAGACCATTCACAAGCTTTCTATCATCAATGACATCCCTTCATTCAATGAGCGATACCTCAGAAGGCATCACTCCAATTGAAAAGTACAATCAGACATTTTTTACTTAGAAAACATCAGTTAATCACGTGATTTATTCAGATTTGTCTCCAAAACATCAGTTGAACATTCAGAGGTTCTGGAATGGGGCATCGAAGTTAATACAACGAACACATCTCTATAATCCATCAGCGAGAACTCAGAATATATCACTCGGATTGAAAAGTACAATGAGACGTTTTATGCTCAGAAAACATCAAGGAATCGTGAAGTTTTCATCAGAATATCACCCAGGAAATTAGAGGTTTTGGAATGGAACATAACCCTTCACAAGCTTTCTATCATCAATGACATATCTACATTCAATGAGCGGTAAGGAGGAAAATATCACTCCAAGTGAAAAGTACAAACAGACGTTTTCTACTCAGAAGACATCAAAGAATCACGTGGTTCACTCAAAAACCCACTCAAAGAATAAAAGGTTCTGGAATGGGACATGGACCTTCACAAGCTTTCTATCATCATCACGTGGTCTACTTGGATTTTTTTCCAGAAACTTAACCAAGGAATTAGAGGTTCTGGAATAAGACAAGGTCCTTCAAGAAGCTCTTGGTCTGTGTGGACACAACCTCATTCATTGCCAGATTTCTCGGAGAAATGTTTCACGTCCATTTTTCACTTAGAAAACATCAGCAAATTACGTGATTTAATTAGTTTTCTCTTCAAATAAGCACGGAAGAATTTGGAGCTTCTAGAAGGTAGTATAGACTTTCAATAGAGCTCTAGATGAAATCTTCTATAAATTTCCTCTGAAGACACCAATAAATCACTTACCTCTAAAAAAATCACTTTAACCACAAGACCTTTTGGAATAAAGCTCGTTCCACAATCATTCAATCTCAATGTAAAACCATCTGGATCTAGACCGCAGAAATAAAACGAGCCTTTTTTCGGCTGCCACACACATGTCCTCAAACTCAATAAAGATCCTCAATCTGTCCCTCAAACAGATCGAAATAATTGAGGAGGAAATCGAGTCCGACCGCATTCAATCTCAATAAGCCCATCTGTTCCAATGACAGGCAAATTATAGAACTCATCTAGGAAATTGAATGTCCATTTCCAGATGGGATTATTTTTCATAAGTTGATTAGCTTATAAACAAATCGCATTTATCTCCGTTAAAGTTTAAGTCCATCGAGACATCTCGATTAACACTGGAGATCTCCAAGGGGCTGTTCCAAAACCCCACATAAATGGGGTTGCGGCTTTACCAATTTATCCGGAACATCTTTTTGTTGATGATTTCATGGCCCACATTAACGATATGGAACTTTTGACAAAGAGACTAGAATAACCGGATCTGGTTCTCGAACAATTTCACCAAATTTGGATATTATCTGATCGACTGGAACAATTCACTTCGATTTATTGTTGTTTGGAATGTAGAGCGAATAGCTGCTATTTGGGAAATGCTGCTTTTTGCTGTTTTTTGCTGTTTTGCCAGAGTGGGCTTTGTTTGCTGGATTTAGTAAAGCTGCGATGGAAATTGATGAAAAAGTGGGGGTCGTATTTTTGTTAATTATGGAAGTGTTCGTCTAGAAATTGCTATTCATTGATATCTTCTTGATTGAAAATTGTGGAAAATGTTATTATTACCAAAAAAGTTTATAGAAAATGTGTTGATAAATCACAATGTTTCCTAAAGATTTGCTGGAAGGTGTGAAAACTTGAATTTTTCGAATTATTCATTATTTTTTATAAGGACTTATGAATAAACTTCTCGTTTAAAAATTGTATTGTAGTATTTTATTTTTCAAATTGATGATTTTTGACGCCCTGTATATGGGGACTGTTGAGTCCTATGAAAACACTTCTCGATCGATAATTATCGTAAAAAATCTCATAATCTACAAAAAAGTTTATATAAAATCAGGGTTTTGATTATAAATGCCCCCCCTCATCTTACTTTTTAATTTGACGTTTTAGAAAAAAGTGTTCCAGATGAGAGTTTCATGGTTGAAAATGAAATTTTTAAAAAACTTGTCACATATAAAGGGTGTTCCAAAAAGTCTGGGCGAGGTCTAACTTTCTTATTTCAAATTGATACCCTATTTTCTTATTTGATGTTTGGATTCTCCTTCAAATTTTAATCATTTTTTATGTAGCATATCCTATACCTAAGTTTGATGTATAAAAAGATATTTGATATTTTATAAATTAAATAATACTAATTCATTGTTATAAAAAAGTGAAATATATCTATGGTTTCGAAGTATTGACGTAATTGTGTGTGTAGAATATACCAAAAATTCTCTGATTTTTAATTGATACCCAAAAAATGAACAAAAAATAAAATAACGTCTTATATAAAAAAAAAACTTTTAAATCAAATGCAGAATTATTTATACTTTGATACTTTTACACTTTAAAAGTACTTAATGACGTGACATTTTCGTCAATACAAGCGTCAATAATTCGAAATCATAGATATATTTGACATTTTCACAACAATTAATTATTATTATTCAATTAATAAATATCAAATATCTTTTTGTACATCAAACTAAGGTATAGGATACGCTACATAGAAAATGTTAAGAGTTAAAAGGAGAATCCAAATATCAAATAAAAAAATAGGGTATCAATTTGAAATAAGAAAGTTGGACCTCGCCCAGACTTTTTGGAGCACCCTGTATATGTGAATACAGGTTATTTAAAAAGTTCATTTTCAACCATGAAACTTTTATTTGGAACACCTTACTCTAAACCGTCAAATTAAAAAGTTAGAGGGGGGGGCATTTATAATCAATAACCCTGTACATCGTTTTCAAAATAAAATGGAAAATGTAAAAAGTATCTCACTTTTTGGATTGATGACGGGGTCCTACAAAAAACTTGTCAAATGAAAATTGGTGAAATTTTCATTATCTAGAAGTTTATATGTTAAACCACAGCTTTACCAAAATACTGAAAAAAATGGAAAATATAAAAATATCAATCATGAAAAAAAAGACAAACATTTGCATTGGACAGTTAACAAAATGAAAAGGAAATTCACGAATGTGTGAAATGAACCTTCTCGAAACAGACACGTTTATATTTTGTTCCTATACGATTTGTTTTTGATCTATTTTCAAATTGCAAAAATAAAGGCAGAATTTTTTGCGGCGCTTGAAATTTAATGAATTGTAGTTTTTGTCAGTCGAATATAGGAATTGACTGGAAAAATTTCAGATTTTTAAAATTTAAAAAAATATTGTCAGAATTATCTGGGAAGCTTGAAATTTATTCCAGTGAATTTTAGTGCTTTGCAGTTTTTATCAGTGATATTTCAAGTCTCTAAGTCAAGTGGTTTGAAAGTTATAGCCTATGAAAGTAAACTGAAAATTTCCCCAGAAGAACAAAAATTTTTAAAATTTGTAAATTAATCTTGGAAATTTCTGGGAAACTTGAAATCTATTTCAGTGAATTTGAGTGGTTTGAAGTTTTTGTAGGCCAAATCTCAAGTCTCTAACCCAAGCGGTTTGAAAGTTATAGCCTGGGAAAGTTGTTTAAAAATTTCACCAAAAGATCTCACATTTTAAAATTTGTAACAATAGGGTAAGAATTTTTTGGGAATCTTGAAATTTATTCAAGTGATTTTGAGTGATTTGAATTTATGACCAGTCAAATTTCAAGTCTCTTGAGTTTACAAATTGTGGCTTATAAAATTTGACTGAAGATGTCCTTTAAAAATCTAAAATTTTTAAAATTTGTAAAAATAGGGTTGAAATTTTCTGGGAAGCGTGAAATTTATTCCCGTGAATTTGAGTGGTTCGAAGTTTTTGTCAGTCCAATTTCAAGTGTCTGGGTCGAGAGGTTTGAAAGTTATAGCCTATGAAAATTGTCTGAAATTTTCTCTAAAAAATATCAAATTTTTAGAATTTGTAAAGATAGAGTAAGAATTTCCTAGGAATTCATTCCAGTGAATTTCAGTGGTTTGAAGTTTTTGTCAGTTGAATTTTCAAGTCTCTAATTCAAGAGGTTTGAAAGTTATTGCCTGGAAAAGTTAAAATTTCCCTAAAAAATCGGAAATTTTTAAAATTTGTAAAAATAGGATTACAATTTCCTGGAAAGCTTAAAACACATTCCGGAGAATTGGAGTGGCTTGATGTTTTTGTAAGTCAAATTTCAAGTCTCTGATTCAAGCGGTTTGAAAGTTATAGCCTATGGAGGTTGACTGGAAATTTTCCTGAAAATTTTAAATATTTAGATTATGAAAATAGGGTTAAAATTCCCTGAGAAATTTGAAATTTATTCAAGAGAGTTTGGGTGATTTGGTACCAGTCAAATTTCAAGTTTCTTAGTCAAGAGGTTTGAAAGTTATAGACTATGTAAGTCAACTGAAAATTTTCCCAAAAATTCTGAAATTTTTTAAATTTGTAGAAATACGGTTAGAGTTTTCTGGGAAGCTTGAAATCTATTCCAGTGAATTAGAGTGATTTAATGTTTTTGTGAGCCAAATTTCAAGTCTCCAAGTTAAGAGTTTTGAAAAATAAATTCTATGAAAGTTATCGGAAAATTGTCCTGAAAATTCACACATTTTTTAGATTTGAAAAAATTGGGTTAGAATCTTCTGGGAGGCTTGAAATCTATTCCAGTGAGTTTCAGTGATTTGAAGTTATTGCTAGTGAGATTTCAAGTTTCTAAGTCAAACATCTCTTGTAGCTTATAAAAGTTGACTGAGAATTTTCCCAAAGTCTCGATTTTTATTTTTTTAGAATAGGGTCAGAATTTTCTGGGAAGCTTGAATTCATTCAAGTGAGTTTGAGTTACTTCCAGACAAATTCCAAGTCTTCAAGTCAGGAGGTTTGAAAGTTTTAGCTCATGAAAATTGTCTGAAAATTTCCCTCAAATATTTCAAATATTTAAAATTTCTAAAAATAAGGTTAGAATTTTTTGGAAAGCTTGAAATGTATTCCAGTGAATTTGAGTGGTTTGAAGTTTTTGTCAGTTCAATTACAAGTCTCTTGGTCTGTAGCTTTGAAAGTTATAGCCTATGAAAGTTGACCGTAAATTTCCCTGAAAAATCCAAAATTTTTAAAAATTGTAAAAATAGGGTTTGAAGTTTCTGATAAACTTAAAATTTATTCAAGTAAGTTTGAGTGGTTTCAAGTTTTTCCAATCTATTATTATTATTATTACCATTATTAAAATTCCCAAATTTTTAAAATGTGTAAAAATAGGGTCGGCATTTTCTGATAAGCTTAAAATCTATTCAAGTAAATTTGAGTGGTTTGAAGTTTTTGTCAGTCAAATTTCAAGACCCTAATTCAAGCGGTTTGGAAATTATAGCCTGTGAAAGTTGCGTGAAAATTTTCCTAAATATTCTCAAATTTTTAAAATTTGTGAAAATAGGGTTGGAATTTTTCGGGAAGCTTGAAATTCAATTTAGTGAAGTGAATTTGAGTGGTTTAAAGTTTTTCTCAGCCAAATTTCAAGACTCTAAGTCAAGCGGTTTGAAAATTATAGCCCGTGAAAGTTAAGTGGAAACGAAGTGACGACTTGGCACCTGTGTAACCTCGTCAGAAACCAAAAAGTATGCCGCTGATCTGATAAAATCTCACATTTGGCGCCCGAGGATGAATAAGATTTGGAGTCCGAGCAATCTTGACACGCAAAGTGATCAAAAGTGACTGAAATGGCTTCCTTACAGTTATTTATAAAATGGTTTGCCAAAAAAAAAAATGTTTCGCCCAAGAAAATTATCCGAATCAAGTGTTTTTTACAATGTTCAACGACAATAATGCTGATTTCAAGCGAAAAAAACATTGTCGATATTTCCTCGGACGCTAATTAAATGAGTTTCATATTTGCCAGTCCCCAGTTGGAAAATCTGATGAATATAAAGTTTCCATAATTTCGTATGACATCCACAAAGCCACAAGGACATCTAATTCACTCAAACCTCCCTTTCATAGCGGAAAATAAAACCGCTACAATTTTTATTACCGTCGATGCAGAGCACATTAAAACTTTACGTGCCTCTGCCGAAAAGTTTCTTTGTTCTTGGCTAATTGGCCGAAGAGAAAGATGAAGCCTGTCTTTGCGATCAATTAAGTCTTTTGTTATGGGACGAGTATGAAAATGTGTATCATGCCCCCTCAAATTATGTGAAAAATATTCCATCCAATATATTTCTTTTGATGGAACCCCACAAATCCAATAAAGAACGGCAGAATGTGTCAGGAACGTCGTCTTTTCAATATTTCACCTTTGGAATGTGCACCTCAGGCACTTTTCTGGAAAAAAGGGAGCAAACGTCAATTCAAAGGATATTGATTTATGGCGGAATGGATTATTTATTGGGGTTTCCAGAAAACTATCACAAAGAAGAGTTTCCCACATTTTGCTGTATATTTTGGAATTGTTTATCATTTATCAATAAAATCAGATACTGTACAGACCATCAAAAATCAATAATTCGTATGGAGACAAAAAAAAACAAAATGTGAATCACAACCAGCAATATTATGAAGGAAAAAACCAAAGCTTGATTTGGATTTCATTACATCAGCGTAATTATTCATCAATTTCCAACAAAGAACAACAGCCAGAGGCCCGAATTAATTATCGAGCAATTAAATTTGCTTTTGCAACTTCCACAACCCCCCTCACTGCCCTATGAATTTAATCATCATATGATGAAACCTATTTATCACTACAACTCCATTTCCAGGACTTTGGATAAGTTGGAGTATCAATCGAATTTGTTTAGCTGTATTTGGCGTCTGGAAGACGGCACTTTGTCTCGTTACGAGCTGTCTTGTTCCGATTTTAATTAAACTTGCATTGATAAATGGATTGGATTAGAAGTTTGTGTCAATGTAGCTGGTTTTGTTTATTTTCCAGCTTATAGATTGAAACCAAGCAAATGATTTGTAGTGAATCTTTTATGGTATTCCAGCTGCACTTATGGTATCCACGTTAATCAATATCCATACAAAACTGACACAATGGCCCACTGAAATGTGGGTCACATCGGAAATCGAGTGGACATCAATTTTAAATCGGCCTCATTGTTAATATATCCAGCCTATGGCACTTGGTGTCATTTCCACGTGAGGCTTAAACATGTCCCGATTGAATTATGCTGAACTAGTTCTTATTCTCCCCAAAGCTTTGTTGGGGAGGACAAAAGAGGCTGGATATCCATAATTTGGTTGATTATGATGTACACTCCTTTGATGTGTCATCTTTAATCTTCAAATTCTTTTTTCGATGAGAATAATACTATAATTCCATGATTTTTCCGATCATACTTTATTGTGCCTTTTTATGGTACCACCATCAGAGAGCAGAAAAAAATCCATAATCTTGTTGTATATGATATCCAAGTTTTCATAACGCAAACTTTTTCATTGAATCAATACCTACGTACAATCCTTTATTAATTTTCACTCATTTTTTCAATTTAGGTTGTTTTATTGTTTCTGTAGAGGTATTAATTAAAGTTTAAATAATTTATTTTCTACTTTTATCTAGGGATTTTCAAAACTTTACAATCTTGAGATCGCTGCCTCTGAGACCTCGTTCAAATACTTTTTTGAAAACTTCTTCTCTTTATTCGATTATTTTTGTCGATTTTTTCTCATTTTGATTTCTCACTTTAATCAATTTGTTCAAACTTTTGAAGATGTTTGGATGTTTTTCTTAACTGATTGTGTTGATTTTGAGCTTTTTAATGTTTAACTGTGTTTTTATCTTCATTTATTTTTATATTTAGTCATTCAATTTAGTTGTATTTATGTTTAAATGATATTTTTCATTGTTTAAATCTTGTTAATTTTTTTCTATTTCATGGGGTTATTATTTCGCAAGTTGTCTCAACTTTTTTGAATGTTTCCACTGTTGTTGATCATTTTCCACTTTTAAGTTTCAATTTATTTTCACATGCTCTCTTTAGTTATTTTTTTCTCTCTTTAATTTGTTTTTTTTATAACTTTTCACGAATGTTACTGTGTCCTTTTTCAATATCATAATTTTAATCTTGAGAAAGCGGAGTAAAATCTAATTCAAACTCACATGAATGTTTTTTCTTGTACATTTTTCCGTTAATTTTTTTCATACTCATTTACGTTATTCAAGTTGATGCTTTTTCATCAATATTTTCAGATTTGTTGGAATTGAATCTTCCTCCTTATTGCCGATATGTGATATAGTCTTTGTTCCGAACAACTTATTTTTTTTTTGGATGCCGTTCACGCGACCAAGACCAACCCAAAATAATCAAAATTCACCCAAACCCACAAAAACTGACCAAATCTGAACAAAACCAACTCAAATCAACCAAAAACCCAAACTCAGTTAGAGTTTGAAGGTTTATCTATTGAAAAATCAACATTCCAAGTCCCCATCTTTGTTTTCCAAATTTTGACGAATTTTCAAAAATACTCCGACAAAAGAAGTCGAGATTCAAATACTACTTTGACACGCTAATATTTTCAAACAGTTCAAAATTTTTACTTGAAATCTTAGCCACTTGGAGTTTGAATATCATCTATTGCAAAAAGTCTATATCTCAATTTTTTAATCTTTGGTATGCCTAACTCAAACCAAACTAACCCAAAACGAACCAAAACTAATCCAAGACTGACCAAAACATACCCAAAGAAACACAGGCTAGACCACAAAAAAAATCCGCATCAAAGTCTTATAGGTTTAAATTGAATTTGATGAGTCAGCTTTCTGTTTTTTTTTGCAACACCAAAACTTACCCAAACTAAAACATACCTCTCAAATTTAACCAAAACAGGCTCAAACTAACCTGATGGGAGCAAGACTAACCCCAACTAACACAAACACACCCAAAGAAACATGTGTGTTTTGTCAAAAACTCATAGTTTTTATTTTATATTCAAATAATGTTGAACTCCGTAAAAAATAGAAAATTAATTTTAATTTGCCAATTTAATTTTGGCAAACAAAACCTAATCCAAACTTAACAACTCATCCCAAAACCAACCAGAACTAAACAAAATTGACGCAAAACTGACAAAAGCTATTCAAAACTAACTCAAACTGACCATCACTTACCCAAACAAAAGATCCTGAAACCAAAAAAAAAATCCGCAGATTCAAAAATTTTAGGTTTTAATCAAATTTGGTGAATCAACTTTCTGTTTTTTTGTTTGGTAAACCGCAAAACTGACTAAAACAGACTCAAAATAACAAAAACGGGCTCCAATTAACTCAAAGTGACCAAAACTAACCCAAACACACCCGAAGAAACACCCCCACCTCTTAAGAGTCAACTATATTTTCATTTTATATTTGAAAAAATGGTGATAAATTGATATTTATCAAAAATCAAACATTATTCACTCCATGAATAAACTCCATGCAAATAAAAAATAAACTTTAATCTTGAATTCGTGATACAGACTCTCATATTTTGGAAAATCTGAAAAAGCCATGGATTTGCGGAATAACAGTTGATCTAGGTCTGGATTGGGTCAATATTGATTTGGCTCTCAGCTTTTTATGATTTGATTTTTGATATAAAAGACAAATAAAAATTTGGAGTAATGACCAAGATCAATTTTTTTCATCATCTGATTAATGATTGATTTTTTTTGCTTTATCTTCCAATAACTCTAGTTTAATTAATGATTGAGTGGTATTCATAGTTTTTTTTTATCTTGTTCCACAAAAAGAAAATAATTTTCAAATTATATCCTCACACTTCCATAATCCTTGAGGTTATGATTGACACTTCTTCAGCTTTTATGTTTCTTCTCGATCTTTGTCATGAAAAACAATATAGAGCTTTGGGTGACCGAGATCTGCTCTCTCCTTATGGGTTATGACTGAAATTTTTTTGAGTCAGTATTATTGATAACTGATAATTTCTATTTACTTTAGTTTTCGTAGTTTGGTGTATCTTGTGGATCGTCTTCCATTAAAAGCAATAATAATTCACATTTTCCTAATCTTTGGGAGCATGATTGAAACTTGATCCAGTTTAATGCTATCAACGAGGGTTCCTAGTTTCCATAATAATTCAGTACTGGTTCTTCAGAATCGTGTTCAATGATAAAGAATGATTCACACTTCCATAACCTTTGCGGTCATGATTGACACTTTCTAAATCAGATATTATTATTGATAACTGATGAGCTTTCCACCTTCATTGCTCTAATTTCTGCTCTTTTCCTCCTAATAGCTCTGGTTTAAAGTTTCCAAGATTCTTCAGCTCCACAAGAAAAAGAAATGAATATGGTAATCCACTCTTCCTCAATCTTTTGAGTTATGATGGTGATTTTTTTTAACAAATTCATTCAATTGAAAGTGAGACTGAGTGTTTATCTATGTAAAAATTCATCATAATGCTGTGAATTCCAAATTGTAGAGATCACAGAATTTTCTGGATACTCCGCATGATTCTACACTACTGTGCTTTTGAACTAGTTTCTGAATTATGCAATGTTGTCAAGCAGCTTTATGAAACAAAGTCTCAAATGGATACCAGACAAAATGAATTTTGAATAAAAATGATTTAACTGTAAAAAAATGCTTCAACAAAGCTTGTTTATAAAAAATCCACATTTCGAATATGAATCTATAAAAAAAATTGCCACAACAAAACCTTACTACCATGCATTTAACAATCCAAACCTATATACAGGATGACCCATAAAACCTCACACCGAACACATTTTCACTTTTTATCGCTTACCTAAAATGTTCATACTCTACAAAGCGACGTTCGAGTCGAGCCGACGTCGCGACGACACTCAAACCGACGCCACGACGCCGCTCTCTTTTCCGCACTGCGTGTTACGTCACAACGCCAACCCTCCGCCCCTCTTTGCACGTGCATAAGTGGGGCGGCAATTGGATATGACGATAGTGTGGTGTTTCATAATTCGTGTTGGTATGATAGTCATTTTTTCATTGACAATTGGGATAATATGCACTCTGACCCCTTTTTTGGACGTATTACATCCAAACTTATTTTGTAACAGCGCATCCTGAAAAATCCAGAATTTGGGGCGTTTAACAATAGAATTATTCCACAACCTGGATCGTTCCATGAATATCAATTGCCTGGTTGATATTGGTTTCGATGGAAAATGGCAATCATACTTTTCCAGATTGTGCCATCATATGAGTTGGTGGAGAAGAAAATTAAAGATTTATTTCCAGAAGCTGACAAAAAAAACCTGAAAAAACACCAGATTGTACTCGAAACAATCCAGACTTCGCAATCTAATTCACTCAAAGGAAACAAAAGAATCACGCCGCTGTAAAATCTCTTTACATAAGAGATAACGTTGAAGTTAATAGAGAGCACCTCAGAAATCGAGAAAACGTTTCTGAGTTTCCGCATCCGCACATTCATTATTCATCGTTGGCATTTAAATTTAAAAACATCTCACTATTGCCGAGGGTTTTCGATGGTGGACAATTAAATAGAGTGTTTTACTACTCTTCCGAATTGGCGATGAAATGTGTATCACACACCGGAGAGTTATGGAAACTGGATTTTCAATCTGCTGAAAATGGATGTCACCGACAGATTATGTGAAGTTGACTGGAAAAAAACGATGGTGAAAAATCCAGAGTTGTGTCTATTGTAGTTGTTATCAATTTTTTAAGATGAGAGTGTTTATGTCGTAAAATTCAAGAGAAACACAGCTGTATCTATTGTAGTTTAATATGTGTATGTTGTTTAGGTGACAGAATGTAACTCAATTTTCAAGACGATTTTTCTCAAAATTTTCATAGATCACACGGAATATTTTCTTATTGGTTTCCAAAGGAAATTGTCACTTATAATCTCCCTGGAGCTCGAATTATTTCCGGATTTTTAATTCGAGCTCGCGGGAGATTCGGCAAGAAAATTTCATGCCAAAACTGATCATTGGAAAAAACATAACCCAGGACTCACCTCGCATTTAGTGGAAGAAACCAACGGCTCCTTACTCTACTCGCCATTGAGGAAGAAAGACGGGAATCAGGATTTTATAAAACATTTGGAAGTTATAACCAATCTTGTCCATAATTGATAACATTGCAACTTTGTATTGGAAGTTGAAAATAAATCATTTATCAAAAATATTTGTCTTTAACAGCTGTCAAGCACTCGCGGCTGGATGGTAGCTCCCATGCACCAACCACAGTGTTGCCGTTTGCCTTATCTCTGTCTGTGAAAGTTGGGTTGGATTGGGATTGTTAGGGAGAGTGGGGACGGCAACACTGTAATCATATGGGAGCTACATCCAGATGCAAAGCCAGGGTGATTTTCACTTATTAATCTTTCAGTCACGTGATTATGAGCAGGGTGGTCTCCGATAAAATTAGGTCGTTGCCATAGCAACATAATAAAATGCAAGCCTATGATTGGTTAGAACTGACTGGTAGGAAATTTTCTGGTGAATTTGCCGTTGAAAAATCAGATATGTAAATGGTTTTATAAGTGAGTGTTGTCCATGTGGTAAAATTCAAACACCAAAAGGTCACTTTCCTCAAAATTCTTCTAGATAATCCGGTATATTTTCTTCTTGGTTTCTATGGAAAATTGTCTGGAAAATTCGCTAGTCCAAATATCAGAGCTGTATCTTTTGTAGTTTGGATGTTGAGATTTTTTTTGTATGTGAATGTTGCCTATGTGGTGAAATTCACGCACCAATATTCTAGACGACTTTACTCATAATTTTCTCAGTTCACCCGCTATGTTTTTATAGCAATTTTCATGGGTGATTATCTTGAAACTCGCTGGTAAGATAATCAGAGTTCAATCTTTTGTAGTTTGGGAGTTACGATTGTTTTTTATATATGAGTGCTGTCTATGCGGTAAATTCAAGCACCAATTTTCAAGGCGATTTTTCACAACATTTTCCCAGATCACCCGGTATATTTTCTTATTGGTTTTTATGAGAAATTGACTGGAAAATTCGCTGGTGAAAAATTAGGGATGTATCTGTTGTAGTTTGAGAGTAAAGAATTTTTTTATAAGTGTGTGTTGCCTAAGCACTAATTTTTAAAGCGATTTTCCGAAATTTTCTTAGATCACCCGGTATATTTTCTCATTGGTTTTCATGAGAAATTGTCTGGAAAATTCGCTGGTAAGAAAATCAGGATTGTATCTTTTGAAAATTGGGAGTTATGAATTTTTTTATAAGTGAGTGTTGTCGATGTTGTAAAATTCAAGAGTCATTTTTGAGGCGATATTTCTTGAAATTTTCTTTGATCACCCGGTATATTTTCTTATCAGTTTCCATGGAAAATTGTCTGGAAAGTCAGAGTTGTATCTTTTGTAGTTTGGGAGATATGATTTTTTTCATATGTGATATGTGAGTGTCGTTTATGTAGTGAAATTCTAAGAACATTTTTAAGGAGATTTTCTTGAAAAAAAATCGGATTACCTGGTGTGTTTTCTTAGCGGTTTCCATGAGAAAATTCACTGAACCAAAAATCAGAACTGCATCCCTTTTGATTTTGAAGATTTTTTTTTGTGGTCTCCAAGTAAAAAAATCAAATCTTTTCCATGACAGCCCGGGTTTTCACAATAATTTCTTTATAAAATTGTCTAGAAAATTCACTGGTAAAAAAAAACAGAGTTCCATTTCCTATGATTTTGGGGCTATGCATTATTAAATGCCTATAATACTCCGATAAATTATGAAAACTCAAGCAAAACCCGGATGTCACGCCCCACCAAATCATGTTAACTCCTAAAAAAACAAATTTTCTCGGAAAAACTTCCTAAAACAGTAAAAGCCACCTCAAAATGCACAATCGTGCGAATTTCGAGGCGACGCTATCGGAATTCCGAGCGATTATCAAAACTTTTAGCGAGCATTCGACCAGGAATTACACGAAGAAAATGTTGATTTTACAGTTCGTACTATGTGGAAGTTTCCAGAGAAAATTATCTGTGTCTAGGTCGTTATTTATATGCGGCACATTTAAAATTTTAATACCCATTCAATTCAAACTCCATACAACTTCCATCACCGGTTCTAATTCATCGCATATGGATGAACGCCACTCCTCACCATGTTACTTTATGATAATCCAGCTTCGGTTGCAGTCGAAGCTGTTGTTACTTAAAATGCAGGATATGCAGCTGTCTTAAAATTCCCCTGCTTCGGAAGAAATGGTCGCGGCATGTTAAATAGCTTTGCAAACTGGAAGTTATCTGGTGACACTGATAGTGTGCCAGATGCAGTTGAGATTTATTTAGTTCCAGGTTCTAGTTGCCATAATTTGAGGGGATTCGATTTTGTTTTATTGAAAAAAAAAAATCAAAGTTTGTGGCAATTAATTTGATCAATGAGTCATTTGGTTGAGGGTGGAGATAGCCGAGTGATCGTATCACTGAATTTTATCAAAAAGTATGTTCTTTAAACCTGCAATTTTTCACTTTATTGTACATGATAGTCTTTAGACCCATGATCAAACTCCAAAAATTCATATTTTCGAAACTATTTGGGATAACCGGGTGATTATACCACAGAATTATGACGAAAAGTATCTTCTTTGGACCCACAAATTCTCACTTTTCTCCGAAATTTCGTTTTGGAGATGATTGAGAATGAGTGTTGTCATGTTCTTGGAAATAATGTAGTCTTGAAACTCATGAACAAAATTGAAAAAATCATATCTTCATAACTAGTTGGGATAACCGAGTGATTTTTGAAATGAATTATGTCAAAAAGTATGTAACTTGCATCCACAAATTTTCAATTTTTCTTGAGATTTTGTTCCGGATCTAAATGAGAATGAGTGACGTCATGTACTTGAGGGTAATGTAGTCTTTAGACACATGAACAAAATTCCAAAATTCCTATCTTGGGAGTTGAGATAGCCGGATGATTTTTGAACTGAGTTATGTCAAAAGGTATCTTCTTTAGACACACAAAATCTCACTTCTTTCTGAAATTTCATTTAGAAGATAATTGAGAATGAATGACATCATGTTCTTGATAAAAACGTAGTGTCAAGACACGTTAACAAAATTCAAAAATTCATATCTCCAAAACTAGTCGAGATAACCGGGTGATTTTACACTGAATAATGTCAAAAAATATGTTCTTTGAATTCACAAATTTTCACATTTTTTGAAAATGTTGTTCCGGGGATAATTGACAATGGGATACGTTATGTACTTGGGAGTAATTTACTCGTCTGATCTATGAACAACATTCAAAAATTCATATCTCCGTTAGAAGTTAAGATAACCGGGTGATTTTTTAACTGAACCATGTCAAAAATCATGCACTTTGGAACCACAAATTTCCAATTCTTTTTAAACTCTCGTTATGGGGATGATTGAGGATAGTCACGTCATGTTCCTGAAAATAATATAGTCCCAAGACATTACATAATCCAAAAAATCATATCCAAGTAATCAGTTGAGATATTTGGAGATTTCTCAAGTGAATTATGTCAAAAAGTTTCTATCTTGCTCAGAAGTTTTCACTTTTCCTTGGAATTTAGTTTTGGAGATGATTTAGAATGAGTGACGTCATGTTGAAAGAATGTAGTCTCGAGACACATCAACAAAATTCATATCTACATAACAATGTATCCATTGTTTTCATAATGTGTTCTAGTTTCCATAATTTGGGAATTTACGATACTCATTTGTTGACAAAAAAATTAAAAATTTTCCCGATCAATGGTTTTGTTATATTTTTTCATCAATTTTCATGGATAATTTTCTGGAAAACTCTCTGGATCAAATCGCTTTTGGTTTTGAAGCCATAATTTTTTTATGAGTATGTAAGTGGAACAATTCGAAAACAAATTCCCGATCAAATCTTTTTCTATATTTTCCCAGTTCACTCGATGTTTTCTCATCAATTTTCATGGACAATTGCCTGGAAAATCTACCGGGGAAAAAATCAAAGCTCTATCTCTTTTGGCTTTTACGCGACGATATTTTTAACGCTGAACCGAATTCGAGCAAACATTTTTTATTCTTTTTCCAGATAACTTGGTCAGTTTCATCATCAGAGCCGATGAGATGCAGGACGACAAACCAAAAAAGAAAGCTGATCTAGGAAGCTTCCTCATTTTTGCCCACTGGACGCCCGATGAAAACACAGAAAAAAAACATTGTCTCCCCACCACTGCCACAGGTCATCAACGAACAACCGTCCGACCACATACCAATCGTCATGGAGATTCATACCCGGACCATCCGGAGCACAACTTACAGATCTACAACTGGTAAAAACTTCAAAGCGTTCTGGAAGCTACGCCTGTCCCCAGTCCGCACTCTCCACTTCGGCCAATCACCACAAACTCTTTCCTCCAGGCCTAAAACAGGAAATTAGAGCTAGAAATAAAAGAATGAGGAAGAATTGGTAAAGAAATCACAAACCAAATCAAAGCCATGGCTACTACGTTGGGGAAGCAGTGCTCCCTGGTTATGAAGACCACCAAAATACTAGGATTGAGATAGCCTTCAGAAGGGACCAAAACGTGTTCACCCCATACATCTCCGGGAGGAGCACCATCTTGATCACCAAGAACTTCAGCGCCTGAACAAGCCGGAATCGCAAACTGGGCGTTGGAAAAGCTCCCTCAAGTCCATGTAGGTCATCACCAGGATAGTGGACACAGTCATTCTTCTTCAACATTTTCTGGCAGCATGGAAGTCAGCGAAGGTGATCTTTATTAGACCGCTGGTGGCACCAGGTAAACCCAGCCAAAACCCATCGTGTTTGGAAAGAATAAATGGAACCAGCTCAATTGGAATAAGACACCATAATGAGGTTGAATACCTTATCTTTCGCTTCGACTTCAAGTTATGGGGGCTGGATTTTTTTTTGGTGCGATTTTCCGCAGTATTTTCCAGATCATTTGGTAAATTTTATCATCGATTTCCTTGGATAATTGCCTGGAAAATTCACTGGAGAAACATTCAAAGCTCTATTTCTTCTAATTTTCAAGATACGATCTTTTTTATGGGTGATTTTTGCCCAAGTGTAATCAATTTCTATGAAAAATAGTCTGGAAGATGATTTGAAGCTCCATTAATTTTTTTTTAGTTTTCCATCAATTTCCAGTCAAAATCATTGGAAAAACTCAAACAGACAGCAAAGTTTCATAACTTGAAGATCAACGACATCCATTATTCAATAACTTATGTTCCAGAAAAAAACTGTCGAGCACTCACCATCAATCACACCATTTCTTATCACCCTCAACAAATCACACACATCGTGCTCGACAACCTCCATTAAAAGTCCAATATTTTTCCCGACACGATCCGTATCCTCCATTTAATCATCTAATCGGAAAGATATCCTGAAAAATGGCCGTCGCCCGACTAGCACGTCCAAAATATCCAGAAAATTATCTGGAGACGACGTGAGCCAGCTTATTGGAAAAAGATGTGGTTTAAAAAACTCATCCAGAAACTAGTTCAAGCACAACATATCCAGAGAATTGTCTGAATATAACCTGTGGGACCAATAGTTCCAACTTACTGCCGATATGCAGTGCACTTTTGATAAGGTTCCTGGAAACAGGGAGCAATTCACGAAAAAACCGGTTACAATCCAATTACCATATGAATTACTCTCGTCGCCCTTCCTTTCCAGTTGGATAATCGGAAACAAAGTAGCGCAAAGAGGTGTGGCAAACTCCTAATAAAGCCATTCAAGTGGAGATTAAATCCATTTGCATAAGAATGAGAATAAGTTGCGAATCCAGAAAACCTTTCTGGATTAGAACGTGTGAGTCATACACCTTCGGGTTATGAAATTTTTTTCATTCTCACGATAAATCAGGAAAGGAGCGGCGACTTGTAGCGAATGGTTTTCTTGTTCCATGTGATTAATGACTGAACGGAGGGCTTTTCCAGTCAAGTTTGGGCTTGTATATATGATTAATATTGAGGTGGGGTTCTCGTTTATGAGTTGTGGGCCATAAAAATCAAAATGTTCATAATTTGTGAAGAGATGATTCACGTATTCTCATTTTCAGCTTGTTTATTGAGTGAGTGACTTAGGGAGGGCAACCAGACTTCATCCAATGGTCATGCCTGAAAATACTCAACTTTGATAGAAAGATCCAAAAATTTCACAATCTGAGAGGACACGATTCGCACTTCCTCCTTGTCCATAACTCAACAAATCATGATACCCGTATCACCATTTCCAACTTTTCCCAACAAAAAACCCTGCTCTTTGTCAGCCAGGACGTGCCTCAAACTAGTAACAAAGCCGCCATCCTGACATTCAACAAAGTTCTCCGTTCTTTGACGTATCTTCGACCAAAGGCATTCCTTATCTTGACACGGTCTTTTCCAGACATTCTTCGGATAATTAACACTTGGATAACTTATTCCAGATGTGTCTGTTATGTTCTGGAAATTTCCCATTGTATTGTGGAATTTTTTACTCCCTCTAATCTCAACATGGCTCATTAAACCGTATCTGAAATCTTAAATCGTCGCCCAGTTTTTCCGAACTGTAAACGCCCGATAAAGGAGGGAGTCTCGGTGGAGAATTATTGAAGTTTAATGTGTTGGGGTGGCAAAAAATTATTCCGGGATGAAAGGGGTGGAAGTTGCTTGTATGTGGATTTTGCTGGCATGGGGGAGATTTGCAGTGAAAGCGTTTCACCCTCAATGAACCTTTGAAAAATATCATATAGTTTGCTCATAGAGGATTTTCTCATCTTTCCAATGAACCTTGGCTCGCTTTGATATCTCTGTTCGTTTTGGAGCTATAAAGGAAAACGTCAGTCCTGTAGGCCTGTGAGTTAGATAAGATGGTTGCTGAAAAGCTGATGAGGGACAGGTGTTCTTCTCGAGTTAAAGTTCGCTTTTATTTATGGAGTTCTAAAGTCTCGGGATTTTCATCGATTTTAGGAAATTTTATTCTCTTTTCAATAGGCTTAAGCCTGCTTTTGTATTTTTTTTTTGTTTTGAAGTAACAGAGGAAAATCTGAGGAATCGTCACTCAACCAACTTTGTTCTGTAAACCCCAGTGTTGACTTTGAAGGTTTGTAGTCATTTGTTTTCCAGAGTTCTGAGTCACGTGATAAGCATCAATTATAGAAAATTCTCTCCTTTTTCTTATAAGCAAGAGCTTGGTTCTGTATCTTTTTTGGTTTGGAGTTACAGAGGAAAATCTGAGGTATCGTCATTAAACCAATTTTGTTCTCCAAACCCCAGTGTTGACTTTGAAGGTTTGCAGAAATTTGTTTTAGGAAGATCTGAGTCACGTGATATTCATCAATTATAGAAAATTTCTTCCTCTTTCCAATGAGCTAAAGCTTGCTTTTGTATCTCTTTTGATTTTGAAGTTACAGAGAAAGATTTGAGGTATCGTCACAAAACCAACTTTGTTCTCCAAACCCCAGTGTTGAACTGAAGGTTTGTAGAAATTTGTTTCAGAGAGTTCTGAGGCTCGTGATATGCATCAATCATAGGAAATCTCATCCTCTTTCCAATGAGCTGAAGATGGTTTCTGTATCTCTTTTGGTTTTGGAGTTATAGAGAAAAATTTGAGGTTTAATCATCAAATCAACTTTGTTCTTCAAACCCCAGTGTTGACTTTGTTGTAGAAATTCGTTCGAGAGAGTTCTGAGGATCGTGATATGCATCAATCATAGAAATCTCATCCTCTTCCCGATGAGTTTAAGACTGTTTCTCTATCTCTTTTGGTTTTGCAGTTGAAGAGGAAAATTTCAGGTATCATCACTAAACCTACTTTGTTCTCCAAACCCAAGTTTTGATTTTGAGGAATTGTAGAAATGTGCCTTGGAAAGATATGAGTCTCGTAATACGCATCAATTATAGGAAATTGTCTCCTCTTTCTAATGAGCTGGAATTTGCTTTTGTATCTCGTTTGGTTTCGGAGTTACAGAGGAAAATTTGAGGTAGCGGCACTTAGGTAGCTTTGTTCTCCAAACCCCAGTGTTGACTTTGAAGTTTTGTAGAAATTCGCTTTACAGAGTTCTAAGGCTCGTGAGATGCATCAATCATAGGCAATTCCATCCTCTTTCAAATGAGCTGAAGATTGTTTCTCCATTTCTTTTGGTTTTTGAGTTACAGAGAAACATTTCAGGTATCGTTACTAAACCAACTTTGTTTTCCAAACCCCAGTGTTGACTTTGAAGGTTAATTGAAATTTGTTTTGAGAGTTCTGAGTCACATGGTACACGTTAATTATAGGAAATTTCTTCCTCTTTCCAATGAGCTAAAGCGCGCCTTCATATCTATTTTCGTTTTGAATTCACAGAGGAAAATGTCAGTGGTCCGCACTGAGTGAAATCACTCCTGCGAACCTGTGAGTCGGATTTGATGTCTGACTGAAACCTTATGAAAAGAGTTGATGGTCTTGAAAAAGATCACATCCACAACAAATGTTTTCTCTTTTTAAGGAATTCATGTGGCGTCCATTATCTATGGTAGTTTTGGAGCTAAAGAGGAAAATATGAGATGCTGTCATTAAAGGAAACTAACCCTTTGGTCACATGAGTGAACTTTGATGAATGACAGAAACTTTTTGAGAAGGGTTAAGGGTCCCGTTATACATCACGTCTATAGTTAATTTCCTCCTCTTACCAATGAACCTACGTGCGTTTCATTATCTTTGATAGGTTTGGAGTTATGAAAGAAAATATGAGATGACGTCACCAGAATAAATTGGATTTTTGACGTGATGAGCGGACTTTAATGGTTCTCAAAAACTTTTTGAGGAGAGTTGATGTTCGTACGTTCCTCTAACTTTGGTGGTTTTGGAATTATGGAAGAAAATATGAGATGTTATCAGATACATCCCATGTTAAGCAAATTTACGGCTTTTACCTTTATCTCAAGGAGGGAGAACACTCATCTCAATCCTCTTTCCAAAACCCACACTGAACAGTAAATTCCTCTTCCAATAAACAAGTCGGTGTCCATTGGCATCCTGATCCAACAAATATTCTCCTCTATCCAGGAAAGCTCCATTGCAAAGCTCGTCTAATAACAATCGTAGATCCCGAAAAGCCTGGATTCCCTTCTGGACCCCTCAAGGGATAAATTCCAGATCGGAAAAGGAGACTTGATACTTTGCATGTGAATAGGTTTAAATATAACATCTTATTTCAGAATTTACAACCTCGCATGTTCCCCGAGGATCAATTAATTATAATTTGATTAATAGTCCGTGTAGACGCCCTGGATAAGTCTGGAAAAGCCCAGCTAATTGTATTAAAGGATAACATGGAAAATTAAGTCTGGATACGATTGACAAATTGTGAATAATTCATCTGGACATTTCCAGAACTTTGTCTTTCATCACGATGAACCACGCTCGTCAAATAAGACAGACTCAGCCATAAATTATCCCGAAATGGAAATTTCCTCACCCGACTGATCCAGTGGAGGTCAACGAGAAGCAAAAGGAACGTATTGGCATTTTCTACAACGGATAACAAACGAGTTCAGATAGTGTAAGGAAGCCAATGATGAATCGGGTCATTCGTTACGGATAGAGTAAAAGGATTACGCCGCTTTCAGATCCAGAATTCTGGATAAGTTTGCTTGGAATGGGAGTTTCGATGCTGCAGTCTCATGCTTTCGGACTTTGATTAATGCGTTGTGGTTTAATTTGTGATTATTAAAGTTGAAATGGCGAGGTTTGATAACAAAATCTCCGAAGGATGACCAAGAACTAGCCCGTGAGCTTCTATGGCTTTTCAAACGGACGGAGGGCGAACGCAACGATAGATGGTGGGTGGAGTCAGTGGCCGGTCGGAGATTTGAACGGGTTATAGAGGACTCTCATACATGTTGTACGACGTGATTTTTTCATTTATATTTTTTAGTTTGTATTGTTGAGTTTGAGTTGAGTTTGCGCAAGAGTCCGCCCTTTTTCACAAGCCCCATTCAACTTGTAATGTTTGTGATGTGATATTGATATATAATTATTTTCTTCTTTTTAGAGCATTCAAAATAAAACTTGTTTCTGTTTTGTTTTTCTACATTTCAGAAACTACAAATGACTGACAAACCAAACACCAGTTATTAACGATATGGTTGTTTCATTAAATGAATATTTGAACATCATATTTTTTTTTAAATAGGACTTTTAGTACATGAACAGGATTCTTACCCCATGCCATGGGGCAAAAGTCCTTTAGTATAGTAACGAAAAAAAAAATGAACCATATACATCATGCACAAAACGATCATTTGAATTTCTCAAAATGGCGGACATTTTGGCGCTTCTGTAATGTGCAGGCTATCGCCTCGATCTACGCTACTTCTCTCGATATGACCGTTCTATCGGTCCCAGAATCGGCACCCAGATGGGAAGAAACGACTGGATGCAACCTTGCGTATTGTTGCCAAGTTTTTTCTAATGAGGTTCTTTTATTATCGCACAAAAATAGTGAAAAACAGGTTTAATATGATTTTTGAAGTGGATCCAGAGTCATTTGATTATCTCATAGGTGCAGAAAAGATCAACATAGGTTGGAATAGGTGTCGTGTTTTTAGTGATTCCGGAATAATTCGCTGCTATAACTGCTCAAAATATGGACATGTACAAAAAGACTGTAGGAGTAAAAAAGCATGTGCTAAGTGTGGAGATGAACACGAGCAAAAAGACTGTAAAAGTGATGTGAATGAATGTGTTAACTGTTTTGTGTCAAACGAAAAATTTGGTTTGAGATTAGCTGTCGATCATGCATCCTGGGACATGTACAAATGTGAGAGTTACAAACGAGTGGAAAGAAGACAACAAAGTAAATTTACCAAATGACTGTTAGACGAAGATGATGTGTCAAGATGTGATGTTATTTGTTTCAACTGTCAGGGATTTTTGCACAATAAGGACAATATTCAGATAGTTTTATGTGTTTGGAAGCCCTGTCTTATGTTATTGTCTGAAACCCATGTGTCGTCTGATGTGACTCTTAGTGAACTTCGTGTGACCGGATATCGGATCGAGCAGTGTGTTACCTCGGACTGGTGGAGTTATGGCTCTCATTAGAAATGACTGTAAGTACAAAGTTCATTACAATCAATGTACTGATAATTATGTATGGTGCTTGACCATCGAGATGTCTACTTCCGGTTCGTCGTATCTTTATACTGTTCTCTACCATCCACCCAATACAGAGAATGCATCGTTTGTCCAGTATTTTGGGACATATCTTGATCAATTGTGTGATTTTGAGGGGCTGAACATAATTGTTGGTGACTTCAATTTTGATCTGTCTAAACCGTCTTTTTATGGGTCAAAAATCTTAGATAAGGTGTACGAAAATGGATTCGCTCAAATAATACAGGAGCCAACAAGAATTACAAATACAAGTCAAACGTTAATCGACTATGTCATAACAAACAGTAAGAAAGTCTCACATAAAGTCCATCTTACCCCTAAGGTTAGTGATCATAATTTAATATCAATCAATATCAATGACAAAGCTACACAACTTGAACCAACAACTATTTTGAGGCGGTCAATGAAGAACTATAACGTAGATACTTTGCAGAATGCCGTAATAAGTACAACATGGGACAGTGGTATTACTGACGTTAACATTCTGGCCAATAATTTTGTTGATAGTGTGACAACCATACTGGATAGAATGTGTCCGTTAGTAAAATTTGATGTCCAACAAAAATACCTTCACAAGTACTGGATCACCGATGAAATAAAGGAGATGATGAGAAGAAGAGACAAGCTCTATGTGCAAGCCGTCAATACAAACAGCAACAATATATGGAACGACTACAAATCAATCAGAAATCATATCACGAATAAAATCCGCATAGAGAAGGATCAATATTTCAAGGAAAAAATTGATGATAATCGATTCAACCCTTCAGAGCTGTGGAAAAACCTAAAAAAGTTACTTCCTGATAAAAAGGGTCCGGACTCAGTATAGAGATATTTTTTGATGATGGCCCAACGATGGACAGCTTGTGCATTGCAAACAAATTTAACGAGTTTTTTCTGAGTAGTGTCAACAGCATCGTTTCGTCTATTCAAACTTATGCAACACCAGAGCAGGTTGTCCAGACGGTCACAGAACAGAAAAGCTCGTGGAAGCAATTCAAAAAAATCTCAATGGCAGAACTGAAAGAACATGTGAAGGGGATGAAAACTGTAGGCGGTGGCACATCAGGGATTTCTACGATGGTCTTCAGGGACGTGTTTTATGTGGCAGGGAACAGAATTCTCGACATAATAAATACATCTATGGGTTATGGAGTATTTCCAGATCAATGGAAGTGTTCAGTGGTCACACCAGTTCCCAAAGTTACCAACGCGAAGCTCGGAGAGGAGTTCAGACCTATAAATACTGTGCCCTTGTATGAGAAGTTTTTGGAGGTGGTAGTGAAGGTGCAGCTCCAGGAATACTGTGAGCGGCATGATATATTGGTGTCCAATCAGTCCGGCTTCAGACATCAGCATTCATGTGAGTCCGTTGTTGTCAATGTATGTGACGAGTTTGTGAAGGAAATCGACAGGGACAAGTATGTGCTTGCAGTGTTTTTGGATTTCCGTAGGGCTTTTGAAACCATAAACAGAAACATACTGCTCAAAAAACTGGAAAAGATTGGTATATCTGACATTGTTTTAGCGTGGTTCAACTCCTATTTGACTAACAGAACTCAAGTTGTAAAGTTCCGGGATGTGTTGTCACAATCTATGAATGTTGAACATGGGGTACCGCAGGGCACTGTGTTGGGTGCGTTGCTGTTTCTGATTTATATTAATGACATTGTAAACGTGGTGAAAGCGGCGAGAATCGAACTTTTTGCAGACGACACAATGCTGTATATAGCCGGCAGTGACTTGAGTGAATTACAGGACACCATGAACTGTGAGCTTGTATCTATCAGAGACTGGTTGTACAACAATTGTTTAAATGTAAATGTGTCAAAATCGAAATTTTGTGTGTTCGGAAAAAAGTGTAGACTCTCTGAAGTTGATGTTAATGGTATCAATCTGGTTATAAATAATGTCAAAATTTTATATAGCATGGAAATTAAATATCTCGGAGTGATATTTGACCCAAATCTGACTTTTCGAACGGATATTAGATATGTAATGAGGAAATTTTCCACCAAAGTAAACTTCATTAGGAGGGTAGGAAAGCATCTGTCAATGTACACCAAACTACTGCTATATAATTCTA
The DNA here is from genome assembly GCA_958502075.1 of Orchestes rusci. Classification (NCBI taxonomy): domain Eukaryota; kingdom Metazoa; phylum Arthropoda; class Insecta; order Coleoptera; family Curculionidae; genus Orchestes; species Orchestes rusci. Next base: position 7,670,672 of record OY293312.1, read on the forward strand.
TAGCTGCTCCACACTTAGAATTTTGTACCACATTATTCTACAACCAGCCAAAATATATATTAGACGAATTTCAAGTTGTGCAGAATCGAGCGATGCGGGCAATCCTCAAATGTAACCGGTATACACCAATCAAATATATGTTGAGTACTGTAAATATCTTCTCTGTTAAACAAAAAGTCATGTTCAATGTATTCGTCTTTATCTTCAAGATGAAGAATAAGTTGTTACCACCCTATATCTGTAACAGAACAAACACATTCCAAGATATTCACAGGTACAATACCAGAAATCGTTGCGATTTCATCCTCAACACCAGAAGCAGAACCAACCAACTCGCAAACTCGATCTTGTGTAAAGGTCTGCAGGAGTTCAACAACCTGCCTGCATTTCTAAAAAACTGTGATAATCTACCAAATTTTTAAAAAATTACCAAAGACTATATTTTAAACAATGTCCTGTCAACCTAACATGTTTCACTTTTAATCACGTATGTATTTTTATCAATGTAGGTATTTTTTTTCTCTCTGTCCTTTTTTATTCATTTAACTATATGTTTATACTTTTTATATTTTTTAAGGTTTATTATATTATATTATTATTTATTGTACTCCTTGGAGCTTGATGCTTAATAAAGATATATTATCACTATTATTATATTATTATTATTATTAAAACATATTATTGAGAGTTCACGTCGTTCATCTAATTGCTTCTGCGTTCGGGAAAACATCACTTTGTGCACTTTTTGGGAAAATAACAATTTTCAAATGGAAAACATCAAATGTTCATTTTATCTGACTGAGCATTGAAAACAAAGGTAACGTGCAATAAAATACTCCAGTGGCGGGTTGAAAACCAGGTGAAGTGCAGGAAACATGAAACGGCACATTCGCCATTTTATTCTGATCTGCCCATTTGCTGAACGAATCGCAAACAATATCGTATAAATTGGATTCATTGTCGACACAAAAAAGTTCACTTCTTCACAACCAAAGAACCTAGTTTGATCCTTAATAACTTTTTTTAAGTCGACGAGCACCATCATATAGAAAAAATCATAGTTTGTTAGGTTATGGTGCTAAAATATTGATATTATCAGGATACCTTTTCCCACTAATGTCCTTCTCAAAAAATATATCAGTTGGTCCGTACGTAGCGCAGTTCGTTTTTGCAACGAGCTTAAATGCACCACTTTTATGAAAACGTCGTAGGTCCGGTCCTGTCCAAAATTCGAGAACTCAATTTTGGAGGAACATCCAGAACATATTGACCAATATCATATCCAAAATTCATCTAAATCCATAAACAAACAAAAAAGTTATCAAGGATCAAACTAGGTTCTAACTCAATTTGGCCCACAGTGTATATCTCAGTTAGTTTCATTCTTCCACCTGAATCAATTGCACAAAGTTTTCATTATACAGTTCCTTCATCCATAGATAATAATCTCATGTACCCTTTTCTGCATTTTCATAGACATATTATAATAAGTGAGACATGTGAATCCAGCCTTGATTGTATGTACACATTGTTTTTTTTAAATATATTTCTTGTGAATCTAGTTAATTTTCCTTTTTTATTGTTGATATCATATCATATCAACAGGAATGACAGCAGATATTTGAAACTTGACAGTTGTGATCAGGGTTGAAGGCCCTTCAAAATAAGGTATCACTCGACCCCCTTTTCTATTTGAAATTCTGGTGGTAGCTATGACCCCCGCTCAGGGTTTGACAGGTGAGGGGTGAAAATACCAAATGTGTCTCTCAAAAAACCAAAATTGACGTGTTTGATTAATCACCTAACACCTGAGACAACCTGGGTGGGGAATTTTTCATGCCTCACACCCTGTTTTTTTTTCAGATTGTTATAACAAAACTCAATGCAAACTCCAGACAAATATCGAATAATATCGACAGTATCTTTACTACAATATAGTAATATACAGGGTGTCCCAGCAAGGGTGGCCACCGGCCATATCTCGGAAACTACTGGACCTAACAGTTCAGGAAAAAAAATATGATCACTAAAGTGGCCACGAGAAAATGCTGGAAAATATTATTAACTTCGAAATTTTTCCGCTAGGGGGCGCAATCAAAGCTTAAATATCAAAATTCGAAATTTCTCCGGAAATTCTCAGATTGAGGTATATCTTTATCAACATGGTTAGAAAACCTAGACAATTTCACCTCTTTTTGGTACAGGGCTCATTGGCGTACCGATCTTCGTGTGAGTAGGGGAAGGTAGTGAAAGTGTAATTGTTCAAGTGGCTGTAACTTATAAACGACTTGTCCGATTTTGTTGCGTATAGGCTTGTTTGGAAGATAAATGTGAGTACTTTCGTATTTCGTATCCAGTGATGCGTGATTGTCTCCAGAAAAGTTGCTAGAAGGCGTAATTTGAATTAAAAACTGTTATTTTCGTTTCACCGCAAAAATTTCAATGGTACGGTATAATTCTGATAACAGAATCAAAATGAAGATCAAATTTACAAGAAAAAACCTTAAAAAAAAAAATAATAAAAAAAAACTTAAAACATTAAATTTTACATAATTTGGACTAGTTATTATTATCAGAATTATACCATACCATTTAAATTTTTGCGGTAAAATGAAAAACACTGTTTTTAATTCAAGTTACCCCTTCCAGCAACTTTTCTAGAGACAATCACGCATCACTGGATACGATATACGAAAGTACTCACATTTATCTTCCAAACAAGCCTATACGCAACAAAATCGGACAAGTCGTTTATAAGTTACAGCCACTTGAACAATTACACTTTCACTACCTTCCCCTACTCACACGAAGATCGGTACGCCAATGAGCCCTGTATCAAAAAGACGTAAAATTGTCTAGGTTTTCTAACCATGTTGATAAAGATATACCTCAATAACCTCAATCTGAGAATTTCCGGAGAAATTTCGAATTTTAATATTTTAGCTTTGATTGCGCCCACTAGCGGAAAAATTTCGAAGTTATAAATATTTCCCAGCATTTTCTCGTGGCCACTTTAGTGATAATTTTTTTTTCCTGAACTTTTAGGTCCAGTAGTTTTTGAGATATGGCCGGTGGCCACCCTTGCTGGGACACCCTGTATAGATTTGTATAGTACTGTAATATATTAATATTGAAATATAAAGATAAATGTATGTACAGTATGTCCACGGATGGGGTTTACAAGATGACTAAAAATTGAAAGATACGACAAAAAGTAATTCTTGATAAAAGTTTTTGCTTGCTCTAAAAATAGGAGCTTCGATGAGAAAATTGATTTTTATTATACATGCGTCTTAAAAATGTAAAAACATAAAATTAAACAAGAGCAAACGGTCATTTTGTGGCCTGTTAACGTGAAATGATAAATAAAAAACTTACTCTAAATTTAGTCCTAATCCTGAATCCGAACTTACTGAAGGAAATTTGAATCTATGAAAATCTTGAAAAATTGATCAATTTTGCAAGTTCGCATTTTATCACTCGCATATTATTGATTTTATACCTATACATGATAACCTGTTGTTGTTGTAGGTATAGAAGGCATAATGTAAGTGGTAAAATGCTGACTTGCAAAATTGTTCAATTTTTTTGAATTTTCATAGATTCAAATTTCCTTCAGTAAGTCTGGATGCAGGGTAAGGACTTAATTTAAAGCAAGTTTTTTATTTATCATTTCACGTTAACAGGTCAAAAATGACTGTTTGCTCACTTGTTTAATTTTATGTTTTTACATTTTTGAGACGCCCTGTATAATAAAAATCAATTTTCTCATAGTAGCTCCTATTTTCAGACCAAGCAAAAACTTTTATCAAGAATACCTTTTTGTCGTATCTTTCAATTTTTGGTCCATTTCACCTCGTGTAAACCCCATCCGTGGACATACTGTATATGGTGGAAACTAAACGGTATAATATACAAATACATTTTAAACAATAAAAACTAAGCATAAAATATACAAACGCAAAACAGTTATCTCAGCAAAAAAAAATGATCGATTTGCTAAAAAAACGTCATTTTTCAAGGTATTTTTATTTATTTCTTTACAGATCATCAAGCCAGTTTTTCCACTTACTTTAATGGAAAAATGTTTGAGAAATTCACTGGCGATAAGATCAAGCTTCTTTATAGCTGAGGTTTCAAGCTACGGATTATTTTATAAACAACAAAACAACTTCAAAAGTACTTCAAAGAATATGGAAATTTGCATAAAATAATGAACAAATGATACAGAAAAATATCCGAAAACATCTATAGAAGCCTATTAATCAAAAACAAACTAGTGAATGAAAAAGAAACTGAAAACCTATGGAAAGTTGGGGATTCAAAAACACAAAAAACAAATCACCATTAACTCAAGCGCACTCCAACCAAACCAACCTCACCGGCCCAGCCTGTCCCAATCCCAAACAGCAAACAGCTAACTTCACTCAGTTCACTCTACTCTCGTCAAATCGATACAGTCAGAATTTTCTATGGCGCTCGAACAACACGTATTTCTCATTTGCCCCTTTAATCCGGTTATTTTTAGCTATTTTGTGACTCGACTATAAAAGGCTGCTTTTGATTAGCATTGGAAATGTGCAGGAAAGCAGGTAAATTGTGGATTTAGGTTGTTGAGGTTATGTAAGCTTGTTTACGTTGTGGTTAGGAAATAATAGGAATGTCAGGGTATCGATTTAGTCTATAGTGGAAGTGTGGAGATGGGGAACACTATCGACTTCAATTATTGATGTGTAGTGATTTTTTTCTCGTCCTTCGTTTATCTCGATAATGGTACCACCTGGGATATATGTGGTGCAGTAATTTTTTATTCAAAATTCCATTCCTTACAACTTAAATTTGTTATTTTTAATATTTTATTTACCTAGATACTAGATAGTAGATACTTTTTTTGCGAATTTTTACTAGTCTAGTTACTATATTTTATTTTTTATGCAACAAGGATGTTTTTTTGTTACTTTTAGGAATCTATCAAGTGCTTTCCTCTTTTTAATAATTCAGGTTTTGAGTATTTTTTTGTTCGTTCTTCAAGGTTTTTTTGTTGATTTTCGTCAATTTACTGTAAATTTTTTTTCAACGATTCATTTACTACTTTCCTCTTATCAAGTATTTATATTTTTTCTTCTTTTTAATTTTTCCCAATATTCAAGTTTTGTAAACCACTTTAGGAAATATTTATCATATTTATAGTATTTTTTTTTGGTTTTCCAACGTCCAGTCTGTTTTACTTTTTAGGTATATTTTTCAATTTTTTCCCAATTTTGTCTTTTGAACACTAGATTAGGGAGATATTTAATCAATTTCTGGTATTTAAACCTTATCTTTGTTTCTGAGGAATTTTTGTTTTTTGTTAAGTATTTATTTGTCCATAGTCCAGGATCACTCTCTATCACACCTCACTTGTTCCAGATACATACAGCAACCTAGTCAACAACCACATCAAAACCATCCTAGAATCCGGCCTGCTTCTCGACGAAGACTACGAAGTCCTCCTCAACTCCACAACATTCAAAATAACACCCTCCAAAGTACGTCTTCCAAAATTCGTAGTCTATGGTACCTCATTTGCAACCTCATTTCTACTATTTAAGTGGTACAAACCCCTCTTGGTGGTGCCTGCGGTTGGTATAGGAGTGTACCTTTGGAAAGAGAGGAGGAGGAAGGTGGAGGAGGAGATAGTTGGACAGGTGGTGGGGGAGTTTGTTAAATTGAGGAGGTTCAACGTGTCGGTTCTGAGGTATTTGAAAGTAAGGCAGGGGATGGATGATAATGAACAGGTGAATGATTTTTTGGAGGTGTATTTGAAAAAGTGGAGAGAGTTTTTGGAGGTTTTGTTAAAGGAGATTGCAGGCTTGGCTGATGATAATCAGAAGTTACGTGAAGATTTTGTGGTTTTTGACCATCTGGACATCGAGGGGATAAATACAATAAATTTAATGGCAGATGTATTTACTCTGTTGTTCTCCAAATACCTGAGCTATGTTGGTTTAACTTTCAACGAACTTAATCCCTTCAACCTCCTCAATACGAAACTGCCACTAATAAAAAACCTTGCCGCAAAACTGTACATCTTCCTGCACAAGGAATTTAATAATGCGAAATACAGCAGCGTAAAAAAGTTGCAAATCGAAAGGAAAAAAGTTGTTAGCGGCAAGTTGCAGGAAACTCTCGATGGAGCGGTGAATAATTTGAGCGTTATCTTGGAGAAATCCCGAGGGGTTTTGGAGAAAATGGATACAGAGCGGAACGTGGAAGTTTTGCGTGAGTTGACAGGTCACGCTAAATCTACTTATGAAAATTTGGAGGTTTTGTGTAAAATTTATGGTATACTGAGTCAACCCATTGAACCACCAACGATTGTTGCACCTCCTGTTAGTACGACTTCGTCCAAAACAATCAACTACGACGACCCTTTGGTGGAAAAGGAAGAAAACTACGAGCTGTACATCCCCGACTCTCCTCACTCTTCTCCACCTCCCACTCCTCCCATTCAAGACATGTCAAGTCAGTATTTGTCTCTCATGCTGCAAGAGTTGCAACAAAGCCTGTCCAAACATGAACGGTTCATTGATGCCAGAACTAAAAGAGGCGTTACTGAGGAGAAACCAGTCAGACAACCTCCAAAGCCGGTACCAAGGTTTCGGTTGAACCCTCTTGTACCTTCCGCGCCTCAAGGTCCTCCACCTCCACCTCCCCCTCCTTCTTTATTATCACTTCAACTAGAAGAAGGGCAACGACCTCCACCTCCACCACCTCTTCCTCCGTTATCACTTCCAGAAAATGAAAAGGAAGGTAAAGGACTATTGGAAGGTATAAAGATGTTATCCAGTCAGCTTCAAGGAGAGGAGGAGATTTTTATGTAAATATAATAAACAAATCTATAGAAACAGAGTATTTTTGTGTCCTTAAGGGCAAAAGGGATACGGATAAGATGGATGAGGGTTGGCGTATTGAGACGTTTAGGGTCCGTTGGTTTCTAGTTACGTGTTTTTCAATGCCAGGGGTAAATTGGAAAGTAAACAGGCTTGTTTGGGGGTTGATTAACACGGAAAACCCATTTTCTGGAGGTGATGTGGATGATTGAGTGGAAAAGTGAGTTCGGAGAACATTTGTTGTTTGGGTGGACTTTGACTCCCACATTTGTACCGTAATGTTGGGGAAATCGAATGATTGAAAAACGATTTTGGTTTTAAACAAATATCTCCGAAACTATAAGTTTTAGCAAAAAATTTATAATAGATAAAAAAAAGATCCTATGATTCTTCGTCTACGGACAAAAATTGCGGATATATTCAAACTCAAAACCCGTCACATTCCCGAAATCCTAAACAAAACAATGCACAACCACAAAGCGGGCGTGATCCTGCAGATTTTGTCAGCATTGAGAAAATGCTGAATGCTGACAACGCGTGCCGTTTGCCGCCCCACGCGGCTCGATAGCGGCCCTTTTGGCTTTCTGCCAAACAGGCCAACGGGATGGACGGAGGAATGCTATTTTGGGACAATTGGATGTTGCTTACTTTTTGTTGACAGTTTGTTGGACTAACCTGGAAAGAAATAAAAAAGGTTAGAAATTAATTCTGTGTTTTTTGTTCTATTTGCTATTTATTCAGAACCCTATCTCTTGTAGTTCTGGGGTTTTAAAATTTTTTTATGGGCCCTTAATTTCTGAAATCTATTTTTCTTAAAGCTTTCTCGCAATCAAAAATATATTTGTTCCACTATTCTTGAGGAAAATTGACGAATTTTTTTATAGGTCCCTAGTGTGGAATCCATACAAGTTATTTTCAAATTTTCTCCAGTTGCTAAAAAAATTTGGAAAGTTGTCTGAAAAATACCTACGTTTTTTTTTATTTATTCCAAAACTCAATTGAAAAAAAAACAAACAAAAGTTACAATACATGTTATTTGTATGTACATATTCGCTCTGGAAACATCCAACACAAAAAGTGACATGAAATATTCCAAATACATGACATTTTACATTCAAATTTCCATCCAGACAAAAATCGATTTCTGGCAAACAACTGGACAAAGAGCCCTTGTCATTGTCCCGACTGTCCCGGCAAATCTTGCCCTCTATGCTAAACAATTTTGTTTGGGATTTCAAGGGGTTCTTTTGTCAGAGTGACAACAATATTGTTTCGGTTTTGTAGGATTTTTTTTTGCAGCTGCAACTGAGGGATATTTTTTATTTTTTATGAATATTTTGTGTATTTGGTCGAGGATGGTCGGGAAATATGTGTCAAATTCACATTATTTTCACAATGTGTGAGGATATGATGGTAATTTGTTAAAAAGGGGTTTGTCAGATTGATGATGAGTGGACCTAGTGATGACTAAGTTGGGGTAAGTTTAGGTTTTCCCCTTTGCCTTGACGATGTCAAGGACACCTTTCCTGACAGGCGGTTGAAAAGGTAACCTTTCTAAGGGTGTGAAACCTGAAGAGATTGACACAAACCAGAACATCAAACTAATGAATTGTCAAATGGAAAAAATATACCCCTGGCAAGCCGGGCAGGCCCACGGATATATTTCGACTACAAACTAAACTGACGAGAGAGGAGGAGGGACCCAAAGCAAAGGGAGACGATACGAAAGTTTTACATGGAATGAGAGAACAAAAAGATCCATTCTAAGGAGCAAGACAGTCGATACGAAAAAAATCAGTCGACTGATTAGATAACGTAGACACACATCAAAGCTAGAAAAAAGTGCAACATTAGGAATGAGGCAGTCATTTTTGCTAAAACGACGGAGGCCCTCTCGAGGCAACGAAATGTTGCCAGTTTCGCTATAGAAAACACTGTACAGCTACAACTAATTTATTTTCAGCCAACTATTTATGTAAAGTCACTTATTTATGTTTTCAACTGCCCAATCACAATAATTATTATTGTCCAACGACCAAATCCACAACCCAACTACTGTTCTCTTATTGATGACCTTATATTTATACCTTCGCCAAAACGTCGTCTCCGCTGGCAGCTGACTTGTTATCTGTCATACGACTATACCACTGAAGACTGATGGCATGGAATTGCGGTGTTCTCTCAAGTGTTGCAGAGAACCGAAGAAAAAGAGGAAAGATGCTTTTTCTATGCAAGAAAGAGGACCACAAAATGGCCATCCTTGACCTAAAATAAACTCTCTCTGAGAGACAGTTTGGATTTAGACCAGAGTGGTCAACCACAGTTCAGTTAAGGAGCCACAGACACAGGAAAATTGGGACCTTGATAACGCTGGACCACAAAAACCCATTCAATGCAACACCATGGCTAGAAATAGTCGAATAATCAAAAAAGCCAGCCATCTTTCAGATAGAAGAATTATGCTTGAAGCTGAGGGCAAAATAAAAGAAATGATATGCGGGGTACCCCAGGAATATCCTGTACGATGGGTCACTCAATTCTGCGCAACCGAAGCGGGTGACTATAATCGGCTAAGCAGATGTTTTGGTGGAAGATGTGTGGCTAAGAACAAACTATTTGGCTTACGGTGGAAAACACAGATATATTGCTCGTGAATCTTTCCAAGACAAGCTTAATATTTTAGGCAACGAAATAACACCTTAGGGCGTGATTGATCATCTGAGAGTCGACAGTCAAGCAGAATACAGAGAGAGAGATGTTGGTAACCCGCTGGACACTGAGGCAAATATGGTCAGAGTGGTTCTGCTAGAGAAGGAAAAGTACGAAATGGGCCAAAGTGTACAAAAAATGTACAAAAGTACAACTGAACTAAAATTTCAAGGTCCTGGAGAATACATATCAGTGTCCATCAAGAACAGTTTTCACCCCACGGAAGGTAGTCAAGAAGAATATCAATAAGTTTTGGTCTGGTTTTTTGGAAACATTCGGTAGAAACATGGAATTTTAATGGTGCAAAAAAAAATTATTCAAGGTATTCAGAGATAGCTGTAAATACAAATTTATAAGAAATAAACTTGTCTCTAATTGGCATGTACATCTTGGAATAGTTTATTTTTGTATATTACAATGGTGATTTATGAAAGGACGATGAAATAGCTCATGAACATGATATAAATCGAATCTCTTAACTTGTGCATTCTAGTTATATCCAAAGAAATTCACATTACTCAGTTATAAAAATATTTAGCTGGGAGATTTTATCATGGCTGGAGGAAGAGAGCACATGCCAAGAGCTGGAAGAAGCAATCTTTCAAAGGGGGTTACACAGGTGAAGATATACACAACTACACACTAGCAAAACAGAGATGAACATCGTAATCAAAAAACTAGACAAAGAGTCACCGAAGCACTAGTTGGAAAGAGGCGACATGACCTATTTTGGAATTTATCTCAACAACGATATCTGAAATGCAGATTTCCTAGGGGCACTAGAATTAAATCCCTCTTCATACACGATCAGGTACTTCCAACACCAGACCACCATACTAATCTAGTCCGTTTCACCGCATAAGATATCAAGTCCAACTGAGAAGGCTCCAGGCCTGGACAACATCCCTGGAAAGGTCATGGAAGAGCCAATACTGGTGTGACCTGAGACCTTTGCTTAGAAAAAACATTGATTCTAGTTCCAAAGCCGAAAAACGCACCAGACCAACCAACCGAGCCCAGGCTAACATGCCTCATCGATATCATAGGCAAGGTCTATGAGGGAGAATTCTGCTTCCTCGAAAGTTACTCCAACATTTGCAGGACTTTTTAGAGGGAGTGTCCTGAGACCCATAGTATATAACTTTTATACATCCGACATACCTTCTAACCAAAGGACTAGTCTAGTGGCGTTCTCCTTTCTAAAGTGAAGTGATACCTCCAAAAGGAGAACTTTGGCACAGACATAGTGCTCTACGGGAACCTGGTGTGGTCACGTGCTTCTGAAAATTCACAGTCTTCAAGGGAAAAGATTGAAAGGACAAAAATAATTTTGCCACCGTTCTTGTCCTGGCGCGTATGGTTCCTTTACACATATTTGCCCAGGAAAGGAGAATCTATGAAAATCCAAACCAGATAGCAGACTTTTGGAGGATGGAAAGAGAGAGATCAATACAGAGCCACGTCATCCCAAACATAGTTCTCCCAAGGTTCAGGGTGTCTCCTGCGTAACAGGAAAGAGGTTTGGGTAGGTAACTACAATTTTTTCATAATTCATGAGGATATGATGGTCATCTATCAAATAGAGTTTGTCAGATTGATGATGGGTGGATGAATAGTTTTGATTTTCTGCAATGTTTCCATAGTCAGTGAGGATATGATGCTCATTTATTGAATAGGGTTTGTCAGATTGATTATTGGTGATTCTGGTGATAAGTCTTTGTGGTGAGAACCAAATTCAACGAAATAACATGAATGCCAATTGAATTACTCAAAGTATGGATATTTATTGATAAATATAAATAAAAAACTATCTAATCTTATACACAACACATACACGATTTACTCCGAATTTTTCCATATGAAAAGCTCCAAAACAATGTGAACCTTTTTAAGAAATCCCAAGAAAATCCGTCTTCGGAAAATAATCTGCAGATTTCCATTCGATTTGACAATTGACAGTGAAAAATATCCGTTGGAAAGTTGTACGGAAAAACATTTTTCTGGAACAGACACGATATTCAATTCGAATGATTGATTGGTTGTTGGAAAATGACTGTTTCTAGCAAAGAAAATAATAGTTTCAGTATCTACTGGACCCTAGACAATTCCATAATTTGTGAAAACACGATTGTCATTTCCCCAATGGAACACAGCATATAAAATTAAATACAAGATAAAGTCGCAATTGGTATTCATCCAACGATCCGACTGTGGAACAATTTGCGGCCATCATTATTAAACGTCCCGGGATTTCGGGAATGCGGATCCAGAATTTGGATATAAGTGATTAATAATTCGTGGGCCGAGATGACTTATGGGATCGTATGGAGAATTTCAAACTTTCCATCGCTGTATTATTGGACAAAACTGGGGGTTATCGTAAAACTTGGGACAGTGAAATTTTATGTTTTGTGTTCCCTATTGGCAATTTGGTTTTATTGTGAGGAATGGTGGAGAGGAAATAAGTTTAATGGGGGTCTGAAAATTGGGTTCTTAAGTCTTCCTGGAAAGCCTTGTATAAAATATACTTGATTCAGGAATGAATTATAATGATGAATAAACTTGAGAAGTATAATCAGTTTTCGACAGGCTCTGAAAGCTGGACATAAATCACCAAGATGTAGTGGACATGAGAAGAGGTTGCATACTTCTTCTCAATTAAGAAACTTCGAGGTACACTTAACTCAATTTCTTCGACCACATGACTTATCAATGATTAAGGACATGCTCAGACAGTTGAACAGGTTTTGGAAATCGAGTGAAATGTGGAACTTTATACATCTTCGTGCATTTCAGCATTCCAGTTACAAGCTACAAATGTCACCGAACAATATGAAAATCAAGTTTCGTTGTCAGAATGTGAAGGTGGATGTGTGAGTTATCTTGTGAGTCAGACTCAATCAAACAAATTGAGTTACAATATGCGTTTTCCTTATTTTTCAAAATCCTTGAGTCTTTGTCAATGGACCTCCTTCAATACATGAAAGTAGAAAATCATGTGCAACTTTCTATCCGAAAATCAATGACCATAAAACTAGCATCCCGAAAAGGCAATAAGAAAGGCAAATATAATTTGCCAAAGTGCTCCAGACGCGACAAAAGGGCCTCGGATTTCCTATCCGAAATCTCGAGTGACATTTGATTTGCATTTGAGCCGTGATAGAAAAATCGTGTTGTAAAAATTCATTATTTATCACGGGATAAATTTGCGGCTGACAACTATAAATCCGCCTTTTTTGCCACTTTGGGCCTCAGTCATGGAATATTCATTCATCAATCCAGCCCTTCTTGTTAATTTTGTCAAGTCATCAAATATCGTTAATCATTTCGCAATCGATTGTGGAAAAGTTTCACAATTTGTGAGTTTGTGATTGGCATTTTTTCATTTGTTCTTTTGCGGTCATCCAAAGTACGTTTTCATCAAATTCATAATCAAAAAAATTGAAACAAAATCAACAGGAACTTTTTAGATTTAGGAGCGATACCCAACATCTCAAGTTTTTCTTTTTGGTTGTTTTACAGAATTATGCACACATTCTCAATTAATTTGAACTCTTCATATTCTCTGAGTATATGATTGGCATTCATTTATCTTGACATTGATGATATTCTTATTTAGAGCAGAAGAAATTGGGAAAGATTGTCAACAAACTTTTTAAATTAAAGTGTGATTTCAATTCAGTTTTTTTTTTGGTTGATTTAGAGAGTCATGCACAAATCATGCCCAGTAATCTAAAAATATGCATACTCCGTGAGTATATGGTTGGCATTTATTCATTTCTACAATTATGCCATTTCCATTCAATCAAGAACCGAAGATTTTGAAAAAGATTCTTCTCAAACCTTCAAAATTGAGAAGTGGGGTGAGATGTTGCGTATCTTCTGAATTGGAACTTTTCACAATCCGTGAGTATATGATTGGCATTTATTCATCTCCACATTGATGACATTCCCATCCAATCCAGAGCAAAGCTCCATTTCCAGAAAAAGTTCCCATGAAATGCCAAAGGAAATTCCCGAGTTTCATTTAGTAAAATGACCTCCAAGCCCGAAAATTCCTGCACGTCCCGCTGGAAACGGTATTCAGGATAATCGAATCGATGACGTGAATTTTGCATGTCCTTTTGTATTCCTGGGAAGTTTCCTGCAATTTGCATAATGTGTCAGAGTAGCACACGTTTGCCCAACTTAATACATCCTAGATAAGGCCCATAAAAAGTTCTCTCCCACATAATCTTTCTGTATATGATATCCAGTTTCTCCATTAAACTTAGTAGATTTTTTCAAGTGAGCTTTGACCCAGTGGTGTGTTGCCACTTTGATAATTGTAATTCCTCTATGTACGGGCCGTTTGAGATGAATTAAGATCTCAGCATGGACATTTTCAGAAGTTACTCATCAAGCTTGCCTTTGCGGTATAGTTTTGGTGTTTTGAAATTCGCTGGGGAATAAAGTAGTCTTTCTCTTTGATGTTATCTTGAAGCGCGAGTTCAAAATCTCTGATAATCACAAACCACCAAAGCAAATCAAAGCTGTTGTTTTCACAACTGGTTGGGTCATGATTGTGACCTTTTCACAGACTATGAAAAATCGTTCAGCATATCCAGAGCAGCATATTTCTCCATAAACCCAGAAAATTCTTTTCCGAAATTGCATTTCCACTACATTTTGTTCCAGTACGATCTGAGCGATAAAATTCGGAAAGCGCAGCCATAAATTAGGCCAAATAGTCGACTTTGCTGCAATATGGACAAATTGGTCCAATCCAAATCTAATTGCACTTTCGAGAAGAATCATCCAGAAATCCCCCAACAAGACATTTCCTGTTTAAAGTCACGTCCTGACGAATCGTAAAAGTATCACGTAGCAGCCCGTCAATCGAGCAAAATAAGACTGGATAACAATATCCAGAAAAAGTTGTTTCTGGAAAATGTCAACTTTTGACAGCCTAGTGTAAAAATTCACTTTATACACTTCAAGACACACGCCCGTACAAATTTACGTCACGTACGTGCAATGGAAAATATGTAGAGTGACAGAGCATGGAAATTTATTGTTATTATCTCCTGATGGATATGATGTGGAAATGGTGTGAAATAGAATGTTGTGATAAATAAAACCGATATCTAAAGTGAACAGATGAAATTTCACACTTGGCTGCATGCCGGAGCAATGGAGTGAACTTAAACTTATGACACTTTCCACACGGTTTGGTTTGTGATACTGGCCCTTATGGACGGTGTGTGCTGAGGAGCTAATGGGGTTTACGTGCCCTTATCTTGAATTACTTTGTTCGCATGAATAACACATTTTGAACAAGTGTGTATCATATGCTCACAAGTTATGGATATTGGCGTATTTCACTTCAGAATCACATGGAGTAATTTCTTGTTATTAATCTTGTTTGTTCTCTATTTTTATCATTTTTGTATTGTTTATAATCACGTTCTCGTTGTATTTGTACTATTTTTCTTCATTTTATTGGCTTTTCTTCAAAGAATCTTCATCTCAATTTCAAGTATCGAGTTTCATATTTTTGCTAATTCTAATTCCTTTTCTTCTGATAAACTTTGTTTCTTTTTACCTTTTCTCTGATTTTTTCCATGTTTGGTCACTGCTTCAATTTATTTTGTGACTCCAAAATATTTTGATGATCATGTTTGTCGCTGAGTAAGTATTTGAAGGAAAATGTATTTTGAACAAACAAAGAGGCCAAAAGTATTGGTTTTGATGAAGAAAAAAATGGTTTTATAGGTATTTTTAAGGGTTTGTACAGCTAAATGTAAAGCCGTTTTAATGAATTCCGGAAAAATACCTGAAGAAACAAAAGAAGTTAAATGTTCGATTTTTCTTAATACTATCCGTTTTATGGAAAAAAATCGGGAAAATAAATAAGTGTTGAAAACTTTTATTGAAATCTAGCGACATCGAAAAACAGATAAATCTTCATCTGAACCCATGATACTATAGTGTGTTTTGGTATCATGATCAGAACTCACCCCAGACCTCCAAAAAGAACTCGCATAAACACATCCAAAGCAACCCCATCCACAACAGTTGTTCCAACACGACATTCCAACAAATACTTTCCCACAGGTAACCAAACACTCAAACGCACAACATTTCTACAATAGTGTTGCAGGAAGAAAACTCCCTGGACTATTCCATTTGCTTCGACTCTCTCATCAACAATCAAATTCAAGTCACAAAGTGCGGCCAAGATAAGTTCATCTGCCTCAGTGAAGCGAAAGAGATTGCGAAATATTTATTTGTAATAAATTATTGTATTTAAATTACAGTCTATTCTGATTCGTCCCAACTGTGCCAGGACGTATGACAGTCTTTGCTTGTATTACAGAAGCTGGACAAGTCCTGATAGACTTTGGACGCTCTGGAGTGTTGTAGTTCGTTAAAAAAAAGATCATGAAGAGATCCTTCCACCACTATCACCAAGAGAGATCTCCCACCTCCAAAAGAGATCCTATTATTCTTCTACCGTTTTTTCACTGTGTATTAAGGATCATTTATACTCTTGAAAAAAAGCGGTGGATAGTGGAGGGAGGATATCTTTTAAAGATAGTGGTGAGGAGATCGCGTTATGATCGTTTTTTGGATCACAACCTACTATAATATTCTAGTATTGTTCTTGATAATTTACTTCTTGATATTTGACATTGAATAATTTTAAGTAGATGAGCTGGTTTCCTTGTAAATTTATACACAAGTAATTTCTCAGCAGATTTATTTAACATTCTGAGATTAGTTTTCGACCGAACAAGATTGTTCTTTCTTGATTAATTTCTGAGCGCGTTAACTTTCTTGATTCAAAAACGCAGAGATGCTTCCTTTTCCAAACTCTAATTCGTTTGTGGGGTAATTCTGAGATATAGAGGCCATCTGAGCTTGATTAATTGACAAAATTGATCATTTTGAATGATTTATAGAGCTTGATTGAGAGGATTTGAGCACTTCTCACCTGATCAAAAAACCGACAATCATACCCTCACAAATTATGGAAAACGCCTTTCCAACTAATCAATTGTCAAATTGACGATCCCTGGACAAATTATGCAAAATCAATCACCAGCCGGACCAGATCGGATTAAAACCAAAACTCCATCGACACAGAACTAGTTGATTAGGCAGCGGTGCCTGCAGCTATTCCGGAAATACAAATTAATTTCTGGTTTCCGCCAGACATTAAACTTGTGCTCCATTAGACAGCTGCCAGACTTGAATAAATCCATAATCCATAGTGTCAAAGAATTCTGGAAATTTCGTTCTCCAGACCGTTACACTGTGCACGAATTAAAATTTCTGGATCAAGGACAATGAAATTGACACAACTAACGTTCTCCACGTTTTATATTCCGGAAATATCAATGGATAGGCCTGGAAGCTTCCTTCCGCAACTCAATTTAGGACATAACTCAAATTTCCCTCTGCCAAATTGCGCTTTTGTCGCGGGTGGCATAATAAAATTTGTTATCTACACCATATGACCGTCATTTGCTAGATTTTGATTTTTCCAACTCCATTTCACCTTTTTATACATGAAAGCTCTCTTCTTACAGTCTTATTAGCCATTCGAAATACTAAGATAAAATCGTGGCTTTTCCAGGATCCAGGCCACTGATGTCCTATCCAGAAATTGCGCTTTTATCAGTTTCTGCTTTGTGCTGACTGAGCGCGGTAATTTATCTTTTTGACGCACGTGATGCTGACTTGCGTGAGCTTTTGTGTTTGACAAACATTCGTGACTTTTTATCGGTTGGGTTTTTTACTACAGAGTTTTACGATCCAGAATGAGGTTTTCTTGTATTGTCTTTGACTTTTGACATTTTTTATGAAATTTGGATTTTTGGAAAGTGCAAACTCCTGAATCAGTTCACTCGTGCTGCAAGAGGATCTGTGTGCGTTGTTTGGATTAAAACCTTTAATATTCTACTATTGTTAGTCGTTGGAAAATAACAAACTGACCGGAAGTATATATCACATGAACGAGCTCTCATCCAACAATTTTGGAGCTTAACTAGTTTGTTCTATAAATTGCGACAGTCTTAGCCGCCCGCCACCAAAAGACCTTTTACGTTGAAATACTGTCACAACTTCAGTGATATGTTTCTTTTACAAGTGTAAACGATAGCGGTGCCCATAATCTTCTAGAAAACAAAAAAATATGACGCGTTATAAATTATAATAGTTTGCGATTTTCAAGATCCTCGAAGCTGAACTAGACTTAAAATATCTTTTTATCCACCACTTTCAGAACAATGTCTCTCGAACTAATCTATGTACTCTCCACTTTAAAACTTTTTTGCCTCAATAGGTTCAAACAGGTTATAAAGAGGTTAGCGGAAAGACAATATCCGGAAATCCTGAATCAGATAACTTCAAAACTTCTCCAAATCCTGAATAAATCTAAAATATCTTAGATGTGTTACGTGGAAAATCATACAGAAGATATATCGCAGTATTCGTCTGTCTAGCAGCAAAAGCAGTTCATCTGGAGGTACTCCATTGCCCACTTAGCGATGATGTCAACGGAACAGTCGCACATATCCTAAGGTACTTTCTAGAAGAAAGAGCAGTCATCCTCCAGACCTAATCAATACAGAGACATGCAGAACGATGGAGACTCTAGGAAAAAATGAAGTGAGACGTTTGGAAGGCATGGTCAGCTGAGTACCTAAGTAGACTCCAAATGAGGTACAGATGAGAGACCGTTGAGGAAAAAATGAAGTCTAGTGCTATTGAAAGAAGTTATCATCCAGTAAAATGACCATAAGGAAAAATAACTGAAACGCATCCTGGAAAAGTTGGAGTAGTTCGGGTAGCAATGGTCAAACGAGGAGCAGTTATCACTAGTATCATTCCGCTGTCACCAGAAGAAACCGGAACAAGCATCAAAGGATTTTAAAAAAAATTGTCCATTAGCACGTAGCATGAAGGTATATCACGTATAAGGCCGAGTATGTCGATAAACCGAAAGTGGCTGGTCCAAGCACGCACGAAAATAGTGGGAAATTCTTACTATATTTTAAAAATATTATTTGTATACCATAACAATGATTAGTATTGCTTCATTCACAGAAGAAGAAAATGGAACTTTTCCACCTTTTTTGTTCAATATTTGATAGTTGCGGTAAAAATTTGATGATGATTTATCAGAAAGCAGACATTTGGAAAAAATCCCGTTTATTTAATGAGGGCACTCCAATTTTGATCAAGATTCGTTAAAAAGGAATATCTGAAACATCACTTCTCCAAATTTGAATTGAATTTGAGATTGGACAGCTCTCCAAATTCGAATCTTGGAAAATAGGTATACAAATTTTAAGTTCCTCAGAATTCAGTGGTGGCGCTTCGAGTCTGATAACCAATTTTCGACTTGAAAAAAATCACTCATGCGCTTAAATGATTCACACAACTCTTTGTTCTGATATCAACTTGAAATTTGGAAAAATGATAAACGGCTAATCATATTCTCATGAGTTATGGAAAGCTAAAAAATTGCAAAAAAAATCATAACAAAAACAGACTTAAGAAATACCAAGTGTTCACGCAATAAACAAGCATATTAGCTTATTTTGATATCACCTTGCAATTTCAAACTTTCATAAACGGCTGATCATATTCTCATGAGTTATGAGAACCTGCAAAAAAACTCTTTTATACCAAAAACGGACGTCATAATTGCCAAGAATTCACGTATTAAATGCGCACACGTGCTTATGTGGATATCAGCCTGCAGTTTGGAACTTTAAGGATCAGCTGATCATATTCTTATGAGTTATGAAAAGTAAGAAAACGCCTATTATAACAAAAATACCTCACAATTTAGAAATTTGGGAAACGGCTGACCATATTCTCATGAGCTATGGACAAAAACAATTCTCAAAAACTCTTCAATGGATACCTTCAAAATTTCATCATGATTTGATAAGAAGATCTATTTGAGGTATCACTTCTTCAAATTTGAGTTGTACAACTATGTTAATTAAGTTTTGGCAGATGAAATTGACACAACTATCCCTGTTACAAGATTGTCAGTTGACAATTCTCCATTTAAATAATTCTCCATCATCCTTCACAATTTTTCGCCACATAAACTCCACACACCGCATCCATCTCGTCCATTAAAATTTCACCACCACTCCGAACACGCTCATGGAAATAGATGGAAAATGGATATGGCCCCCGACAATTTATACACTGTTTAATGACGCTTAAGCGTCTCCAGAAAATAGCGCATCTGGCGACCGTCTGGATTCATGTCAATTTTAAACCGCATCAAAAAAATAAAAAAATTCTCATTCCCTCTCCACTCGACTGGCACGATGCCAAATTTGCCCAGACTGATATCGAACCGTTCCAGATCTCTAAGCCGGAGAACTTAACACGTGCTCGGCACGGTCACGTGAATTGTTTTCTATTGGAAAAGGGAGCTGAAATTACCCTTGATAAGAATGCAAAACGGAAATAAAGGTTTTTGAGTGTTGGAGTGGTGCAAACAGAATCCAGTTATTGTTTCCGCTGAAGGGTATTGATTTGGGACATCGGGAAATTTGTTTTATTTGATTTCGAAGGTTGCGCGATCTTTATACACGTGAAAAGGCTTTGGTGAAAAGATTTTGTGTGATATCATCTATGCAGTTGAAGTTCTTTTTCTTGATTCAAAGTTCCGGATGTTCAAGGGCTGGAAAAGCTCAATCAATCAAGATGTACAACTTAGATTTTAAGTGTTTCTCGGTTGAATTCGAACAATTCCCTTTTTTTTTAGACTTGGTTATATTTCAAATAATCAATTCCGTATTTTCTGTAGAATATCGTTCTCGTGCGCCGCGCCGCGTCTTCATGAACAATTGAGTTTCCGTAGGGTGCACTGTTTGAAGTAAACGGGGAACGGGTTCTTGGTACATTCCTTAATGTTCAGGGGTATTTATAATATTTTTCGCCTTGGAATTCACTTTTCGCGCGGTCGTATCAACTGCTGTTTTCTCCATTTTCCGTTGAACGACCCGCGTGTCGCGTTTTTGCATTGTCCGTTTCTGCTGTGGCCCGTACCACGTTTCCACGCCATATTTTACAACCGTGTTTTAATGTGGTCCGTTCCACACGACTCTCCGTCATCGAACCCATTTTTTGTAACTCTCTGCATGCTGTTTTCCGACTGTCAAACTTTCTGACTGTAAACTGGGCTGTAAAATTCTGGTTTCTGTTAATCTCTCCTCCCTCTGCCGTTCGGAGGGATTGGTTTTCATTTATTTCAATAACTGGTCGGAGATCAGTCACTGTGCAACTGTCGGACAACAGATTTTTTTTTGCAAGCCGTGTCTTCATCAAAAATTCAATTATCCATTCTAGTGCTTGATTGGCGTAATTTGAAGACCACAAACGCCTGGACTTTCTTCACTGTCTTGAAGCTACTCGATAGGCATTGTTGAAGGGCCCATTACAACGTTAATTCGAAGGGTGGCGCCCGAGATAAAGAAAACACGTTTAACTTCCCTATCGAAAATCTCTAAAAGCGTCACGAAAGTCTTAAATTTCGTGTTTATAGCCAAATGAGCATTTTTGCGTGTTGTTATCACTATTCTCTTTTCACATTTTTTCCAATATGTAAATAAGTTTTTTGCAAATTCCCAGCTTTACACAACTCATGAGAGTATGATAAGCCGTTTATTATTATCACAGTGAAGTGTTTATCACAATAACGAGTTCTTTCATGTGAATTTTGAGTAAATTCTTTCACTGTTTTTGAGAAAAAAAAATTATCTGTGGAAGATGTTGTGTGTTTTTCATATAAAAATGAGTTTTGTGCAACATTTTCATTTTTTTCAACTGATACGGGTATGATTAGCTGTTTCCAATAACTACAAATTTCAAGTTGCTGTCAGTTGTGCAAGATATATTGTATTCATTGATTTCGTGTGTAAAATGAGTTTTTTGCAAACTTCTTTACCTAATTGTTTTTGCCGTATTTTTCAAGTTTCGGAATTGGAAGTAACCAAACATCAATCATATTCAATTCATATTCCGAAGAGTGATGACTCGAATACTAATTTTTGAATAATCGTCAGCAAATTCGGAGTGTCAACATAAAATACCGTGCGATGATTTTTTTCTAAAAAATGCAATTATCATGCCGGCTTTACATAACACATTAGAGTATGATTAGCCGTCTCTAATCAATCCAAATCCGAAGTTATGTCAATGAAATTTTGAGCAAATTCTTCTACTGTGTTTTCTTAGAAATGCAATTTTCCATTTTTCAACAAAGTTCAACCTTTTCAAAACGAAAATACTTTGAATATTTTTTTTTGTTGATATTTTTTTTGCTTTTTATGTTACTCTTTTGAGTAGCTTCAGTTCAATGTTGTGTCTGGTATTCTATTCAATGTAATTCATTTATTTCATCATGAAACTTTTTGTGGTTTCGAGGAAGCTCAACCCTTTCCACACTTCTTCTACGTCCAATTTTTCCATTTTGTTAAGTTCAATCATTCATGTAGCTCTGCTAATTAGTTTTAGTCTTATCTTTTGATTTCTGAATGTCTTTATTTTTGCGTATTCATTTGTTTTTAGCGCCTATTTTCAACTTTTCAAGATTCTTTTGTCTCCAAAATTTTTGATTGTTTTTCTTCAATTTGATCCACTCAACTTTCCAACCTTATTTCTCTTCCATTCACTACTTGAACTCATATGCTCATTTTTGATAAATCGTCATGAAATCTCAAGCGCTATCATCAAATACCGTATGATGTTTTTTTTGTGAAACGCAATTTTTTTGATTTTTCTAGTTTTGACTTTGGAGGGCCAAGAAACCTTACTCAATGGAGATAATCAACCTCAAATTTGAAAGAGAGATGCCTCAAATCGTTCTTCTCTATAAATCGGTATAAAGCTTGGAGCATCACCATTAATATGAGTGTGATTATTTTTTGGGAAAAATTGAGATCCTTAATTTTCATAACTCATGAGAATATGATCGTTTCTAAAATCTCCAAATATCAAATCAGGCAGTCGTCCGTGTTTATCACATAGAGCCTGCATAACTTTGGTATGTGTTTTTGATATAAAAAAATTCCATAACTCTTGAGAGTAAGATTAGCCGTTTCTGATTATTCCGAATGTTAACTTGATATTAGAACAGAGTTGTGCGAACTTTAGGGAATTCACGATCAAATGGTAAGAAAGTTCAAATAACTCTAAATTTGATGTGGATTTTACGTAGATTTTAGTTCAATTTATCATATGTTTTTTATGAGAATAAATTTATTGCAAATGCCAAATTCTTCATAACTCATGAGAATATCGACGTTTTGTAGAATTTGAAAATTTCAAGTTGATATCAGAACCAATAGCGGTGTGTGTATGACTCATAGGAGTATGGTGAGCCGTTTTAAATAGTTACGAATTTCAATTTGATATGAAAATCAGGAGTTGTGGAAGAGTTTCATGATTTTCTAATAATTATTAATAAAACTAGTTTTTTTTCAATTGCTGTAAGTTTTAATTCTGGAGGTCGATCAAAGTTGAATTCAAATTTGGAGGAGTGATGCCTCAAACATCATCAAACATGGACCGTCACCTAAAAATATCCTGATATGCTGTTTTTTTTTGAACCCCATTAAAATAATCAAACAAACTGTAAACCCTCGCCAAAACCCTACTTCCAAATACCATGCCACCTCAAATTATTAACTTTCCACCAGCCTACAAAGCAATATTAATAGACCTGTCATCTATCAGTATTCAACGCCTAGACTAAGCACTGAATAATTCATTTCTTAATGAAGAACGACGACTGAATATTGAGTGACACGTTTTCACATCTCATTCGTCTTTATATAAACAAAATTATACATAATTAGATCGGAAACTCTAATCATCCAACAGTATATTTATGGGGGCTAAATTTCCCTCAAATCCCTCTAATTTGATTATGTATATGAACGATATAGGAGCCTCTAACACTGGAACAAGCATATCTGTCTTGATAAGGCTGCATTAAGTGAATTATGGAGGGCAGAATGGGGGTTTGAGTATATATGACCTTGGAATATCCTTGGAAAGTGATGATCTATCAACATGATACTAGAATACACAAGATTATAAAGAATCTCGAAATAAGAAAGATATATTTTCCAATGAATCTAGAAATTCAGAAGATTCTGGAGATGTCAAAGATATTAGAGTTTCTGTAAATTCTGGAAATACTCTTGATCCTGAAGATGTTGAAGATTCTGAATATTCTTGAAAACTCAAAGAAGCCAAAGATTCTCAAGGTATAACTGACTCTAAACCAGAGAATCTGAAAATGGTCAATATTATGAAGATTTTGAGTCAAAGATTCATCAAACTCTAGATATTTCGAAGATCACTTACGTGATCAAGGTCAATATAGGTCAAATCATCCTCATTTCATTTAAGAAGAATTATTAATGATTTGTACCTGTAATTGATGAGCATGATATAATGTTCAAGGTCTTTGGAAATCAAGTCAATGTCACCTCATTTAACCTTGAAAATTTCGAAGAAAAATATCAACAATTTGTGAATATAAGTGATGAGAATTATATCAAGGTCATTGGAGGTCTAGGCTAGAAAAAATATTGATAGTTTGTATGTAATGTGAGTGATGAGCATGATATAATGATCAAGGTCGTTGAAGATCAAGTCAATGTAACCTCATTTCATTTTCGAAACAAAAAAAGCATTAATAATTTGTATATGTGAGTGACGAGCATATCATAATCAAGGTCATTGAAGGTTAAATGTCAATTTATTTAATTTCAACTCATATAACCTTGAAATCAATCATCATGACAGATGACTGATGAGCTGAGTAAAGATCAAGGTCATGAAAGCTTGGATCTCTGTCAATAATTCAACTTGAAATCGATAGAAATCATGTATATTCTTGACATGATAGTGATGAGCAGGGTATATTGATCAAGGTTATCAATGGTCAAATCAATATGAACCTATTTATCTCGTGGATCGATAAAAATCATTGCTAATATGTACAGATAAGTGGGTATGATTATCAAGGTCGTCAAAGGTCAAACAACTACTGTCATTTCTTTATCTATGAAATCGATCAATATCATCTATAAACAGTACTAGTGAGTGATTAGTATGATACTATAATGATCAAGGTCATCAAGGTTCGATCAAGTGTCAACACATTTAACCTTGAAATCAATCACAATCAAAAATATGTACTAGTGAGTGATGAGTACGGTGTATGACGATTATGTCATCATACAACCTTGAAAACGATCAATTCACTGAAAGACACAGGATAACGATCAAGGTCAAATCATTGACATCCAATTTGACTATGAAATTGATCAACAGGTCATTGGAGATCAAGCTATTATGACTTCATTCAATTTTGAAAACTTTGAAGGGTCAATTGCTTGTACCTCAGAGTGATGATCATGACTCAATTTTCAAGGTCATTGGAGGTCAAGTAATCATGACCCCATTCAACCTTGAAGAAGATCAGAATCCTCAATTATTTGAACATGTGAGTGATAAGCATAGTATCATGATCAAGGTCATCAAATATCACGTCATTGTCAACACATTTAACCTTGAAAGGAAAATTGACAAAGAAAAAGAATATTTGAATGTTATTCTTGAATAGCAGAGGGTGGATCTAGGAAATGAGGCATAAGCCGTTTGTGTTGCCATATTTGCAGTGTGAATATTTGTTTGAAGCATTAAAAACATGAAAAAAAATATCTTGCATTTGAATTTTTTCCCAAAAAGCACTATCCTGCAAAACAGGTCATCATCAGGAAAATTGCATGTTTTTTCCGCACACGGAAACTCGATTTAAATAAAACCTCCATTTTCCTGCTAAGGATTTTCCGTAAAGCAATTTGCGGTTAATCGAAACCATGAAAGCTTTTTAGATTATTCGCCCAGCAATTGGCACAGAAAAAAAAAGATTAACATATTTTCTCAATTATCGAAATTTATGGCTCATTAGCCTCAATGATCCTTAAAAACATAATTTATCCTGCATCTCTTCCTATTCAATTTACCATTGGTAAGCTGAGGAAAAAGGATCAAATTTGCATTTGGCGGAAGTGCGGAAATGTCTGAGAAGTCTGGATTAAGCTTGTCTGGAAATAGAAAAAAACTGGATGGAAATATTACCGAGATAGAGTGGTTCGCTTCTCAACGCGATGTTTTAATGAGGGCCGTTCTGAATGAAAAATTTGTTTTCTAGGGATGAGGAGTTAAACAGTGGAAAACCATTAGATGTGAGTCATTGACCTTGAAGGGCCATTGAAGGTCAAATTGGAGGTAAAAAGAAATTAATATCTAAAAAGTTATTGTGTAGTGCCTGTGTAATTAGTTTTGGCACGTATGGTGAAGGATTATAATGAAGGTCATCGAAGATCAAATCATTAGTCGTTTGACCTTCAATTAGCTCAACTCTCTTGATGTTCTTAACAGGTGAGTGTTGTCTCACCGTAAGTATACAATTTTGATAGTTTTCTAAGTTAGGTGATTACTGACCTCTAATGACCTATGTAGTCATTAGAGATCACTAATCATCAGACCTAGAAAACGATCAAAATTGTCCAATGACGAAAATGAACAGAATTATTGATATTTTGTATTTGTGATTCATGTGCATTATCAAGGTCATGGGAGGTCAAGTCAATATGACCTTGAAAATGACAAAAAATACTGATAATTTGCCAATGCGAGTAAAATGATCAAGGTTTTTTTTTCTACAGATGGAGGGTTGTCTTATCCGTTAAACGTCTTCAACCGATAAGAACGATTCATTGTAAATCATTGACCTTGGAAGCGTTTTGAAGGCCAATGTCAAATTGAAGGTCAAAAGCTTTTTTGAAGATTTGACTATTATTATTTTTTCAACCTTCAAGTTAAAAAAAATTTAATCGGTTTTGACGTTTTTTTCACGAGTGTTCAAAAGTGCTTCTGGCAGCCATGCTGAAGTATTCAAGGTCATCGAATGTCAAGTTTTTTGACTTCGTAGGAACATTTAAATAGATCAACTCTTGTGAGTATTGACACAGATTTCACTGTAAGTATAGTACTAAGGTCATCAGAGGTCACCGATCATTCAACCTACAAAACGAATAAAGTGATTGGCAAAATATAATGATCAACACAGGAGAAAAATCATTGATAATTGGTATTTGTGACTGTGGAGCATGATATAATGATCAAGGTTATTGAAGGTCAAGTCAATATCACCTCATTTCACCTTAAAATGAGAAAAACTATTTATAATTTGTGAAAGTGATGAGCAAGATTGAATGTTCAAGGTCATAAGAGGTCAATTCAATATCACCTTGTGTTACCTTGAAAATAAGAAGAATCGTTGATAATTTGCGTATGATATAATGTTCAAGGTCATTGGGGATAGAGTCAATGAGACCTTGAAATCTATAAAAATCATTTATACTTCGTACTGGTGAGTGATGAGCGTATAGAATCGATCAAGGTCATCAAAAGTCAAATCCATTTGACTTTGAAAACGATCAAAACGATTCATAATCGGTGCAGGTGATCAATCCAATGAGCACGGTATAATGATCAAAGTCGTTCAAGGTCGACTCGCTTTACATTGGGTTTTTCGATGTAAATTCTGTTTTGAAGGCTTACTCGTTAAAATCATTAGTTGTTGGTCATCGACCTTGAAGGGGTTTTGAAGGTCAATGTTAAACTGAAGGTCAATGGCTATTATTTAATAGATTTGACTATCATCAAGGTGATATGAAAGTTACTGTTTCATGCCTCTATAGCTCAAAAGCTTGAGGTTAGGACTAAAAATTCATGTCAGATTGCCGCAATTAATCAGAATGAAAAATCAATTTACAAAATGAACAATGTGATTTATCAATGGCCTTTGGAGAAATTATTTTAACTGCAATCGGAAATATTTTACAAATTTAATGCGGCAAAGTCTTGATAATTGCGCCAATACCACCGTGAATTTTTAATCAGTCTGTTGGCAACTTCCAACTCGGGCCCCAATTCTGGACAGATTTATTGAGAAGAATTTTAAATAATTGGCCTGTCAAAGGGACAAGATAATAGAGTATTTTTGTGCGCAAATTAATGATTGAAGACAATAAAATATCTCACTTGTACCAATCAAATAAAAGTTGAAAAGTTTTTATTGTCTTCAAGTTTTATTTTTTTCCATATGGGGGAAGTTACTTCAGAAAATACGTTTGAACTGGTGATCTTACATCAATTTGACCTCAAATATCACACCAACGGTTACCCACATCAAAAAAGTTTCCCAATAAAAGTTTTGACATTTTTCATTCTCTATTACTTTTATTTGAGGAGTTTTAGCATATTTTTTACGTTAAGGAAGTTATATTGGAAAATATATGTTGATCATTATTTTGACTCCAGAGGGTCAAAAGTTTTGATTCACTTGACTCAAATACACTTCAAACTTCTACGAAAAAAACCTCAACTTTTTGATTTATAGCTACAAAGTACAAAGCAAATTCACTTCCCAGCAAACTCCCGTTTTTGCATAGCCAATAAACTTCCACATGCGCTTATCCAAAACGAGAATTTATGCGCTCAAATGGGCAGCAATAGAAACAGATCACGTTCAGCAATGAAGAAAAAACACTGCGATCGGAAAACAGGGGCTTTAAGACGCCCTGGGGCTGGATTTGAACAAATGACGTCATTAGTTGCAAAGCTATCGTATTGGTTAAATGGCGCAGGAGATAAATTGGCGGGATTTTCTTGTTTGGCTACGATTGTGATAAACATAAATAAATCCTGTTGAATCGCATTTATCAGAAAATGGTGGATGCGGTAAACTTTGAGCAACTTGACTGGTGACAGTTGATGATGGGTGGATTTTTTTTACATAACATATAACTATTTCGTGTTTTTTTTTTACTAGAAAAATT
The DNA here is from genome assembly GCA_958502075.1 of Orchestes rusci. Classification (NCBI taxonomy): domain Eukaryota; kingdom Metazoa; phylum Arthropoda; class Insecta; order Coleoptera; family Curculionidae; genus Orchestes; species Orchestes rusci. The sequence continues at coordinate 7,699,197 of OY293312.1, forward strand.
GAGCCAAAGTTACTCGTGTGGAATGAAAAAAGTTGAAAAATTCGACTCCAGTCTGAATATTGTATTATTTTGGTTTTCTATTCCTTCCTCGTAGTGTCACAAAAATGTTGTTTCTCTTTTCTTTACAATACTTAAAGTTTTCTTAAAAATGTGTTTTCATCCTTAGCCATTTAGCAAGTAGTTTTTTCAAGTTTGTAGATGTTTTTAATTATTTTGTCTATAATTATTTAAATAGTAACAGGAAATTAAATACAATGACGTTAAAAAAACTTAATTACATTATTTGCATCCAGAATTGTTATAAATAAACAAGAATTGAACCGCCAAAGAAATAAATCTTGTTGATGGGGGAATATTACAATTATAACCTAATATTATTATTAAGCCCTAGAAAGTATTATGAAAAAAAAGTATTACAGCAGAACATTATTAAGCTCATCAAATATGTAGGTTGGTAGGTAATGGATACCGAGCAAAGTGACACAATTTTAATTATAATTATATAGTATTATTTATAAATATACTGTTTTATTGGGAATAAATGACTCTCTCAAATTGGGGGTTTTGTGTCCAAATCTGGGTTTATTTGTCATGGTCGAGGTTTCACTCTGGATAGGGCGGAGGTCATTTTCGGAATCGATCGGGTTTTTGTCATGTTTATATCCTCAGGGTGAAGGGTTATAATAGAATAATAATTTTTAATCGAGTTCATTTAGAGAAAATGATAGTTTGTACATACTTTTGTTAATAAGTTTATAGATTTTGACTTTTTGAGAAAAATTTCCACTGCCTTGGGTTAAGATGAGTCAAGTTAGGTTGGAATTTTTTTGAATTTTGATAAGTCCGGGTTCAGTTGGTTTGTTGATAAATCGGATAAACTTTGGTTCAGTTGGGAATGTTGGGATGAGATTTTTGTTAAAATGGACAAGCTTGGGTTGAAATTGGCCAAGTTGGATTAGGTTTTCTGTTGAATTGGGCAAGCTTGGTTTAGAATGAGTCAAATGCGTTGGAATCTTTGTAAATTTGGATGGGTTCGGGTTGAGTTTTTCGTTAAATCGGATAAGCTTAGGTTCAGTTGATATATTTTTTGTCAAATTCGCAGTGGCGGCTCGTGAAGTGTATGTGTGCGCTACCAAAACCATACCAATAATGGTTATTCACTTGAGGTTCGTGACTCAATCAAAATGATATCCAAATAAAATCGGAATAAACCAGATTAAAAAACTGATGTATTAATTCCTTTGGCAAAAACAATAGGTAAATATTGTTTCGTAAAAAAAAACATTCCAATTTTACTGTTCAAAAAATTTCCACCTCAGCAAAAGTAGTAGAAGGTATTATGAATACAAGTGGTATCACCACGGCGTGAAACTTTCTAAAATAGGTGTTGATTTCCCCTACATTTTATTGGCATGATTATTTTTACTCGTAACGTTCCCACTCTTGGCAACACTGTTTATCTTGAATGAATACACGCAGACCGCGGACTGCAGACTGACAATGACAATAGTGGAAACTGACCAGACAGAACACAAATGTACTAGATGTGTCTGTTTTGGAATAAAATATCAGTACAATCAGCACAATTATTGTACTAAGTTTGACACACTTTCCCGCCCCAAGTGTGTATTCAAATAGCGCACGGTGGAGGTGCGTTACATCGAGCTATTTCGCGAGTACTTCCGACAAATATCCATAGCGAAGATGCTTTTGACTGGAGTGCCGAACGCATACACACATGGGTTGGGGTAGACTGTGAGAATAGTGACTTTGCAACGTAGTAGAAGATGCTAAAGGCGCTGGAGGCTTGTGTTGATAGATAACGGTATAGTGAAAATGCATCGCTTCTCGAAATAAAATTATAACATTCAAGGATTTAATTTCAAAATCTAGTTTTTATTTTTTCGCTGGCAATGCGCGTGCACGTGCGCTCTTATTGACGAGCCGCCCCTGTAAATTGGGCAAGATTGTATTAAACTAGGCCAAGTTGAGTTAGGTTTTTTGTAACTTTGGATGTTGAGTTTGGTTAGGTTTTTTGTTTAATTGGATAAGCTTCGATCTAGATGGAATAAGTTTTTTTGTAAATTGAGCAAGTTTTGGTGAAGTAAAGTTGGGTTTTCAGTGAAATCGATGTTTGGTATCACTTTTTTCAATCGAGTAAGTTGACTTGAAGGCTAATAACGCATGCGTTCTGAATATTTCAATGGGAGCATATTATTTTCAAAATGGTCCCGAAAATTATCACTTGAAGTACGGCCATGTCACGTCCACTGCATATTTTTAAAAAAATATTTGTTCCAGGACATACAAGGAATTGTCATGTCATGTCCGTTGCATATTCTTGGAAGAATTTTTTTCCAGGAAGAGTGACGCATGCGCTGTGAATATTTTTAAAGGAATATGTATATTATGTCCTAAATGATCCCGGAGTGTATTAATATCATTAGAAAAACTGTCGTATCACATCATCCCTCGCCTATTCTTCAAAGATTATTCTTTCCAGGACAAGTAACGAATGTGCTGGTAATATTCCGATAGGAACATATCGATGGTTTAGAGCGCAAATATTGTATGCCCGAGCACATAAAATATTTTCGCTTCAAACCATCGATATCATGTCCAAAGTGATCCCGAAAAGTATATCCCTTAGCATAAACCAGTAGGTATTATATTGATGCATGTCCTGTGAATATACCCTAAATACTGCGAGCATGCACACCAAATATGCTTAGCATATCCCTAGCACAGTGAGAAATGGCTTGACATATCTTGCGGAATATCCTTATGCTGAAAAGTACATACGAAGGATATTCTCTGCATATGGCTATGTGGGCATTGCCATTTTAGTTTAGTCTATCGGTTATCCCAATGTTTGTGTTATTGAACATCACATTGTCCTCTCTTTTTAGAAAAATATATTATAATATGATTTATTGTGGTTTTTTCATAGCAATTTCCGATAAAATCTCCGATGTATCTACAAGATCTTCCTCTTGAAAAAAACCACCCAAACAAGCGGATAATAAAGCAATAACTAATAAAAGAGCGATTTTCGTGGCTGGTGCTCGAGAATAAAGTGCGATAACGATTTTATAGCGCAATAAACATTAGACTTCATTTAGAACGGTAGCATAATCCGTAACTGAATTTCAATAGCGCCATTGTTGTCTCTATCTCGAAGCTGAAGCTGCGGCAGCTTTTATAGCGAAGCAGGGAAAAATGGAAATTTCTGACATTTATTCCGATCGATACAGCAAGTGTTGTAATACATTTTGTTGATTTTCAAACGAGGATCAATTTGCCTAAGTGAAATCCGACCCATTTGTTTTATTTTTCGTGAAAATTGGGAAGATGTATATCATGCCTGGATAAGTTATGGAAATTATTTATGATGAGTTTTTTTAAATAATTTTGTTTATATTTGTCACATTTCAAGTTCAATTTTCCTGCAAGAATTTGTGTATAGTTGAATTTGAATAAATAATAAAGCCAACCTACTCAACTGGAGTAGATAGATGGTTTTGGTAAAATAAGTTTATGTTTTCCTAATCTGTATTTATCTATTTAGTCTCTCACTAAAATATGAGAAATTTTGATTTTGTGTTTACCCCTTCCTCCAGTTTGTTACCCAAATCCAATTATCCAAAAAAACTTGACCCAATTCCCCACTCAATTCATCAAATCCAAATATGCATCCAGCAACGTTAAAACCAATCAAACGAACAAATTAAATTGTTTGCAAACAAAATACACTTATTCGTTTTGAACTTGCTGAAAGCTATTTTCCATTCCGATTGATATTGAAATAAATTTCTATTTATTCCGTCGCCGGGCATATAATTGCTAAGACTCACCTTTGACAGCGTTGAGTTTATTTCCGACCATTTGCTTTGCTACGAAGGCTGCCATCTTGAGTCAGCTAGAATGGAAAAGAAGTTGGAATTAGTCAACTCCAAACTGTATAATTAGTTGGCATTTAAATTGAGGAGTTTACGCTATGCGACTTAATTTGAATTGTTAATCTATGTTGTGGAGTTGGGTTTGTTTGAAGATTGCTAACCCCGATTAAAAACTAAAAAAGATGCTAGCTCACTTGGAACACCTTGTATGAAAACATGAATATTAAATTGGGACTTGTCTCAACTGATCTGTCACTTTTTATGTTTCTGATGATAGTTTTTGGGAGATTGACAATATTTTTTTATTAGAAGATATTTCAAAAACTTGATTTTTTGGAGTTTATTTATGCATGGGTTACTCCGCTTTTGAATATATCCAAACATAAACAACCGAAAAATAAAAAATAATATCCATACTTGCAACATTTTCATCTCAAAATAAGCATGAAAAATCCTCAAAACTCCATTTTCATTCTAAAACAAACGCAAATTCTTCATGCAGTTTCATGCATTTCCTGACACAATCTCGAAACATTATTTACGAAAATGGTGGCCTGTTTATTTTCCAAATTACTTGTGTGACTTGGAAAGATAAAAATTGCTATCTAGTTTATAAACTGCACCATCTGCACGGCCAAAAAAACGAAGCATGTAAAGCTGCACATCATTTGAGGCTAGTTTAAACTCTAGAAATCCAAACTTGGCAAAATTTTTCATGCAGAGAGTGTTTCAACGGAGCTGGCCTCAATTTTTATCCCCAAAATGAAACTGCACGCTTGTAAAAAGTTTTGTTGAAAAAAAATTCCAAATTAGTCCATAAAGCTCGTCCAAACCAATATTTTTTCGCAATAAAAATAATTATTTCAAGCCAACTGTAACGTTTGCGAACACAAAACAATTCCACACATCTCCAACCATATATCTCAAGGTGCTACACATCGCTTTGTTCCCGAATCCTTCAGAAACATGCAACGCCAACAGGAATATCCGCCCTGAAAAATTTTAATCCCTCGTCAAGCACACGACAAAGGAATATGTAGATCACCCTTCAGCACGGTTGAAAGAACTGACAAGAAAACTGCGACCTTGACATATTAACCCTGATTAAGGTCATTTGACAAATTGTAATATAGCACATACTCCAGAATAAATTTGTTCACAGCAACCACCCCACAAGGGGACAGAGAAACCCTTACAAAAGAATATTTCACCATAACTCCTGGATATATCCAGTATTTACATTTTTTTTTCTGGGTATTTCGGAGGGTGTTATTCTAATACGAATCATGAATAATTCATTCTGTGGTAACTTTCCATAATTTCTGGGTTTACGATTCTCATTTTGTGTTTCCAAATTTACGTCGATAACGTGTTTGGGGCGACAAACTGTTGTTGACGGTGATTATGAGTCTGTTTTCAGGTGCCAAACTTCATTAGGTAACATAAATCCAAAGTGGATTTTATGACGGAAAAATATCAAAAAAATTCTCATTCGTCAGTCATTTTCTTTTCAATTTCTGTTTTGTTTTGACTATCTTTTAAAGGTTTTTTTTTTGATCCCCTTAATCTTTTTCATTGACTTTAAATACTATTCAATGATCTTTTTATATTCCTGACTGCTGTTAACAAGTTTGTCCTTTTGTAATTTTTTTCAACTTTCTCTCATGTTCACCAAACTGTTTGATATCGTTTTCCTTTGAGGTTTGTGTATAAACTATTTTTCTTAAGGGTCATGTTCTGAATTTATGTATTTGTTTAATTTTTTAACATAATTTTAATTTAATACTTTCTTCTCATTTTCATGACGTCTGTTTTGGAAGTTTTAGAAGTTTTTTATTGTTTTTATCAAGTTTGGGTTAGTCTGAGTTAGTTTGGATTAGTGCTTGTTCAAATTTTTGATTACTTTTTCCAAATTTTCAACTATTTTTTTTTATCTCTTTTACATTAGATGATTCTGTTGATAACTTTTCCATCGTTTTTACACTTTTCCTAAGAGTGTCTTAACTCTGTTGAACTTTTATGATTTCGACAATATTTTTTGGCACCTCTCATACCAATTTCCTGTTTTTTCAGACTGTTACGTTTTGTTTACTTGTTTTTTTAGTTCTATCCCCAATTGAAATTATCTTGTTGCTTGATAGCCTTGTTTTGCATCATTTTTTTATACTTTTCCAATAAACTATGGTATAAAAATTCTAATATAAATGTTGGAAGTTAAAAAATAACCAAAAAACACGGTTTCGAACTAAAAAGTAAAAGAAATGTTTTAATTTGAGAATAAAATGATTAACGAGAAAATTAGTGTCATTGTGATGAAAGCGTGGGGTGCTTCGATATCAATGACTGTCATTATTTTTCACTAATTTCTATTTCAAAATGCAGAGTTAGTGTATAAATGTATTAGAAAGCGACTGAACCCACTCTTGTATAAAAAAATATTATTTCAAGTATAAGAAGTGAAACGTCTCAAGCCTCTCAAAAGATTGAATCATGAAACTCTCCATAAAAAAAAATGGATAAAAAGTGAAACATTTCAAGAACTCTAGTGTAAAGAAAGGACTGTTTCGAGCGGCTTATAGTATAAGAAAATAAATATTTCAAAAACGCTGGTATAAAAAATTGAACATTCCAGGCCTATGAAATTTTAGTATGTAAAAAAAGAAATGTTTCAAGCGGCGTATAATAAGACTATATAATAAGTATAAAAGAAGAAATCTCTCAATCGTGAACAACCAATTCTTGTATGAAAATTGGGGCGTTTCAAGCGGCTTATAAAATTCGAGAATATAAAAAAGATTATTTGAGCCTTCAAAAGAAACTCTTGTGTAGAAGCGTCCCCCTTTTACACCATGTCGCTCATTAAAGTCCAGTTTGAAAAAAGAAATATTTCAAGTGACTTATAAAACTCTATTATTAGAAAAGGAATGTTTCAAGCGAAAAAAAGTGGAAAAAATTCTGATAGTTTCACCTACATAATTATTATGTTACAATTATTATAAATTCAATTTCAAAATACACCTTATATTATTCTGACTGTCCCTCGTAATAGTCGTGTTCAAATGCGCAGGCATAGTCAGAATTCACAGATACGGCTTGGGCCCGTCCGGTATATAATATTTATCTATGGCTTGGGTTGGTTGTCGGAGTCAGGTCGGAAATAAAGATCAGTATATAACAGGTTGCCTCACTTTTACGGTCATGACGTCATCTGTGTCAGGTGTTACCAGATGATCCCTATCAAAAACCGTAGAACAGAAACCCATGGACGAAATCAGTAGATCCTCTTTTAAAACAGTACTTCTGGCAACCTTGCGAATGACACATGACACGATAAGATGCAGACCGATGCAATCGAATGACAGGATTCAGTCTACTGCAGACGCTTGACACCGATGACGTCATATTTTTCCCCCCTCCGTCTCTTACTTCAGACGAAGTGAGGCAACCTGTTATATAGAAACCTTGGTCGGAGTTGCCTTTGTGGCGATAAAGCTTGGCAAAAAATACACACCTGCGAGCCGAACGTCTAAGCGAATTGGAAAATTAAATCGTGTCTGGGGTCAAGAGTCAAGAGCAAGCCTAAGAATTTGCAGGGTTTTTCACTTAAAACTCCGCACGTCAATATCTCGGAAACGAATAGAAATATTTGATTTCTGTAAAAAGTAGCCAATGTATGGGGTCGAGTAGTTATTTTTCACAGTTGAAAAAGTTCGACGCCTACCAAGAGTAAAGCGTCGCGACGCATCAAAAATATCAATCGATTGCAGGGACTTTGAAATGACGCGCATGCAAAAGTACGAGTTATTTATAAACTTTTTTGTTATTTAGTCGAACTCATTTATTCCACTTAGTTTTGAGATATACAGTGTGTCCAAGATAAGGATGTCTATCACGGGGATCTTGAAAACCGTGAGAGATACAAGGTCGGTTAAATGGAGGCAAAGTTGCGTATTTAACAAAATGCCGTTTTGAAAGCCAAGAAATTCCGACTAAGTCCGAAATTATCCGAAAAAAACCGAAATTTTTCAAAATTGTTTTCATTTTTTTCTGACCACATTTGAAGAGATATTTTGAAATAAATGGAACTTCTTCACTGCCACTTTTTGCCTTTTACAAGATAGCGTTATTGAATTGAAGAACCGACGTTTCGTCTATGAGCAGCCATCATCAACTTTGTTTTTTTAAATATGGTCCTGGATTTTTTATGACGGATTTTGAAGGGCTCTTATGTTCCTGAACCAACAATTTATCGCAAATATTCAAAAAAATTATGTTGATGGATTTTTTCATAAGAACATGTGTTAGAGAGAGACAAAAAAAAACATTTTTAATAGGATTAAAAACAACCACCTCTTTTTTAATCAGTGCGATAACTCGTTGGTTTAGGAACATAAGAGGCTCTTAAAATCCGTGATAAAAAATCCAGGACCGTTTTTAAAAAAACAAAGTTGATGATGGCTGCTCATAGACGAAACGTCGGTTCTTCAATTTGATAACGCTATCTTTTTAAGGGCAAAAAGTAGCAATGAAGAAGCTCCATTCATTCCAAAATATCTTTTCAAATGTGGTCAGAAAAAAATGAAAACAATTATGAAAAATTTCGGTTTTTTTCGTATAATTTTGGACATAAACGGAATTTCTTGGCTTTTAAAACGGCATTTTGTTAAGCATCAAAATACGCAACTTTGCCTCCATTTAATCGACCTTGTATCACTCACGGTTTTCAAGATCCCCATGATAGACATCCTAATCTTGGACACACTGTATATCTCAAAACTGAGTAGAATAAATGAGTTCGACTGAATAACAAAAAAGTTTATAAATAACATGTTCTTTCGTATGTGCGTAGTTTCAAAGTCCCTGCAATCGATTAATATTTTCGATGCGTCGCGACGCTTTACTCTTGGTAGGCGTCGAATTTTTTTAAACTGTGAAAAATAACTACTCGACCCCATACATTGACAACTTTTTACAAAAATCAAATATTCCTATTCGTTTTCGATATATTGACGTGCGGAGTTTCATGTGAAAAACCCTGTATATCGCATCCAACAATCCCTACGACAAAACGGATACGCGAATTGACTAATACGCTAATTGTGAAGTGAATCATCTATATTTACGATATCTTTTTATGATATCAGTTTGAAATAGTTTGCCCATAGTAGAATAATTATGATTCAAAGTTATAAACTGTTGAGTCTACTTTTATAAATAATAAAATGTCGGTAGTGCAGAAAATAAACCAATAAAAAAACTTACTTTGCAAAAATAAGTGAATTCAAGAAAAGTGGTCGCCCAGTGTCTGAACTTATTTCACGACAAAGAAGTTCACCGAAACTTTCGCAAACATATGTACGATTTAGCCGACTGAATATGTGGTTGTGAAGTGTCAAACTTTTTTTACTGTTCCGTTTGTTTATTATTTTCTAATTACTCATCCGACTCGTTGAAGACTTGAGACACTTGAAAGAGAGAATAAAAAAAACATGCTTTTTCAGCAGATCACATGAAATACTTGGTAAAATATGCATCCGTTGGAAGTTTTGAGATTCGCACTGAGCCAAAGGTTGAGAAACAAAAATTAAAATCCATAAAGTGGTCGCTGATTGGAATGAAAAAATATAATATTCATCAACTTATCCAAGAAGGGTTTTGATAATCTATTCCAAGATTATCAACACTGTTTATTCTTGAACAAATACATTTTGAACATAGTTCAATCTATGACTATTGTAACAGAAAATGTTTGCCAACCTTTAACCTACAATTTTTATCGGTCAGTATAACTCTAAAAAAAAAAAATTGTAGCATTGCCTGCTTACAGGAAGTCCCTTCGAAATTTCAATGAAAATGTTTCAAAACATCGTTATATTTATTTATAAATCCGGAGTTTTCTTCAGGACTTATAGATTTTTGAACCCGTATTTAAAAAAAAATGTCCCGACAAAAAAAGGAGGGGAAATCCAAAAAAAATAGAAAACACTTTTCCAACCCTCATTTTTGACGTACCAAAAATATTGACCACGAGCTGTCACTGATTTTAATCATAGAAAGTCATAGAAAAAAAATTACCTGAGAGTGGTAACAAAATCACCAGGAAATTGGAAAACAAATAAAAACAGTGCATAATGCACAGAAAAAAAAAATCCTAAAAAACTAAAAATATGAAAGTTGACAAAGTCGACTATGAAATCTTCTAAATCTAGTATAAAAAAAGAAATGTTTAATCGTCAAAAAATTAAAAAAACGTCCTTTATCAAACTCTAGTGTATAAAAAATGTTTCAAGCGACTTGTAAGTCTCTGTGACGCTACCCGAAATTTTCCGGCGATATTCAAAGGAAAAGGATAATCGTATTTGCCTTATCTCGAGCGCCACCCTTTGGATTACCGTGGCTAAGGGCCCACAGTGCTTATCGGGTAGCCTTTAGACAGTGAACAAAGTCCAGAGCTGTACGCTGCATGGGCTCACGTTGCTTTCCCTCCATCTCTCAGTTAAACAATTATGCTCTTGGTGCTTCAAGAGAGAGTAGAATGGTTAAACTCCGATGCGTTTGGTACTATCAATTGTGCGGCTGGTACGATAAGATAATTGAAGGCTTATTCAATTGAAATTTTACTTGGACTGTTGCGGACAGTAATCAAATATGTAGTTAATATAAATAAAAATACGGGAATAATTGATAGAAAAATCATTCGAATCAAACCGGCAGAACAAATTTGATACTTCTGTAACTTCGTTTCAACTCTGGTACAAGGAAAATAATGTTTTGAGCGTAAAAACAATGGCATAAAAACTGGAAAGTTTCAAGAAGCTCATAAAACTTTATATAGTATTAAAAAAGGATGTTTTGAATGCTCAAAAAATATTCGATAGTTAACGTCCAACCAAAATTGAAATGACTCTACTATAAAAAGTGTAATGTTTCCAGCGGTTACGAAGATTATTGCATAAAAAGTAGCATATTTTTGTTAAGGTCACCGTTAAATTATTGTTTCCACCACAACCCTACAAAAACTTGAAAAAAGCCTGAACTAAGTGGGATGCAAAATGTAAATCGTGTGCTTTAGCCACAGAAAGCAATTTAAATTCACTTCTGATGCAAAACGGTAGCTCTGGCGAAAAATTACGTGTAATTGTTCCGCAGCCAGATACTCGGGAAATGTGGATGTTTCATGGGGTTGCTTTGTGCAGTCAAGTTCACAGTCCAATCTCCTGATAAAAATGTGAATAGAGCTTCATAATTTGACGGTATACGATTCTCATCTCTTCATAGACACGGAAAAGGCTTATCAACCCTTCTCATTTCCTGCAAATAACCACTTTATCCTCCCCAGCTTGGCTTGATGAGAAACTAATTACCAATTGCAATAGTTCTTGCCCCAGCCAGCTTGAAGTCGGTTTTTCTGCTTCAACTTTTCAAGTGTACATAATCCAGACCATTTGGTGTCACCTACTAGTTCTTTTCCAGAATTCAATAATTGCAGCTGGAACAAAGGGCATTGTAGTGCAGTAAGTGAGCGATTGCAAGTGACAGGAGCGCTTTGTGTTGAGATTTATGTCCGCGCCTTACTTTGTGATTTATGAGTGTTTTATTAACTTCTGTGACGGTAAAGTTTGTGGCATGTGTCTGTTCAATCTCGTTTATGGCCCTTTTTGACAATTATTAGTTTCATGAGAGCTTGACAAGTTGCCTTTGCAGTTGACAAAGAAATGACAATCGTAAAACGGCAGATTGTGTTGAGGAGGAAAGTTGTAGCTGTTTTAATAGTCACTGTAATTGAGAATAAAATCGAAATCACCCATTCCATAATAATATTTTGATGACCCGAATGCCGAAAAGGCGAGGCCACAATAAGAAGCTTTCTTATTACAAAAAATAGAAAGCGACAATCGTATGTCTGAAAATTATGGAAATGAATTTGATATTTCTTTTCAAACCTACCCCAAAAACTACTAACCCTAAAACTAAAAAAAGTAAATGCAAAAAAATGTATAGAGAATTTGATTCCCTACAACTTGGTTTCCCAAAGATTTTACCGTCAAAAGAATTATTTTGGAGATATTGGGAAAATAGTGCTCAACTACACAGTGTTTTATTTGTTCAGCTTCAGCAAACTTTATTGAACTTTTTCCCTCCAAGCTATTTTCCAATTTTAGTCAACTTCACCCGAAAACATGCCTCTTTGGCTCTGCGGTGTGACAAACGTGGTAACATATGGCCGTGCCTCGAGGGGCCTAAAACGATGACTGTGAGTTTTTACCAATTTATGCCAACATTTTTCGGTTGAATTTTTATCCCCATGATAGCCAAAGGTGAAATTTACGCACCCTTAGCAAAAAATTCAGATATTTTAATTAGGCAGAAAGCAATGCAGTGAAGGTTTTTCCAGAGCTTTATTCCCCGAGATTCGATTTCCCAATTTGCTAAAAGCATAATTCAGAATTTATGTTTTTACCTGGATGGTTAGGGAACGATCTAGATCTCTGTTAGGGGAGCTGCGTGATTTTTTTCGAGATAAGAGGAAGTTGACACGATTTTCTGGGTTATGATTGTCATTTGCTTCGATGGAAATTCATAATTTATTAGGGTATGATGGGCTTTTTCTTGACGTCATTAAAAAAAATGAGAGGGTGTGATGTGATGCCAGGAGATCATATCAAAAAGGCAGGTTTGAATATTATTCTTCTGATTCAATCTTCACAAAGCAACTTTTCCGAGATACAGTGTGGTCAAGTGAAAAATTATAAATTTGTCTCATTATTCTGGACACTTTTTCACATATTGCTTTGAAAATTGGTATACGGGAATTATGTGGTATGAGTAAATCGACTATGAGGTCCGTTTGACGCTAGAGGGCGCCCTACACTGCACATTTTGTGGTTTAAATTGGTCATTACTATTTTCCCAGTGTTTTTTTTTCTAATTTTTCATATAAGAAAGAGTTTCTCCAGACAACTTCAAGCAAAAAAGGTACTCTTTCCAAAGTTCACTCGAGTAAGACTTTTTCGAGTTATTTTCATTTGAAGAGTTCCATGCCACAGCGAAAAATTTCTTATATTCACCTTCGTCATGCGAAAGTCTCAAAAAATCATTTGCAAAATACAGGGTGTCCAATAAGTCATGGATCGAACGGCTCTTGGCGATAGGGGATACAATTTGCAACAAGAAAAATATTATCCAATTGTTGATCTCTTCCGAGATACAAGAGGGGGGCCAATACAACTGCCAACTTATTCTTCCGACGTGAGCCCATTTATTTTGAAGAATAAGGTTATTCAACAGTCCACTGATGAGCTGACACTTCTTAAAAAAATTATAGCTGTTGCGGAACAGATCAGGCTCAATCAACAAGCCCTACGACGAATTAAACGATTTTTTTTCGCAGGTGCAATTTTTCACTCCGAGGTTCACGTTTGCGTTATCAAGTAGATTGAAAATAATGTTAAAAAACAAGAGAAAATTCATTTCCTGCAAAATGTTAGCAGATTCGAAAAAAAATCAAAAATTTTTTTTCTTTAAATAAAATTAGTGTCTGAAAATAGTATTTTTTTGACTCGTTTACAGGGTGTTACATTATTTTTTTGCAAAAATATTTTTCCCGGTAACCTCTATCTCAGCCACTGGTCGGATGGAGAGCTTGATGTTGGTGGGTATTTTAGCTCTTCAGTGTTGAGAACTTCAACACTCTGTATCTCGAAAACAATTGGATAACAATATATGTGGTTTTTCTTATCGCAAATATGCCTCAGAGCCGCCTAATCCATGACTTATTGGACACCCTGTATAACCATGTTATGTTCCGGAAGTCAACATAAGACGTTTTGGAGCAACTTACTTCAGTTCGGAATTGCTCCGTTTTCGAGATACAGGGTGCAGAATCTAGAGGGCGCCTTTCGTCGTATTTTGTGGGACGTCCCCTAGCGGCCACAGTAAAATGGACTTTATAATCGAATTTTTCATATCACAAAACGTATACCAATTTCCAAAGCAATATACAGGTTGTTTATTGATTGGCTGTCGATACTGAAGGGTGATAATCCTTGAATGATTTTAAGACAAGAAGTTCATATGGACATAGGTCTGCAAGAGTCTAGTTTTCAAGATACAGGGTGTTGAAATTTTTAAAAATAAATGATTTGTTTATGTTTATATAAATGATGAATTATTTTGATACTCTTCCAGATATCTTTATGAAATTTGGTACACGTCTTCTATGCATCAATATGCACCTTGTGATGTACAAACAATTTATTATTTTCACCAGTGACGTCCGTACGGGTTTTGCACTCAATATTTTTGGAGAACAACTTGTACACTACTGCTTCCTTTCAAAATAGAAATCATTTTTGGAATCTCTTTTCATTTCTAAGCCAATTTGTTCTCTTGATTTGTTTTCGTCCGGCGCATGGTTTTTGCTTGAAAAAATAAAATCCACTTAATTGCATAGACACCCTGCCACATTCCGTGTCTTCCAATATTTTCAAATCAGTGGCGCCCTCTCTAACATTCCCATGCATATTGAGGACGTGTACCAAATTTCAAAAAGATATCTGGAATAGTATACTTGTGATCAAAAAAAAAGATCATTTTTTAAAATTTCAACACCCTGTATCTTAAAATCTATGCTCTTGCGGACCTATGTCCAAAGAAACTTTTTGTCTTGAAATCATCCAAGGATTTTCACCCGTAAGTATCGGCATTCAATTAAAAAATACCCTGTATACAGGGTATTACTTAATGGTATATTATAATTTTAAGGGGGAGTTCCTGGATAAATCTTGAGTCGAAAAGGTCATATAAATTTGGGTCTTAAAATGCTTGGTTTTTAAGATACAGAGTGTTAAAGATCTATTTTTTTTCAGTTTTTAATACATTTTCCAAAGACGGTTTGACATATTGAACTAAATTTTGCCACAGGATATTATGGTATAGAAACACACTTTTTTTATTTTAATTTTTTTATTATTATTTTATTTTATTTATTTTTATTTTTTTTTGTATTTTTTTTTATCAGACCCAAGTTAATATGACCTTTTCGACTCAAAATCTATCCAGGAACTCCCCTTTGAAATTATGACATACCATCAAGTTACACCCTGTAGAATCCAAAAAAATGGGAAAATCATTTTTTAAATTTGAACTTGACTACCCTGTATTTCGGAAACGGTGGAGAAAATTTTGAGTCAGTAACAAAAAATTGGTAACCTTTGAAATAATCGTCAAACTTCTTGCATTGCTGAGTTCCACACAAAATTTGCTTTAACATTTATCAAAATAATATACAGGGTGTATGGGGAAATCATGGAAAATCTGGCACAAAATTGGACATTATTTGAAAATCCAACTTTTTCGTGATAAAAAAACTAACCGTGAAAAATTCTTGAATTGTTAAAATTCACACAAAACTTTCTCTCAAATTTTCCAGATTTATAAACAAGGAGTTTGGGAAAATTTTGAGAAATCTTGGTCAAAGTTCGACATTTGAATTTTTTTTTTCGCAATTAAAAAAAAAAATCAAAAATATAGTGAACATTCTTGAATCCCTGATCCTACACAAAATTTCTTCTTAACTCACCAGATTATTATACAGGGTGTAGGGGAAAATTTTGAGAAACACATTTCATAATAATCAAACTTTTTCATAAAAAAATCGTAATCAATAAAAATACAGTCAAAATTTGTTCTGAAGATTTGATAACTACTTTTTCGTAAAAAAAATCGTGACCGTCAAAAATACAGACAAGATTTTTTAATTTCTGAATTATATTTACAATTTTCTTTAAAAAAAAACTCAGTCAAAGTGAAGTTTCAAGAACTCTACTTTTTTGTAAAAAAAATCGTAACCGTCAAAATATCGTAAAAATTCTTGAATTCTCTAATCCAACACAAAATTCCTCCAAAATTCACATGATCATTATACAGGGTGTTCGTTTACTTTTTCGTGTACAACTATTGAAAAATATCATCAAAATACACATTTTCTTTGAAATTCATCCGAATAATATACAGGGTGTAGAGAACTTAGATTTGATGGTGAATTCAACACATTTCCTTCAAAATTCATCACAATAATTTATGGAGAGTTTGGAGAAATATTGAGAAAAACTTTTTCAAAGTGAAGATTAAAAAAATTTGGTTTTTCAAAAAAATCCCCGTAATTTTTATCCTCAAAATGTTTGCATTAATGAATTCATCATTTTCCTTTAAAGTTAGACATCAAAATCAGACTTTTTCCTTAGAAAAAAATATAACCGTCAAATGTTCTTGAATAATAATTTTTGAATTTTTGGATTCCACACAACATTTTTTTTCAAATTATTCATCATCTAAATATACGTATGTACAGGGGGTTTCCAAAATTAAAAAAAAAACTCAATGGAGTTTTGAAAATTCTGCATTAAACTTCCTTTGAAATTCTGAGTAAAAGTTCGTTGGTATTTAAAAATTTGACTTTTTTCGTGAACATATTCATCAAAGTCAAGAAAATTGCGAACATTTCTGCATTGCTGAATTCTACAGAAAGTAATTAGTTGATAGAAATGAGGAGGTTATGGAGTGGTACATTACCATTATATCAAAGAGGAAGGTTTGAGTACTCTTGTGAATTTCAATAGTTCGGATTTACTTCCCACAACGTCATACAATTTAGGAATATTTTAATGGAAAGATTGGAAAGTATCATAGTCATCATTGAAAAAAATCATGTGGGAGCAACGAATGTGTCTATACAAAATTATATTAAAGGAGGAGATTTGAAGTGAATCTCAACCATCCGATTTGTGGCTATACAAATCCAGTTTTAACCACATTCACAGCAATTTTCTCATGAAAACAAATTTCTGATTCACAAGCAAGAAGAACCAGATCCACAAATTGGATTGCTCACACAACTCAAATCCACGTCAAAACTTCTCCTATTTCTAGGTCTCATTAAAACCGTCTATTGTTCCCTAAAAGAGCGAAACGAGAGTCAGAAGGGACATTTGCTTCTGTGAACTCTCGTGAATCAAAGCCTCTTTGGCTTTGGTAAAGGGAAAATTCTTTATAAACAAGTTTGTCGATATCTTGGAAAAACCGCCCAAACGACCCTTGTCACATTGTGATTTGGGTGGATTTTCTCTTGTCGTTTTTCTGTGTTAGTTAGGATAGATTGGTGACATTGAAGTGTTCAATTGTGACTCAACGACAAGGAATAGAATGAAAAGTTCTTCAACTTGATTAAGAAACTTTAAGCAAACTAAAGACAAAGTCGTAAAATAGCGGAAAATTTATTCTTTAAGGACAAATTAAAAGGACAGCGCGGATTAAAAGGATTTAAGGAATTGTTTAAACGGCGGTATATTTTCTGCGTCCAATTATTTGTGAAAAATAACAGGAGCGAGAATTTTCCTGCGGTTTCATGAAACTGCTGCTGGTGAAATACGAGCGGATTTGGTTGAAAAATATTGGGTTACTAGGAAAAATTTACTTGGTGTTTTTTTAATGGCGTTGTGAAGTTAATCCAGAGGTTTATTTTGTAGAAATTCACAGAAGCTACTCCTCAAACCTACCTGCTATTTGAAACAATCCAAAATATAATGTTTACATTTTTGTCATGCAGGGTCATTGAACTTTTTTTTTCTTAGTTTTCGGCATTTTAATCGGATAATGATATACAGTGTGTCCAGAATAAAATGATGTTTATGGCACTATATGGGGATATTGGAAACTTTAAAAGATACGACGTTGCGTAAATGGAAGAAAAGCAGCATATTTGTATGCCCAAAAATATTCCACCTTTGTTTTATTTTAAATCGATACCGTAATGTGGATACAGGGTGAAAAGGGAAAAGGCAAATTTTGAAGAAACCACACAATTTTGCTTATTATAAATGCTAGAACTTTCAAATTTTCAGGATATGGTTAAGAGGATACGACAATTCTAAAAACGACGTCAAAAAAATTTTAGGCCCACTATGTTGCGTCCAGCCAAAGTCAAGTCTGTTTTTTTTTATGAAAGTCATATTTTTGAAAATCATTTTCAATGCGGATTTTGAAAATGAAAAAATTCAATATGTCCCACATAACAAAAACAAAAGTTGACTTCGGCCGAAAGCAACATAGTGGGCCTACAATTTTTTCGACACAATTTTCAAAATCACCGTATCTTCTTACCCAGATCCAGAAATTTTCAATACCTCATCTTTTATAATAACCGAAATATTGTGCTATTTAAAAAATGGCCATTTTTCTTTTTCACCCTGTATCTCCATTACGGTATCGAATCAAAACAAACCAAAGTGAGATTATTCTTGGGCACGCAAATACGCAACTTTTCTTCCATTTAACCGATACTGTATCTCCTGTAGTTTCCGATATCCCCACGTACATCATTTTATTCTGGACACACTGTATATTGTTTGCTATGTTGTTTTGATCATGATATTTCTCCTGAATTATGCGCAGAAATCTGAACATCCTGTATATTTTTCTATTGAGCTGACAGGAATTCATTAGGACAAGAATCATGAATATTATTGATTGATGATTACGGAGACTTTCACCAAAAAGTTTTTTTTTTAATTTCCATTTTAGTTGAGTTTTTCTCGAAAATTTCGCCAACACCTTGTATATTATCTTGATGAATTTTGTGTCCACCCCTGTAATTTTTTTTTAAGCGATTTTAAAAATTTTGTTTTTGTTTGATAGGTTTCGACAAACGCTTTTTGAGCATATGCTAAATTGGTTTCAGGGGCATACTTCTGGGTAATTGTGAAGGTTCAAAGAGGGTCAAATTTTAGAAAATGATATTAGGGCATTTTTAGAGAAAAATTGTCAACGGAATTTTGATCAGCATGACCATAAACCTCCGTGTACACATTTTCAAAAAAAAAAATGTTACTGGGGTTGGGTTTTTTTTGTCAATTTGTTAATCCAATACTTACACTGCTCATTGAGTCTTCCTGTACGTTTTTCTACAATAAAGATGTTGATAAGATCCTTGAAAGAGTGTTTTGAACAAAAAATTATCTGTACCCAATACAGGGTGGGCGACAATGGGATTCAATTAACGATTTCTATTAAACTTAGGTCGATTTTATTCGGATACCTCGTAGATAAGAGAGTTGAGAATTTGAACAAGAAGGTTTTTGGTGATGCTGATTGAGATTCCGTTGTCATTTTCTTTCTAAGAAATGCCCTAAGATCATTTTTTGAAATTTGATCCCCTTTGAACCCTCACAATTACTCAAGTACGCCCCTGGAATCAGTTTGGCATATGTCCAAAAAGTGTTTGTCGAGACCTATCAAACAAAAAAAATTGTTGAAAATCGGTTGACAAACAAACATTTTACAGGGGTGGGTATACTTTAGGGTGGACACCCTGTGAAATTTTGAAATGATTTTTAACAAAAAGTAATATTTTCGACTCTCCATTTTGAACAAATACTACAAATACTAGTTTTATTTTTTTTTCATCTAGAATCCAGCAATTCAAGAATTTGGGCCGTATTTTTGAAGTTCACATTTTTTTTTCAAGGAATATTCGACTGAAGAGTGAAATTTTGAAATGTCAGACTTTGACTCAGATCCAAATTTTACGCGATACCCTGTATGTATATTGATCAGATTAACTTCTATGGAGATTTTGTGAAGAATTCAACAGTGCTGTTTTGGAATGAGTTAATTAATACGCGGGTTTGGAAAAGTTGGCCACCCACGGAATTTCGATTTTTTTTTTAATAGAATGCTCTATGGACAATTCGCATACATTTTCAAATGACTTGAATATTTATATACGTATTCTAGACATTATTTGGAAGTCACCATCGAAAAAAATTTTCCGAAATACCCAAAAATATACCAAATAAATGAAAAAGAAGACGCGAATTTCACTGCATGATCGCAAAAGGGGTGGGGCCATATTACCCTCCCGAGAGAGAGAGAATCATCTCAGTCAATACGTCAGACGGAGATGGGTAGTGTATTCTGTGACGTATTGGATGTTGATTGGCGCTCTTTAATCGGTGATTACTACATTAATAGAGGTCGTAGGTTGACTTTTTGAACATCAATGGCATCAGTACTTGCTAATCCTTATATTTTTCATATTTCCAAAAAATGTGCAAATTGTCCATTGCTATATGGATAGCTAGAACATTTTCAAAAAACACAAAAATTGGATGCAGCACTTCCAAAAGAGAACATTTGTTCTCTAAAAGTTGAATAAGATAGATAATGCGCGATCCAGTTATGAAAAATGCTCCACTAACCTTACACATTACACACAGTGTTGTCAAGTTATTACATTTTCACAGAGTTGTAATTTATTTTTTCAAACATTTCTGACAGACTGCAAGTAATAGATTAACATAGAATAAGCACACTAACTCAAATTGATCCAAACTAACCACACTAACCCAAACTAAGCGGACTAGCCCAAAATAACCAAACTGAGCGAAACTAATCAGACTGACTAGAAATGATTAAACCAATAACACAAATTGACCCAGACCAACCCAAATTGACCCAGATTAACCCTGAATCATCAAACTAACCCAAAAATTACTAAAACTAACCAGACTAATCCAAAATAACCAAACTAACCAACCCAAAGCTACCAAACTAACCCAAACTAACCAGACTAACCCAAATTGACCCAGGTTAACCCTGAATCATCAAACTAACCAAAAATGTACTCAAACTTACCAGACTAACTCAAAATAACCAAACTAACACAAAAAAACCCAGACTCACACAAAATAACCAAACTAACACAAAAAACCCAGACTAACTTAAAATAAAAAAAAACAGCCTGAAATAACCAGACTAACCCAAATTGACTTGGACTAACCCAAAATCATCAAACTAACACAAAATAACGCCAACTGACATAAATCAAGAAGAGTAACCAAAAAATTCATTAATTCGTGAAAGAAAACTAAAAATTGTTAAAACCAAGAATGAGCTGACGCTTTGAAATTTGAAACGAACACTTCTAGAGTCAGGAAAATTTTGTTTCATTTCTATAAAATTAGCAACAGAAATTTCTCCAATTCTTGTGAATTTCAATAAACCAAATTGCTATTTCTGGTCCGATCCTGTACAATAGCTTGACCTGAAAAGACACAAAAGCAAAAGAAGTTGATTCACTCAGAGAAGCCTAATGAAAAAGGAAAGTCTTTCAGGGCCAGTGATAAAAGATAATGAGACTTTATTGCGAATAAAATGAATAGTATTTCGGTGCCAAAGGGATGAGACACTGATGAAGAACATCGCTTTGTTGCCAAGAAACAGAAACGTTCGTATTCATGCGGTTTTGCTCGCTGAAGATCTACTTGGAAATTGCTTTTAGTTCCCCTGCTAAATGTATGGTTAATTATTTCGCTGGACTTTGTGGAAGTTGGAGCGAGTGAAATTAATTTCATGTTCCAGAGTTTGAGGTGGTCATTAAAAGTATGAGAGAAGCGCGTTAAAATTATATTAGAAAAAGAAGTTTTAGGAGTGAGTCTTGTGAATTTTGACAATTTTAACCACTTTGGGATCAGGTTATGAATACAAAATTCCTCATGTCGTTTTTAAAAAAATTGTTTGAGAGAAATGAGGTTTTGGAGTGACACTTCAGATTTAAATAAAAAAAAAGCGATTTGAAGAGTGACTCTTTGGAATTTCAATCATTCAAAGATGCGGGTTCTCTTTTAACAAAGGGATTTCAGGATAATTTCAATTAGAAAAGTGTTTCCTTGATCATGTAGCAACAACAGAAAATCCACTGATTCTAGAATTTGAAAGCGTCAGATCATTCCAGAGGTCTTACAATTTGTTGGTTTTTGATGAATTTTTCCACTTGATTCACTATCGAGGCTTCAAGTACGAGTTTCCTTGATCATGTAGCAACAACAGACAATCCTTATATTCTGGTATAGTCCAGAAGAGTTTTAACGGGACAGATCATTCCAGATGTCAATTTTATAAATTGTTTGAAGAATGTTTTTTGACTATTTAGGGTCATAGTACCAATTTCCTTGATGTAGCGACAAAAGAAAATCCTTTGATTCTAGAATATTCTTGAAGTATTACCAGAGAATTCAAAAGTTACCAATCGATCCAGGGGTCACCGACAATTTTTTAAAGTTGTTGGAGAATGTTTTTGCTTGACTCACTATTATGTTTCATTGATCATGTAGCAACATCAGAAAATTCTCATTTCCTGGAATATTCTAGAAAAGTTCCTTGTAGATTCCAAAGTGACAGAACTGACCAGAGGTCTTCCACAATGTTTTGAAGTTTTTGGAGAATGTTTTTTGACTTTTGAGGCTTGAAGTAAAAATTTCCTTGATCATGTAGCAACAACAGAAGATACGTCAATTCTTGAATATTCTTGTGTTTGTTGTGGATTTCAAAGAGGTAGATGAATTCAGTTTTACTATTGAGGCTTATCCAAGTAACAGTCTCTTTGATCATGTAGCAACAACAGAAAATCCTTTGGTTGTGGAATATTTCAGAAGTTTTTTTGTGATGTTCAATAGTGACAGATTCTTCCAGAATTCCTGGACAGTTTTTTTTTGCTTGGGTCACTTTTCATGATTTTAGTACCCCTCTCGTTGATCATATAGCAACAACCGCAATTCATCTGATTCTAGAATATCCTGGAATTGTCTCATTGCAATTTCAAATCCACAGATCATTTATGTGGAGTTTAACAATTTAATTTTTTTTAAAAGAATTGTGATTTCATCACTTCTTTCACTTTTGAGCCTTAAAGAACCCATTTCATTGATCATGTAGCAACAGCAGATAATTTTTTGAATATTCCAGAAGTATTAGTTCCATATTCAAAAGCGTCAAATTTTTCCAAGATTTTCTTCATTTTTTGTTTAATTCTCTAAAAAAATCAAAACTCTTTGTTGTTACCTTCTAGAATGAGTTGACGCACGGTTCAAAACGATAAGAAGACTTCTAGACTCGCTTTTAGAATATTCTAGAATTATTGGAATATTTTGTGTTGCTATAATGATCAACAAAACTGCTTCCAGAATATTCTAGAATGTGATAAGTTTTTGTTGCTACATGATTGATAAGGTTTCTATTTTATGCCCAAAAGTGAACCAGGTTGAAAATCAGCAATTCTTTAAAAAAATTAAAAATCTGTTAAGGCTTTCTGGAATGAGCTGACGCTTTGTTATGCAAAACGAATCAATGGAATGTTTGTTTGTTGCTTAACGATTGATGAACTTGATACCTCAAACCCCAAAAGTGAACCAAGTCAAAAATCATCATTTTTTAAAAGAAATAAAAAAAATGAATTTGACTTTTAAGAATGAGCTGACACTTATTAATTTTTGAATCGGACACTTCTAGAATGTTCCAGAATCAGAAGAGTCCTGTTGCTGCTTCGAACTCCAAAAGTGAACAAAATGTCAAAAATTGACAATTTTGAAAAAAAAACAAACAATTGATTTGATTTTCTAAAATGGGCTAAAGCTTCAGAATTTTGATTGATTTGACGATTGATGAAGTCAACCCCAAGAGTGAACTTATTCAACAATTCTTTTGAAAAATCAAAAAATTGAAGCTTTCTGGAATGAGCTGACGCTTTGAAATTTAATGCTTCTAGGATATTTTAGAATTAGAGGAATTTCTGTTGCTGCTACATGTGCAATGAGACTGGAATTAAAACCTCAAAATTGAACCAAGACGGAAAAAGTTAAAAAATCATCCTCTATGGAACGATTTGTGGCTTTACCATTTTTCCTAAAATTTCACCAAAATAATTGAACAGATAAGATTAGTGTAAGAACTTCAAGAATATTTCACAATAAAAAATGTTGTTACTATATGATGAACAAATGTCGTTCTTCAAGCTTCAAAAGTGAACGAAGTAAAAAAAAAAATTTATAGCAAGATTGAATTGGGAATTGGATATATAGAACTATAAAGTGAAGATGCCAATCGCACACCTCTCAGTTATGAATAATAAAATTCGAAGTGTTTTTATCGTTATGAAATCTTTTATCCCAAAGACGTCCTATTCCACTAAATCAGAATCATACATTTTTTATCGAAGATCTAGCAAATCCGAAACCCAGATGATGAGAAGATTTCAACCCAGATTGCATCGGAAGTGCAATTATTTCAACATATTTTACAATGGAAATCTACAAATCTCCTCCAATTGGATTTTCTTTATCCGGGCTCTATTTAATTAGACTCAATGTACCTCTAGAAGTGACGAAAGCGCTTTTAGCCTTTTTTTGTAGTCGATGGTCAAAGGGCTTCTTTTATTGAGAAGGGTGATTGCTAATTTGGTATGAGATTGATTGGATAGAGAATCCAATAATAGGTGAACAGCAAAGTTTGATCCAGATTCATCCTGAACTGGATCAAAGGAGTTTAATGGAACTTTTCAACCCTATTGACTCACTCAAGATATCACAAAGTTCCCTGGAATCCTATTGACATGTTATGTCCCTCAAACAAACATAATTTCAACTTTCCTGAACTCTGGAAGTTTCCAGCTCCTCTATGATTTAACAAGTCGAAAATACATTGTCGTAAATGGAGTTTGTGTGTTTGGTTCAGTCAAGATCGATCGACTTTTGCTTGATAAAAAAAACTCGATTAAAAATGTTGTCTCATAACGATAGGCACTTATTTTCCATAATTCGTGGCGTTACGACATCCACTTTCATCGTTATTGCCGCAGTTCAATGGAAGTTTTTATGAAAAACTTCCGACAAAATAACTTCCAAACACCATCTGGCTCATTAAAATTCATTGCACGGAGTTGATGTCGCTATTATAGCGCTATATTATAATAAAGAGTGTTTTTGTGGAGCTATGTCAATTAGTCATTTATGGGGCTTAATTGGTTTTTGTTTGGTTGCTTTTATAATTTGTTTGTTTATTGACCCCGGATGAAAATCGATGATTAAAAAATTCATAGCCCAAAGCTAGGTGAGATAGCCAAGTGATTTTTGTACTAAATTATTCCACTTTTTCCATTAAATTTTGTCTCGGAGGAAATTGACCCTGAATGAGGTCATATCCAGCAAGGAGTATGTACTAAAAAATTCATAACTTTGAAACTAGGTGAGATAGCTGAGTGATTTTTTGCTGGAAAATTTTGGAAAGCTTGCGGTATAAACGAATTTCGAGTTTGTAAAATTGACCTTGAATGAGGTCATGTCCAGCAAGTGAATAAGAGTGACCCTAAATAAGAGCATGTACAGCAAGTGCTTCAGAAAATTCATTCTATGCTCCAAACAACATCCACGACACTCCTCCATAACTCAAAAATGTATGATACACCCAATTCTATATTTAGCCCGCATATCAAAAGATTCAATTCAGAAACCGAGCAGCGAGTATTTACGATTTCAATATGGCGTGCACCAAACATGGCGAATGTAGGTCGACATAAATGAGCTTTAGTGTTTTGTTTGACTCGAAATAGTAGCCATTTGGAACATTGACTTATTTCTCAGTAGCCGCATAAAATAATAAACCATCCTCCGCGAATTGTGACTGACACAAGAAGTAATATGTCCTTGGAAGACAATGACAAAAGTGGCGGATAATGCTGGACAATAAATCCCATTCAGAATTGATGAGGGCTCTCAATGGTAAGACTAGCATGCGGTCTGCTCTAATACTCAATTATTCGACTTTTTGGAGCATTTAGAGTCGCTTCAGTGAGAAAGGAATGAGGAAATTCGAAAATGAGGGTCGTGTTCTCCTCAAGGATTGTTAACAGTTTAGTAGAAATTAAATAAATTAGGGCTCATGATTAAAAATATAGTGACAATCATATCCACAGGAATTGTGAAAAATAAAACAAATTGACAATCATATCATACCCAATTGTGAAAATGTTCTCAAATAAAACTCCTCAAACCCCTCCACTGTGGGCACTAACCCAAATTAAGTCAACTCATGTAGATAATAGACCATAAGGACAATACTCTCTGGATCGATGAGAAAACTCATTTACCAAGCGTCTCTTGGGGTTGTTTGACTTAGAAACTCTGTATTGCAAGCCGAATTGTGTTGATAAGCTTTATACGCTCGGTTTATATAGACAATGCACCATGTTTTTACCTTTGTACTCAACAACTCGAACTAAACCAACTGCAGTAATCAAACACTTCAAAGGGGCCCTTTAGCTCGACAAGAAAATTCATTTTTTCGCCCTGATCAGTCCACGTTAGTTGAGTGGCATGGTTTATTGAGTTTCCGACTGCCATTGTGGAGTAATGGGAGTCGACAGGAAGATTTCTGTTGTACGCGGTAGGGCCATTTGGGCTTATCAAAAATTGATGATGTTAGGATGGGTTGGGTCCTTTATCAAATTCAAGCTAGTTTGTTATTTATTGCTTGGAATGCATTTTTCAATAGCTTTTCAAGGTCGTTTTTCCCCGAAATAGAATTTGAAGAAAAACTGAACATTTCCCCGTTTATAGTGCATACTTTTCACGAATAATTTAGTATAAAAATCAGTCGGCTATCTCGCCTATTTGAGGAGCTATGAATTTTGTAGTATACATCCTATCTTGCAGACACGGTCAATTTTCTCCGATGAAAATCTAATCAGTTTCAACTACAAAGGGTGCGCATGATTCGAAACCCAATTATAATTTTCACTACCATTTACGACTTCCATTATCGCATGCGCAGTCATCTTTGGACGAACGAAGGTAAATGAGACGTATGCGTAGTGCATCATAAGTGCAACTTTCTCCTTGAAGTTGTGCGTATGAGTTCAGTTCATACATGCGTAATTCTCTTTGTTGAATCGTACATGCGTTGAACGCAGTTTTTAATTGAGGCGCATTTTCCCTACAATATAACTGCGACCATTCCATTGAAGCTGTGCGCATGACTTCAGTCAAGACATGCCAAATTCCTTATGTTGACTTCGTATATGTGCGACCTTGTTTTCTTTTATAATAATAATCGCATACGCAGTTATTTTTTGTTGCGTGTAGATCAAAAGATGGCATTCGTAGTACATCATAAGTGTTACGTTGTTTTTTCATAAGAGAAGGCAATTGAAACATATGCGGTTTTATCTATTTTTTTTGTGGGCATGAGTTCAGTTCGAACGTGCGCAATTCTCTTTATGCAGCGCAGCTATTTTCCAATGCAGTCCGCATGAGTGAAGTCCAAACATGCGTGATTTCATTAATTCCATCATCGCATGCGCAGTTATTTTCTAATGCAATATGTAACCAGAGCGCATGTGCCTCTAAATAATTATGCGACTTTTTCTTAGAAGATACACCCATGAGTCCAGTTTAGAGATGCAGAATTCCTTATCTTGATGTCGTACATGCGCAACTTTGATTTCTTTTGTAATAATACCATTATCGCATCCACAGACGTTATTTGATGCTTGTAGATCATTGGAGCGCATGCGTATAAAACTATCAATACGGTTTTCTCTTTGAAGTTAAGCGCATGAGTTCAGTTCAGACATGCGCAATTCTCTTTGTTGAAATCCATTATCGCAATGCAGTGACTGAAGCGCATGCGCCCTATAAAAGTATTGCTACTCTTTCTTTGTATATATGCGCATGCGTCCATTTTAGACATGCTCAATTCCTCATGTTGAAATCGTACATGCGCAACTTTTGTTTCTTGTGAGATATCTTTTGCTGCGTGTAGATCATTGGATGGCAAGCGTAATATATTATAAGTGCGATATACTCTTTGGAATGATGCTCACGAGCCCAGTCGAGACATTCGTGATTCCTTTGTTTCCAATTTCGCATGAGCAGTTTTTTTTTCAATGAAAATGGGTGATTGAAACGCATGCGCAGTACGCAACTGCTAGTGCAATATTATCTTTTTGCCCATGAGTTCAGTTCAAACGTGCGCAATTAATTATGTTGATGTCTTTTATGCAGCGCGATTATTTTCCAATGCAGTGCGTAATGAAAGAGCATGCGACCTTCAATCTTATTGCAACTTTTTCCTTGAGATGGTGAGCATGAGTCCAATTAAGACAGACCCAGAACCTTGCCTTTGAGGTCGTGCATGCGCAATCTTGATTTAATACCATAATCGCATGCGCGGATATTTCATGTTGCGTGTGGGTCATCAACGCATGCCTAGTACATTATAAGTGCGTTGTTCTCTTGAAAGTTGTGCGCATGAGTACAGTCCATACATGCGTAAATCCATCAGCTCCATTATCGCATAAGCAGTTTTTTTTTCAAGAGTTCTGATTGAAACGCATGCGTATTACATAATTGGTGCGATTTAATTCCCCATGTTGATGTCGTTTCATCGCGACCAACATCATCGCATGCGCAGTTATTTTTTAATGCAGTGTGTAATTGAAGCGCATGCGGCTTATAATATTGATGCAACTTTCTATTTCAGGTTATACGCATGAGTTCAGTTCATTCTCTGCTATACGTATTACAACATCATTGTTGCGTGTAGATCATCAAAGCTCATAAGTAGTACATGTTTAGTGCCCTTAATGTAGTGCGAAAAAAAGCATATGAGCAGTTATTTTTTGATGAGTGTAGGTATTTGAAACCCATGCGTAGTACAGTATCAGTGCAATTCTCTCTTTGAATCCGTGCGCATGAACTTAGTTCAGACATGCGCAATTTACAATGTTGATGTCAAACATCACGAATCACATGCGTAGTTATGCAGTGTGTGAAAATGATAATGCGACTTTTTCTTTGACGTTGTGCGCATGAGTCCAGTTGAGACATCCCCGATTCCTTATGTTCCACCCATACACAACTTTGGTTTCTTTTCTAATTTTACGCATTACACGATTCACACTATCGCATGCGCAGTTATTTATTGTTAGCTGTAGATCATTGAAACGCGTGCGTAGTGAGGTATTAGTGCGATATTTTCTTTTGAGCTGTGCGCATGAGTCTAGTTCAGACGTTCTTTCCATTACCCCCATTGGCGCGCAGGCGTAGTAAAACATTAGTGCGATGTTCTCTTTTGAGTTGTGCCCATAAGTCCAGTCCAGACGTTTGTGATTCCAGCATTTCAGATACAATGATGCAGGTTATTGGAGTGCTTGCGCAGTGCATTATCAATGAAACTTTGTTTTTGCAAAATTCCTCAAGTTGACTCCCATCATCGTATACTCAGTTATTTTTCAATACATTCTGTTATCAAAGCGCATGCGCGTTACAAACAATATTTATGCGACTTTTCTTGGAAGAAGTGCGCATGAGTCCAGTTCCATTCGCAATTCATTATGTTGATGTCGTACATGCGCAACGTTGTTGGTTGAAAGATTTGAACCAAGTATGCGCACATTCAATTCCCCTTCACACAAAGATACAAAGATTACAATTTGTAACACACAACGACCTCTAAGGGTCAATAAACAAACTCATCATTGAATAAAACACTATCAATTTTCAATCTTGCGTTAATAAATCGCATCGAAATCCCCGGGGATCATTACTATGCGCAACTTTAGCAATAAACTCGCTCAAATTTTCAATCAAAATGCGAATAACTTTGAGCTTTCACGTAATTACATAGTTTCGATCACTCGTAACTCTTTCGCGCTGACAAAGAGGTGAAAGCAGCACGTTATAATTGAGCGGAGCTATTTTTGCAATAATCTCAACATGTTTGCCGGACGGGGTTGAGAAAGTTCGAGATATGTATCACCCTTGAAATTAGAACCAAAGTTTAGTGGTGCACCGTGTGTTGCCTCCGGCTCTATTTCTCTAGTTTCAGCACTCGCGGCGGTGTAAGCTCTAAATTGAAATCGTCTTAGCCATAGTTTTATGGTGATATGGGTTTAAGGCGATTATCAAAATATCTCAATAGGGTTTATAAAATACTTTATATAACCTACAAGCGTTCCTGGCGCATGCGCTCATACTAACAACGACTGCGCATATAGTAGCAACGTATATCGCAAGCGCCTGAAATTTGGTCAACAACTTACGTATACGCATGCGCTTCATTGCCCATGCAAAGCTACAAACATATAATTTCTGAAGATTTTTTACGGCAAGGTTTTGGAACTTTCAGTAATCGATATGCAAAGTTTTAAGACGTTTTCACAACTCAATTATTTTGGAAAGTCATCAACTCTTTGGTGGATGTTTGTCAATTTTCATAAAATTCAAATATTCAATTTTTCCATAAAGTTTTTGAAAGTTGAAATAATAACCAACCAAACAATGGATTCCATGAATTTTTCCTGAAATTTTCAAATCATTTATTCCAAAAGTTATCAACTCCTTAGTGAAACTATCAATTTTCATCAAATATCTAATTTTTTCGTAAAGGCATCAAGGTGTTGAAACTTTGAACAACCAAAAAGTGAAGTTTCATAGAGTTCTTCTGAAAGTTTCAACCCTCGAACTCCAATAATATCCTTAGTGAAATTTGTTAATTTTTAGAAGACACTAGTGCATTTACCTTTTTTTTTAAATTTCTGCCTCAGAGTTGTAACTTTCATCAAACAAAAAGTGAAGTTTTATGAAGTTTTTCTAAAAGCTTCAACTCTTGATTTTGTGGATTTTGTCAATTTTAAAGACACTCATCAGATTTTCTTTTTTTTTTAAGTTTCTGCATCAGAGTCTTGAAACTTTCGTCAATATTGAATGAGGTTTTTTGGAGAGTTTCAAAAGTCGAACTCAATTACTCAGAAAGTTATCAACTCTTTAGTGAAATTTATCAGTTTTCAAGAGACATTTCTCAAAAATAAATTTTTTTCTTGAAGTTTCTGCATCCGAAATTTGAAACTTTTACCAATGAAAACTAAAACTCATGAAACTTTTTTGAAAGTTTCAACCTTTCAACTCGACTATTTTGAAATTTGTCAACTCCTTAGTGAAATTAGTCATCTTTTGGGAGACACTCCTCAAATATTTCGAAAAGTTTCTGCATCAGCTGGTTGAAACTTTTACCAATCAAGATGTAAGGTTTTATAAAGTTGTCCTTGGAGTTTCAATCTTCCAACTCCATCAAAAAGTTACCAACTTGTTGGTGAGATTTATCAATTTCAATTTTTCGTAAAGTTTCTGCATCGCAGAGCTGAAGTTTTCATCAATAAGAAACTAAAAAGTCATGAAGCTTTTCTAAAAGTTTCAACCGTCCAACTCGATTATTTTGAGAGTTATCAACTTCTTAGTGAATTTTGTCAATTTTTACAAATACCCAAATTTTTCAAAAAATGTTTGTGTCAGAGTTAAAATTTTCATCAATGATGAATTTAAATCTCGTGAAGCTTTTCTGGAAGTTTGAACCATCCAACTCAATTACTTTGGGGGTTATCAACTCCTTAGTGAATTTTGTGAATTTTTCAAATATACAATTTTTATGAAAAGTCTCTGCATCAGAAAGTTGAAACTTTTATCAATTGGAAACTGAGAACTTTTTAAACTTTTCTTGAATTTTAAACTGTCCAACTCAATTATTTTGAAAGTTACCTATCAACTCCTTGGTGAAACTTGTCAATTTTCGAGAGACACTCCACAAATATCCAATTTCTCCAACAAATATTTTCCTCAGAGAGTTGAAACTTCCACCAATCAAGATGTAAGTTTTCAAGAAGTTGTCCTGGCAGTTTCAACCCTTCAACTCAATTATTTAAAAAGTCATCAACCCCTTTGTCGATTTTCAAGAGACCCTTCTCAAATAACCACCTTTTGAGGAAAGTTTTTGCATCAGGGAGTTGAAATCTTCATCAATATTAAACTGAAATCACGTGAAGCTTTTCTGGAAGTTTCAACCATCCAACTCAATTATTTTGGGAGTTATTAACTCCTTAGTGAATTTTGTGTTTTTTTTTATGAAAAGTTTGTGCATCAGGGAGTTGAAACTTTCATCAATCAGGAACTGAAAACTTTTGAAACTTTTCTTGAATTTTAAACTGTCCAACTCAATTATTTTGAAAGTTACCCATCAACTCCTTGGTGAACCTTGTCAATTTTCGAGAGACACTCCACAAATATCCAATTTTTTCGAAAATTTTTCTTATCAGAGAGTTGAAACTTTCACCAATCAAGAAGTGAGCTTTTATGAAGTTTTCCTGGCAGTTGAAGAATCCTTCAACTCAATTATTTAAAAAATCAACACATTTGTCAGTTTTCAAAAGACCCTTCAATATCCACCTTTTGAGGAAAGTTTTTGCATCAGGGAGTTGAAACTTTCACCAATCAAAAAGTGGAGTTTTCCTGAAAGTTTCAACAGTCCAACTAAATTATTTTTAAAAATTATCAACAGTAAAATCTGTTTTTCAGGAGACATTTCTCAAACATCTGCTTCAAGGAGTTGATACTTCCAACAATAAAAAATTCAAGTGTCATAAAGTTTTCCTAGAAGTTTCAACTTTCCAACTCAATTATTTTTAAAGTCGACAACCCCTTAGTGAAATATGTCAATTTTCAAAAGATACTCCTCAAATATCTACTTTTTTCGAAAAGATCATATATCAGGGATTTTGAACTTTCATCAATCAAAAAGTGGAGTTTTGTGAAGTTTTTCTGCAAATTTCAATCGTTCAACTAAATTCATTTGAAAGTTATCAACTCCTTAGTGAAATTTGTTAATTTTCAAAAGACTTTTCTCAAATATCCAGTTTTTCGAAAAGTTTATGCATGAGGGATTTTCAACTTTCACCAATTAAAAAGTGGAGTTTCATGGATTTTGCCTGGAAATTTTAACCGTCCAACTCAATTATTCTAGAAATTATCAACTCCTTAGTGAAAACTGTTTTTATGATATATTTATACCCTATTTTTCCGAAAAGTTCCTGCCTAAGAAAGTTGAGACTTTCATAAAAAAAATTGAAGTTTCATGAAAATTACCTGCAAGTTTCATCTCTCCAACTCATTCATTTGGAAGGTTATCAACACCTCAGTAAAATTTGTCAATTTTCAAGAGACTCCTCAAATATCCAAGTTTTCCGTGAAGTTTATGCATCAGGGAATTCGAACTTGCACCAATCAAAATATCGAGTCTCCATGAAACTCAAAAGTTTCAACCATCCCACTCATTTATTTGGAAAGTTATCAACTCCCTAGTGGAATGTGTAAATTTCCAAGACAAACCTCAAATAACCAACTTTTGCGGACAGTTTTTGCATCAGGGAGTTGAGACTTTCACCCATCAAAAAGTGGAATCTCATGAAGTTTTCCTGGAAGTTTCAACCCTCCAACGCAATTACTTCAAAAGTTATTAACTCCTTTGTCAATTTTCAAAAGACACTCCTCAAATAACCAATCTTTGCATCATGAATTTGAAACTCTAACCAATCAAGAATTGGAGTTTTTTGAAGTTTTCCTAAAAGTTTCAACGCTCTAACTCGGTTATTTTGGAAGTTATTAACTCAACAACTAAATTTAAAAATTTCTCAATTTTTGTCGCAATCGTATGAGTATTTCGTATAAGTATGCGAAGCTAATTTTGATAACGGAGAAGAAAGTGCACCTCTGCGCATCAACAAAAAACCCATCTGGCAAATAAGGCATACGCATTACTCATCAGCGCATGCGTATTTGTCGCAACAAATTGTCTCCGCATGTGCTAAGAGATTTGACGCAAACAAAGTAATATGATTTGAGAACAGACTAAGTTGCGCATGACTACCGGAAAAATACGCATGCGATAATGTTTCACACCGGATCCCGTTAAACTGCGTTTCTGTAGCGCATGCATATTGCGTTTGCGGATTATTAATTTCTATATGCGTCACTTACACAGCAAATCAGATGACTTCGCGCATGCGAACGCCCAGAAAATCAACATATGACTGAAATAACTTTGTGTCGAGGTGATCAACAAAATACAGCTACATTTCATATAAAAAATGAATAATTAACCGATACAAAATAATTAAACACATGAAACCCTGTCGTAAGCAAGTTTAACATGAATTTTATCCAACCAAACACAGTGTTATCTGCAAAATTTGCCCCGTCTGTTTGTTCACCTTATGTTTTGCATATGCGGTTTATCACCTTACAAGTTACAGTAGATTTAGGTTTATCCCCTCAAAGTACTAAAAGTGAACGCACATGGAGACTCATTTTGATTAAACGTCAATTTGCGAGTACACGAGGAAATCTGACACCTCCGCATATCACAAATTTGATTTGGTGCTGCCTTAATTACTCTCCGGCAGTCTTTGAAAGTGTATTTCGAGATAATGTGACACGTAAGGAAGTTACCATTCATGCTTTACTCTTTTTGAAATGGAATTTGGGGAATGGAGTGGATTTGCGTTGTTTGTCATAATTGATGGTGGTATGATGCGCCGTTTGTATTTTCAATTCATCCTTTTTCTGTTTCGTTAAAAATTTGTAGATTGAGGAATAGGCGATGCAACTGGTATGAGTTATCAGGAAAAAGTACCATTTCTAGTTGGTTTCTGATGGTCCCTCAATGTAGACGACATCTGTTTGAAGTTTCCTCGAGAAATAATCGTCAATAAAAAACATTGTAGATTCCAAAACCAAAGAGATAATTGGATGCTGATGATATGAGTTATTTGGGAAGGCTCCAGGAGTGCCACACATAACGAACATGTTCTGATGAAAATCCTCATGCGTGAAAGTAATTCATTATCAACATGAGCTTAGGATTAATGTGTGGGAAGGAATCATGGACAGTTTCATTATTTTTTACGTCGTATTAATCTTTGTACTTATTTTAACGGAAGTAACTCTGGAGAATTATCAAATGTGTATGATAAATAAATTCAATTTTATCCGATAAACAAGTTGAATAAAAAATCCAGCAGTTTCCATCGAGAATTTTATCTTCAAACATAACAGCAACATAAATTGGATATTTCGGTGCGGCATCGAACCGAATTATCTCGAAAATGGCTCACTTTAGCGGATTTTATCAGGAATACCTTTTTCGCTTGAAAAAGCTCAGGCAGTTATTTCCATGCTGAAAAAAATTAAAAACCACACCAAGAGAATAGTTATGGTCATTTCAAACCATAGAAAGTAAGAATAGCGCCCTTTAACGGCCACAGTTGAAAAGTGTCCATATTCCGGTTTTTCATCCCAAAAAACTCCCGCAATTTCGGACAAAGGTTTGCTATTTTGACCTCAGGAATGTGGTGAGATTTTGTACAGATATTTTTGCGACACCCTGTATATCTGAAATGGTCTGAGACCTTTTGACCTCTTTCGTCTATAGGAAAAAAAACACCATTCCTTGATGGGACGGAGAGATAGAAAAACTAAAAAGATATGTTTACTGGGAGAGCTTTCAACTTGGCGGAATGGACCCACAACTGGGAGGAATATAGGAAGAAACAGTAAACTTGAAGCAAAGAAAAGGAACTTCTTCTTCAACGAGGTCTCTGATACGTCATTAGCTTCGAGAGAGAGAGAGAAGATCCTCTCGAGAGTCCTTATCATTATTGATATAGCTAGTTCTCTTTAGAACCAACTAAAACGGTAATCCTCCGTGTTAAGGGGACAACCTTCTTTGAGGCAGACCCATTTTTGCAGAAAATAGTCGTTTCTGCTTTGTCTTAGATCAGAGGATAGTAGCAGATCCTGTTTTTTGGAGTTGATTGTGTTATCTTCTCAAGAGGCAAAGGTATTGTTTCACCCGCAAGAAGATGCGCCAGAGTTAGAGAACCCTTGGCGTCTACATTAGTCTTCCCCGCAAGAATGCCGAGGCACCAGACACCGTTCTTTTTGTTTTTCTCTCGTTCGTTATACTTAGTGAAGACCTTTGAGTAGGGGGAACGTTTGCATCACGTTGAAAAGGGTATAATCATAATCCAAAGCGCCACTTGATGCGAGATGCTGGAGATTTTGAAGACAATGGTCTGGAAACCTATACGGAGGCTGTAGACCCAACAGTTTTTTCTACCAGGAAAAGGAAGTGGGATAACCTAAGACCACCTCTCCTGTGTGGTCGGCAACTCAGGATGTTTGAAGAGGTCAAGTACATGTGAGTCATTCTAGGTAGACGCCCCAACTGGAACCAGCACTTGAGCAAAAAATCTGAAAAGGTCCATGCGGTTGGCAAGGGTGGGGATTGAAACCCAGAATTGTGTACTGGATCTTCGTGGCCGTAGTAAAACCAATGTTTATGGAGCAATTGCGTGGTTTCCTTTTGGCTTTATTTAAAAAAACAGCTCAGAACAGAATGCAGCAACTACAAAGACTATCACATGCGCAATAAGACCCAGGCAGGTGCTGCGGTGCTTGCAGCCTCTTGATGTATTTTTGAGAGACGAGGCAAAAGACACCTCTGGTAGAGTACCAGACTTCCGCGCCTCAATTTTAGTATAGCCTGAAGATTGATAAAGATCGACGGATATACAAATCTTCAAAAACGGTTCACAAAATCAATCCGCTGCTGGACTAGGTGTGTTTATACCAAAACTCAGTCAGTAGAAACCTAGGCCCTGGAAAACTTCATTCCAAGAACAGCAAGAGGTCTTAAAAATAGAAAAGGAAAAAATAATTGACAAAAGCATCTTTCTCACCAACAATAAACAAGTTTTGCAGACCTCAAATAGAAATAAAATATAAACTTTACTCTCCCGGATTGATTGACTTTGTGAGATCAGGGGAAATTGACAGTTTCGGACGAAGCGGGTCAAAGAAAATATGTCATCAATCCCAGAGAGTATTTGGTGTTTATTTTTGGTCAATCAGGATAGTTTCAGGAAACAAGTATTGAGGTACAAGGATAGAGAACACGGATGACTTAAAGAGGAAAGCGATACGTTCTCAGCACTACTGAAGAAACGTATCAACATCCTCAAGAAAGGTCCACTGTAAACACTGTTGGGTAGGTATTGGGGGAGCGTGGTAAGCATTACTTGAATAGCGCTGGATCTCTGGGGATCCCTCGTGTGGGACTTTATGAGAGGCCAAAGTGGTTGTGTGATGAAGGAAGTGGATAAGGGGTGTCGGTCTTGAATCAACGCTGTGGATTTTGGAAATGAAGGGTGGGTTTGAGTGGATGGGACAGAACGGAGTGAGGATTCAAGCTTTTGCGGATGACCATTTCCTGATAATTATGGGCAAGTCTGTCAAGGACATAGAAGAGAAAGAGGAAGCAGTATGGAACAGCTGCTTGAAGTGGGAAAGGGACAATAAGGCATGTCGAAACGTCCGCCATGTTGTATTCAGCAAATCAGGACTTCCGTAGTAAGACTGTGAGAATTCAAAGTTTGATGTACGGATACTCTAGATTGGTCAATATCGTCAAAAGACGACGAAGATGACGTCTGAACTGGGTGTCACCAAAATGCAGTAGAACAAAAGAGAAGCTGAAGTTCGGGGTGTCAAAGTCAACGATGTTAGAATCAAGAGACATCCGGATGTCATCGAAAGAATCTCCCTGCTGTTCATGGAAAGAGGATACAGAACAGATAACAAGGTGTCGTTAGATGCTAGTCTCAAAAATGGGACGGTAGGAATTGAGTGAGTTATGATTCAACGATATCAGAACAAGAGCGACCAAATGGAGTTGACGGAATCTATGAAGGGAAGCTAATTAACACAGTCAAAACAAAGCACAGCACCATTAAAAGCCTACACTGAAAAATGTCGGATGTTTCAGAAAAGATCAGTGCAGTATGAGCTCAACAACTACTGACAAAAAGGATCAACGAGAGAAAATTCCAGAGTCGAAAAGATTCCTCAATGCAAATAGTATCACTTATCAAGAAAGTTTTCAGGAGTTCCTCCTAAAAATTTCAACCATCCTCCTTTTTCAGTTGATTCTTGATCGGCCTCCAAAAACGACAGTCTTCTCAAAACTCTTTCAATTAATTTATATCGAAAACGACCAGAAAAATGGAGTTTTAATTGACGAGTTAAAAATTTCACCCATAAAAAACACTAATGGATTGCGCATAATAAATTTATCCACTTCAATCTGAAAATCCATCAAATCTAAATAAGTGACTATCATAAACCGTCAAGTTATGTACGGAAATTTATTCCGTTCGTAAAATGACAAATTGAACTTTTTACGACTGAGAAAATGAAGTTTGGACCGTTCGGCCACTTTCAATTTTATGGTATTATTGAATATTCCAGAGAAAAATCACTGCAGCAAAGAAGTTTCGTCCAATGGGACGTAATGCGGAGAGTTTAATCTTGTTCATGTCTCTGGAGTTGAAACAACTCATTCTTGTTTAAGTCGGATTAGAGCTGAAGGGTTGAGACGTTGGGGAAATTATTATATTTGCTGTGGCAAGAAATGGGAGTGTAGTTTTTACTTTTCTGCACTTTTATGATCTTTTTCATTCGCTAATGTCCGCAAATGTTTCATTTTGATCAACTTTTTGTCAACGTTTTTTGAAGATTATTTCCAAAGATGTTTCAGACTATTTGCCAATAGCTATTGTTGTTTTTCAGGGTTTTGTTCATTTATTCCGGTTTTTGGTTTACTCAGCTTGATATGAAATCGTCTTTAATATCAATGGTCTATTTTATTTTTGATTTTGACGTTTTAAAAAGTTGGAAACATTTTTTTGTCGAACACTTTCTTAGTTATAGGAGAGAAAGATGGAACAATATTCCTCCTTTAGCTAAAAACACTCAAGAGGAAGTAGATCAAATTTAACATCAAAAAGTCAAAAAAATGAATACCTAACATTTTCCCATAATGTTGATACTTTTTGAGTTATGGGCAAGATCCATACAATATTCCTTGGAGAAACCTAATAAAAACTTTTTTCTCAACCAAAAGAGTAGGTGATCCTGGAACCTCAAAATCATTTGCAATCGATTATCTTTTTGGTTTTGAGTTATTTTTATTTCTTGAAGAAGGAAAAAAAACATCCCTATTTTTGGAGAGCGTTCAAAAAACAATCTGGGATTGAAATTCAAATAAGTTATATTTTCGAATGCTTCTGATATGCTTCATTTTACGTTTTATGCGTAAACATCATCTTGCTCTTGTCAATTCTTTTGATGAGCCATTTTCTTATTTTTTCTGTTTAAACATGATATTACTTTTTTATCTGTCTGTAATATATCTTGAATTATGCATCATTTCATGACATTGCTGTTTAAATAATTTTTAAATGTATTATCTTTTATTCTGGTCCTAGATGCAAGGTTTTCTGCTTTTGTCAAGTTCTTGGGGGGTATTTAAATTTTTCATCTATGAATTGATTTTATATTTATTTTTCATATTCGCTTCTGTTCTTTGACATATTCATCACAATGTCATTTTGATGATTTTTTTGCGTTTGATATCATTTTATGAGGAGAACAGAATATAAAAATTCTAAATTGGATAACAGAATAAGAGACTCAAGATAATACAAGTTTTAAATACTCTTTAAATGTTCATTTATCTAAAATTTATAGCTTTACGATCGTTTTATTTAATTTATCTTTATTGAAAATTCAT
The DNA here is from genome assembly GCA_958502075.1 of Orchestes rusci. Lineage (NCBI taxonomy): Eukaryota > Metazoa > Arthropoda > Insecta > Coleoptera > Curculionidae > Orchestes > Orchestes rusci. The sequence goes on from OY293312.1 coordinate 7,738,442, forward strand.
TTTAACCAGGTAAAATTTATAATGCTCTGCCATTTTTTCAAACATAGAGCTACTTTTTCATTTTTTATCTGTCTTTTATATCTCTTGAATTTTTTAGGATGTCGTTGCATTGATATTGTAACTATTTTTTCAATGTAGTACCTTTTATGTATTTTTTCTGTGATCTACATTTTTCTGCTTTGGTCAGGTTTTTTTATTTCTTCTTGATCTACATATAATAAATCTGATTTTTTCATTTTTCATTTTCTTTGGTATATTTATCACAATAATTATTATTGTTTGTCATTATAATTATTTTCGTCTCATTTAATAAGGAAAATAGAATATAAGGAATAATAATATGGTAAATGAAATAACATAACAAGATATAAAAAATAATGAAGATGCTCAAAACTCCTCAGTAATTATTTAGCAAAAGTAGAAAAAATGTACAGGAAATAGGTATTATAAAATGAAGTGAACTTGAAAAAAAATCACAAAACAAAAATCTCATAAATAAAGAAAATCACAATCATATTACAAGAAAAAGATATAATTAAGATGACCATGTGAAGAAATAAAAAAATAAGCACAAAATAATAAAAGAAGGCTATAAAAGAAGAGAGATAAAGTTTCCGAAACCCAAAACAAAAAAAAATAGTTAAGACAGAAACAAAGGGAAAAAATCAAATGAAAAAAAATTTATTAAATGAAAATCAAAACTCCTGAATAAAGGGTTATCTTGTCATAATAAATAAATAATGAAAATAACAAATAGATTTTTATTCAGCATATTTAGAGCTATAAAAAAAACAATGGTTTGAATACAAAGCTAATGAAATACAGAAAAATCATAATATTGTGTAACAGATCAAGAACATTTATACAAAATTTGAAAAAACGGTGATCAGAATCAATAGAACAATAAATCTTTCAAAAATCAAACGATGTTAAAAAACTAAAAACATGGAAATGATCGTCAAAATTCAATAAATAAATGAGAAATAATGTACTTTTGAAACAAAACAAGAAAATCAAGATCATAAAAGTTGTCAAATCCCACTAATTTGCAAAAAATATATTATAACATGACTTCAAAACGAAAAAAAAAACAGCATTACAAAAGAAGAATAAATAATGGCCATGGGGAGGAGGAAAAAAAACATTCTGAGTAAATAATAATATATATAAAATAATAAAATATAGGTAGTATCACCAGCAGAAATGTTGAACATTATTCCTAGAGAAAAATTGAAAAAGATTCTCCTCTTTGGAGGGCAATCAAAAATCAACTAGAAGAGGTTGAAATTTTGAGAAGTCACACTTGAAACCTCTCTTCTGTTCGATTTTTGAATTTCCATTTTTTTGTTGAACATCATTTCTCAAAAAAGTTGTTCGCCCTCAATAAAAATTTTGCAAATGTGAAGTGACAACACTACTAAAGGAAAACAAAAAAAACTGGAGCACGTAACGCCACTTTGAAAGTGGAAAAGCGTGTCGTCTGGAACACATTTATTAGATTATAATTTGATTGACTGTGTATAGAGTGGGGTAGGATAATAGAATAAAAGTCATTCCATGATTTATTTTCCAGCCTTTTGAAGGGGAAAGATGAGGGGATTGTCAGCTTATCTCATGATCAGTTCCTCAATATTTATTCTGGCTAAAAAGAAAAAAAAACAGTGTTCTTCAAAAGAACATGGCCATCATAACCCATCAAATCATGAAAATCCCTTTCCAAAACCTCAAAATGTTTGTAAATTCTCCGCAATCATAAAACAGCCCCATTTCAACAGTCTGGCTAACAAAGACCTCCAACACCAATGTGCTTTGTAATTGAGCTCTCTCACTACACAATCTGAGATTAAATCTGCAGCAGAGATGCGTAATTTGAGTCTCTATAACTCACATTGTTTGCTCTATTATAGGATTGAGTTACTTAGAGAAACTTGATTATAAAGTGATCATCATAGCCTCTCAAGTTGTGAATATTTGATCTTTGAAAATCAATAAAGCATCAAATTGTTTCAACATCCTCCCCCATCTCCGGAAATGCGTACATTTAAGAAACGTCGCGCATAAATCACCCTCCCTGTTCACATCTTGTTCTGCTACTTGAGATAATTTTCTCCAATGTTGGAGGAAAATGTGTAGTAGTTACTGAACATTTCCAATTAGTTGTACCGTCAATCAATGACTACAGTTGAATAGATCGGATTGTCACTGGCAGTTATTGAGTTGGCTATTAATTAGCTGTGAGTGAGGTAAAGTGGAATTGTTTGATTGAGGCTGTTGAGTTGGCTGATGCTGTATATAATTTGTGAAACATTCACAATCACACCAGAGTCATTATTCAACAAAAATATGAAATCAAAAAGTAATCCAGAGGTCTGCTAAGTTGAAAATCACAGCAGAAGCTCTTTAAATGTTTTTCTATAGAATGATTTCGAAGCGTCAGCCTTAAATAATATTCTCATAAGTTTCCCAAATATTTTTCTATTCAGCAAACGATTAAAAAAAAAAGTACCCGGGTTGATGTTGGCATAAGGCACTGTTCCAGATATCTGGAACATTGGAGATTACATCAAAGGCTCCATAATTATTTCTTTTTTATAACACCAAAGTACTCATTCCTCTCTTTAGACATTTAACAAAGACATGGCAATCCTATTCAATCAAATTATGAAAAAAGAATCAAAATAATGATTTCCGGAAGCACAATAGAAACAACACAGCGAAATTAACACCTGAAATATCCGTCTGAAGAGAACAAAAGGAAAAACCAATATTTACCAGATAAATCACTGGAAACTAGCTATCATCCAGCTTCTAATTCATGTAGCTGGAAGTTAACTGCAGCTCAGCTCAGTTGCAAGCGTCGAGACGACGACGTCTCAACAAAGACCACTCAGCTGCATTGTCGATGTATATTATGGAAATTTTATGAATTTGAGAACAAAGGTAAGAGGGTTGAATGAGTAAAAGGGTTATATGTACATTATTGGGGATATGACCATCATGCACACTTAAGTTGTGAATTTTCAAAAAATAATGGATATATTATGGTGCAGTAACAACATCAAACCAAAGACCTTCTCTTTGGTTTGATGTTGCCAATCATGCCAACGCAAATTATGGATGTTCACCGGGACTAATAATTGAATTTTCATCCAGACCCATAATCCTGTCCAACAGTCACTTTTGTCACTAATCGCTTTAGCCAATAAATGGCAAAAACAGAATTGATGAAATTCTGGCCGAGATGCAGTTAATTGAAAAATAATTGCCATGTGAGAATATCGAACATGCTGTTTGTGACTTTCCATTTTTCCTGGATTAGTTTTGTGCATATAACGGTGTGAGGTTAGTGAGAAACGCAATCTTCAATACAAAAATAACTCAATCAGCAGGAAAATAAACCTCTCCAGAGAAAAATAGAATCAAGTCAGCAACCACGTTCCGCAAATATTGACAATCGATTAGTCGAGGCGCACTTTTAATACTGCAGCCTCTTCTCCAAATATATACATTTTATGGCCATACAAAGCAAACGAATGGAAAGTCAATTTTTCACATTTTCCGCTGTATGACGGCAATTTGAACGCGAATAGCAACCGAGAAAATGGCAATCGTGGCAACATCAGTTGTGAAAAAAATATCTTGAGGGGCCTGATAATACTTCATCATATCAGGTCTGATAAAAGAACTTTTGTTCAGCGTCTCAATCAACTTTCTGCTTGAATCGGATTTGGCGCAAATTCAATTAATCAGTCAAGAAAGCCTTTAAGCTCTAATACACTTAATTACAAGCAATCTGTCGACTCCGTTTCGCAACTCGGGCATTTGTAGCGTATTGATTAATGAATGTCTCATCTGGAAATTAGGTTTGACGAGGAGAAAAGACAGCATTAAACCAGTGGCGGATCTGGTTCACTCTAAAAGATAAGACCGATCTGCGCACCATGCCTAGATACAATCAACGTGGCAGGAACAAGGCTAACCCAAACTGACGGCAGGATAACCTATACCGGGACGGTCAAGAGATAAGAGGTCAGACAAAAAGTGATAAAAAGATTTGACCTCACGATGTTATGAAACCCGTACCTGAGGGGTGGAGTGCATCTGAGCCGTAATCAGGTGTGTGTGTTAAAGTACTAAATTGTCTAGCGGGCAAGAAGGCGGGCACTCTTTGCATCCGTGATCACTCTACCCGTGAAAACATGGACTTCAACAGAAGCTTTTGCAAATACTTCGGCGGTTGTAACTTCTGGAGAAGCGCTCGTGCGACCCCCACCGATAATAATGAAACAAAGAAACATCAAGTCATCCGGAAAAAAAGTGAAACAAGTGTAGCCACCGATAGTGCCCTTGTGGTGACACTGTGGTGAGCAGAGAGCACTCCAAGACATCTTCAACACAGAGTTGCTGCAGTACATGACCACCCCGGTCAGCAGCAGCACGCCCACTCTCGAATTTATGTCGTCCAGACTTTAGAGGGGACAAGTTCTGGTCACCTTGGCCAATCAGGCTCCCTGAGACCCCGGAAGGGAAAAGATCTCAGTGCGTCAGACACGGTTGCGTTCTGATTGAAACGTGGAGTCCTCTGGCTACCAGGTATTTGTTATCCAACGGACAAGGAAGCTCCCGAATTCGAATCTCGTTCTGTCCCCATCCAACTGGAAAGGAAAGTGGAGCCTTGGGTTCTAGGTCTCATTATGGGAGTGGACCAGAAGTTTTTCCGGGTAGTGCACCTGCTATGGCTCAAGCAGGGATACTTTTCTGTCCATCCCAGCCCCCAAGGCCAAACTGAAGCCAGCTGACGACGCAGCATTTCGTCTAAAATAAGAGGAAGGGTAGAACCCATCCTCAGCTCCAAGCCATGAAGGGGGACAACTTTCCCCTACCAGGCTCTCAGGGGCCGTAATCTCCAGTCGGGAGAAAGATCATCTCATGAGACCTTTGGGCGTGGTTCTCTCAAAAATCGTGACGTAGGTATTATTGAATTTTAGAGACTATTCATTCCGTATGAGATTCGGGAAACATACATCTCTTGGTTGAGATTAGTAGAAGTAGGAGCATCTGGGGAGGATGCTGTGCAGTGAATGTGCGTAATCGAAATTGCGACATTTGTAAACTTTAGATTTTTCCTAACCCCATTTTTTTATAATATACTTGAGATTTTATATTTTCTGTTCATTATTATGGATTTGGATGAAAGATCAACGGGAAAGACACTTTTTTACTGCTCCTCAAGTAGAAACCCAAAGTGTCAGGACTCTCAACCGGAGATCTGACTGTTATTATAATGATAATCGTTGCATTAGCTTACCCTTCCTACAAGAAGCGAACTCCCACATCGAAGGTGATTAATCTCGTCGACTTTTGCAAGGATCTTCCTCTTCTTATTGGAGACAGATTCCAATCCGCGGGGAATTGATCTCACAGAATTCCTCAGCTTCACAAAAATGTATGTAATTTTTAATAGGGGGACTGCTCTAACTCTAATGTTAGGAACGAGCCCATCATAGATCTAACGCCATGCTGAAAGGGTGGAAAGTAACTTATCACTGGCACTTTAACATTCTTACTAGACCAGGAGGGCCTCACAGTAGACCCCAAGGTAAGACAACAGTTCGAATCACTACAGTGAGGATCTAGCTGGAGGAGTCGAAAACATTCTCACCGGACTTGGAATTGTGGAGGCAATTGAGGAGCTCAAAACTCCCACAATGCGAGCCCTTAGAATAATCGAGAAATGGTGTTCCCTTGAAGGATCAATCCTCTTAGAGAGGACACATAAAATATGGGAGGAAAAATTTCTGTGGATGCTCTGGATCCGTCACAAGATGGTTACATTAGTGGTTACAGCAAAGATCGTTGTTATTTTGGGAAAGTATAAGGGAGATCGTATGATATTCATCACTCCAACCCTCCCAGATTACTTTTTATAGTCCCCTGAATCTCACTTATTGCAGAAAAACTATAAATTGATTGGCGTAAACTTCAACTACCCGATGCAGGAAACTTCCCATTAATTAATTTTTATGCTGCGTAAACTTCAAAAAGAGTGGAACGGTTGAAACTTTCAAAACTTTACTAATGAGGGAAAAAAAATTGCTTTGAGCATTGTTTTCAATTTGCCGTGGAAAAGTTAATAATCCAGACTCCCACTCCATATCGTCAACTCCCGCAGGACTCGAACTCCCGCACACGTAACCCGTTTTTGTCTTTTATGAAAGTGTGGCAGCCATCAATGATATCGATAACAGTAATTTCCCCCGAGTCCTCAAGCCTGCTCTGGCTGTAGCCACTTTTCCACCTTGATAAATTAATGGATGCTGTACTTTCTCATCCAGAGCTGAGATAACGGCGGATGTGGCCGTTTGCAAATGTTTACGGACGTTAATATCATTTTGCGTACATTATTATGTGCTGGGCAAACACGGATTTGGCCCTTTGTGGGGTTTTGTACAGTGGCGGCGGTTTGTGGTTTACCAACAGAAAAACTATCCCCGTATTTGGAGAGCTGTGATAAATTGACGAGAAGGGTTGGAGGGGTGAAATTTTGAAAGTGTCTTCTTTGAATTTCATCCGTTCAAACCTCCCTTTCTAGTTGAAAATGTTTGTCTCTAAAGATAATGTCTCATGAAAATAATGAAAACTCTAAAATAAAAGTGAAAACTCCAAATTTCATTATAACCTAACACAAATTCAGGGAAATTTTTAAAGTCACTCTTGTGCCAGATTCTATGTGGATATGCACATGATTGCCGTTTACCAAAATTGACAGTTCCACTTCAAAATGAAATTTCCAACCCAATTCATTGTCTTTCAAATGGCTGAAGTTTTGTTATTGTTCAAGTAGAGGTCGCGTGCGTCATGTAAGCACGGTGAATTATTGACAGAGCTCCACGAATTGATTGACATTATGCAGTGTTGTCATGTTGTCGTTGCTAGACTATGTGCAGTTAGTTCAACTCTATACTCGATTCAACTATAAGCTATCTTATCGGTCAAAAAATTGAAATAAAAAAAGAAAAACCACGAGCAATCAATGGGTAGGAATTATTCTCATCATATTTTTTCCAAAAGTTGTTTTAAAATTGTTTGAAAAACGGCAATAGTCAGCAAGACATTGATAATTTACATATATTTCGAATTCAAAAAGATGAATCAAGACAATATGGAAATTAAGAAAACAATAAAAAGCTAAATTTGATTTATTTAAAAAAAATAATGTAAAATGAGAATTATAAAATAAAACAAATTAATAACTAATAATAGAAAATTATCACGAATCGGTGAGCATAATAATTATAATAATTTATTAAATCCTGGAAATGAATTTCAAATGGAAGAAGACACAAACGCTTAACTTATACAGGGTGCCACAGATTCGAGTACATGCATGGGGATCTCAGTTATTATAAGAGATACAGGGTTAAATGGTTGCAAAGTTGCGCATTTTCATGCTCAAGAAAATGCCATTTTGAAGTTTGAAAAATTTCGACTACTTCCGAAGATACTCGAATAAAACCGAAATTTCGCAAAAACGTTTTCATTATCTCTTGTGATTGTTTGAAAAGACATTTTAAAATGAATTACACTTTGTCATTGCCACTTTTTCTCCTCTACAAGATGGTAGTATCAAATTGAAAATCTGACGTTTCGTCTTCGAGCTGCTATCATCAACTTTATTTTTTTAAATACGGACCTGGCTTTTTTATTTTATTTTTAGTTATCTTTTGACGGCATTGGCATTTTCTTGAGCATAAACATGCGCAACTTTGCAACCATTTAACCGACCCTGTATCTCTTATAGTAACTTAGATCCCCTTGCATGCACTCGAATCTGTGGCACCCTGTATAATAACGAGAAACAAAAACAGTGTAAATAAGGTAAATGAAATATTATCATTTTTCAAAATAAAAGAGAATGTTAAAAAATACAAAACAAATACATTAAACCTAAAAATAACAAAGTTAAATGAAAAATGGATTTCAACTTTCCTGGGTGAGACTATACGTATACAATGAGAAAAAAAAAGTACAAAATTAAAAGTTTGTTTTCATCCGATGTTAAGAATTTTCATTTCATTCTGTTTAACAGAACTTTTATTTTTTTGTAATTTTGACTTTGAGCCTGTAACGCCTCATCCGTGGATTTTATAGAAAAAAAATAATCAAAATAAATTGAAGATCATCAAATTTTTTATAAAATAATAACCTGTACACGGATTTTGAATGCAAGAGTTTCAATTTATGTAATTTTTACAGTTTAATTTAATCTGTAACAGAATTTGATTTTTTTTTAATTTTGACTTTGGAAGCCTATAACTCCTCATCCACTGATTTTATACAAAAACATCTTGGGAATTGATTGAAGACGATCATATTTTCCTCTGTACGTTGATTTTGAAAGCAAGAGTCCCAATTTATGAGATCTTCACAGTTTAATTTGATTTCTAACAGAATTTGTATTTTTTTGTAATTTTGACTTTGGAAGCCTGCAACTTCTCATCCACTGATTTTATAGTACAAATCATGGGAATAAAATGAAAATCATCAAATTTTCTATAAAATGAACCCCTGTACATTGATTTTGAATGCAAAAGTTTCAATGTACGGAAAGTTTACAGTTTAATTTGAGTTTTAACAGAATTTGTATTTTTTTTTAATTCTGACTTTGGAAGCCTGTATTTCCTCAACCGCTGATTGAACAGAAAAAAATCGTTTGAATAAATTCAAAAACCATCAAATTTTTGGAAAACGGAACCACAAGTATATTGATTTTGGCTTTAGGGAGGTGTGAAAAAATAATGTAAACGACAGTGTGGGATTCCTTTTTCCGGCTAAACCAAAATATTACACAGAACTAAATGCATTTTTCATTTCCCGCAGCCGTCGCTTCTCCCGTTCAACTTTTTTCATTCCCCAAAGACAATACAAAGTTGATGATTCAATTCCATCTCCAGCGCTACTCCTTTTACTGCTTTGTACTCGAGGAATATCGGGGGCCATTGTTTTTAATTTTAACTGTTAATATGACAATATTCACTCTATTAGAGCAAAACGTACGTTTGTTAATGAAGAAAGTTATCCTTGAAATAGAGCCTAATGTCGTGTTCTAGTAAAACGGCGTTAGTTACTCAACAAAATCTGTCCATTAGGATAATTGACAGTGGAACCGAGTTAATGGATGAAGTGGAAACTTAAGCTCTAAACGTCAGCGTCCATAATTCGGGATAGAGCGTTTCGGTGTCGCTACTTGAAAGGAAATATTGAGTTACGTCCGGCAACACAAAGTATCCAAAAAAGGTGACGTCCAAATGAATAAATTCATTTTTCCATTAATTTCCTCATTACAATTTTACGACAATGGATTCTATTGACAGAAGCTACAATAGTGTAACTGAAACAGTAACATGTTGAAACGGAGTACATGCTAATTCAGCGAATTAGCAAACATTTGTATACAGAACAAGCTGGGGGATTATTACACTTTCGAGTTGATTGTTGTCTATGGCAGGCCCGGGAGATATGCTGCAGTTCGGTGAGGAGTGGTTGGAGGAGGAGTCAATCTCTTTTCACTCATTTGCAGTTTCCATGCACCACTGGAAGGGATACTTTGAGGAGGTTTGAATTTCAATTGTTGTTTAGCTTATAGCTGAAACCGGCATTGTGATTAAGAAACTTTCTTGACAAAAGTTGTTCATTGGTTGATTGTCTACAAGATTTATCCGAACAGATTTTTTGTCAGAGGTACCACTTTCACGATATCGTCAAAAGAGTACGATCGTGGGTTATAGATAGTGACGACGTCAGGCAATATTTGACGGCATTTTTATCAAAAACCTTGACTCGGATTGAGAAACTTTTTGGATAAAAGTTGTTCATTGGTTGATTGTCTACAAGATTTATCTGAACAGATTTTCTCTCATTTGTACCATGTCCAAGAAATCCATAGAAGAGTATACTCGTTGGTTATAGGGAGTTATGACTCGAAACGCCAAGACTATAAATCAGCTGATATAAAATAATTTAGTTGAACCCTGGAATCTTTGAGGTTCACTCCTCATTCTAGAAGGTTTGGGGAGAGTTTTTGCAAACATTTGCAGCAGGATGATTTTCACAAGCTCTAAAAGTTGCACCTCATTTTTTCCTAATAATTAAAACAAGATAAATCAGCTTATATAATAATTGAGTTGGACCCTGGAAACTTCGAAGTTCACTTCTCAATTTGGAATGTGAAAGGTTTGTTTTAACAAAATTTTACAGCAGGATGATTTTTTACAAACTCTCAAGTTTTCAATTTCCTAATAATTTGAAAAAATCCGCTAATATGGAATGATTGAGATGGACCCCGGAAACTTTGAGGTTCATTCCTCGATTGAGCAGGTTTGGAGAGTGCTTCTACATAATTTTATGGCAGTATGATTTTTTACAAGCTAAAAGTTGTACCTCATTTTTACTTATAATTGAAACAATAATTTCAATAAATCAGCTAATATGAAATAATTGAGTTGGGTTCAGGAAATTTTGAGGTTCACTCCTCAATTTGAAAGGTTTGTTTTTACGAAATTACACAGCAGAATGAGATGATTCAAACCAGACTACAAATCAGCTAACATGGAAAAAATGAATTGGACCCTGGCAACTTTGAGGCTCACTCCTCAATTTAGAAGATTTGAGAATTGTGTTCACAAAATTTTGCAGCAGGATGATTTTTCACAAGCTCTTAATTGCACCTCATTTTTCCTAATAATTGGAACAAGACTCTAAACCAGCTAATATGGAAAAATTGAGTTGGATTATGGAAACTCAAAGTTTCCATTATACCTCCTCTCCTTCCTCAATTTGAAAAGTTCAAGGGGAATTTACTTGAACAAATTTCCTATCTGGAGTACCACTTTCAAGATATTCCTAAAAGAGTACACTCGTTGGTTGAAGGATGTTTGAGTACTTATAACTAAAACCGTAACTCTATTGAAAAAACTATTCAAATAAAAGTTGTTCCCCTGTTGATTGTCTACAAGATTTGCTCGAGGAAATTTCCCCTCAGAGGTACCACTTTCCAGATATCCTCAAAAGAATACGCTCGTTGGTTTTGTGTAATCATGACTTCAGGCAAAATTTGACAGCACTTATAACAAAAACCGCAAGTCAAATCAAAAAACTTTTATAGTGAAAGTTGTTCTCTTCTTGATGGTCTACAAAATTTGTCCAAAAAAATTTTCTCTCAGAGCTACCACTTGCAAGATATTCTCAAAAGAGTACGCTCGTTGGTTATGGGAAATGATGACGTCAGACAAAATTTGACAGCGCTTATAACAGAAACCGTAACTCCAATCAAGAAACTTTACAAATAAAAGTTGCTCTCCTCTTGATTATCTATTAGATTTACTTGAACAAATTCCCTCTCAGAGAAATCACTTTCAAGATATCCCTAAAAGAGTTCGTACGTTGATTATGGAGAATTATGACGTCAGACAAAATTTGACAGTACTTATAACAAAAACCGTAGCTCAAATCAAAAAACATTTCAAATAAAAGTTGTTCTCCTGTTGATGGTCTACAAGATTTATATTATGAAATTTCCTCTCAGAGGTACCACTTTCAAGATATCCTCAAAAAAGTACGCTCGTTGGTTATGGGAAATGATGACGTCAGACCAAATTTGACAGCCCTTATAACAAAAACCGTAACTCCAATGAAGAAACTTTACAAATAAAAGTTGTTCTCCTCTTGATTATCTATAAGATTTACCTAAACAAATTCCCTCTCAGAGGAACCACTTTCAAGATATCCTCAAAAAAGTACGCTCGTTGGTTATGGGAAATGATGACGTCAGACCAAATTTGACAGCCCTTATAACAAAAACCGTAACTCCAATGAAGAAACTTTACAAATAAAAGTTGTTCTCCTCTTGATTATCTATAAGATTTACTTAAACAAATTCCCTCTCAGAGGAACCACTTTCAAGATATCCCTAAAAGAGTACGTGCGTTGATTATGGAGAATTATGACGTCAGACAAAATTTGACAGTACTTATAATAAAAACCGTAGCTCAAATCAAAAAACATTTCAAATGAAAGTTGTTCTCCTGTTGATGGTCTACAAGATTTATATTATGAAATTTCCTCTCAGAGGTACCACTTTCGAGATATCCTCAAAAAAGTACGCTCGTTGGTTATGGGAAATGATGACGTCAGACCAAATTTGACAGCCCTTATAACAAAAACCGTAACTCCAATAAAGAAACTTTACAAATAAAAGTTGTTCTCCTCTTGATTATCTATAAGATTTACTTGAACAAATTCCCTCTCAGAGAAACCACTTTCAAGATATCCCTGAAAGAGTACGTGCGTTTGTTATGGAGAATTATGACGTCAGACAAAATTTGACAGTACTTATAACAAAAACCGTAGCTCAAATCAAAAAACATTTCAAATGAAAGTTGTTCTCCTGTTGATGGTCTACAAGATTTATATTATGAAATTTCCCCTCAGAGGTACAACTTTCAAGATATCCTCAAAAGCGTACGCTCGTTGGTTATAGGAAATGATGACGTCAGACCAAATTTGACAGCCCTTATAACAAAAACCGTAACTCCAATAAAGAAACTTTACAAATAAAAGTTGCACTCCTCTTGATTATCTATAAGATTTACTAGAACAAATTCCCTCTCAGAGAAACCACTTTCAAGATATCCCTAAAAGAGAACGTGCGTTGATTATGGAGAATTATGACGTCAGACAAAATTTGACAGTACTTATAACAAAAACCGTAGCTCAAATCAAAAAACATTTCAGATGAAAGTTGTTCTCCTGTTGATGGTCTACAAGATTTATATTATGAAATTTCCTCTCAGAGGTACCACTTTCGAGATATCCTCAAAAAAGTACGCTCGTTGGTTATGGGAAATGATGACGTCAGACCAAATTTGACAGCCCTTATAACAAAAACCGTAACTCCAATAAAGAAACTTTACAAATAAAAGTTGTTCTCCTCTTGATTATCTATAAGATTTACTTGAACAAATTCCCTCTCAGAGGAACCACTTTCAAGATATCCCTGAAAGAGTACGTGCGTTTGTTATGGAGAATTATGACGTCAGACAAAATTTGACAGTACTTATAACAAAAACCGTAGCTCAAATCAAAAAACATTTCAAATGAAAGTTGTTCTCCTGTTGATGGTCTACAAGATTTATATTATGAAATTTCCTCTCAGAGGTACAACTTTCAAGATATCCTCAAAAGCGTACGCTCGTTGGTTATAGGAAATGATGACGTCAGACCAAATTTGACAGCCCTTATAACAAAAACCGTAACTCCAATAAAGAAACTTTACAAATAAAAGTTGCTCTCCTCTTGATTATCTATAAGATTTACTTGAACAAATTCCCTCTCAGAGGAACCACTTTCAAGATATCCCTAAAAGAGAACGTGCGTTGATTATGGAGAATTATGACGTCAGACAAAATTTGACAGTACTTATAACAAAAACACTAGCTCAAATCATAAAACACTTCAAATGAAAGTTGTTCTTATGTTGATGGTCTACAAGATTTATATTATGAAATTTCCTCTCAGAGGAACCACTTTCAAGATATCCCTAAAAGAGTACGTGCGTTGATTATGGAGAATTATGACGTCAGACAAAATTTGACAGTACTTATAATAAAAACCGTAGCTCAAATCAAAAAACATTTCAAATGAAAGTTGTTCTCCTGTTGATGGTCTACAAGATTTATATTATGAAATTTCCTCTCAGAGGTACCACTTTCGAGATATCCTCAAAAAAGTACGCTCGTTGGTTATGGGAAATGATGACGTCAGACCAAATTTGACAGCCCTTATAACAAAAACCGTAACTCCAATAAAGAAACTTTACAAATAAAAGTTGTTCTCCTCTTGATTATCTATAAGATTTACTTGAACAAATTCCCTCTCAGAGGAACCACTTTCAAGATATCCCTGAAAGAGTACGTGCGTTTGTTATGGAGAATTATGACGTCAGACAAAATTTGACAGTACTTATAACAAAAACCGTAGCTCAAATCAAAAAACATTTCAAATGAAAGTTGTTCTCCTGTTGATGGTCTACAAGATTTATATTATGAAATTTCCTCTCAGAGGTACAACTTTCAAGATATCCTCAAAAGCGTACGATCGTTGGTTATAGGAAATGATGACGTCAGACCAAATTTGACAGCCCTTATAACAAAAACCGTAACTCCAATAAAGAAACTTTACAAATAAAAGTTGCTCTCCTCTTGATTATCTATAAGATTTACTTGAACAAATTCCCTCTCAGAGGAACCACTTTCAAGATATCCCTAAAAGAGAACGTGCGTTGATTATGGAGAATTATGACGTCAGACAAAATTTGACAGTACTTATAACAAAAACCGTAGCTCAAATCAAAAAACATTTCAGATGAAAGTTGTTCTCCTGTTGATGGTCTACAAGATTTAGATTATGAAATTTCCTCTTAGAGGTACCACTTTCAAGATATCCTCAAAAAAGTACGCTCGTTGGTTATGGGAAATGATGACGTCAGACCAAATTTGACAGCCCTTATAACAAAAACCGTAACTCCAATGAAGAAACTTTACAAATAAAAGTTGTTCTCCTCTTGATTATCTATAAGATTTACTTGAACAAATTCCCTCTCACAGGAACCACTTTCCAGATATCCCTAGAAGAGTACGTGCGTTGATTATGGAGAATTATGACGTCAGACAAAATTTGACAGTACTTATAACAAAAACACTAGCTCAAATCATAAAACACTTCAAATGAAAGTTGTTCTTATGTTGATGGTCTACAAGATTTATATCATGAAATTTCCTCTCAGAGGTACCACTTTCAAGATATCCTCAAAAGAGTACGCTCGTTGGTTATAGGAAATGATGACGTCAGACAAAATTTGACAGCGCCTATAACAAAAACCGTAACTCCAATTGAGAAACTTCACAAATAAAAGTTGCTCTCCTCTTGATTATCTATAAGATTTACTCGAACAAATTCCCTCTTAGAGGAACCACTTTCAAGATATCCCTAAAAGAGTACATGCGTTGATTATGGAGAATTATGACGTCAGACAAAATTTGACAGTACTTATAACAAAAACCGTAGCTCAAATCAAAAAACATTTCAAATGAAAGTTGTTCTCCTGTTGATGGTCCACAAGATTAATATTATGAAATTTCCTCTCAGAGGTACCACTTTCAATATATCCTCAAAAGAGTAAGCTCGTTGTTTATAGGAAATGATGACGTCAGACCAAATTTGACAGCCTTTATAACAAAAACCGTAGCTCCAATGAAGAAACTTTACAAATAAGAGTTGTTCTCCTCTTGATTATCTATAAGATTTACTTGAACAAATTCCCTCTCAGAGAAATCACTTTCAAGATATCCCTAAAAGAGTACGTGCGTTGATTATGGAGAATTATGACGTCAGACAAAATTTGACAGTACTTATAACAAAAACCGTAGCTCAAATCAAAAAACATTTCAAATGAAAGTTGTTCTCATGTTGATGGTCTACAAGATTTATATTATGAAATTTCCTCTCAGAGGTACCACTTTCAAGATATCCTCAAAAAAGTACGCTCGTTGGTTATGGGAAATGATGACGTCAGACCAAATTTGACAGCCCTTATAACAAAAACCGTAGCTCCAATGAAGAAACTTTACAAATAAGAGTTGTTCTCCTCTTGATTATCTATAAGATTTACTTGAACAAATTCCCTCTCAGAGAAATCACTTTCAAGATATCCCTAAAAGAGTACGTGCGTTGATTATGGACAATTATGACGTCAGACAATATTTGACAGTACTTATAACAAAAACCGTAGCTCAAATCAAAAAACATTTCAAATGAAAGTTGTTCTCCTGTTGATGGTCTACAAGATTTATATTATGAAATTTCCTCTCAGAGGTACCACTTTCAAGATATCCTCAAAAAAGTACGCTCGTTGGTTATGGGAAATGATGACGTCAGACCAAATTTGACAGCCCTTATAACAAAAACCGTAACTCCAATGAAGAAACTTTACAAATAAAACTTGTTCTCCTCTTGATTATCTATAAGATTTACTTGAACAAATTCCCTCTCAGAGGAACCACTTTCAAGATATCCCTAAAAGAGTACGTGCGTTTGTTATGGAGAATTATGACGTCAGACAAAATTTGACAGTACTTATAACAAAAACCGTAGCTCAAATCAAAAAACATTTCAAATAAAACTTGTTCTCCTCTTGATTATCTATAAGATTTACTTGAACAAATTCCCTCTCAGAAGTACCACTTTCAAGATATCCCTAAAATAGTACGTTTGTAGGTTATGGGGAATGATGACGTCAGGCAAAATTTGACAGCACTGATAACAAAAACCGTAACTCAAATAAAAACACTTTTTAAATAATAGTTGCCTATTGACAATCTACCAGATTAATCCGAACAAATTTTCTCTCAGCGGTACCACTTCCAAGCTAGATTATAGAGAATAATAACGCCAAAAAACATTTTCCATTTTCACCAAATCCATCATCCAATATTGAATTAAACGGAATCCTTTGCCGAGAATCAATCCAATTTGCCCATTTAATTAACTTTTCCACACAAATATCCAGTTTAAATGTACGCTATGCATGATATTTCAACTAATATGTAATTTCTTTGTTCTAAAATTCCTATCGAAGCTTTCAAGTAAAAAGCCCCGATATATGCATTTCTGTTATCCTGCATGTGTATGTCGAATAGGAATTGATTCATCATACCAAAACGCTGCAGCATTACTTTTGTTTGTTTCAGTAGATGGGGGATGGAAATTGGGGATTTTGTTTAGTCTAGTCAAATTAGGTTTTTTTTAGTTTTATTTTTCCAGCATTTTATCTTCTAATAATCTTTAAAGTATTTTATCAGTTGTGGATTTCTTTATTTTGTTTTTGATTTCGAACTATTTTTGTTTTTTTTTAACGTTTGCTCTATAGAAATGGTCGTATTCATTTCCCCCATAAAACCCATGTTTTCCTCATAAATTCAAAAATATAAAATGTGAAGCTAGAAAAATGGAATTTGAAATATTTGTCGAATATCAAAACAGAAATGGCGTTTTTCCCAAAAACCATCAAATTTATGAAAAATTGTCAAAAAAGATTTTTCGGCGGGTTAACAAAAACAATTTCATTCAATTTTCCTATAAATCTCATGGTTTTCCAGTAAATTGCAAAAAACAAAAAATGTTAAACTAGAATAAATGTTTTTTTCTTGAAAACCAAATAAGCAAACATTAAAAAATATTTTCCTGTTTAATCTTCTGTTCAATATCTACAAAAATTATCCAATTCAATTTTACCATAAAACTCATGATTTTTCCAGTATATTGCAATAAAGAAAAATAACAGACCGTACCTCTCTAACCGACAACAATATACAACCCACAATACCTGCAAATCACCTTGACCAAATAATGAACCTCACCTGACTGATTTATTTATTCAATTTTCTTCAATAATCCACAAAACTCACAAATTAACAGACATTAGTTTACACACAAAACTCCACTTTCCGTGTTAACTTCCTGCAATAAATAATCGAGGTGCTTATCAGCAGGAGATAATTCTATATCGATACATGGATAGGTTATGAACGGGCGCAGCAGGAAATTAATTACGATGAATGAGAGAGATATTGTGTGTGTTGTAACGTTATTGTTTATGTCGTTGTTATTTATCATTGATTTAATTATAAATACAAATCACTCAGAAAGCTTCAGTTGAGTCAATTGAGGATCTAACCTCAATTCACTCAATAATTTTTTTTAAAAAATCTTTGAGGGAATTTGAGTGCTTATTGTCTTTCTTTGGACTATCCTCAATCGAGTTAATTAACAAAAAACTCAAAATCCACTACAGAGTCTTTTTTATGATGATAAGTAGAATTATTGCCCCAATTTTAGAATTGGTATTTTTCAATGTATCCTCAATAGAGTGAATCAACGATGAACTCAGAATCCCTTGCAAAACTTTAAAAGGAAAATAATTAAAAAAGTTTTTGAGGGCCTGTCAATTTCCTTTCCCCGCTACTCGAGGCCTTAGTTCATCATGAAGACTCTCTAATGAGGCCTAAATTTAGTTGTTTAGAAACGAACTCAAAATTGGTGACAGTTGATTTTTGATTAGTTTTTTTGTCCAACCCTGTTACGCAAAATAAGTAAAAACTCGATAGACTAGTTTACAGGCCTGTCGTTCAGTTTACAGACCATCTACAGGCCTCAATTTTAGTCTTCCCCATGTATTCTCAATCGAAGGAATTTGCATGAACTCAAAATCAGTGACAGTTCATGTCATTTAATTTACAGGCCATCTATACAGACCTCAATTTTATAATACATATAGAATTTCCAATGAATTGAGGGAATCAATAAGGAACTCAAAATTAGTGACAGTTTATTTTTGATTGATACTTACCTTGTTATGGAGAATAAGTCAAAATCAATAGACTAGTTGACAGGACTGTGATTTAATTAACAGGCCATCTACAGACCTCAATTTTAGAATATGGCTTTTCTAATTTATCCTCAATTGAGGAACTTTAAAAGGAACTTAAAATCAAGGACAGTTCATTTTTGATTAACATTTTTGTTCTACCCTGTTATGCAAAATAAGTCAAATGCCTGTCATTTAATTCTACAGACCTCAATTTCATATTATAGTATTTCGAATGTATTGAGGGAATTGAAAAGGAACTCAAAATCAGTGACAGTTTATTTTTTGATAAATATTTTTGTTCGATGTTGTTATGAAAAATAAGTCAAAAATCAATAGACACAGGCCTCAATTTTAGAATAAAATGGTCTTCCCAATGTATCCTCATTTGGAGGAATTTGAAAGGAGCTCAAGATTTGTGAGTTTTTTTTTTATCAATATTTTTGTTCAAAAATAAGTCAAAAATCAATAGACTAGTTTACAGGCTTGTCATTTAATTCACACGCCGGCTACAGGCCTCAATTTTAAAATGAGGTTTTCCGGTATCCTCAATTAAGGAAATTGAACAAAACTCAAATTCAGTGACAGTTTATTTTTGTCGATTTTTTGTTTGAAGTACAGGTCTCTCATTCAATTAACAGACCAGCTACTGAGTGAGTGAGTGAGTGAGTGACAGTTTGTTTTCGCTTTTTTTACAAAAATTTCACCTACCAGTCAACAAACTTACAGACCAGCTACTGGCCTCAATTTTCCACTGAGAACTCAGTCCAACTCTATTGAGTTAATTAACAATAAAGGGGCTTATTAGTCTATTTTCGCATAAAACTTGTCGATAATAAAAAAAGGAATTTTTTAATAGAAATGTAATTATTATTAAATTAATGGCCGTGGAATAAAAAATTAATATCTCATAAAAAATTAACGATCCAATTAGAAAAATTAATTCGGAAAAGCCCATGTAAATGATCAAAATACACTGACCGGCTAACTTGTAGAATATCAATTTTAACAAAACTTGGCAATTTTCCAAAATCAATAGAAATTGAAAAAACGTGACGTCACAAAGGGGGTCCCTAACCCCACTTTTAACAATTTTCCAAAATCACCATGTGCCGGTCAACACCACTACAGTGTCAGATAAAAAAAAATCTGGACTCACCTGTGAATTTCTTTTCGTAGCGAAAATTATTCAACGCACCCTTATACAGACACGTTAAAGAACTTATTGGACCGAAGCCCGACAACGTGAAAATACTCCAGTCACGTGCGCATGTTCTGGATAATGTGGATTGATACGGTCGATTCCAGACGGCTCCAGAGAACGATTGTGCCGGCCTCTAATGAAGACACAAGAGAAACAATCATTGATTTTATACCGTTCAATCAATGGATTGGTTGGAGGCCTGGATTGATTTGAGGAGCATTGTTCAACTGGAATAGCCTTGACGAAGGTCAGGTTGTGATGGTTTTATAGACTGTGACCTTCTGTCAAAATCATCTTAGAGAAATAGGTGTACAAATATCTAGATTTTGCAGGTTTATCTCGATCTTCCAAAAGTTATATTAACATAGTTCCAGAGATATTCAAAGAACAACTCTGCGAAGGTTACACGTTACCAAAATAGTTACTTACGTTACTAGGCCGGGAAATGACTTTTTAAAGTACGAGACAAGAGAGAAGAGGTGTATGGACAAGCCGCCAAAGGAGCCGAGACCGGAATTCCTAGGCGAGTATAGTTTGACATTTCATTGCTGTGTATCTTAAAATGTTGTCAAGTTAGTAATCATAACCATGAGATGGCGCCAGTCAAACCATACTACAACTTCCAAATTTAGTTAAAATTAAACATTCTTCTAATCCAATTTTACCGGTCTGGTTTTGAGTCCGGTAAATGATACATTACAGTGCCTACAGTATAAAATAAAAGACTTAAAACCTCGTGAAAGTATAGATTTTGACAGGTGATTTGGAACTTATGAGCATCTCATAGTTTCAAGGTCGCGATTCTGATATGTGACCTTGACATAGTTTCAAGGTCATACAAAATACCAGCTCCATGATTACTGATTACTGATTACTGAAGTACAGGCGCTACGAGTTTCGGGCTGTTGGCCCCGACACCGCAGCCTCTAGTTGGGCTTATTGTATCTTCTCTGTGCCTGTCTCTCAGTCGAAGAGCTCCATTGCCCGAATAAGGTTTATGACTCGTTCTACTGTTTCCCTGTCCGTCCTTCGAGGAGTGGTTGTGAATTCCCCATTATCTCTTCTCCAGTACGCCAGCGCTTCACATTCGAATACAATGTGGGAGGCTGTTTCCTCCTCCTCGTTGCACAGCCTACATATAGGTTCCTCGTTGAAAAGACCCATGATATGCATGTGTTTCCTTAGAGTGCAGTGTCCAGTTAATATACCTGTTACTTTCCTGAGCTGATTCCTGCTGAGTTGCAGTAGGCTTCCAGAAAATGATGATTCGATCTCGTCTGCCATCATCAATTTACTGTGTTTCAGACCTGGTGATTGGCACCATCTAGCTTTCTGTTGTTTTTTGGACCAACAGTTCAGCCAACCTCTCACAGAGGATTTTGTAATACCAATAGTAACATCGTTAGATACTCCCAGTCTGACAAGGTTTTGCTGACAGTCCATGACTTGTTTGGATTTGGTTTCCCGACAGGAAGGTTACCCGTTCTCAGAAATACAGAAAATGGAAAAACTTTTCTGAGAGCTATGTTGATAAGCGACCTTGAATAATCTCAAGGTCATTGTCACTATGGAAATCACACTTTTCAGCAAAAAAGAATATCAAAGTAGCGATTTTGATATGTAACCTTGACATGATTTCAAGGTCCAATTTCAAAGTCCAATTTCTCGAAGGAGCGTTGTTGATTGGTGACCATGACTAAATTCAAGGTCATTTAGAAAATGAATGGAAGTAACATATCATGATACTGACCTAATAAATTATTGTGCCAAGTCATTATGAGGAATACTGACATGCCAAAATCGCAAATTGAGCGTATGACCTTCAAATAAATATCAAGGTCATCCAATTGTGAGCGCATCAAAATTGACTATTTCAGGTTTAGTAGGAGAAGAATTAGCAAAAAAATTATTATTTAGAGATTTGACGAAAAGATCGTTTCTAATAATTCTATAAGTAATGAAATAATTTGAAAAACAAAATGTTCAAATACTTGTATGCTTGATTGATTTTCAGTCTAGGTCGATCAATGTCAAGGTCACTTGTGAGTAGATTGAATAAGTCAGCTTTTTTAATCTTGAACGTGTCAAAACCAATCTGCTATACATGACCTTTACTGAAGCTTGAGTTGACAGTTAAGAAGAATATTGACTAAAAAGATAATTTTAGAATATCAACGTGACCCTTGTCAAGGTCATTTTGAACATATTTCTGGGAGGAAGTGGTCAAAAATCGTTTTATAAATGGTAATTTCAAAAAACAATTATGTGAAGGTGACATGATTCCAAAAATAAATGAAAACTTCTGAAAGTGTTGATTTTCATGTGTGACCTTAATTGAAGGTCATATACCTTCAAAGTCAATCAACTCTATGAAGGTAACACCTTACCAATGAGTTTTCCAAAAAATCTATGCAAGTAACACATTTTTTTAAAAAATTGAGTGGTGATTTTGATATGTGACCTTGACATAGTTTGAAGGTCAAAGCAAAAAACAGCTCAATGATGGTAACACGTTCTCAGGAAATGATAAAGACTTCTCAAAGAGGTGATGTAGATCGGGAACCTTGACTGTTTTCAAGGTCATCTCCAATAATTTTATCAAAAATTAAACTCTTACCAAAAAATTTTTCAGATAACCGATTCTTATATCTGTAAACTTAACATAATTTAAAGGTCATACCAAAAAATGCCCTCTAAAGGATACGTTATTCGTTAACAGGAATAGAAAAAACTGAGATTGATTGTAGATTGATTGTAGATTGGTGACCTTGGTGACCTTGGTAGATTGGTGACCTTGACTAATTGGAAGAGGTCGTTTTTGGAAATATGTATGAATGAAAGTAACCTTGACGAATTTCGAGGTCATTTCCAAAAAAAAAGAAAAAAGTTCATCAAATTAGTGAACTTGACATAATTTTGAGATCCAGCCAAAAACACGTTTATAGAAAATAATAGAAACTTCCTGGGAGTGGTAATCAAGATTTGACTTTGACTCACAAAGTTTTCAGATCCCGTTTTATATGATATTGTTGCGTCAAGGTCATCATGATGAGTCAAAATTTCAAGACAATGACCTTAAATTAATGTCAAGGTCATTGTATTGTTTTGAGCGCATTGGAGACTGAAACGGCTATTTAATTTTCAGCACAAAAATTGGCAAAAAATATCAATATCAATTGAACGTCCTTCAATTGATCTTCATGCAAGAGCCCTTTATGAAACCATACATTTCTGAAAATTCCATAACAAAATAATTTGGAATAAAGTTCGAATACTTTGTATAATATGCTCATGATTTTCAATCGATCTCGAATGTCAAAAAGAGAAAATCATTGAAGTTTATTGGAATGTATTGAATCTGATGAATGAGAGAACAATTCTCATTCCAGGTCATACATCATGGAATTTTGCCACAAAAAAAGAGGACTACTATCAAGATCAATTCATGAAGAGTGACATCAGTTCATAGTATAATTGATCAAGGTCATATGAAGGACATGATGAACAATTACAGGGGACAATGTCACTTTAAGGTCGTTCCGATAGTTTTATAATCAGCTTAGATTCAAGGTCATGACAAGGACACATACTCTGTTGAAAAAAATCATCAGCAGTCGAAAACAAGCAGTCATTTTCGCAAAAGATCCGGGCCGAACCTCTTCAGACTAATATTTTCGAAGAGCGGAAATAAAGCAAGAGGAAAAAAAATCAAGCGCGGCGTGTTTAACAATGAATCGGGAATTTTTCTATTATGAGATCCAATTTTTAATTAAATTCAGGGACATGAAATAATTCCCGTTTTATTTTTGATGGAATTTCACGGGCCAGCGATAATAGATTGTCGATTTGGGAAAGGTAAGGGCACGTAGATATTTAATTATGAATTGTTGGTGCTCTGTTCGACAGGGCAACATAATTTCACGAAAAATATTAACCTGGTAAATTAGGAAAGGTCAATTTCATTCGAGCTGATTTGATGACCTTGACATGTGATCTTCAGTTGGAGTCATGTAGAATTAGTACACACATTTACAGTGAGTACGTGTTTCAATTAATATCTGCTCCTAAGCGACATAATATGAAAAAATTGTTCAAATGAAAGTTGTAGAAGACAAAACGTGTTGTTTCTATAGATCTCACACCTCGTGATGAGCACATGGATTTTTTTTTTAAAAGAAAGTTGCAGAGACTAAGATTATCTACAGTTTTTGTAGATACAGCATTGCCGAGGGCCGCGAGTTGAGTCACATTCTGATTGGAAAATATCCACAATTTTCTTGAATTCTGATTATTTCCAGACATTGGAAAGTGTGACGTCACTTTGTCCTAGTTCCATAAAGATTTAATGGTTGCATGTCCACAATGTTCAACACGAAAGCAACCAATCATGTAATAGACTCACAACATGGATGGCTAATCTACGTTCATGCTCGATGATAACGGGGAAAGCTATGAAGATCAATTAATATGCCCCGAATGATTTTTCCAATTTTGCATTGAACCGGACAAAAATGACATAATTCATTGATGGCCATTTATGCGAAATCATCGTTGCAAAATGATTTTGGAAAGTTGACAAGTCCGGAGATGTATTACGTGAAAGGGATCAATAAACTTGAACCCGTCTTGTTACAGTTGAATTGTTTTGTCGCTTTCGAATGGAATTTGTTGATTGATGGTGATAGAATGGTATTTTGAAACACGTCATATAAAAGTAGATGGTATAAATAGTATACTGTCAAATTTTGAAGTTGGGTCCTTTCGTGGTTGCTCTAGGAGTTTTTCAAAATATTTCTTGTAAAACTACACATCGCTACTAGGAAAATTCCTAGAAGTCCACCGATTAAAGCGCTACAAATTTGACTGTTCTACATCACATTGGATGGTAGAAGTAGTACACAGTCCAAATTTGGAGTTGATAGCTCATCAGGTAACTTCGTGGTGGGTCTAGGAATTTAGTAATATATTTCTTGTAAAAATACACATCCCTACTTGGAAAATTCCTGGAGCTCTACCGATTAAAGCGCTACAAATTGGTATATTCTATATTAAAGTGGATGGTATAAGTAGTTCTACCGATTAAAGCGCTACAGATTTGATTGTTCTACATCAAACAGGATGGTATAAGTAGTTCACAGTCCAAATTTGAAGTTGATAGCTCACCAGGTAATTTCGTAGTGGCCCTAGGAATTTTGTAATATATTTTTAGTCAAATTACACATCCCTACTAGAAAAATTCCTGGAGTTCTACCGATTAGAGCGCTACAAATTTGATTGTTCTACATCAAATAGGATGGTATAAGTAGTTCACTGTCCAAATTTGAAGTTGATAGATCACCAGGTAATTTCGTAGTGGCTCTAGGAATTTTGTAATATATTTTTAGTAAAATTACTCATCCCTACTAGGAAAATTCCTTGAGTTCTACCGATTAAAGCGCTACGAATTTGATTGTTCTACATCAAATAGGATGGTAGAAATCGTACACAGTCCAAATTTGGAGTTGATAGCTCTCCAGGTAATTTCGTAGTGGCCCTAGGAATTTTGTTATATATTTCTAGATAAATTACACATCCCTACATTCCTGGAGTCCTACCGATTAAAGCGCTAACAATTTGACTGTTCTACATCAAATTGGATGGTAGAAATCGTACACAGTCCACATTTGGAGTTGATAGCTCATCAGGTAACTTCGTGGTGGGTCCAGGAATTTAGTAAAATATTTCTTGTAAAATTACACATCCCTACTTGGAAAATTTCTGGAGGTCTACCGATTAAAGCGCTACAAATATTTGTATTCTATATAAAAGTGGATGGTATAAGTAGTACACTGTCCAAATCTGAAGTTGATAGCTCACCAGGTAATTTCGTAGTGGCCCTAGGAATTTTGTAATATATTTCTAGTAAATTTACACATCCCTACTAGAAAAATTCCTGGAGTTCTACCGATTAAAGCCCTACAAATTTGAATGTTCTACATGAAATAGGATGGTATAAGTAGTTCACAGTCCAAATTTGAAGTTGATAGCTCATCAGGTAATTTCGTAGTGGCCCTAGGAATTTTGTAATATATTTCTAGTAAAATTACACATCCCCACTGGGAAAATTTCTGGAGTTCTACCGATTAAATCGCTACAAATTTCAATGTTCTACATCAAAAAGGATGGTATAAGTAGTTCACAGTCCAAATTTGAAGTTGATAGCTCACCAGGTAATTTTGTAGTGGCCCTAGGAATTTTGTAATATATTTCTAGTATAATCACACATCCCTACTAGGAAAATTCCTGGAGTTCTACCGATTATAGCGCTACAAATTTGAATGTTCTACATCAAAAAGGATGGTATAAGTAGTTCACAGTCCAAATTTGAAGTTGATAGCTCACCAGGTAATTTCGTAGTGGCCCTAGGAATTTTGTAATATATTTCTAGTAAAATTACACATTCCTACTAGGAAAATTCCTGGAGTTCTACCGATTAAAGCCCTACAAATTTGAATGTTCTACATGAAATAGGATGGTACAAGTAGTTCACAGTCCAAATTTGAAGTTGATAGCTCATCAGGTAATTTCGTAGTGGCCCTAGGAATTTTGTAATATATTTCTAGTAAAATTACACATCCCCTCTGGGAAAATTTCTGGAGTTCTACCGCTTAAATCGCTACAAATTTCAATGTTCTACATCAAAAAGGATGGTATAAGTAGTTCACAGTCCAAATTTGAAGTTGATAGCTCACCAGGTAATTTCGTAGTGGCCCTAGAAATTTTGTAATATATTTCTAGTAAAATTACACATTCCTACTAGGAAAATTCCAGGAGTTCTACCGATCAAAGCCCTACAAATTTGAATGTTCTACATGAAATAGGATGGTATAAGTAGTTCACAGTCCAAATTTGAAGTTGATAGCTCATCAGGTAATTTCGTAGTGGCCCTAGGAATTTTGTAATATATTTCTAGTAAAATTACACATCCCCACTGGGAAAATTTCTGGAGTTCTACCGATTAAATCGCTACAAATTTCAATGTTCTACATCAAAAAGGATGGTATGAGTAAATCACAGTCCAAATTTGAAGTTGATAGCTCACCAGGTAATTTCGTAGTGGCCCTAGGAATTTTGTAATATATTTCTAGTAAAATCACACATCCCTACTAGGAAAATTCCTGGAGTTCTACCGATTATAGCGCTACAAATTTGAATGTTCTACATCAAAAAGGATGGTATAAGTAGTTCACAGTCAAAATTTGAAGTTGATAGCTCACCAGGTAATTTCGTAGTGGCTCTAGGAATTTTCTTATTTATTTCTAGTCAAATAACACATCCCTACTAGGAAAATTCCTGGAGTTCTACCGATTAGAGCGCTACAAATTTGATTGTTCCACATCAAATAGGATGGTATAAGTAGTTCACTGTCAAAATTTGAAGTTGCTGGCTCACCAGGTGATTTCGTAGTGGCCCTAGGAATGTTGTATTATATTTTTAGTAAAATTACACATCCCTACTTGGAAAATTCCTGGAGCTCTACCGATTAAAGCGCTACAAATTGGTATATTCTAAATTAAAGTGGATGGTATAAGTAGTTCTACCGATTAAAGCGCTACAGATTTGATTGTTCTACATCAAACAGGATGGTATAAGTAGTTCACTGTCCAAATTTGAAGTTGATAGCTCACCAGGTAATTTCGTAGTGGCCCTAGGAATTTTGTAATATATTTTTAGTCAAATTACACATCGCTACTAGAAAAATTCCTGGAGTTCTACCGATTAGAGCGCTACAAATTTGATTGTTCTACATCAAATAGGATGGTATAAGTAGTTCACTGTCCAAATTTGAAGTTGATAGATCATCAGGTAATTTCGTAGTGGCTCTAGGAATTTTGTAATATATTTTTAGTAAAATTACTCATCCCTACTAGGAAAATTCCTTGAGTTCTACCGATTAAAGCGCTACGAATTTGATTGTTCTACATCAAATAGGATGGTAGAAATCGTACACAGTCCAAATTTGGAGTTGATAGCTCTCCAGGTAATTTCGTAGTGGCCCTAGGAATTTTGTAATATATTTCTAGTAAAATTACACATTCCTACTAGGAAAATTCCTGGAGTTCTACCGATTAAAGCCCTACAAATTTGAATGTTCTACATGAAATAGGATGGTATAAGTAGTTCACAGTCCAAATTTGAAGTTGATAGCTCATCAGGTAATTTCGTAGTGGCCCTAGGAATTTTGTAATATATTTCTAGTAAAATTACACATCCCCTCTGGAAAAATTTCTGGAGTTCTACCGCTTAAATCGCTACAAATTTCAATGTTCTACATCAAAAAGGATGGTATAAGTAGTTCACAGTCCAAATTTGAAGTTGATAGCTCAACAGGTAATTTCGTAGTGGCCCTAGAAATTTTGTAATATATTTCTAGTAAAATTACACATTCCTACTAGGAAAATTCCTGGAGTTCTACCGATCAAAGCCCTACAAATTTGAATGTTCTACATGAAATAGGATGGTATAAGTAGTTCACAGTCCAAATTTGAAGTTGATAGCTCACCAGGTAATTTTGTAGTGGCCCTAGGAATTTTGTAATATATTTCTAGTATAATCACACATCCCTACTAGGAAAATTCCTGGAGTTCTACCGATTATAGCGCTACAAATTTGAATGTTCTACATCAAAAAGTATGGTATAAGTAGTTCACAGTCCAAATTTGAAGTTGATAGCTCATCAGGTAATTTCGTAGTGGCCCTAGGAATTTTGTAATATATTTCTAGTAAAATTACACATTCCTACTAGAAAAATTCCTGGAGTTCTACCGATTAAAGCCCTACAAATTTGAATGTTCTACATGAAATAGGATGGTATAAGTAGTTCACAGTCCAGATTTGAAGTTGATAGCTCATCAGGTAATTTCGTAGTGGCCCTAGGAATTTTGTAATATATTTCTAGTAAAATTACACATCCCCTCTGGAAAAATTTCTGGAGTTCTACCGCTTAAATCGCTACAAATTTCAATGTTCTACATCAAAAAGGATGGTATAAGTAGTTCACAGTCCAAATTTGAAGTTGATAGCTCAACAGGTAATTTCGTAGTGGCCCTAGAAATTTTGTAATATATTTCTAGTAAAATTACACATTCCTACTAGGAAAATTCCTGGAGTTCTACCGATCAAAGCCCTACAAATTTGAATGTTCTACATGAAATAGGATGGTATAAGTAGTTCACAGTCCAAATTTGAAGTTGATAGCTCACCAGGTAATTTTGTAGTGGCCCTAGGAATTTTGTAATATATTTCTAGTATAATCACACATCCCTACTAGGAAAATTCCTGGAGTTCTACCGATTATAGCGCTACAAATTTGAATGTTCTACATCAAAAAGGATGGTATAAGTAGTTCACAGTCCAAATTTGAAGTTGATAGCTCATCAGGTAATTTCGTAGTGGCCCTAGGAATTTTGTAATATATTTCTAGTAAAATTACACATTCCTACTAGGAAAATTCCTGGAGTTCTACCGATTAAAGCCCTACAAATTTGAATGTTCTACATGAAATAGGATGGTATAAGTAGTTCACAGTCCAAATTTGAAGTTGATAGCTCATCAGGTAATTTCGTAGTGGCCCTAGGAATTTTGTAATATATTTCTAGTAAAATTACACATCCCCTCTGGGAAAATTTCTGGAGTTCTACCGCTTAAATCGCTACAAATTTCAATGTTCTACATCAAAAAGGATGGTATAAGTAGTTCACAGTCCAAATTTGAAGTTGATAGCTCACCAGGTAATTTCGTAGTGGCCCTAGAAATTTTGTAATATATTTCTAGTAAAATTACACATTCCTACTAGGAAAATTCCTGGAGTTCTACCGATCAAAGCCCTACAAATTTGAATGTTCTACATGAAATAGGATGGTATAAGTAGTTCACAGTCCAAATTTGAAGTTGATAGCTCACCAGGTAATTTTGTAGTGGCCCTAGGAATTTTGTAATATATTTCTAGTATAATCACACATCCCTACTAGGAAAATTCCTGGAGTTCTACCGATTATAGCGCTACAAATTTGAATGTTCTACATCAAAAAGGATGGTATAAGTAGTTCACAGTCCAAATTTGAAGTTGATAGCTCATCAGGTAATTTCGTAGTGGCCCTAGGAATTTTGTAATATATTTCTAGTAAAATTACACATTCCTACTAGGAAAATTCCTGGAGTTCTACCGATTAAAGCCCTACAAATTTGAATGTTCTACATGAAATAGGATGGTATAAGTAGTTCACAGTCCAAATTTGAAGTTGATAGCTCATCAGGTAATTTCGTAGTGGCCCTAGGAATTTTGTAATATATTTCTAGTAAAATTACACATCCCCTCTGGGAAAATTTCTGGAGTTCTACCGCTTAAATCGCTACAAATTTCAATGTTCTACATCAAAAAGGATGGTATAAGTGGTTCACAGTCCAAATTTGAAGTTGATAGCTCACCAAATAATTTCGTAGTGGCCCTAGAAATTTTGTAATATATTTCTAGTAAAATTACACATTCCTACTAGGAAAATTCCTGGAGTTCTACCGATCAAAGCCCTACAAATTTGAATGTTCTACATGAAATAGGATGGTATAAGTAGTTCACAGTCCAAATTTGAAGTTGATAGCTCACCAGGTAATTTTGTAGTGGCCCTAGGAATTTTGTTATATATTTCTAGTATAATCACACATCCCTACTAGGAAAATTCCTGGAGTTCTACCGATTATAGCGCTACAAATTTGAATGTTCTACATCAAAAAGGATGGTATAAGTAGTTCACAGTCCAAATTTGAAGTTGATAGCTCATCAGGTAATTTCGTAGTGGCCCTAGGAATTTTGTAATATATTTCTAGTAAAATTACACATTCCTACTAGGAAAATTCCTGGAGTTCTACCGATTAAAGCCCTACAAATTTGAATGTTCTACATGAAATAGGATGGTATAAGTAGTTCACAGTCCAAATTTGAAGTTGATAGCTCATCAGGTAATTTCGTAGTGGCCCTAGGAATTTTGTAATATATTTCTAGTAAAATTACACATCCCCTCTGGGAAAATTTCTGGAGTTCTACCGCTTAAATCGCTACAAATTTCAATGTTCTACATCAAAAAGGATGGTATAAGTAGTTCACAGTCCAAATTTGAAGTTGATAGCTCACCAGGTAATTTCGTAGTGGCCCTAGAAATTTTGTAATATATTTCTAGTAAAATTACACATTCCTACTAGGAAAATTCCTGGAGTTCTACCGATCAAAGCCCTACAAATTTGAATGTTCTACATGAAATAGGATGGTATAAGTAGTTCACAGTCCAAATTTGAAGTTGATAGCTCATCAGGTAATTTCGTAGTGGCCCTAGGAATTTTGTAATATATTTCTAGTAAAATTACACATTCCTACTAGGAAAATTCCTGGAGTTCTACCGATTAAAGCCCTACAAATTTGAATGTTCTACATGAAATAGGATGGTATAAGTAGTTCACAGTCCAAATTTGAAGTTGATAGCTCATCAGGTAATTTCGTAGTGGCCCTAGGAATTTTGTAATATATTTCTAGTAAAATTACACATCCCCTCTGGGAAAATTTCTGGAGTTCTACCGCTTAAATCGCTACAAATTTCAATGTTCTACATCAAAAAGGATGGTATAAGTAGTTCACAGTCCAAATTTGAAGTTGATAGCTCATCAGGTAATTTCGTAGTGGCCCTAGGAATTTTGTAATATATTTCTAGTAAAATTACACATTCCTACTAGGAAAATTCCTGGAGTTCTACCGATTGAATCGCTACAAATTTGAATGTTCTACATCAAAAAGGATGGTATAAGTAGTTCACAGTCAAAATTTGAAGTTGATAGCTCACCAGGTAATTTCGTAGTGGCTCTAGGAATTTTCTTATTTATTTCTAGTCAAATAACACATCCCTACTAGGAAAATTCCTGGAGTTCTACCGATTAGAGCGCTACAAATTTGATTGTTCCACATCAAATAGGATGGTATAAGTAGTTCACTGTCAAAATTTGAAGTTGCTGGCTCACCAGGTGATTTCGTAGTGGCCCTAGGAATGTTGTATTATATTTTTAGTAAAATTACACATCCCTACTAGGAAAATTCCTGGAGGTCTACCGATTAAAGCGCTACAAATTTGAATGCTCTACATCAAATGGGATGGTATAAGTAGTTCACTGTCCAAATTTGAAGTTGATAGCTCATCAGGTAATTTCGTAGTGGCCCTAGGAATGTTGTAATATATTTCTATTAAAACTACACATCCTTTCTAGGAAAATTCCTGAAGTTCTACCGATTAGAGCGCTACAAATTTGAATGTTCTTCATCAAATAGGATGGTATAAGTAGTTCACTGTTCAAATTTGAAGTTGATAGCCCACCAGGCAATTTCGTAGTGGCCCTAGGAATTTTGAAATATATTTCTAGTAAAATTGTACATCCTTACTAGAAAAATTCCTGGAGTTCTACCGATTAAAGCTCTACAAATTTGACCGTTCTACATCAAATTGGATGGTAGAAGTAGTACACAGTTCAAACTTGGAGTTGATAGCTCATCAGGTAACTT
Organism: Orchestes rusci; assembly: GCA_958502075.1. Taxonomy (NCBI): domain Eukaryota; kingdom Metazoa; phylum Arthropoda; class Insecta; order Coleoptera; family Curculionidae; genus Orchestes; species Orchestes rusci. Next base: position 7,770,704 of record OY293312.1, read on the forward strand.
CGTGGTGGGTCTAGGAATTTGGTAATATATTTTTTGTAAAATTACACATCCCTACTTGGAAAATTCCTGGAGCTCTACCGATTAAAGCGCTACAAATTTGTATATTCTCTATTAAAGTGGATGGTATAAGTAGTACACTGTCCAAATCTGAAGTTGATAGCTCACCAGGTGATTTCGTAGTGGCCCTAGGAATTTTGTAATATATTCTCAGTAAAATTACACATCCCTACTAGGAAAATTCCTGGAGCTCTACCGATTAGAGCGCTACAAATTTGAATGTTCTACATCAAATAGGATGGTATTAGTAGTTCACAGTCCAAATCTGAAGTTGATAGCTCATCAGGTAATTTCGTAGTGGCCCTAGGAATTTTGTAATATATTTCTAGTAAATTTACACATCCCTACTAGTAAAATTCCTGGAGTTCTACCGATTAAAGCCCTACAAATTTGAATGTTCTACATGAAATAGGATGGTATAAGTAGTTCACAGTCCAAATTTGAAGTTGATAGCTCATCAGGTAATTTCGTAGTGGCCCTAGGAATTTTGTAATATATTTCTAGTAAAATTACACATCCCCACTGGGAAAATTTCTGGAGTTCTACCGATTAAATCGCTACAAATTTCAATGTTCTACATCAAAAAGGATGGTATAAGTAGTTCACAGTCCAAATTTGAAGTTGATAGCTCACCAGGTAATTTTGTAGTGGCCCTAGGAATTTTGTAATATATTTCTAGTATAATCACACATCCCTACTAGGAAAATTCCTGGAGTTCTACCGATTATAGCGCTACAAATTTGAATGTTCTACATCAAAAAGGATGGTATAAGTGGTTCACAGTCCAAATTTGAAGTTGATAGCTCATCAGGTAATTTCGTAGTGGCCCTAGGAATTTTGTAATATATTTCTAGTAAAATTACACATTCCTACTAGGAAAATTCCTGGAGTTCTACCGATTAAAGCCCTACAAATTTGAATGTTCTACATGAAATAGGATGGTATAAGTAGTTCACAGTCCAAATTTGAAGTTGATAGCTCATCAGGTAATTTCGTAGTGGCCCTAGGAATTTTGTAATATATTTCTAGTAAAATTACACATCCCCTCTGGGAAAATTTCTGGAGTTCTACCGCTTAAATCGCTACAAATTTCAATGTTCTACATCAAAAAGGATGGTATAAGTAGTTCACAGTCCAAATTTGAAGTTGATAGCTCACCAGGTAATTTCGTAGTGGCCCTAGAAATTTTGTAATATATTTCTAGTAAAATTACACATTCCTACTAGGAAAATTCCTGGAGTTCTACCGATCAAAGCCCTACAAATATGAATGTTCTACATGAAATAGGATGGTATAAGTAGTTCACAGTCCAAATTTGAAGTTGATAGCTCACCAGGTAATTTTGTAGTGGCCCTAGGAATTTTGTAATATATTTCTAGTATAATCACACATCCCTACTAGGAAAATTCCTGGAGTTCTACCGATTATAGCGCTACAAATTTGAATGTTCTACATCAAAAAGGATGGTATAAGTAGTTCACAGTCCAAATTTGAAGTTGATAGCTCATCAGGTAATTTCGTAGTGGCCCTAGGAATTTTGTAATATATTTCTAGTAAAATTACACATTCCTACTAGGAAAATTCCTGGAGTTCTACCGATTAAAGCCCTACAAATTTGAATGTTCTACATGAAATAGGATGGTATAAGTAGTTCACAGTCCAAATTTGAAGTTGATAGCTCATCAGGTAATTTCGTAGTGGCCCTAGGAATTTTGTAATATATTTCTAGTAAAATTACACATCCCCTCTGGGAAAATTTCTGGAGTTCTACCGCTTAAATCGCTACAAATTTCAATGTTCTACATCAAAAAGGATGGTATAAGTAGTTCACAGTCCAAATTTGAAGTTGATAGCTCACCAGGTAATTTCGTAGTGGCCCTAGAAATTTTGTAATATATTTCTAGTAAAATTACACATTCCTACTAGGAAAATTCCTGGAGTTCTACCGATCAAAGCCCTACAAATTTGAATGTTCTACATGAAATAGGATGGTATAAGTAGTTCACAGTCCAAATTTGAAGTTGATAGCTCACCAGGTAATTTTGTAGTGGCCCTAGGAATTTTGTAATATATTTCTAGTATAATCACACATCCCTACTAGGAAAATTCCTGGAGTTCTACCGATTATAGCGCTACAAATTTGAATGTTCTACATCAAAAAGGATGGTATAAGTAGTTCACAGTCCAAATTTGAAGTTGATAGCTCATCAGGTAATTTCGTAGTGGCCCTAGGAATTTTGTAATATATTTCTAGTAAAATTACACATTGCTACTAGGAAAATTCCTGGAGTTCTACCGATTAAAGCCCTACAAATTTGAATGTTCTACATGAAATAGGATGGTATAAGTAGTTCACAGTCCAAATTTGAAGTTGATAGCTCATCAGGTAATTTCGTAGTGGCCCTAGGAATTTTGTAATATATTTCTAGTAAAATTACACATCCCCTCTGGGAAAATTTCTGGAGTTCTACCGCTTAAATCGCTACAAATTTCAATGTTCTACATCAAAAAGGATGGTATGAGTAGTTCACAGTCCAAATTTGAAGTTGATAGCTCACCAGGTAATTTCGTAGTGGCCCTAGAAATTTTGTAATATATTTCTAGTAAAATTACACATTCCTACTAGGAAAATTCCTGGAGTTCTACCGATCAAAGCCCTACAAATTTGAATGTTCTACATGAAATAGGATGGTATAAGTAGTTCACAGTCCAAATTTGAAGTTGATAGCTCACCAGGTAATTTTGTAGTGGCCCTAGGAATTTTGTAATATATTTCTAGTATAATCACACATCCCTACTAGGAAAATTCCTGGAGTTCTACCGATTATAGCGCTACAAATTTGAATGTTCTACATCAAAAAGGATGGTATAAGTAGTTCACAGTCCAAATTTGAAGTTGATAGCTCATCAGGTAATTTCGTAGTGGCCCTAGGAATTTTGTAATATATTTCTAGTAAAATTACACATTCCTACTAGGAAAATTCCTGGAGTTCTACCGATTAAAGCCCTACAAATTTGAATGTTCTACATGAAATAGGATGGTATAAGTAGTTCACAGTCCAAATTTGAAGTTGATAGCTCATCAGGTAATTTCGTAGTGGCCCTAGGAATTTTGTAATTTATTTCTAGTAAAATTATACATCCCCTCTGGGAAAATTTCTGGAGTTCTACCGCTTAAATCGCTACAAATTTCAATGTTCTACATCAAAAAGGATGGTATAAGTAGTTCACAGTCCAAATTTGAAGTTGATAGCTCACCAGGTAATTTCGTAGTGGCCCTAGAAATTTTGTAATATATTTCTAGTAAAATTACACATTCCTACTAGGAAAATTCCTGGAGTTCTACCGATCAAAGCCCTACAAATTTGAATGTTCCACATGAAATAGGATGGTATAAGTAGTTCACAGTCCAAATTTGAAGTTGATAGCTCATCAGGTAATTTCGTAGTGGCCCTAGGAATTTTGTAATATATTTCTAGTAAAATTACACATTCCTACTAGGAAAATTCCTGGAGTTCTACCGATTAAAGCCCTACAAATTTGAATGTTCTACATGAAATAGGATGGTATAAGTAGTTCACAGTCCAAATTTGAAGTTGATAGCTCATCAGGTAATTTCGTAGTGGCCCTAGGAATTTTGATATATATTTCTAGTAAAATTACACATCCCCACTGGGAAAATTTCTGGAGTTCTACCGATTGAATCGCTACAAATTTCAATGTTCTACATCAAAAAGGATGGTATGAGTAAATCACAGTCCAAATTTGAAGTTGATAGCTCACCAGGTAATTTCGTAGTGGCCCTAGGAATTTTGTAATATATTTCTAGTAAAATCACACATCCCTACTAGGAAAATTCCTGGAGTTCTACCGATTATAGCGCTACAAATTTGAATGTTCTACATCAAAAAGGATGGTATAAGTAGTTCACAGTCAAAATTTGAAGTTGATAGCTCACCAGGTAATTTCGTAGTGGCTCTAGGAATTTTCTTATTTATTTCTAGTCAAATAACACATCCCTACTAGGAAAATTCCTGGAGTTCTACCGATTAGAGCGCTACAAATTTGATTGTTCCACATCAAATAGGATGGTATAAGTAGTTCACTGTCAAAATTTGAAGTTGCTGGCTCACCAGGTGATTTCGTAGTGGCCCTAGGAATGTTGTATTATATTTTTAGTAAAATTACACATCCCTACTAGGAAAATTCCTGGAGGTCTACCGATTAAAGCGCTACAAATTTGAATGCTCTACATCAAATGGGATGGTATAAGTAGTTCACTGTCCAAATTTGAAGTTGATAGCTCACCAGGTGATTTCGTAGTGGCCCTAGGAATTTTGTAATATATTTCTATTAAAACTACACATCCTTTCTAGGAAAATTCCTGAAGTTCTACCGATTAGAGCGCTACAAATTTGAATGTTCTTCATCAAATAGGATGGTATAAGTAGTTCACTGTTCAAATTTGAAGTTGATAGCCCACCAGGCAATTTCGTAGTGGCCCTAGGAATTTTGAAATATATTTCTAGTAAAATTGTACATCCTTACTAGAAAAATTCCTGGAGTTCTACCGATCAAAGCTCTACAAATTTGACCGTTCTACATCAAATTGGATGGTAGAAGTAGTACACAGTTCAAACTTGGAGTTGATAGCTCATCAGGTAACTTCGTGGTGGGTCTAGGAATTTGGTAATATATTTTTTGTAAAATTACACATCCCTACTTGGAAAATTCCTGGAGCTCTACCGATTAAAGCGCTACAAATTTGTATATTCTTTATTAAAGTGGATGGTATAAGTAGTACACTGTCCAAATCTGAAGTTGATAGCTCACCAGGTGATTTCGTAGTGGCCCTAGGAATTTTGTAATATATTCTCAGTAAAATTACACATCCCTACTAGGAAAATTCCTGGAGCTCTACCGATTAGAGCGCTACAAATTTGTTCTACATCAAATAGGATGGTATTAGTAGTTCACAGTCCAAATCTGAAGTTGATAGCTCATCAGGTAATTTCGTAGTGGCCCTAGGAATTTTGTAATATATTTCTAGTGAAATTACACATGCCTACTAGAAAAATTCCTGGAGTTCTACCGATTAAAGCGCTACAAATTTGAGTGTGCTTCATCAAATAGGATGGTATAAGTAGATCACTGTCCAAATTTGAAGTTGATAGCTCACCAGGTAATTTCGTAGTGGCCCTAGGAATTTTGTAATATATTTCTAGTAAAATTACACATCCCTACTAGGAAAATTCCTGGAGTTCTACCGATTGAAGCGCTACAAATTTCAATGTTCTACATCAAAAAGGATGGTATAAGTAGTTCACTGTCCAAATTTGAAGTTGATAGCTCACCAGGTAATTTCGTAGTAGCCCTAGGAATTTTGTAATATATTTCTAGTGAAATTACACATGCCTACTAGAAAAATTCCTGGAGTTCTACCGATCAAAGCGCTACAAATTTGATTGTGCTACATCAAATAGGATGGTATGAGTAGTTCACTGTCCAAATTTGAAGTTGATAGCTCACCAGGTAATTTCGTAGTGGCCCTAGGAATTTTGTAATATATTTCTAGTAAAATTACACATCCCTACTAGGAAAATTCCTGAAGGTCTACCGATTAAAGCACCACAAATTTGAATGTACTTTATCAAAAAGGATAGTATAAGTAGTTCACTGTCCAAATTTGAAGTTGAAAGCTCACCAGGTGATTTCGTAGTGGCTCTAGGAATTTTTTAATATATTTCGAGTAAAATTACACATCCCCACTAGGAAAGTTCCTGGAGTTCTACCGATTAAAGCGCTACAAATATGAATGTTCTACATCAAGAAGGATGGTATAGGTAGTTCACTGTACAAATTTGAAGTTGATAGCTCAACAGGTAATTTCGTAGTGGCCCTAGGAATTTTGTAATATATTTCTAGTAAATTTACAGATCCCTACTAGGAAAATTCCTGGAGTTCTACCGATTGAAGCGCTACAAATTTCAATGTTCTACATCAAGAAGGATGGTATAGGTAGTTCACTGTCCAAATTTGAAGTTGATAGCTTAACAGGTAATTTCGTAGTGGCCCTAGGAATTTTGTAATATATTTCTAGTAAATTTACAGATCCCTACTAGGAAAATTCCTGGAGTTCTACCGATTGAAGCGCTACAAATTTCAATGTTCTACATTAAAATGGATGGTATAAGTAGTTCACTGTCCAAATTTGAAGTTGAAAGCTCAACAGGTGATTTCGTAGTGGCTCAAGGAATGTTTTAATTTATTTCGAGTAAAATTACACATCCCTACTAGGAAAATTCTTGGAGGTCCACCGATCAAAGCGCTACAAATTGGATTGTTCTACATCAAAAAGGATGGTATAAGTAGTTCACTGTCCAAATTTGAAGTTGATAGCTCACTAGGTAATTTTGCAGTGGCTCTAGGAATGTTGTAATATATTTCTAGTAAAATTACACATCCCTTTTTGGAAAATTCCTGGAGGTCTACCGATCAAAGCGCTACAAATTTGAATGTTCTTCATCAAATTGGATGGTATAAGTAGTTCACTGTCTAAATTTGAAGTTGATAGGTCACCAGGTGATTTCGTAGTGGCTCCAGGAATTTTGTAATATATTTCTAGTGAAATTACACATCCCTACTAGGAAGATTCCTGGAGGTCTACCGATCAAAGCGCTACAAATTTGAATGTTCTACATGAAATAAGATGATATAAGTAGTTCACAGTCCAAATTTGAAGTTGATAGCTCATCAGGTAATTTCGTAGTGGCCCTAGGAATTTTGTAATATATTTCTAGTGAAATTACACATCCCCACTGGGAAAATTTCTGGAGTTCTACCGATTAAATCGCTACAAATTTCAATGTTCTACATCAAAAAGGATGGTATAAGTAGTTCACAGTCCAAATTTGAAGTTGATAGCTCACCAGGTAATTTCGTAGTGGCCCTAGGAATTTTGTAATATATTTCTAGTAAAATCACACATCCCTACTAGGAAAATTCCTGGAGTTCTACCGATTAAATCGCTACAAATTTCAATGTTCTACATCAAAAAGGATGGTATAAGTAGTTCACAGTTCAAATTTGAAGTTGATAGCTCACCAGGTAATTTCGTAGTGGCTCTAGGAATTTTCTTATTTATTTCTAGTCAAATAACACATCCCTACTAGGAAAATTCCTGGAGTTCTACCGATTAGAGCGCTACAAATTTGATTGTTCCACATCAAATAGGATGGTATAAGTAGTTCACTGTCAAAATTTAAAGTTGCTGGCTCACCAGGTGATTTCGTAGTGGCCCTAGGAATGTTGTATTATATTTTTGGTAAAATTACACATCCCTACTAGGAAAATTCCTGGAGGTCCACCGATTAAAGCGCTACAAATTTGAATGCTCTACATCAAATGGGATGGTATAAGTAGTTCACTGTCCAAATTTGAAGTTGATAGCTCACCAGGTAATTTCGTAGTGGCCCTAGGAATTTTGTAATATATTTCTATTAAAACTACACATCCTTTCTAGGAAAATTCCTGGAGTTCTACCGATCAGAGCGCTACAAATTTGAATGTTCTTCATCAAATAGGATGGTATAAGTAGTTCACTGTTCAAATTTGAAGTTGATAGCCCACCAGGTAATTTCGTAGTGGCCCTAGGAATTTTGTAATATATTTCTAGTAAAATTGTACATCCTTACTAGAAAAATTCCTGGAGTTCTACCGATTGAAGCTCCACAAATTTGACCGTTCTACATCAAATTGGATGGTAGAAGTAGTACACAGGTCAAACTTGGAGTTGATAGCTCATCAGGTAACTTCGTGATGGGTCTAGGAATTTGGTAATATATTTTTTGTAAAATTTCACATCCCTACTTGGAAAATTCCTGGAGCTCTACCGATTAAAGCGCTACAAATTTGTATATTCTATATTAAAGTGGATGGTATAAGTAGTACACTGTACAAATCTGAAGTTGATAGCTCACCAGGTGATTTCGTAGTGGCCCTAGGAATTTTGTAATATATTTTCAGTAAAATTACACATCCCTACTAGGAAAATTCCTGGAGCTCTACCGATTAGAGCGCCACAAATTTGAATGTTCTACATCAAATAGGATGGTATTAGTAGTTCACAGTCCAAATTTGAAGTTGATAGCTCATCAGGTAATTTCGTAGTGGCCCTAGGAATTTTGTTATATATTTCTAGTGAAATTACACATGCCTAGTAGAAAAATTCCTGGAGTTCTACCGATTAAAGCGCTACAAATTTGATTGTGCTACATCAAATAGGATGGTATAAGTAGTTCACTGTCCAAATTTGAAGTTGATAGCTCACCAGGTAATTTCGTAGTGGCCCTAGGAATTTTGTAATATATTTCTAGTAAAATTACACATCCCTACTAGGAAAATTCCTGGAGTTCTACCGATTAAAGCGCTACAAATTTCAATGTTCTACATCAAAAAGGATGGTATAAGTAGTTCACCGTCCAAATTTGAAGTTGATAGCTCACCAGGTAATTTCGTAGTAGCCCTAGGAATTTTGTAATATATTCTAGTAAAATTACACATCCCTACTAGGAAAATTCCTGGAGGTCTACCGATTAAAGCACTACAAATTTGAATGTACTTTATCAAAAAGGATAGTATAAGTAGTTCACTGTCCAAATTTGAAGTTGAAAGCTCACCAGGTGATTTCGTAGTGGCTCTAGGAATTTTTTAATATATTTCGAGTAAAATTACACATCCCCACTAGGAAAGTTCCTGGAGTTCTACCGATCAAAGCGCTACAAATATGAATGTTCTACATCAAGAAAAATGGTATAGGTAGTTCACTGTCCAAATTTGAAGTTGATAGCTCAACAGGTAATTTCGTAGTGGCCCTAGGAATTTTGTAATATATTTCTAGTAAATTTACAGATCCCTACTAGGAAAATTCCTGGAGTTCTACCGATTGAAGCGCTACAAATTTCAATGTTCTACATCAAGAAGGATGGTATAGGTAGTTCACTGTCCAAATTTGAAGTTGATAGCTCAACAGGTAATTTCGTAGTGGCCCTAGGAATTTTGTAATATATTTCTAGTAAATTTACAGATCCCTACTAGGAAAATTCCTGGAGTTCTACCGATTGAAGCGCTACAAATTTCAATGTTCTACATTAAAATGGATGGTATAAGTAGTTCACTGTCCAAATTTGAAGTTGAAAGCTCACCAGGTGATTTCGTAGTGGCTCTAGGAATTTTTTAATATATTTCGAGTAAAATTACACATCCCCACTAGGAAAGTTCCTGGAGTTCTACCGATTAAAGCGCTACAAATATGAATGTTCTACATCAAGAAAAATGGTATAGGTAGTTCACTGTCCAAATTTGAAGTTGATAGCTCAACAGGTAATTTCGTAGTGGCCCTAGGAATTTTGTAATATATTTCTAGTAAATTTACAGATCCCTACTAGGAAAATTCCTGGAGTTCTACCGATTGAAGCGCTACAAATTTCAATGTTCTACATCAAGAAGGATGGTATAGGTAGTTCACTGTCCAAATTTGAAGTTGATAGCTCAACAGGTAATTTCGTAGTGGCCCTAGGAATTTTGTAATATATTTCTAGTAAATTTACAGATCCCTACTAGGAAAATTCCTGGAGTTCTACCGATTGAAGCGCTACAAATTTCAATGTTCTACATTAAAATGGATGGTATAAGTAGTTCACTGTCCAAATTTGAAGTTGAAAGCTCACCAGGTGATTTCGTAGTGGCTCTAGGAATGTTTTAATTTATTTCGAGTAAAATTACACATCCCTACTAGGAAAATTCCTGGAGGTCCACCGATCAAAGCGCTACAAATTGGATTGTTCTACATCAAAAAGGATGGTATAAGTAGTTCACTGTCCAAATTTGAAGTTGATAGCTCACTAGGTAATTTTGCAGTGGCTCTAGGAATGTTGTAATATATTTCTAGTAAAATTACACATCCCTTCTTGAAAAATTCCTGGAGTTCTACCGATTAAAGCGCTACAAATTTGAATGTTCTACATGAAAAAGGATGGTATAAGTAGTTCACAGTCCAAATTTGAATTTGATAGCTCACTAGGTAATTTTGCAGTGGCTCTAGGAATTTTGTAATATATTTCTAGTAAAATTACACATCCCTTCTAGAAAAATTCCTGGAGTTCTACCGATTAAAGCTCCACAAATTTGACCGTTCTACATCAAATTGGATGGTAGAAGTAGTACACAGGTCAAACTTGGAGTTGATAGCTCATCAGGTAACTTCGTGATGGGTCTAGGAATTTGGTAATATATTTTTTGTAAAATTTCACATCCCTACTTGGAAAATTCCTGGAGCTCTACCGATTAAAGCGCTACAAATTTGTATATTCTATATTAAAGTGGATGGTATAAGTAGTACACTGTACAAATCTGAAGTTGATAGCTCACCAGGTGATTTCGTAGTGGCCCTAGGAATTTTGTAATATATTTTCAGTAAAATTACACATCCCTACTAGGAAAATTCCTGGAGCTCTACCGATTAGAGCGCCACAAATTTGAATGTTCTACATCAAATAGGATGGTATTAGTAGTTCACAGTCCAAATTTGAAGTTGATAGCTCATCAGGTAATTTCGTAGTGGCCCTAGGAATTTTGTTATATATTTCTAGTGAAATTACACATGCCTAGTAGAAAAATTCCTGGAGTTCTACCGATTAAAGCGCTACAAATTTGATTGTGCTACATCAAATAGGATGGTATAAGTAGTTCACTGTCCAAATTTGAAGTTGATAGCTCACCAGGTAATTTCGTAGTGGCCCTAGGAATTTTGTAATATATTTCTAGTAAAATTACACATCCCTACTAGGAAAATTCCTGGAGTTCTACCGATTAAAGCGCTACAAATTTCAATGTTCTACATCAAAAAGGATGGTATAAGTAGTTCACCGTCCAAATTTGAAGTTGATAGCTCACCAGGTAATTTCGTAGTAGCCCTAGGAATTTTGTAATATATTCTAGTAAAATTACACATCCCTACTAGGAAAATTCCTGGAGGTCTACCGATTAAAGCACTACAAATTTGAATGTACTTTATCAAAAAGGATAGTATAAGTAGTTCACTGTCCAAATTTGAAGTTGAAAGCTCACCAGGTGATTTCGTAGTGGCTCTAGGAATTTTTTAATATATTTCGAGTAAAATTACACATCCCCACTAGGAAAGTTCCTGGAGTTCTACCGATCAAAGCGCTACAAATATGAATGTTCTACATCAAGAAAAATGGTATAGGTAGTTTACTGTCCAAATTTGAAGTTGATAGCTCAACAGGTAATTTCGTAGTGGCCCTAGGAATTTTGTAATATATTTCTAGTAAATTTACAGATCCCTACTAGGAAAATTCCTGGAGTTCTACCGATTGAAGCGCTACAAATTTCAATGTTCTACATCAAGAAGGATGGTATAGGTAGTTCACTGTCCAAATTTGAAGTTGATAGCTCAACAGGTAATTTCGTAGTGGCCCTAGGAATTTTGTAATATATTTCTAGTAAATTTACAGATCCCTACTAGGAAAATTCCTGGAGTTCTACCGATTGAAGCGCTACAAATTTCAATGTTCTACATTAAAATGGATGGTATAAGTAGTTCACTGTCCAAATTTGAAGTTGAAAGCTCACCAGGTGATTTCGTAGTGGCTCTAGGAATTTTTTAATATATTTCGAGTAAAATTACACATCCCCACTAGGAAAGTTCCTGGAGTTCTACCGATTAAAGCGCTACAAATATGAATGTTCTACATCAAGAAAAATGGTATAGGTAGTTCACTGTCCAAATTTGAAGTTGATAGCTCAACAGGTAATTTCGTAGTGGCCCTAGGAATTTTGTAATATATTTCTAGTAAATTTACAGATCCCTACTAGGAAAATTCCTGGAGTTCTACCGATTGAAGCGCTACAAATTTCAATGTTCTACATCAAGAAGGATGGTATAGGTAGTTCACTGTCCAAATTTGAAGTTGATAGCTCAACAGGTAATTTCGTAGTGGCCCTAGGAATTTTGTTATATATTTCTAGTAAATTTACAGATCCCTACTAGGAAAATTCCTGGAGTTCTACCGATTGAAGCGCTACAAATTTCAATGTTCTACATTAAAATGGATGGTATAAGTAGTTCACTGTCCAAATTTGAAGTTGAAAGCTCACCAGGTGATTTCGTAGTGGCTCTAGGAATGTTTTAATTTATTTCGAGTAAAATTACACATCCCTACTAGGAAAATTCCTGGAGGTCCACCGATCAAAGCGCTACAAATTGGATTGTTCTACATCAAAAAGGATGGTATAAGTAGTTCACTGTCCAAATTTGAAGTTGATAGCTCACTAGGTAATTTTGCAGTGGCTCTAGGAATGTTGTAATATATTTCTAGTAAAATTACACATCCCTTCTTGAAAAATTCCTGGAGTTCTACCGATTAAAGCGCTACAAATTTGAATGTTCTACATGAAATAGGATGGTATAAGTAGTTCACAGTCCAAATTTGAATTTGATAGCTCACTAGGTAATTTTGCAGTGGCTCTAGGAATTTTGTAATATATTTCTAGTAAAATTACACATCCCTTCTAGAAAAATTCCTGGAGTTCTACCGATTAAAGCGCTACAAATTTGAATTTTCTACATGAAATAGGATGGTATAAGTAGTTCACAGTCCAAATTTGAAGTTGATAGCTCACTAGGTAATTTTGCAGTGGCTTTAGGAATTTTGTAATATATTTTTAGTAAAATTACACATCCCTACTAGAAAAATTCTTGGAGTTCTACCGATTAAAGCGCTACAAATTTGAATGTTCTACATGAAATAGGATGGTATAAGTAGTTCACAGTCCAAATTTGAAGTTGATAGCTCACCAGATAATTTCGTAGTGGCTCTAGAAATGTTTTAATATATTTCTAGTAAAATTACACATCCCTTCTTGGAAAATTCCTGGAGGTCTACCGATCAAAGCGCTACAAATTTGAATGTTCTTCATCAAATTGGATGGTATAAGTAGTTCACTGTCCAAATTTGAAGTTGATAGCTCACCAGGTGATTTCGTAGTGGCTCCAGGAATTTTGTAATATATTTCTAGTGAAATTACACATCCCTACTAGGAAGATTCCTGGAGGTCTACCGATTAAAGCGCTACAAATTTGAATGTTCTACATCAAATTATGTGGTATAAGTAGTTCACTGTTCAAATCTGAAGTTGATAAGCTCATCAGGTTACTTCGTGGTGGCTCTAGGACTTTTGCAATATAAATCACAAAATATCAAATAAAGAAAGTAGCGAATTGAAAAAACCATCTCATCATCATGAAAAATCATGACAATACTTTCAATTTGCATCACAAAAACGCACAAGAAGAAAGTCCATAACTTTAATCTGACCATAAATCAGCCACTTTCTCCAACCTTGAACCCCATAGAGTTCAATAACTCCAAAGCACATAGACCATGGAAGTTGGGAAACTAATCAACATTATCCTTACATGCAATCATTCATAAATAACAATCTTGGATGATCTTCGATAAATTGATGCATTAGATTGGCGAAGAATAAGTGAATGTGGGTCACGGAGAAAACCCATACTTTTGATTTTAATTGCCCATCAACATCATCCGTGTTCTATCCGAGGCACGATATAATCAATTATTTATGATAAATAGCAATTTTCATTATTAACTGAAGTGTGGAAAATTGTTGGGCTTGCACACAATTATTAGTGTAAAAGTACGAGAAAAATGTATTCTTTGAATGTCATGATATTTGAGGGTCGTGGGAATGGTACAAGGTCATACAACTGACAGCTCAATGTCAATTTTTTGCCATTTTCATCACAAGGAAAATGATTTCGTTGTCTATTCATGTTTGCCTTAATTTATTTGATTATTTATAACCCCCAGAAAAAAAATGTAAATACAAAAATGTTGTCCCCCCGTATATGTCATCTCAATTTCCTCTATCATGCTACCTTAAAAACAGTAGATAATTCTGTGTTCTACAACTTTCATTTGAATAATTTGTTCATTAGGAGAGGAGATATTTGTAGAAACACGAGGTCATGCACTGTATACATATATATATATATATATATACAGTGTGACCCATTTGTTTTGGGAACACCCTGTTAAAAAGTTTATGTCTTAACCGATTTGGTTCGTTTTTTTTTGGATTGTAGAACTCGAAAAATTGTATATTCTTGGCAAAAAGTGACCTTCGCCATTTTGACTTCAAGGCCTACTATGTTAGTTTTTAAGAGCAAAATTTCAGGAAACCATATTAGCGATTTTTTTAGAAAAAATCTGTGTGCGCCACTGGATTCAGCATCCTTTAAAACGGGTCTATACAAATTTTCAACCGAAAATATCAAGTTGAAAAAAATTAAAAATTCGCACTTTAACAATCTTTGATTCTATCAAAAGAAATGATAAATGCATTGAAGTTGATGGTGGTTTGGTAGAAGTTACAAATTTTTAGTTTTATGTCATTTTTATTTGTTTTGATAGAATTAAAGATTGTTAAAGTGCGAATTTTTAATTTTTTTCAACTTGATATTTTCGGTTGAAAATTTGTATAGACCCGTTTTAAAGGATGCTGAATCCAGTGGCGCACACAGATTTTTTCTAAAAAAATCGCTAATATGGTTTCCTGAAATTTTGCTCTTAAAAACTAACATAGTAGGCCTTGAAGTCAAAATGGCGAAGGTCACTTTTTGCCAAGAATATACAATTTTTCGAGCTCTACAATCAAAAAAAAAACGAACCAAATCGGTTAAGAAATAAACTTTTTATCAGGGTGTCCCCAAAACAAATGGGTCACACTGTATATATATATGTCTACTCAAAACCTCTGTATTTCTTTTATCAAGCAACATACAGCAAAACTGTATGAACAAAAATGGCTGATATTTTTGAGTTCTACAACTTTTGTTCAAATAATTTTTCCATGTGAGCATCAGAAAAGGAGATATTTGTGGAAACACGTGACCAGTCAACTCCAGGAACATAATTTTTTTTAATATTGAAAATTTTAACAATATCCGAACCAACAAAAATTGTCTTTCTCCAACCACTCCATTGTGCAACAACTCTTCTACATCAAAGTGGGGGACCACATCGTGTGGGTACCACCATTGGACGTTCGAATTGCAGTTCTTCGTCCAGTTGCGTGATGAAACAATCAAAGTGAACCAAAGTGATTGAAATTTCTACCAGGATGAGCTTTCGATTTTATGCGCCTGTAGTTGCGCTTTTTTATTTTGCTTCTGGTAAGTAAAATGATTTATTTTTACCTAAACTCAATTAAACAATTACATACAAAACCATAATTCATCTTCAACAAAGACCGTATTAGTCCCACCTCAATTTGCAATGCAAATCACTCAATTATCCCACGCTTCTAAATAACGTTAAATAATAAATTTCCACGTTTGGATAAACGATGGATTACGTAATTGGATGCGCATCCACACGAATACAAAAAAAATCGTTTCGTCAGTTTAGATTAGAAATTGGAACGTGTTGCCCAACAAAAACGGGTTTGAGATGAAGAATGAAGATAGACTACTTTCATTGTTAGAGAAGAAAAAATGAAGGTGATCGAGTTGTTAGAAATGATTGTTTTCTTGGTGGAATGAGTGCTTTCAGTGTTTACGTATTTTTTGAAATCTGTTTATCTTGGTAATAATTATAAACTACACTGGAAAAATGTATTTGGATTTTTTATAGGGAATTAATTGTTCTTTAAAATAGTTTGATTGATATTTTTTGTGGAGCTCAACGGTAATCGTGATATTTGTCAAGAACTCTTTGAGAGTCAAATGTAAAAACGTCGATTTGGAGTATATACAGGGTGCACGAACCGGCATTGATTTTGAGCATATTATAATGTCATAAAATAAAACACTCCGACACGTCAACTTTGTTTTTGAGGGGACTTTTATTAGGCTTGTAAGCAAACCCTCATCGGCAAACCCTGAGGAAACTAACCCCTCAGATCAGATGGTTTTTATTTTTTTTTATTTAATAAATAACTACCCGCAAGAGTTAACTTCTTCAAACTTATCAACCCAAACTGAGAGGATATGATGAGGGACAAAAGATCTCCAAAATAAGCTATTACTCAATTCTTTTGACAACAGTTCTTTTTTTTTGGTTAGTTTGGGTTAGTATCCTTGCTACACGATCCGCGCAAACCCGAATCGGGACTAGATGCATCGTCTAAAATACATACTTCATACACAGTAAAACTTACTCAAAGGTTATGAGAGGGTGCAGAAGCAAAATTAAAATTATAGTTATTTCAAACGGAACACCGGAGAAACTCGGAACTCGGGCATTGACATTCGGTAGCATGACAACTTTCAATTAACGCCATCTATGGATCTGAAAATGTTACTGTAATATGCCTTATGTTGGATTTTACTGAAATGACAGAGTAATTTGAAATCGCCATCTTTTGAAAATTTCGTTTCTGGACAACTTTTTCTGTGAATTTTGTGAAAACTTTCCAAAAAAATGCTAACCCCTGAAAACAGTGTAAAGAGTTTTGAGAGTAGTCCTATGTTTTGATTGTGAAGATATTTCAAAAACTGGTGTCTTCATTCCATCTAAGTAAAGATATCTCAAAAAGTGTTGAAGATATCAAAGTGATTTTGAGAAAGTTAGATTCTGGAATTGTTTTTCTATGGATGAATTCTATCTGGACGAAAAACTACCCAAAAAATTGCTTACCCCTAAAAACATGGTGCAAACTTTCGGAATTTGTTCCATTTTTCGACTGTGTTCGTTTCTCAAAAACTGTGCAAGGTATCCAGGGGATTTTTAAAAATGTAGATTCTGGACCCTTTTTCTATGAATTTTATGAAAACGACAAATTACTAAGAAATTTCTTGCCCCGAAAAACATAGTGTAAACTTTTGGAATTAATTTCATGTTTCCACTGTTTTCGTTCCATTTCAGTGAAGATATCTCAAAAACTGTTGAAGATATCGAGGATGTTTCTGAAAATTTGTATTCTGAACACTTTTTCCTAAAAATTTTGTATAAACACCGAACTTCCCAAAAGATTGCTTACCTCTTAAAACAAACTGCAAACTTTTGGAATTTATTCTGTTTCGACTGTCTTCGTTTCTTTTACGTGAAGATATCTCAAAAACTGTAAAAGACATCGAGGTGATTTTGAAAAAATTGGATTCTGAACACTTTTTTTACACATTTTGTATAAAAGACAAACTTCCCAAAAAATTGCTTACCCCTGAAAACGGTGCAAACTTGTGGAATTAATTCTGGTGGTGGAATTTGATGATTTTAAAATTGCTTTTTCAATATTTCTTATTAATTATGAAAACGGTTATCGCGATATTAGCCAAACACTCTACCAGGCATCTAAAATAAAAACATCAAAATTGAGTATATTGAAATCTCATACCCTTGTATCTCCCGGCCTTTAAATCACACATTAAAGTTTTCAATGCAGAATTTGATGTTTTCAAAAATTGCACTCTTCGTATTTTTTGTGAAAGTCAACGGTTATCAAAATAATATGTGTGGAAAAACCTGGAAATTATTATATTAAAAATCCAAACCCTCGTATCTCCCTAACTATAAATCACACAGAAATAGTTTATGGAAGTTTTTAATTGAAAATTTGATTTTCTTTAGAACTGCTCCATTGTTGGTTGGAAGAGCATTAATACGAAATATACTCAAACCTTTATGTTGCAGAAAAAAAATGTTTGATAATTAGAAAAAAACATTTTCAACCGAACCCAACTTTTTATTGAAATAGCTATAATTCAATGTAATAATAAAAACATAATATCATGCATGATGTAAACGTATTGATACGTGAATAACTTGAAACAATGCTTTACAGTGACTGAACAAATGCCAAGGACTCTATAACGTAACTTTTTTTCCGCCGAAGGCAAAAACAAGCCCTTATTGTATGAAATCCCAGCCACATATTATTCCTAAGCCTCTCTGCTTTTGACAGTTTGATATTTAGAGCCTCAAATGGGGTGCCATGTTATTTATAACTCAGTTTTGCCGGTCGTGTATTAAATTTATATTCAACTAGGTCAAATGTTTCGCTGTATGGAGATTTGTTGCTTTTAATGTGGCAACATTGCAAAGGAAAAGAGTGTCAAGTGACAGTTTGATTTAGTTATGACAGTGGGCAGTGTTGTCAGTTGTTTATGATTTGCTTGAAATAATTGTGTTTTTGGACTAATTCACATTCCATAATACTACTATAAAGGTTTTTTTATGGGACATTCAACGTTTTTCAGTTAGTGGTACAATCTTTTTTTCTAAACGATTCAATTTTTTTCTATTGAGAATCGCCCATAACATCAGATAAGGTCCAAAACACGATTCAATTTGGCAATAATCTCAATAATACTCTACAGTGTTGTCAGATTCACTAATATAAGCCCTCAAAAATCTGACAACCCCGTAAACATTGATCACTCACATCTGACCTTTGCTCGTCAAACAAAACAAAATAAGCCATCATCAACCAATTAAAAAAAAAGTGAAAGTAAACCTCATGGCAACATGTTTTGAACTTTTAAAGTAGGTAAATATGTTATGGTATCGTCTGAAGATGTTGCTAAATTTCGATGTTAGATTGTTTGGTAATCAGGTTGAAAAAAACTTTTCCATTGCAGTTGGAGTTAATGGTGAATATTACGGAAAACTCATTGGGAAACTATCGGAACTGCACCATGGAGTTTCGGGCGAAGTTTATGCGGTTGATGGGAGAACTTTGTTTTTGAAGGATTTCACGTACGATGGAGAAGGTCCTGGTAAGTAATTTTTTAGAAAACTCATTCAACGTTCAGAAAATATACAAACCTTTTTCGTGAAACTTCCAAAAAAAATATGATAACAAAAACACAATTAAAAAGCGCGACAAAAATTAGTGAAAATATCGACAGCACCAAAATAAACAAGAAGATGGAACAACAAACAAAAAATCTCACGGAAAGGACAAAAGGAGGAGAAAACAAAAACAGCGTCGTCAAGACAACAACAAAAAACAAGGACATAATGAAAAAAATACATATAGAAAAGAAGAGCAACGACTCCAAAACAAATTTAGAGGACTTCAGCAACTTATAAAGAAAGGAGCAGGGTGAAAAAAAAGGACAAAAAGAGAAACAGGAAAATGAGAAGTTAAACAACTTCCAAATGCTCCGACAAAAAAGAAAAATTATGAAAAACATGAAGGCTTTAACGAAATCATGAATAAATAAAATTAATGGGAGAAATAATAATAAAAAACACAAACTGATTGGAAAAACATGGAAACGGACTATATTTAAAATACAGACCATTTTATCTCCCTAGCTATAGATTGCACAGAAAAAATGAAAATTTTCAATGGAGAAAACGGCGTTCTTTAAAATATTTTTAGTAAAAGTCAACAAAATACCTAGCGAAATATTTCCAAAAAACTCTTATAGCATCTCCCCAAGTAAGGCTTTTACAAAAAAAAAATTGAAAAGGTTTTTGATGGAGAGTTTGATTTTTTTTAAAGTTGCTCTCTTGATATATTTTTTTGGAACTCCGCATTTGAAAGGAAAAGAACATCAACACAGGAGCTCCACCCACTTAGAGATAAATAAAGTTTTGAAATCATCTAGCTCCGCCCATATCATACCGTAAGTTCACAGAAACCACAAGCCCCGCCCACTTTGTGATTCTCAACCATCAGCAGAAATCAACAAGTTCCTCCTAATGATGATAGCGATGTTGATGAAGAAATTGAAGGCAGGCGAATCTTTTCATGTAAGCTACCCCATAAAATAGCGAAAGTTTGAAGAATCTACATACTCCGCCCACTAAAATCAAGGTTTTCCTGAAATCAACCAGCTCCTCCTAATTTGTAATGTAAGGAGAAATCCAAAGCAAGAACTTCTCGATATTTAAGCTCCACCTAAATATAGCGAAACTTTGGAGAATCAACAAAGCTCCCCTCATTTAGTTATGATCTAAGTTCCGTAGAAATCGACAAGATCTATTCCTAAATTGTGTGTCGGTGAGAAAATTCAAAGGAGAAGCTTCTGTTTTTTCAAGCTCCGCTCATAACATAGCGAAGGTTTCGAGAAACAACAAAGCCCCGCCTAAATTGTAATGACGATGAGGAAATTCAAGGGAGGATCTTCTGTGGGTTTAAGCTCCGTCAATAACATAGGAAAAGTTTGGAGAATCAACAAATTCCGCCTTCTCCAATCCAAGGTTCTGCAAAATTCAACAAGCTCCTCTCAATCTGTAATGTTGATGAAGAAATTAAAAGCAGAAACTTCTCGATATTTAAGCTCCTCCCATAATATGGCGAAACTTTGAAGAAACAACAAACTCCGCCCATTTAGTGATGATTCAAGTTCCGTTTAAATCGACAAGTTCTAACTAAATCGTATGTCGATGAAGACATTCAAAGGCGGAGCTTCTGTAGGCTTGAGCTCCCCCATAATATAGCGAAGGTTAAGAGAAGAAACAAGTGCCGCATTCGTTTAATGATCAAGTTAAGCAGAAATCAGCAAGCTCCGACTGAAATTGTAAACCCAATGAGGAAAATCAAAGCAGGATCTTCTGCAGATTTAAGCTCCGCCCATAATATAGCGATGGTCTTGATAAACAGCAACCTCCACCCATTCGGAAAAGTTATGTAGAAATCAACTAGCCCCGCCTGAATTGAGAAATCAACTTGCCCCGCCTTAAATGTAGAGTCGATGAGGAAATTCAAAGAAGGATCTTCTGCAGATTTAAGTTCTGCTCATAATAAAGCGAAGGTTTTGAGAAGCAACAAGCTCCGCCCACTCGGTGAAGTTATGCAGAAATCAACAATCTCCGCCTATATTGTGATAGCGATGAGAGAATTTCATTAGTGATGATGAAAGTGGTGAAGAAATCAACAAGCTTCGCCTGAATTGGGATGTCGATGAAATAGATGAAAACACCGCCGATAATAAAGCGAAAATTTGAAAAAACAACAAGCACCGCCCATTCAGTGACGATCAAAGTTCAGCTGCGAAATCAACAAGCACCGCCCAAACTGTGATGTCGATAAAAGGAGTTTCTCCTGATTTAAGCTCCGCCTATAATAAAGAGATAGTTCAAATGAACAACAAGCACCGCCCATTTAGTGATGATCAAAGTTTCTAAAAAATTGGCAAGTACCGCCTAAATTCTAATGTCAATGAAGAAATTCAAAAGAGGAGCTTCTGTAGGTTTAATCTCCGTTCATTATAAAGCTGAAGTTCAAAGAAACAACACGCTCCGCAGAAATTAACAAGCACCGCCCAAATTGTAATATCGAAGAAGTTTAAATCTAGCAAAGCTCCTTTTGTTAGATTTTAACTCCGCCTATAAGATGGCATGAGTTTGAGAAAACAACAAGCTCCACCCATGATCACATAGTGAAAAGTTCAAGAGAAATAAACAAGCACTAAATTATGATGCCTAAGAAAATTTCAAGGAGTATCTTTTCTAGAATCAAGCTCCGCCCATATTATACTGAACGATCAGAGAAATAACTAGCTCAGCCCATTCATTGAAGATCAAAGTTCCGCAGAAATCAGCAAGCACCGCCTAAATCGTGATGTCGATGAAGAAAGTTTGTGTAGATTCAAGCTCCACCCCTAAATTACCAAAAAGTAAACAAGTCTCGCTCAAATTGTAATGTTGGTGAAGAAATTCAAAGGAGGCGATTGTCTACATTCAAGCTCCGCCCACGATAAAGTAGTTTTCAGTTTGAAGAATCAATGCTCCACACACAAAGTAAAAAGTTCCGCAGAAATAAACCAACTTCTTCAAAATTGTAATGTAGATGAAGATATGCAAGGGAGTAGCCTCTGTAGATTGAAGCTCCACCCATACTATAGAGTTTAAAGAAACAAGTTCCGCTCATTTAGTGATGATGAAAGTTCCGTAAAAATTCACAGGAGATTAAAACTCCGCTCATAATGTAGCGAAAATTCAAAGAAAAAACAAGCTCCGCCCATTTGGTGATGACCAACCATACTACAGAAATCAACAAGCTCCACCTAATGATGATAATGATGTCGATGACAAAATACCGAAATATCAAGGGGCCCCTCTGTAGATTTAAGCTCCGCCCATAATATAGCGAAAGTATAAAGTGACAAACGTTCAAGCTCCTCCCATAATTAGGCGTAAATATTTTAGCCCACTCAGTTTAAGGTTCCGCTGAAATCAACAAGCTCCCCCTTATTAGTAGTGTGTTTGATGCAGAAATTCAAAGCAGCAACCTCGAGATATTCAAGCTCCGCCCATAATATAGCGAAACTTTGAGGAAACAACATCCTCCACCCACTTGATGGTGATCAAAGCTCCCTAAATTGAAATATTGATGAAGAAATATGAAAAAAAGCTTCTCTAATATTAAACTCCGCCCATAACATTGCCAAGGTTTCGAGAAACAACAAGCTCCGCCCATTCAGTGATGATCAAAGCTATGAAGGGATCAACAAGCTCCGCCTAAATTATTGTGATGCGAAGATTAGAGAAGCAACAAGCTCTGCCCATATTTAGTGATTATCAAAATTAAGCAGAAATCAATGACTTAATTGTAATATTGATGAAGTTGATTTAAAATCCGCTCATAATATAGCGAAAGTTTGACGAAACAACAAGCTCCGCCCCAATTGTGAAGTCGAAGGAGAAGACAAAAGTAAAAGCAAAAACAAAGAGAAGAAGCAAAAACAGGAAGAAGAACAACGATGACAAGCAAAACATGCTCCAAAAAAATTATAACTTGGTTAACAGTTGAAACCCCAAACGAACTCTCTATTTCAAACACCAAACGGAAACTTTTTCAATACACTCAAAGTCGAACTTCGCCAGTGCTTGAAACTTTTCTCGATTAAATTGTTGGCAACTCTTCAGCACTAATTAGATGCCCTTTCAAGGCTCTCAACGTTGAAGAGATTGCACTTGAATTTTCAATCATTTTTGTCATGAATAAAAATACAAATACTGCATTACTGTGAAATGCATTTACAGGGTGAGTCTCGAACTTGGGATAAATTCAGTACCTTAACCAAAAAAAGTTTTTTTTTTTAGAAAATATGTTTGGACACGTCGATTAGTATTTCAAATTGCGCTCTTTTGATGTACGAAAATTTTATACAGGGTGTCCAAATTTGAGATATGACATCATCATGAGTCATGAGTAACTTGATTCACTCTTCAAAAATAGTTTACGAAAAATAGGTTATCCATTTAAAAAAAAGATGGTCGATGACGTCAGATCTCAAATTTGGGACACCCTGTATACAATTCTATTACCTACATCAAAAAGAGCGTATTTTAAAATATCAATCGATGTGTCCAAGCATTTTTCCGAAAAAAAACACCCTGAATATTCTTTAAAGCACATTTAATTAAAGTATCGATTGGAATTTATGATCCATGTTATACGAGATATTGTATATTAATTTCATAATTTGATTTTATGAAAAAATCTGCAAATTGCATCATGTGTAATAAATATTTTTTTTAGGAGCTTATTTCTACGCCAGCGCCCATAAAGCAGCAGATAATCGCGGTTTTCGTCTGAACGATGAAAACAACAACGGTTTGGTTATCCGTCGTTACAGGAAAGAGGGAGTTACGTTGACACTTCCCGAAGGGAAAACTCTGAGGGAAATCAAGATTTTCTACGTATGGTGCGAGGATTACGATGTAAGTTGGAACATACGACCGCCCTTGTGATATTGGTTTGGAAGGGGAAGTTAATTGGATTGTATTGCTTTTGGGAGGAGCTGCTGAATTTAATAATTATCCAAGCAAATGCTTGAATAACATATGTTGCTTAATTGGTTGAATGGCTTTAGAAACTAAACTGTGGGGGCAAGAGAAAATGTGCTTTTCATTAGTGTTTCTAGTTCCGGATTTGTGATTTTTTTCGTTGGTTATTGTTTTCCAAAAAAACTTTGAAAAAAACATTCGCAACTTTGGAGAGCCATATTTAAAATGTACTGTTTATCTCCTTTTTCCTCAAAAACCACACATATCATTGCATGAAATATAACTTGATGAGATGTACAAAAAAAACATATATTCGCATTTGCCACAAAATCCCCGGTTTTCCAATTAAACGGAAACATAAAATTGAAATATGATCATATTAGAACATTAATTTATAGTAACTCGATATATTTGGGGAATATTAATATAATAATAATGTTGAAAATTACTATACCAAAGTATTTCCGTTCCAATGAATTATTTCGAATCATTTATTATACACAGTGAGTCCGAAAGTGATTAATTCACCATGCACTTACTTCAGACTAACCCTGTATAATTTATTACGTGGACAATAATGAGATTTCCGGAACTAAACTACATCCCTAACTTATCCATCCAACAAGAAAATACCCTTAACTTGCTAAATTATTAACATAATACCAATTATTTTCATCCTCCTTAACTCCGTAACTTTGAAAACTTAAATTGAACGACAGTAATTCTTCGTCTAACTTGACTTTTACGATGATGAAAATCGTGTTTTGTTAAATTTCGGAATTTTCCAGGTCAACTTTGGCGATGTGAAAATCTCCAAAAGTCTCGATTTTCCACGTCCGCAAAAAATTGACGCTTTGCGGGGAGTTCATGGAGTATCATCCGACAATATTGTTGTTGTTGATGCTCAGACGTTGTTGATACCGAATTTCCATTACGATGGAGAAGCTCCAGGTGAGATCTATTTTAGATGACTTGAACAAAGTAGGAGACCACTTTGTATACTCATTTGCACGTGCAAACGATCCTTTTCCCGCACTAGTGCGCAAAGTAACTTTTTCTCTTACTCAAATGTCAAATTCAAACAACTACCTACCAGTTTATTGTCTTAAACCTTGTTTCCATAGCAAGCAAATCTTAAGCAATGCACAAAAATGATCTTGTTAATGTTCAGTTGCCCAGTCAAAATAAAATACATGATTTTGTTTTGACTTAGAAACGAATGCACCGGACAACTATGACAGATGATTTTTTTCTATGACAATTCTGTTATTTAAGCTAAGACATTAATAAAAGTCTTACATTTCTAATTTTTTGTGAATGCTCGCAGAAAAAATATGAAGATGCGCAAAGTGTCTTTTCCGCCCTTAAATCATATCCAACTGCTTTTACGTGTGGGAAAGCATAACCTTGTTCACTATTATTGACGTTTTATCTCAAAATCCAACTTCAAACAAGCAGGACTATAAAAAAAGAGTTTCAATGAGAAGAATAAGTTTTGCGTTGATGAGAATTAAAAATGAGGGAAAAGAGTCTCGTCACGATTTCTAAACAGAATGGAGAGATATAAATACGCCTTGGAAGATGGAAAAGAGTCCAAAATTCAAAGTTTTTCTGAAAATTATTGACAAAATTATTTTTTTTCAAATTTTCTAAAACAGCGTAAGTTTTTACCCGATGGACTTATTTTGATCAATTTTACATCATTTTCTGGGGAATCTGATCTTCTTTCTGGGTGATTTCTTGGTGATCCTTTATTTCAACAAATTTTGGCAATATCCAGAAAATTAAAATCCAACATTGATTTCCAAGTAAGTACTGATAGTTTGCCGTAATATTTCTTTTAGAATTACCGGAATCGCCAAGAAATTAACAACAACAGAAGAATGAAAAAAGTGCAAAATTTATTTCGATATCTCAAAAATTTGCCAGATATGTATTGTATGAACTATGGAAAAATGAAAACAACAACCAACAGTCTCAATCTTTGTATTATTTTAGAATGGATTTTGAACAGTTTTGGTTCTCGAGATTTTTGCTAAACCGAGAAAATGTTGTATAATATAAAATATAAATATAAGCTATTATTAACAGTACAAACTATATTTTAAATGACAAGCAAACAAAGCTTATGATGAACAATAAACATTAAATGATCTAAAATAAAGAAGTTTAATATAACAACAATTATCACATCGTTAAATTATTACATTTTCATCGCATTCCTTTTTCAAGATTTCCTTTGTTTAATTTTTTTTAGAATTTTCTTTTCCTTGGCAATAATTGGATGATGTCTTTTTTGTTTAACTGTTTGTATTATATTGTTAATAATATCTCTAGTAAAGAACCAAAGATAAAAGAGAATAATCAAGAAACTTGACAAAAAAATAAATTAAATAAACAAGAGTATCTATCGAAAATATAGATTGTAGGTGAGAATCAAAAGATATATAATCAACTCAAGTGAATATGAATAATTCATGGAGTTTTCTGTCCATTTTTGGGATTGGGTTGAAAAAGGGGGGAGTGTTGAAAAGTCTTTATTTTCCCAAAAAACTTCTTTTTTATTTAAAATGAGCTACCGATGAATGATGCAATAAGAATTCGACGAAATAGTCCTAGAAGAACTAAAAAAAAATGATAAACAATAAATAATTAGAAATAAAAAAGTTTTAAAGCAAAAAAATCATTGCTTCGTTGAATTATCACGTTTTTATTGAACTTTCATTCAAGGATTCAAGGATATATTTTTGTACTCGACGTTTTTCTTAAGCAATTAAATTTATGCGATCACCCACTCCTCCTCTTATTTATCTTTTTTTTTTTATACCTATAATGTTTCCTACTATTTATATGCGTCTTGATCATTTGATTCATATTGTTACTAATTCTAGTTTGCAGTATGAAAGAAAAAAGAATAATGAAACAGAATATACATTATGAAGAATGAAATATAAGTAATGCAAATAAAAAATCGAAAAAAAAGATAACATGGTTTTATAAAGGAAGAATGATCAATACATAATTGACAATTTGCACATTTTTTGGTAATATGACAAATATAAGGATTAGTGAGTACTGATGCCATTGATAGTTGAAAAATCAACCTACGACCTGTATTAATGTAGTGATCACCGATTAAAGAGCGCCAATCAACATCCATTACGTCACAGAATACATTATTTATCTCTGTCTGGCGTATTGACTGGGATGACTCCCTCTCTCTCGGGAGGATAATATGGCCCCTCCCCGTCTCCGATCATACAGTGGAATTTGCGTTTTCTTTTTTATTTATTCAGTATATTTTTGGGTATTTTGGAAAAAAAAATCGCTGATTACTTTCTAATGTTGTCTAGAATACGTATATAAAATTTCAAGTCGATATCTTTCTTATTATACGTCCTAGAAAAAAGTTTAAATGGTCAAAGTTGAAGTAAGTCTAATTAGGATTCAGATTCTCGAGTCAAAAAAAATAAATAAAAAAACGCATCTGAATAGTACACCCCGTATATTTTTGTTCAAAACGAAAGATCTAATTCTTGTGATTTCAAAAATACAGTATAGGTTGATGTTTCGTTCAGGGTTTTTTTTAAATCACAAGAAAGAGATCTTTCGTTTTAGACAAAAATATACGGGGTGTCACATTTGAAAAACTCAAGTATCTGTTTTTTTTTCAACTCGAAAATCTGGATCCTAATCTGATTTACTTATTATTCGTTAAATTATTGGGTACATTTTGATATTATCCAAGATTTAATTTGTTTATTTTTTCTAGTACTTATATTTGCTTATACTTAGCAATCAAATTTATTCCATAACTCATTCAAAATTTTTTTTTGACATCCTATATATTATTATTTTGAGCGTTTCAATTTTTGTGTTATATTGTGAGGCCAAAACGTTTTGAAAGTAAAACAAGAACAAAACTGAAATATATAATTTAAACAACTTTCATATGTTTCGAAAACGGATAAATAAAAAAGGAGTACGAATAGCAGCAGAAAATAACTCTCAAATGCAAAATAATGTACAAAACTAAGAATCAGCTGAAAATAACTAAAAACAAATTGAATCACTATAACAAATGGAGCGACGTCAATTGAAAAAATTAATCTGATAAAATCAACCAATTTGATCATGAGAATAAAATCATAAAAAAAATTGAAAAAAACACCAAAATACACAGTAGAAGTTTTTAAAAACTGAAGAGTGCGTTTTAAAGCCCAAAAAAAAGTACAAGAAAGTACTCTTGGAATCCATAAAAAAAATTGGAAAAGTGAAAAATCAAGATAGGTACTTTGAAAATTAAAAAAAGTTAAAAATTCCACGAATAAAATTAAGTACATTATTATACTGAGTCGTTTATAAAAATTGGAAAAGTTGCCAATTAGCTAAGAACCAAAAAAAGTAGAAAAAAACAAAAATTGTAAAAATAAATGTTCAAAAAGTTAGAAGAAATACAAATAATTATATTAGCAGATGAAGTTTGTAAAAGTTTATTTGATGTTGCTGGTTTTACACTCAAAACACAGACGCAGTCGATTTTTTTTCCAAACGACTGTTTTACTGGGCTAATCCGGTTCTGACGTAGCACTCGTAGCAGAGAAATTCTTCCGGGTTTTTATGGTTGGGTCACTTTCACTGCAACTGGTTTTATGGGTTTTGTTGATGGGTTTGGTACTAAAGGATTTACGGGGGGAATACAGAAAGTATACTTTGGGAGGATATCAAAGTGAACTGAGGGGTTTGGAGGGGTGAGATTTTTAAAAGTTACTCTTCATTCTTTCTCTTGTAACTCTTACTATTGGCATTGGTTTGGAAATTTTGATTGAGGATTTGTGTTTTTTGTTGAGTTTTCTAAGGAAACTGAAAAAATCGTCCGAATATGGAGGATTTTGAATATTAAACTACAAAAGTTGAAGGAGTTACTTTTCAGTCTTTCTCTCATAACTCGTACCATCTGAGTTTTTATGGACAATGTTTTTATGGAAACTTTCGAAAAACTTCTTCAACTTTGAGGGGCTGTAAAAAGTAAACCGGTGGTGTTAAAGAGGGGAAGTTTTGAGGAGCTCCGCACTAGACCTCCATTTGCATGTATTAAACCAATGAAACACCCCTCAACTATACTCTATTTAAAACTGCCATTTTCTGGAAAACTACAATAACTAATTTAAACTTCACATCGCCCAAAACTTTGAATTCCGGACAACGCCATTACAGGTATAGAAATAGTTGCAAACTTAGTCAGCAACCGGTTTAATTAAATTTACATTTTCAGATGCAAAATTCTGGGTGGGCAGAGGCCCCAAGCCGTCCCCTCAAGGAATTCGAGTTCCCGATGAAAATGGCAAAGAAAATCCGCTGAGAAAGTACGATGGGAAAACCGTTGTTTTAACATTGCCGGGCGATTTGACTGTTTTTGATGTTGGTCATTTTGGCATTTGGTGTGAAGCATTTACGGTTGACTTTGGACATATCCAGATTCCGCAAGGATTGAATATACCGCCGAGTTTGAAGATGCTTGGTGTCAGTCCACAGGTAAGGAAAATGGACAGTGTTTTTGACTTCATATTTCATCAGATAATCTTTAAAACCAAAAGACACAATAAGAAATAAGTCTTAATCCTGTAACAAAAACTAAGACCCTCCATCAACATAGAAAAACCTCTGTGATCATTAGCGACATCTCAATTTCCAGACGTTTCCCAACAATAGTCTTATTTATTCGGAAATTAATCTGACGCAGTACAAGAAACGTCGCCAGTCAGCTAATCCTCTTAGCTTGAAACTTGCTCCAATAAGAAGCTTAGGAAATGGAACTTTATTAATGAACAGCGTTGCCACGTGTCCTTTTTGAAGTCGGTTCTAACCTCTCTGTGTTGTTCCAGAAACGCCGCCAGGTGGTAGCTGCAGACAACTCGAGAGGTGGACACCAACTTCAATCTGGACACCCTCCTCAACGGTATCAGCCGTTTCCCCAGTACCAACAGCCAAATCAGTACTCCCATCAACAGTACCATCGGTTTGATGTGCAACAACCGCAGCATTTTGGTTAATCATTCAGCGCTTGGCCCATTTATTAATTTATTCCAGAGTTTTATTTATACATTATTTATTTTGATCTAAATCTGTGATTTTGTAAATTTGCTTTTGTATATAATTTATAGATTCAAATATATATATATGTATATGATTTTTCAACATTCTTAATCATCCCATATTCTTTGAAGTGCAAGAACGGATTGACTGATTTCAATGAATCCTGTACCATTTTGAGAGAAAAAATTAAAATCACTATTAGCTTATTCGAAAAGCAATAACAACACTATTACCAGTGTTGCCTCACCACAAATTTTATCAAAATTTGATTTTTTCAGTCGAAACTCAACTGCGAAGTCCTCAACAAGGATCTATCTTTTGAGGTGCGCTGGGCTGTAGCTGGAGAGAGCATCGTCCTCCAACTAGTCTCCAAACTAGGTTTGTCCCAGTTTAGCTAGATATTCTCTGTAACCACAATTCTAGGAAACCGCGAATACATGTCATTTGGTCTCTCCGGAGACGACTCCAAAAGCACCATGATAGGCGGGGACGTGGTGGTAGCATGGGTGGACCAAGACACCCTCAAAGGACAAGCCCAGGACTACTACCTAGCAGACAAGTCCCAGTGTTCTGGTCCTACAGGCTCCTGCCCTGACACCAACTTTGCTGAAAATACCAACAACATTAGACTATTGAATGCAGCGTTGGTTAATGGGTTCTCCATTGTTACTTACCAGCGACCATTACGGGCAGTTGACCAGTGGGATGTTCCTGTTTACACCAACCAGAGCCAGGCGATCATTTGGGCCATCGGCCCGTTGAACCAGCGGAACGAAGTTTCTTTCCACAGCAGCTTCTTGAAGCGTAAGCTTTACGCTCCCATAAACATGGGTTATCAATGGGGTTTTAGGTGATGTGCTGATTGACTTTGCCAGACCTGCCAAGTGGAACTGTCCGCGTCCTGATGGAGATGTCCGTCCTGTGGCCAACAATAGACAACAAGAGGTTTCGAGTGAGGAATCTGTCGAGCCTCTGGCACCAGAGCCAGAGGAACCGTCAACAACAACAACAAAGCCAACAAGAAGGCGCGGAGGCAATAGACGGCCCACTACTGAGGCACCAGAAACAACCAAGCGGCAACCAACCCGATCCAGAACCACGCCCAAACCCATTCCCACCCCTGCGCCTGTTGCTAGAAGAGACCCCTGGTACATTCCCCCCATTGAGTGTTACGAGCCAGAGGATGGAGTGTTCTACGCCCAAATGGGCCCAACAGGAGGTAAAAGGGGGTACCCTGCGATAACCGGCCACGTCGGCTGGGGCATTAGTTGGTACATCAATGGGTTATTGATCCCTGAAATCAACGTTGTCAGGGGCAAGACCTACAACTTTATTGTTGAAGGAGGTGATCAGCCGGAGGTTTCTGCCAAATACCATCCGTTCTACATCACGGATGATCCCATAGGAGGATATGCATATAAAAGTGATGATGATAAGAAGGTAAATGTTGAGGGTTGAGGACATCAGTTGGAGTTTTTTTTTGCAGAACGTCACCATATTTGCCGGAGTAAGGTTTGAAGGTAATGAAGCTGTTGCAACAGGGGTTGGTAGGTCGTGCCACTGGACCCACACTGGAGACACTGAGGCTGACGACTTTGACTCATTTGGGGCCTACCAACGAACGTTGCAGCTCAAGTGCGACCAGGGTGAGCCAGGGGT
The DNA here is from genome assembly GCA_958502075.1 of Orchestes rusci. Classification (NCBI taxonomy): domain Eukaryota; kingdom Metazoa; phylum Arthropoda; class Insecta; order Coleoptera; family Curculionidae; genus Orchestes; species Orchestes rusci. Next base: position 7,802,305 of record OY293312.1, read on the forward strand.
TATACAATGGACCCCTGATGAACACACCCCTGACACTGTCTACTACCAGGTTTGTTATACTGATTGCGAATAAAGATAATTAAGGTATTGCAGTGCTTCACCCATCGCCATTTGGGCTGGAAAATCAATGTCCACGACTCGTGCGAGCAACCAGCAGCCAGCGCACCTCAACCCTCTATAGTAGCAGCTCCAAAAGACCTCCTCCAAGTTGCATCAATTCAACAGGAGACTCGGGTAAAGCCCAACACGTTGTTACTAGGCGAGCTCACGTCTAAACATGTTTCAGACTCTATAGACGTACATAAACACTGGGGGGTACCCATGACCAGACACACTAAGCCTAAACGAGTACACTACAGGGTAAAACCTGCCCCCTATAAACCTGTACAGTTTTACAAACCCTTGGTAAGGCCAACTACAATTTCCTCAATGAGACACGTTGATGTGTCCCCTCCACAACCATCCACCGATAGACCCGTCAAAACCAGTCCGCTTTTGTCCATTGAACCTGCCAATGGTGGGAAGTTCAACCCAGACTCCATTGTAGTAGAAGGGGGGTTCAAACCCATCATCAGTCACTCCCTGGACCGGGATATATCGCTAGAAATGGTCAACGAAGGCCAAAAAGGGGTCATCAACGTAATCCCCCTTGAAGCACAAGCTTCCGAACGGGCCAGTTTCTACCTGCCGCCCCCTGAAACAAAACCAAAGTCATCCGCCGCCAAATTACCATCCAACATAGACTTGCAAGAGGCGGCCCCTGATGTTCTGGTTACGTTCGATGGTAAAAAAATTTCAGGGGCCAGCCTCACGGCTAAGCCGTTTGATATTGGGGGGACTTTGGAGAGGGGGTCCAAGGCCACGGAGTATTTGAAGGCTCTGCCGCAGTCGGTGCCGTTTAGGGGGGAGTTGCCCCCTTTAAATGCTTTGTTTAATGCGCCAAGTCAGGGGGTGTTGAGTAGGGACTTGGATGCGCCGTTGGAGGGAACGACGAAGTTGAGGAGGGTGTAGTTGGGGTTTTTGTATATATGACTAACGTGACACTACTATTGGTTAAGTTTATACTTTTTGGTATAAAATAAATTAGTTGACTTTAGGTGTTGGTTTTATTTTATGATGTGGCAACTAGGGCCACTTGGGGCCAACATGGCAATGCTGTAAGGTGGTTAATCCTGACAGGCGGAAATGTTAAATTTAATGACTAGACGTCAATGTAAACTTGGCAATACAGTGATTCGAATAATCCTGACATAGCGGGAATTTCAAATGTTTGTGACAGACGCCAAGATCTGCCAAGACAAAGGTGCGGTTAATCCTGACATCCGTGATACGGGCGGGAATTTCAAATAATTCTACTTCCTAATTCTGCACTATGAATCTTTAATTAAACGATCAAAATTGAGCCCGTTTGTTTATTAATTTCAAAAACTGACTTGTCGAGCCTTGGAAATCATCATCAAGGTCATCGAAAGCAGTCAAGCCTGATCAAAAATAATCTTTTTCCAACAGTGTGATGTTTACGTTTTGAGATAACATTATGAACTGTTCAAATTTATAGAAAACATTGGATTACGGTTCACGTTTCCCGTTTAGTCAAATTTATTGTGTGGTGAGGGAGGTTTATAGGAACATTTTTCGAAAAAGACTGTTTTAGCTTAAATTTTAAGGTGAGTAAACTTTACAAGTATAGGTACGATATTATATGTTTGTCTTTGTTTATTGCGTTTGATTTATTGGAAGAAAAAGGACAAAGCATCTGATACTTGCTCTACTTGCAGAATCGGTTGTTCAAATAAATTTAAATGGGCCAAATTGTCCTCAGGGGTGATTTAAGTTTCATTGCCTGACTTCCGCAATATTCTGAAATGTCAAATAGAACTCTCATTTTTTAAATTGCGATTTGATGAGTTCAAAAAAAGATAAATGACGAGATAAATAGAAATGTGATAATAATCATCTTTTTTTTATAAGAATACAAATTTTGAGCATATAGTACTTATAGGTACTTACATAATTTATTTTTCGTCACACTTTTAACGGACGACACTTCATAGGAGTTTCTTCAATTTCCTTCTATGTTTTGGATTAGTGGACATTAATTTATTTTAGTTTTTTCCACATTTTTTTATTTGTTCTCCTTATTTTTTCATCAGTTAAAGTTAATGAAAACGAAAATATAATAATCCAGCAAATAAAACATGGAGAGAAAACGGTGAAGATAGGTACTGAGGTATATACCTACCTATTGAAAATTTGAAAGAATCATGCACCCAAAAGGAGTTGAAGAAATTATTATATTATTTAAAAAAAATGTGGATTAAATAGTCTGAAGTTATAGATAAGATAAAGAGCTTTATCAAAACTGAATGAAGCAATCAACAAGAGTAATTGAAATAAAGAGTATAATTCCTCCGATTTTCATATTTCCATAAAGTCGAATCCAGACAAAAATCGACCAAATAGTGTAAAAAAAAACGCTAAAAATGTTTGTTTCCAAAACATGTCCACATACTGCAAAAACAAAATTATCTTGATAAGAAATAAAAAATAAAAACCCTTCTCAACAGTGAAAAATACAAAGGTTATTATAACATAACAAAAAAAACATAAACGAAAAGTATAACAGGTCTTAAAAATTATAGAAAAAGAATATTGATGAACGGGAAGCGTATTGGCATTCCTTACTACGATACAGAGCATATATGATCTGCATCGCAGTAAAGTATGGCTGGACTAGGTGCACAATTTCTTCAGCCATTGTTTACTACGGTGCAGACCAAATGCGCTGTTATGGGAGTAAAGTATGGCAGGAATGGATTTGTTGACTCAATTCATTTATTATCGTTTACTACGATGTATAATCACATAAATTATTATTATTATCTATTATAATGGTGAATCTAGAAATATCCTACTATAATTTAATGTGACGATGTGTTCAATGGCTTTACGGAGTTATTTCTAATTTCGCAAATTAGAACTGGACAAGGGTTCAACTTCAACAATTTGTGACTATATAGGGTGTTACTCAATGATTGGCCGTAATTCCAAAGACGCATTCCTAAACCAAATTGAAGTAGAAAAGGTCTTGTAAGTAAAATGTGTCCTAAATATACTCAGTGACATTAGAAGTGTTACACCGACTTATTTCCCATAAGACTCAATGTAAACATGACCTACATAGCTTCATAATAATATCTCCTTTGAAAAGAAAGATATCAAATTAACCAAAACAGTATCTTCAGGATGAATGAAATTTCAATATTTAAGTATAGGAGGAATTGCATTTCTACCAGGAAACTCTACAGGGTCCTTCATTAGTGCGTCGGGCAATCCTAGCGTGGTTATTTACAAAAGTAGAAAAAAAAGTTTTATACAAAAGTTGTAGAATGTGACTTTATGCATATTTTAAAAATATTTTCAAACATACAGGGTGCGTCACAAAAGTATGGCACGAAAAAGTATGATTTTTTTAAATGGAACCCCCTGTATATTAATTGATATTTCAATTCTTTCTTCAATTTGGGACAAAAATTGTGCTACAACTAATGTTCCTAAATTCAACCGTTATCGAGATATCGCGTTTTAAAAATGGCATTTTTGCAACTTTGGCATGCTATAAAACTCAAACTATTCAAGTTAGAGGAAAATGGTTTGCACTTTCCCATCTTGACTTTTCAAGAGCTCTTCTGTCATTTGGATAGAAGGTAACGTCAACTGTCAACTTTTTTCGGCACATTTTGACATTTTTTCACAATAATGGATTTAATCTCCTTGAATAGCTCTTGAAAAGTTAAGACAGGAATGTGCAATCCATTTTTCTCTAACTTGAATAGTTTGAGTTTTATAGCATGTCAAAGTTGCAAAAATGCCATTTTTAACACGCGATATCTCGATAACGGTTGAATTTAGGAACATTAGTTGTATCACAATTTTTGTTCCAAATTGAAGAAAGAATTGAAATATCAATCAATATACAGGGGGTTCCATTTAAAAAAATCATACTTTTTCGTGCCATACTTTTGTGACGCACCCTGTATGTTTGAAAATATTTTTAAAATATGCATAAAGTCACATTCTACAACTTTTGTATAAAACTTTTTTTTCTACTTTTGTAAATAACCACGCTAGGATTGCCCGACGCACTAATGAATATAGAGTGTATAGAGTGTTTTGAATTTCCAACACATTCTATATACCCAATGCTAATTGCAATGCTAGTTTGACCACCAAATTTTGAAATACTTTATAGAGTTCACTGATAGATATGGAATTTCTCCTACGCTGAAATATTGAAATTTCAATCATTCTGAACATTTTGTTTTTTTGGTTAATTTGGAATATTTTTTTTTTCAAAGGAGATATGAAACTTTGTATTAGGTTATTATGTTCACATCTTATGGGAAATCAATCGGTGTAACACTTCTAATGTCACTGAGTAAATAAATGGTCTGGTTTTCGAAATACAGGTTTAGAAAAAAATCGGATTTATCATTAGTAAATCACGTAAACTTTGCTCGTTGCTATGGGAAACGTTGTTTTGTTGTTATGAATATGATGTTTTGTACTTTCTTCGACTGCCTATGATTTTTCATGTGGTCAAAAAGTTGATTTTTCTCTAAACCTTCTTTCGAAAAACAAACTATTCAGGACAAATGTTCATAAGGCCTTTTCTACATGAAATTGTTTCCGGAATGTCTCTTTGAAATAACGGTCTATCATTATGTGAACGCCAAGTCAAGCATACTCAATTCAATAGCAATTGAATTCAACGACGTCTCGAACAAAAACACGTAGTGTATTATGCTCAAAAATGAAACTATGTTTATATTCAATAATATATTTTATTTTTACAGCGTACAGGGATATTTTGGGTTAGGGTTAGTAAAATAAAGTTTAAGTGGGACTCATTTGAATGAAAGCACTGTATCAACATATCTGCATGTTTGTGTATAATAGTATTACCCACCTCCACTTCTCGTAAAGATGTTTAACTTGACGTTCAGTCGGATTTTTTTGGGCGTTGGCCAAAATAAGAGCAATATTTGTGCCTTCTGCTTCTTGGCAGCTTTGCAGCATCATTTCATGATAATTTCTTGCAACAGAGTTGGTCATTCCCTCATTAAAGTATTGTAGAAAGGTTTGTTGTACATCAGGCGCCATTCTCAGATAGCTATAAGCTTCTGCAACTGTGGTGCGATGCGAATGTTCAAATATAATCTAAAAAAAGTAATAACTTATCAAACTTTGTATATCGAGAGAGAAATTTTGGATATTACAAAATTTTATAGAAACACCCCATATTTTTAAAATGCGTATGAACAGGGTCATTCCTTAAAATACCCTTCCACCCTATAACCGTTATTTAAAGCGTTATAGAAGAAAGGTGAATACAAAAGCTCTATTTGGTCTAATTTTTATAATCTGGTGTCAAAAAGAAACACATGAATCATTGGTAATGAAAAAATTCTGAAAAATATTTGTTTTCCAAATGGAATGGTATACTTTTGTCTTGAATGAAAGATCTTTTTCTTGTGAGTTCATAAATTTTATATTAGTTGATGATTGCGTCAGCCGTGCTATTTCAGTTTACAGGACCATTTTTTCCCTTCCAACTTCGGATACAATCTATAAATTTAATTGCTATGGAAAACTAAATAAATAAGTAAATAACTAATTTTTTTTTGAATGTTGACATTTCCTTTATGCTTTTTTTTCAACCTTTCAAAAAATTAGACCAAAAACAGACAACTTTGGTGTTTATCATTTTTTTATAACTCTTAAAATAACGGCTATAAGAGGGGTGGGAATAAATTATGATGAATCCCCCTTTGAATCTACTGATCTACTGAAATTATGGTGCATACTGAAAATATTGATAAAATAAGCGAATACTAATCCTTGCTAAGTAATGTACGACATTTTCATGAAAGTGGTAGGTGTACATATGATATACTTACGTTAATGCAGCAATTGAATCCTTTTTTCAGTCATTTTTTATCGTGTTCCTGTTAACTATTTTGAATAAAATATCGATTTTTGCATCGCAGTTCTTATCACGAATGCGACAGTTCTTTCCTTTTCTATAATTTTCCTTAACTTTATCAAAACTATTATGCTTGCATTTGTAGACTTTTCGATATTCATATTTTTTGGCAGATGGATACGTGTAGCGAACAATCCAGTTACTACAGGTCTTGGAGCTGGATTCAGCAACCCAATTATCGAACCAAGTACTATAAGTCACATCACTTTCGACTTTCTTGCATCTAACACAAGCATTGAAACTCCCTTCATTGTCCTCAAACCGTTGAACTGTGGCTGTTTCGGAATTGCACATGTCATTCAATATTTGTTCGTAATTCATTTTAACGTCAACCCACCGGAAATTAGAAATACCAACTAACAACTCAAAGAAACAATATTCACCTCGAAACTCGGGGCTCGGGGGCTTCACAAGGACGATCTCGTGCGCTTTATGTTTACACTTGATCCGGCAAAACTTCTTTCGTCAAAAAAACACTGACTTCTGCGTAGCCGCGCATTCCGACTCGTGCTTATTGTTTACCGAAATTCACAAACATGTACTAAGACTACCTTATGAGAATAGAGTGAACTTCAAAAGATTAGTCCTAATCCAAACTATCCCTGAACGCTGTAAAAATGAATGGACAATTTGCACATTTTTTGGAAATATGAAAAATATACGGATTAGTAAGTACTGATGCCATTGATGTTTAAAAAATCAACTTTCGACCTCTATTAATGTAGTAATCACCGATTAAAGAGCGCCAATCAACATCCACTACGTCACATCAGAAAACATTATATATCTCCGTCTGGCGTATAGTCTGTAATAACTCTCTCTCTCTCTCTATAGTAATATAGCTCCCGTCTTCGATCATACAGTGAAATTTGCGTTTTCTTTTTCATTTATTAAGTATATTTTTGGGTATTTTGGAAAAATGTTTTCGCTGATGACTTTCGTATCTTGTGTAGAATACGTATATAAAATTTCAGGTCATTTGACAATGTTTGCAAATTGTCCATTGTACTTATTGAGATGTGTCCTGAATAATCTGGTTTTCGAAAAGAGCAGGTTCAGAAAAAAATCCACTTTTTGATCACATGAAAAATCATGGTCCGTCAAGGAAAGTCAAAAACAATAGATATGTTCATAACAACAAAACAACGTGGTCTACAGCAACGAGCAAAGTTGACTTGATTTGACAATAATAAATCCGATTTATTTCTAAACCTGCATTTCGAAAACCAGACTATTTATATATATTAATATTATACACGCACTCTACACTTCCTTTTTTGATTGGACTATTTCTACTTCAATTTGGTTTAGGAATGCATCTCTGGAATTACGGCCATTCATTGAGCAACACCCTGTATAGACAAAAATAATTGGAGTTAAACTCTTGTCATTTGCGAAATTGAAAATAGGTCCGTGAAGCCATGCATTGTACACATCGTCACATTAAATGATAGTAGGATATTTCTAGATTCACCATTATGATAAATAATAATTATTATGTATGTGATTAATTTCTATTATACATCGTGGTGAACGAGAATAAATGAATTGAGTCAACAAATCCATTCCTATCATACTTTACTCCCATAACAGCGCATTTGGTCTGCACCGTAGTAAACAATGGCTGAAGAAATTGTGCATCCAGTCCAGCCATACTTTACTGCGATACAGATCATGTATGCTCTGTATCGTAGTAAGGAACGCCAATACGCGAACGGGAAGCGGTATTAACTAGTTAAAATTTGATAAAAAAAAGTATGAAAATTAAAAAAAATATTAAAGCTTGATTTTATTAGTTACAAAAAAAATTAAACTCCTGGAAAAAAATTCAAATCGTGAATCAGTTATAATCAAATAGATCACTAAATACAAACAGGGGAAATAATATGTATTAAAAAACATCAAAGCGTACAAAAACCTCAAATTACAGGACAAAAAATGGCAGCCAACATCCAAAACCTCATCCTTATCCAAATACTGCTTCCTCTATGGTAACTACAACCTCAATAACCCTCAACTCAAGGTTTCGGTGCATGCTATCTTGACTAAAAACCCCATTTATTCCAGCATAATGGCCTCAAAATACCCGATTATAACCCAACGACTCCATACCCCCCCACTGACGGAACTTGCTCAAGGTACGATCCACTCAATTGAGTTATCCTCTTCAATCTTCCCTATATAGTTTTCAGATCGTATCTCCCAACCAACTTTGCTGAGGTTGAGGTAGAGGTGGTGGACTGTCCTGACCTCAGCCAGCCTCCTTTTAGACTGGCTGGCAAAGGTACGTTTTTATAATTAAAAAAGTGATAAATAAAGATTGTAGGTCTGGGAGGGAACACCAAGGTGTTCGAAGTGGGAGGTACACAATACCTGGTGCCTCTGCCCACCAAGGACAAGGTATACGACTTGCAGGAACTGGCCCAACAAGTTGGTTTGAACCCTGCGTTCATCGTAGGTGCAGGGGCAGGCCCTTTTCCTTTTATAGGGGTCAATTGTGAGGGTATAGTGAATTTGAAGGTGGACAATGGTAAGGTGGACCAGCAAACTCGCATTGCCAAAGTAGATGGTGCGGACGAGCACATAGTGGTGCAGGTGTTGCCTAACAACGAAACCAGAATTGCCCTTCTGGGCAACCTCTTTGGTTCTGAAGGACAACAAGGCAAGGTTGTCAAGGTTCACGTCAAAACCAGGACCGGGGAAAAGAATTTCGTTGAGACTTTGCGCAATGCCATTGAAGGACACTACGGGGGCACGCTTGTGGCTGTAGGAGGGGCTTTTTTAATTGCCCAAGGTAAAGCGAAGCAGCACATCATGAGGGACTTTTCCAAAAGTCCACTGGATAACCAGGAGGCTGTTGATAGTTGGTTGAAGTTCTACGAAATGTCTGCTCCTTTGGTGGCTTTGGGGACGTTTACCAGCAATGATGGAGTAGGTTGTTTTCTATGGGAAATTGTTGATGATTTTGAATTTTTAGGGGGAGTTGGACTTGAGGGTGCAGCATTTCCATAGCTTTAGTACCCATGGGGAGGCTGGACATTATCATTATGACACCACCGCTGATAGTGTGGAGTATTTGGGTTATTTCAATGTAGCTGACCAGATTGTTAGAGTTGATAAGCCAGAAGCTGGGCATAAATATGGAAGAGATTGATTGAAGCTGTAACCTTTAAAAATATACCTTTTCAATTCTGTTATGGACTTCATTCGTTTCCTATCAAGTTAATGCGGAAATAAATGACCTCTGGCAACGTTATGAGCTGATGCAGTTTTATCAAGTGGCGTTCTCAGAGCTCCGTTTTGTCGGCCGACTCGGGAGCTCTGAGGAGCTCGTTTAGGGGGAGTTCTTTAACGAGTTGCTCTTGGTTTGAGAACGCATCTTTATAACTTGATATTTCAATGTCATGAAATCGACGTTGATCAATGTTGCCAGCACTAATTGATCTATTTTTAGTCCCAAATAACATATCGAAAAGTATTGCATCTAGGGGGATATGCCGGAATTCATGCAGAATTCTAAAAAAGTGATAAAAAATTAGTCACTGTAAAAATGTATCGATTCTCTGTTGTTTCTCGCATAAGTTTCAACAAAAAAAACCAAAATCATTTTGTCAAAAACATTAATTTCATCTTATATGAATAGTTAAGTCAATAAATTGGGGTTTCGCGTGTTTAACTAATCCTGTACATAGGACTACTAACTTGGTTAAATGGGAAAACTTTTTATTGTACTTCTTCCGCTTATTACCTACAATGGGGAAAATTACTACAAATGGAACAAGAATTGAATATCGCGTTCAGGTGTTACATAAATAAAATCCAATCCTCCAAATGGCACACGCAATATGCAATATTCTCACTCGACAGGAAATTCAAATTCTTTTAACAAAAACTGTTCTATAACCTTTTATCTTTGACTCAAAAATGGCAGAGCTATTTTGTGGTTTCTTAATTTCGAGAAGGTGTTTAGATGTCGTATAATAAATTAAACTGCTTTGTACGCTTCATGCAAATAAAACAACGAACATTGAAGTCTTGCTCCAATCATGTCTAATCCCGCTTAGTGATAGGCCTTTGTGCCCTTTTTTGATAATAGCATGAATGATAGGAGAATCATTTAGAAACAATTTCCTCAGTCCGACCAATTCATGAACGTTTCTGCCTACTAGGCTTCATCAACATTGGGCCAGACTGAAGAACTAGTCTCAAAAATGAAATGAGGTCATGTCCATCAGACAAGTAAAGCATGCGAATGGTGTTTTGTTGGAGGTATGAACCGCACTTTTCGAAAATCCCCAAAACAAAAATTCATATAGGCGTTATGTGTGGTGATCGAGGAGGCCTACGAAATACGGATAGGAAGGGCGTACTTGATAAATATCTATTTTCAAAAACGTCTTGTGATAGGATATCAATCTGGCGGATATTAATGGGCAAGTGCTCAATCTTGTTGAAAGAAATTTGTCACCTTCAGGAATTTGAAAAACCACAAAAATACCCTTGTCATTTTTAAGTTTATTATAAAACGCCATTGAATTTTTGTTTGGAATCAGATTTTCTATCGAGTGAAAACATTACATACCGGGTGTCCAACTGTCCCATTTGAAAAATCGAGTTTTATTTACATAACGCCTGAACACGATGTTCGTTTTTGCGATGTCGTTTTTTGTTTCGTTTGACCATAATATGACCACCATCGTAATAAGGAGAAACATTACTACTATTCAGGCTGTATTTTTAGTTGGGGTTTTTCTTCTAACACTGTATAGAATGCAAGAGAATAAAAATCAAATAAAATTATGGCCAAAAATGCTCTTTGTTTCCGAGATACAGGGTGTTAAAGTTTTAAGAAAAAAAATGCCTTATTTTTTCGTACGAGGAACGGTTTTCGTTTTAAGAATTAAATTCATTTTGATGCATGGCAAAATCGCTAAAGTCCGAAATGAAGACCACAGGAGAAAAACTTGTGGAGTCAAGAAATTTTCGAAATCGAACTAACCAGAGAAAATGATAGGTGGAAGAATATATTAAGTTTATTCGAAGCAGTACAGCGAAAGTTTAAGTAGACGTAAATCAATATTATTACCATAAGTGGTAATAGTCAATATTCATATTTTACCGATCCATGGATAGGGTTCACAATAACACAAATGGATAAAAAAAAACATTTTTTGGAAAAATCTCATTCTTGATAAAAAAACAAAGATTTTTTATACAGGGTTCGCAAAAACTTCAAAAACCTGAATTTTCCCTCTATTTTTATTTTTAACAAAAATTCCAATTCAATTCGTTTTTGGACAGCATTAGAGGTTCAAATACATACACCATTGATATGATTTTATCTTTAATACAAGGGTATCAAGAAGTTTCAAAGAATTCTTTTTGTGTTACCAAAAACATTTCTTTGAAAAAATTGTTGCGTATTAACTCAAATTGTGGTAGGAATGCATTTAGAAGTTTAAAATAAGAATCGGCAGTCAAAGTGTAGTTGTTTACTAAAGATTAGAAAAAAAAAACCAAGATTAATTTCAAATCTTGGATTTCACTTACGAACGGTATTCTGAATACCTTTTCTAAATGACATTTTGGTCAAAAATAAAAAATAAAGGTAGTCTACTCTTGGAAAAAAACTCAGGTTTTTGAAGTTTTTGCGAACCATGTAAAGAAAATAAAAATGTTCTCTTCGTGGATTGTTTTTTTACAAGCAAATATTTTTATCAACATTGAGTTTTTCCCAAAAAAATTTTTTTTTATATTCCATTTGTGCTATACGCTATTCAAGCTAAGCGACACGCCCTCTAGGCACAATTTACCGAACTGTTCTATGGGTCATTATTTTTATTGATTTGCATTGGAAAGCATTGAAGTAATTAACATAATCATCTAAATATTCTCTGTTTTCATTCATGTTGCTACGTATGTTCAATATGTTAGTACGTTTGAAAATAAAAGAAATTAATCATTGTTGCTGTGTGCTCGGATGTGATTCTTAGGCATAAAAAAAAACTGAAATTAGTTTTTACCTTGTTTTTATACATTTGCAAAGGAGGGATTATCCAAAGTAATAACAATAATGAACAATTTGCATACATTTTCAAATGACTTTAAATTTCATATACGTATTCTAGACAATATTTGAAAGTCATCAGCGAAAAAAATTTTCCGAAATACCTACCCAAAAATATACTGAATGAATAAAAAAGAAAACGCAAATTTCACTGTATGATCGAGAACGGGGTGGAGCTAAATTACTCTCTCGAAAGTGAAAGAGCTATCACAGTCAATACGCCAGACGGAGAAAGGTAATGTATTCGGTGACGTAGTGGATGTTGATTGGCGCTCTTTAATCGGTGATTACCACATTGGTCGTAGGTTGATTTTTTCATCATCAATGGCATCCAAACTTACTAATCCTTATATTTTTCATATTTCCAAAAAAAAATTGTCCATTGTTAAAATCAATCAAATTTGGATTAACACGTTAAAAATTGGGAAAAAAGTTTCGGATCATATGCGAGCAGTGTGATCATTTCATTTTTCAAACAAGACTATTTTCATAAGGTAGCAGGTTGGTTGTTTTCTTGGTTATAATTCTGTGGGCTTATGCGAAAGGATTATTTTATATGAAAAAAAATCGTCCATAGTCTCAAAGAGGTCCTTTAAACAAATGAAGAAAAGCAACGATCCACAAGGCCTGAAGACGTGTAGATCGTTGCTTTTTTCATTCAGAGTTATTTTAGACAAAAAAAACGCAGAATATCACGGAAAAATGCTGTTCCAAATAAAAATCGGACATTCGAAATTGACATACAGCAGGGTTCATCAAGCAAAGATATTCGGGTAGCTAGCAGAAAGGAAAGAAGAAATAAACCACCATCGGAGGATTTAGAGGTCAGCTTCCACTTGCACTATTACTAGCAACATTACTCGCACTAGTTCTAACATGACCACTTGCACTAGTACTAGCACTCGCTAGCGCTCAATGGCCTTTTGGCATAAACAAAGGAAACTAGTTCAAAAAAATATTTATCTTTTCCAAATTGCATCCTTGATTCGATCCGAAGTGCCCAAAAAGACCCAGGATAAATTTAGGCGGTGGGTCATTGGCTATGGTCACTACTAATCATGGGTCACTGCCGTCGCGTGCGTCGAAATATCACATTTGAAATGTGTTGACCCCTCTAAATAACGAATATATTCTAATATACTCAATCGCATATTGAAAAAAGTCCAAAAAACTCAATCTACAACTCTTAAAACGTTCAAAACTCAGAAGGAGACACGAAAACACAATGATAATCATACAAAAACGAATGTAAACAAAGAAGATAATGGCCCATAGATTAGTACCGCAATCTACCGTAACGGCGCTGCGATCTTATCTTGAATTACGTATTGTAGGCCCTATTCCCCTATTCGTGGACAGGACCCGTATTCCGTGTACTATGGAATTCCATAGCAACACGTCGCTCTCTGTGTAAAATGATGGGAAAGCGACATGTTGTTACAATTCCACACGTACACGGAATACGGGTCCAGCATTGATTAATGACACCAAGGTTGACACTGTTGACAGTCTGTATAATACCATTGAACAACGTGCTAAGTCGAGGAGATAACATTGCCATTCTCCCTGTATTCTGAGTATTTCAACACTTGGGCACATTTGTGGACCAGCACGATATTTTATTGTTACAAGCATGATGCATTTCTAAACTCAAAATTCGTTTTCTGCAATAAAATGCAAAATCGACATGACACCTTTTTTCCCAGTGACCTTCATAGGTATGGTGTTTTGTATGTAAAATTTGTTTGTGTCTAATTTGAATTAAAGTACGTTCCATAACATTACTACAATCCAAATTTAATGAAAAAAAATGTAAAATATCTGCAGTGGTGGTGAGTGGTAGGAAAGTTTATGATAGAAATGGCATTTTTTTCTTAAAACTAGATAAACACCCTTTATCTTGGAGGAGAAGCATTCTCGAACATAATTTGATTTGAAAAAATTACTTATTTCTTGTTTTCTATGAAGTGAGTGTCGCGGACTGTTGCGTTTTCATGAAGTAGGTATGGTATCATGAGACCATTCCAGTTTGGTCTCCTGATCCATACTCCATGAAAACGCTAAAGTAGCGTTTAGTAGCAGTCTGCCATTTCACCCAGTTGCACCTGTTGGCAGCGTCGCACTCTTCCAATTCCATGACATATGTCAATAATGTCAGGATCCAGTCTACATAAGATAATTCAACATTCAACTTTTTATCAAATTGAAAAGTTGATGGGTGACGTGTCGACTTTATCAAACACGATGAAATCAATAATTTTCTCAATTTTCCTACTTTTTGCCAGTGTAAAATCGCAGGGAAACACCCTCGTTTTGCTGGACAATCAAGTAATCAAAGAAACCCATTCAATTTTCTTCAAATCGCTGCAGGGTAAGTGAAACTTGTTTCCAAGTGGTTTTTGTATGATAACTGGCTTTTTAGGGGGTTTTTTGAATTGGAGATGAAATATCCAAGAATTTAGTGTGCTTTTGTGAGTTTGGTTGTTATTTTTTGGCTTTAAAACAGTCGAAAATGGTCAAAATGAACCGGCTTCAACTGACTTCTTAATTCTCCTGATATGAGAAAATCAGGTGGAAATGTGGAGATTTTGCTCAATTTAAAGGGTTTGAGGAGTATTTTCTCCAAGTTTTATTTATCCATGATTTATGGATAATATTTTACAAGCTCTCATCGTAGGACTTATATAAACATATTGAGTTGAATTGAAACCCCTATTTCTTTTCCAGATAGAGGCTACACCCTAACCTACAAAATAGCCGACGACTCCTCTCTAGTCCTCTCAAAATATGGCGAGTACCTCTACGAAAACCTCATCATTTTCGCCCCCTCCGTGGTGGAGTTTGGAGGCAACCTCAATGTGGACACCATAACTCAATTCATCGATAACGGCGGCAACGTTCTGGTTGCCGGCAGTGAGGTTACCGGTGATGTGTTGAGAGAGTTGGCGTCTGAAGTTGGATTTGAGGTAGGTATGGTTGAAGTAACCTCAATTTTGAGTCACCACAGACACACTTCAGTCTAAAGAGAACGAAATTATTGGCTGCCTTCCAATAACAAGACGCAACGCATAAACCCAAATGTCCGCCTGGTTTTGCTTTGTGGTCACACACTTTCTAGTCATTGTTTTGTCAATAAAACACTAAATAGTGCAAATTTAAATAGAAAAAAATTCACAGATCTAGGTTTTCTCCTGAGAAATTGAGAAATGAACTCACTACTAACGCTATAACCTCACGAAACGGTTGTTGGTTGGTGTTTCAGCACAAAACGTTAACCCTAATCCATATTTACTACTTCAAACATGTTTTTTGATGACAGAGAAGTCATTTTTGATGAAAAACTGAAGATAAATGGAATTATGGTTGTTTGAGATTGGTGATTTAAAAGATTAGGAGTTGAATTAAGTTATTTTTTCGAGTTTCGAGTATCATGAAGCTTTAGAACATTCAGGGCACATGACAACATAAAAAAGTAAATGTGCACATGACAGATATTTGGGTTGGTCGAGGGGTTGGTGATGTTTGTTTGGTTGTCTTCTGATTTTAAGTTTATGGTTTAAATGTATTCTTTTAGGGACTTGGAGATATTGCCAGTCAGGGCTAACATTTGAATTATCTAAAACTGAAATAAAAAGTTTGGCGACATTTTATGATTGGAAAATGTTGAGGACGTCAGTGGTAAAATCCTCTCAAAAATGTGACATTGTGATTTAATAGCGCAACTTTTGACACGCTTGAGAATAATCGGAAAATCGGTATAGCGGGAAAACTATAAGACATATAGAAAAGTTTTCGACATACAAAATGTGCGCAATAAAAACACCTTTCAAATGAGTACTGGTAGGTTCAAATTGGATGATTCGTTCAAAAATTATTGCAAATTGTAGGTGAAAAAACGTTTCTTAACGATTTTTCAATTTGTTATAAACATTTGCTTAGTTAACTTTTTGCACGTGGCACAAAGCTATGAAATATGATGGGTTTCATCATACGCACAAGTTGGACGCAGTAGGTCGAATAATTGTTGCAAAATCCCAAATGTTTATCCCGTTTTGCAAGAAACACGCTTGGCGGAAAATGCGGTCGTTTGGAAAATTATGAACAAAAATTGTTCAAAATCGTTTTTTTCTCAAGACCGGACCCAAATTCAACTTTATATTTTCGTAGAATATCGATTTTTTCTTTGGGGCTTATTTAATACATTAAAAATGGTAAAAAAAAATCTAAACAAATAGAATTTCTCCGAAGATCTAAACAATATTTTTCGGGACTACTGTTTTTTAAAGCCAGTACATATACACCAAATTTCGAAAAAAAAATGGTTCTACGCTCGGTTCTACGACTTATAGGGCCTGAGATAGTCCTTTTTTTTTCGAAAAATCGCAGCACCTTTGATTATTGATTTCGGGAGCTAAAATCTAAAAAGTTAAACTTCACGGTGAAGTGTTTTGCAATACCTTTCTTACTTACTTTGGGATCTCTTTATTCATAAGTTATTGCAATATAATATACAATATGACTCAAGGTTTATCTATCTACATTATGTAGAACTATTTACAAATTTATATTCAATTTGATTGAATGTAATGAACTTAACCTAACTTAAAACTACTTAACCTACAGTACAAAATGTTTTCGCCTTCTTTACAAAGTGTTCCTAATACTTTATTCTTCTTGCGCATCTCCAGTCGTCATTCCGGATTCTCTCTCCTGGAAGCATATATTTGCTCTCCTTTCCTTCTATGAAGGGTAGTGAAAGTTGCTGCGTATTTTTTAAGTCGACAGTAGTGTTGATTTGTAGCGCTTTCAAAGTATTTGTCGTTTTGTTTGTTGATATGTTCTGTCAATGATTCAGTTTCCATATCTCTCCTGATATCAACATTTCTTATGAACCAGGGGGCTTCAGTAATTATCCTCAGGCATTTGGTTCTTCGTGATTGTGGACCATGTAGGTGAACCATAGGTCAAGATTGGTCTAATCATCATTTTATACAGTGCGGCTCTAAAAGGCCCCCCCCTTTTATTTTTTGAACGGCTCAACTCAGAGACTTCAGATTCTAGGTGATGAAATACAAGCATGTTTACTATGTTTTGACATAAAATTGTCATATGAGAAATTCAAGATGGCGGCTGGGCGCCATCTTGGAATGTTTTTTTAAATGGGAATAGGGGTCATGTGACACCTCATTTTGAAGGTCCTGATGAGTACTTTATAACCCTAGAATATTTAGTCGATATCCTTGAGTACTAGAGAATGGCGGTACATTTGATTACTACATTGATACATACACTTTTTAAAATAATTCGTCAAGTTCAATTCAAAAGATGCTTTTTTGACATTTTTGACATTTATTCATAACCCAAACTTTATGTCAAAAATATTTCCAGCATCTTTTGAATTGAACTTGACGAATTTTTTTAAAAAGTGTATGTATCAATGTAGTAATTAAATGTACCGCCATTCTGTAGTACTTGAGGATATCGACTCAATATTCTAAGGTTATAAAGTACCCAGCCGCCATCTTGAATTTTTCATATGTCAATTTCATGTCAAAACATAGTAAACATGCTTGTATTTCATCACCTAGAATCTGAAGTCTCTGAGTTGAGCCGTTCAAAAAATAAAAGGGGGAGGGGACCTTTTAGAGCCGCACTGTATATGCTTAGTTTCAATCTTAGGTCCAATTTGCTTCAACTGTTGATTATTGGATACAGCTTTTTCAGTTGCCCCATTGCTTTTCCTCTAGATTTTGTCACATTATGATGCCAATTCATCTTTTTGTCAAATATGAGTCCTAGGTAGGTTACTTTATTTTGCCATTCTACGTGCCCTCGACTTTGACAGGTTTCGGAAGTTTTTTCCTCCTGGGATCGATAATGATTGCTTGTGTTTTTTGTGGATTTATTCTGATCCTCCATTGATTCATCCATTCTGTGATTTCGTCTGTGTGTTTCTGTAACTTTTTAGTGATTGCCTGTATTTTTGGTGAGGTGGTCATAATTGCAGAGTCATCTGCAAATAAAGCAAGTTGTGTTTCATCATTCTTCGGTATATCAGACGTATATATTTTGCAATACCATTTGCAATTGATAGTTTATACACGAGAGCGTTGAAGTGAAGGTGGAATATCAAAAAGAGCCTCCATCTCTCGGTGATCGCGTGGACATACAAATCATGCATGGTCAAAAAAATTTGCAATATTTCGGCTTCCTATCAACGCCCCTTATTTTTGTTTGAACTGGGGTAGCTTGACGAAAAAATTATATCTGGCTTTTATATGAATGTAAAAAGACTGACAGGCCCGCTGAAAACGACATTTTGGAAAATTTGAATTTTGTTGATTTGTTTCATTAGTTTCATAAATAAATTCGATTTGTGTTTTGAAGTTAACAATTGATTCATAACACAGAGCAAATTTATTTATGAAACCAATCAAAAATATGCAATAATAATTTAAATTTTTGAAAATTGAGGGCCTCGAGGGCCTTTGACATCTCTCCGCAATGATGCCAAATGATTTATAAAAAAATGCTCAAATGTATCCTCATTTCACATTGAACTCACACTTTTTTATATATATATATTAAGTGTGCAACGAACATATGGGATTTTTTTTTTATAAACTGCACAACCAAAATACAAATATTGCCGAAAGTTGGTGCATGTTCGATAATCATATTAGGTGCACTTAGAATGGTTGCAAGTCAAACAGCATACAGGGTAGGCCAAAAAATATGGGACTTGCAACCATTCTTAGTACACCTAATATGATTATCGTACATGCACTAGCTTTCGGCAATATTTGTATTTTGGTTCTGCAGTTAATAAAAAAAAATCCCATATGCTGCACACCTAAGTGACCACACTGAATATATCAGAAAATGGCCTCAAATTGAAGTACCACAAGAACCGCTAAAAGATTTTTCTTGAAATTTTGTCGTGATTTATTGTTTCTAAAAGTAGCCCATTTGCGATAAATCGCCATTATGACAACACTGTATCTTTACCGCAAATAAAGTCACAGAGTGAGATAGACGCTGGCATACCGTGTTTCTTTATACCATGGTTCTAATCAGTTTCAACACCAGTATTACAAAACAAACACAAAGAAAGTTACACTGGGTGGTGGTAAACACACAACGACTAACCGCGTTCTTATCTCGAGCTCTACCCTCTGTATTAACGTTATAGAGGGCCCACAGAGCCTCTCGGGTAGCTTTTAGATAGTGAATAAAATCCTGACGTTCGTGATGTTCCCAATTCCGCTCTGAAATGAACTACTGAATTTTTGACTAAAACACGGACTGCAGAAAAAAACAAATCTATTGTCCGTCAACTTACAGGCACTGGTTTCCAACCAGTAAATAAAATAAAACAGTAATTATTCTCCAGGCGGAGATGCAGAGAGAACAGAAAACTAGCTAAATCAATGATTAACATAAAATAGTCAGAAAAGCATTTCTGAAAAAGGACGGCGTGTGTATACGAAGTTTACAGCTAGAATATCAGCAAAATGAAAAAAAAAATGTGTTAGACGACGTAGGGGTGATTGTGGTACGGGCCACAGTAGAAACGGGGTTTACGAAAAACACGGCATCCGAGTCGTTTGACGCTTGACGGAAAGAACACTCGGGTGCCAATTTGCGACGTCGCGACGGTTTTCCAGACGAAGGTGAAGGAAGACTCAACGAACAAGATCAGAAAGTCGGCGATGTAGAGAAAAGTGTGATCTGGGCCACAGCCCACAGCATAGACGGGATTTGAGAAAATGCAGCGCGCGAGTCGTTTGACGCGTAAGGAAAAATAGAATTATTGACGTCCTCGTACATGAAAATCGTACGATAACGTGAATTAACAGACGTGGAAAACTTAACCGTCTCAGCAGATTTTGGACAGAAAACAGTATGAAATTAAATAAACGCGGTTTTTACAGTTTTGGTTTAAATAACCCCTCCCCCATCCTCAAAAACTGACTTTTACGGCGAAGAATAAAATAAGTACCCATGAACACTGAACAGCGAAAATTTCCCTTCTATTCAAACGTGACCCTTCCTTTCGAACAGTTTAAAACTAACACGCGGCTCACTTGTGAAAATAATACCAGCGTAAAATCATACCTCGTGGTATTTCAGTTAAAATTGGAATGGACGGGTTCCTTCGCGTGCACGAGACGGTGTTTTCAGCAGTAGCTTGTAAGGGTGACGGCTGGCAAGCTATTCCTGATCGAAGCTCGTTTTCCACCTTCTAGCTTGAGTGGGAGAAATGGTACAATGCAAATGCGCTTGGTACTATTAGATACGTTGATACGATAATTATCCGATTGTTTCAGAGAACCGTAATTTAGGATTTTCCAGGCAGTAAGCGAACAGTAAATTTAAACGCGGCGTACGGAATAGTACATTTTGTATCAAGGGCGGAAAGTACAGTTCATTTTTTTTTTTAATATACAGTGACAGATCAAAATTATAGGTTAAATGTTGGCAAAAAAAAAAATATTTAATAACATGCTCGCAAAGTAACTAAGTAGGCAGATTTTTGAATATTTGAGGATGGGAAAACATTTTACGTTGAACGACTTATTAAATCACGTTAAAAAAGAAGTCGGATTCAAGGGTTCCAGGAGCTTACTTTACAAAATTATTCGCGATATGGGCTTTAAATACAAAAAAGTAGACGGTAGAAAAATTTTATGTGAAAGAAGTTATGTGGTTCGGGCAAAAATTGCTTTTTTGAGGAAATATTTACAATATTTGGATTCGGACGATCACGTTGTGTTTGTGTTTTTAGACGAGACCTGGATTTACAAAAACGGAAGTAGTGTGAGACGTTGGGTGAAAGATGATGACAAAAGAATGAATGAAATCAAAATTTCCAGTGAAGGGGATCGGTTTTACATGCGGGTTTCAGGGGGGGATTTCTTCCAAATTGTGGTATGCTTTTCTCGAGTAGAAACAACGATAGGGATTACCAAAAAACTAAAAATGGGAATTTATTTTTCGAATGGGTTGAAAGTCATCTAGTTCCTGACTTGAGCAAAATTAATGAAAAATGCATTATAGTCGTGGACAACGCGCCTTATCATTCAGAAAAAAAAATTACAAAAAACTCAAATAAATCAACGATTTCGGAATTTATTTTATCTCAAAAAATTTTCGTGAATGGCTCGTGTACAAAAAAAGAGCTTTGGTGCCTCGCCAAACCTCTTTTGTCAGAAAATCTAGGAAAAAAATATGTGGTTGACGAGTATCTGAAAGCAAAGGGATTTGAGGTTCTTAGATTGCCTCCATATCATTGCCAGTATAATCCAATTGAAATGGTCTGGGCCTTTTGCAAAACCCATTATAATAGGCATATTTCGGATACCACTATTTCTAACCATAATAAAGTAAAATACATTTGGCAAGAGGCCATTTCAAAATTCACCTGCAAAATGTGGCAAAATTGTGTTGATCACACAGAAAAATTGATCAGAGAAGATTGGAGAAAATATATGGGAAACACAGAAGTCTCCAACGTTTCTCCTTTAATCATATCGTTCGAAGAAGAATCTGATTCAGAAGATGAGACAATGGCTTATGAATCCGATGAAGAAAATTCCTCGTGTTGAAGTCCAGTTCTTTGTTGTAATAAATGGGTGCTTTCCACAATAAACTCTTTTGAAGTGATTTTCTAAGAAATTATTAACCAGTAAATTGACCTGTATAAAAGTTGTTCATAATAAAAATATGAGGAATTTTTCCCCATGAACTTTCTATGTCATTTGATTTTTTTGGAGATGGCACCCAGTTCATGGACAAAATAGGGTAGTTTCGTTTTTTTGTTGAGTTAGGGGTATATGCACCGTAGAAATCTAATCCGGACGAAGCATTTATCGCGATTATCATCCATACCACCTAATGGAAAATAATCGCGATGAAGTCTTCATCCGGATTAGATTTCTACGGTGCATTTACCCCTTAGTGAATTCACCAAATTAAAGGTGTCCATAATGAAATTACATGCAACCACACCACACTTCTTCACAATGTATCAATCAGAAATAGAAAATCAGTAATGATTAGACGCAGCTTATTTCTATTAGTGAACTTTGTTAATACACACACCTCCAAAAGTCTTGGATCCCGATTTATACAGATATTAAAAGTCTGGTCACCTAAATAAGTACTCTATTCTTTTCCCAAGTTTGGGTGCTCGGAAAGGAAAAAAAAGCCACTCTTGATGGTTTTTCAAAGTGGTTTTAGAAAAAAATTGATGACTACATTCGAAAGAGGGGCAACAATTATACCGATCCTGAAAATTAAACTACAATTATTGACAATTTTATAGCCTAGATATGCGGTTTTGAAGTTGCTTAAAATGATAAATGTCTCAAGCTTTTAGCCAGAATTGCCAATTTTAGGCAATTTTTGACATCTTTTAAATCGCATATCTAGTCTAGATCTTAAATATCAGAAGAAATGGGGAAAAAACCGGAGGAGTCCAAGACTTTTGGATATGTGTGTAGTATCCTATCAACCAACCCATCTGCTAAAGAATTTATCTTTCCTCTCAGTTACGCCCCCTAGCGGTCATTTCAGAAACTTGAAAACATTTTCTAGGTTTCTTGGCCGTTTTAGTCATAATTTTTTTTTGTCGCAAGCCTCTAGGATGGATAGTTTTCCAGAAACATTACCTCGCATTCTTTGTTGGCCACCCTGTACACCCTCTTATTATATTTCATCCATATATCGTAAATAAGACTGGGCAATAAATAATAATGGTGGACCTGGATAAACCATTCGAAATGATGGAAATATAAAATATTTTATTGAGTATGTTCAAATTCATATCACTCTTCTCTATTGAGGAAGTTTAACTTCTACATCTATTCCGAAATAATTATAACAGTCTTTTTTCGAAGGTTTTTTTTTTATCAAAGCAAATATATTTTGAACATACCCCAACAAAACGAATCATAGTTCAATTTGTGACCATTTTAATATAAAAAGGTTGGCCAACCTTTAACCTATAACTTTGTTCTGTCACTGTAACTTTAAAAAAAAATGAACTGTAGATGATTTGACGAGGGTATAAGTAGCAGCACGAGCGAAGCGAGGGAAGATATTAGCCGAGTCAAAATCATCTTTCGTCCGTGGTACAAACAGTGCTTTTTGTACAACCAGTTTGTAATAATTTGAAAAAGAATAATTATGAAATTCAAAAATAACCCCCATATGCATCGTAGAAATCTAATCCGGATGAAGACTTCATCGCGATTATTTTCCATTAGGTGGTATGGAAGATAATCGCGATAAAGACTTCATCTGAATTAGATCTCTACGGTGCATATGGGGGTAAATAATCGATACACTGCACTACACTGCTGACAAGTCAGACAACTGACAAGTTTAATAACAACTGTCAAATCATGGTTACAATAGGTGTGTTCCCGTATTCTTTTGTGGTGCAGATTCATTGTCAGTAACCGTTGCTAAGCGACCTTTTGCGCCCGCGGGCGCGAAAGTACTTTTAGGCCCGGCTGCCACAATTAGCGAGTTTCCGCCTGCTTTGCATGCATTGAATAGTGGACTTTACGTGTAGGTTGTACAAAAAACAATTTTTTTTGAGAAAATACGAGATCTTTTGATAGAAATTTTGCCATTACAACACATGTCAAGGAAGAAAATGAACTTCCTGCCACTAATGGGACACCCAATATACACTTATAATACCTCAGTTCAAAAGTTGATAATTTGTAAAGTACCGGGTGTCAAAGTGATTTTGTAAATTTTAAGTTTTGTCCCTATAGCCTATAATATAGTGAAGCAATTTTTAGATGTCTTGCGAGAAAAACTCATCTGAGGAGTTTTTTGTGTCGAGAAATCAAAATATGATATCCATTCCGTAGAGGGCACCATTTGCAGTATCTCTGGTCTCTTGATTAACTAACTCATAACTTTTTTGTGGGCCGATTAATCGGAAATCTGATAGCGTACTTGTGTTCAAAAAAAGTATACTTGTTTGAAATCTGGAATCCCAACCGTTTTTCAGAAGAACACAATTTCATAATCTCTTGCATGGTAAATCCCATAAAACTTTGAATATTCAGCTCTATTTTTTTTTCTTTTACACCCATTCGGACACTTATCCTGGGAAACCCTGTATATAACCTTTACCTAATACACACTATTTATTTCGATGCAATTGGAATTTGATGTTGGTTTTGGACTGTGTTTAGGGCGATTACGACCCATTTTGAGTATTCAAATTTATTATAGATTGACGAAGAGGGAGCCTTTGTAATAGACCATTTAACCTACGATGTGACTGACCAAGGCGAACACACCAAATTAGCTGTATCTGCAGACAATCTCATTGACGCCCCTGTAATTGTGGGTTCGAAAAAAGTAGCCCCATTGTTGTATCAAGGCACGGGGATTTTGG
This sequence comes from Orchestes rusci, assembly GCA_958502075.1. Classification (NCBI taxonomy): domain Eukaryota; kingdom Metazoa; phylum Arthropoda; class Insecta; order Coleoptera; family Curculionidae; genus Orchestes; species Orchestes rusci. The sequence goes on from OY293312.1 coordinate 7,826,842, forward strand.
CCGACTCTGAAAACCCTCTGGTACTACCGTTGCTTACTGCTGACAGTACTTCGTACAGCTATCAGCCTAATCAACCCATCAAAGAGTACCCTCATGCTATAGGCAAAGATACAGTGCTTGTAGCTGGTTTGCAAGCCAGGAACAACGCCAGGGTGGTGTTCAGTGGTTCTCTTGCCTTTTTCTCTGATGAGTTCTTCACCGCCCCCGTCCAGAGGGCAGTGGGTGGTCTTAAGGCAGCCAAATCGGGCAACCAGGAGGTAGCCACCTCAATCAGTCAGTGGGTGTTCAAGGAGCATGGAAGATTGAGGGTCAAGTCGGTGCAGCACCATAAAGCAGAGGAGAAGAGTGCGCCGCATGATTATACGATAATGGATGATGTGGTAAGTACTAGTAAGTAGGTAGTTCTGACCAATAACTCAAAGGAGACACTTCTAGTGATTCATTGATACATTCAATGTTTTAAGCCAACAATCCTAACAGTATATTTATAGGGATTTCTCAATTCGGATTTGCTGATTTTATTACAACGTTCATGTTTTTAATCGAGAAAAGATGTTTTTCATGTAATGAACAATCATACAGGGTATAACAAATGTGAGTATATATATAGCATTGGTAACTCGTTCATCATAAGAGACAACGTCGGTTAAATGGAGGAGGCAATAATAGATTTTTTCAAAAGTCCGTTTTTATTTCGTCCTGAATTCATTTACAGGGATAATAATTGAAAACGAATGACACATTTTCATGGCCATTGCTCTTCAAGATAGCGTGGACGAAATTGATACCCGACGTTTCGAATTCTCTCAACCATCAGCAATTTTTTTTCCAAATAAGAACCCAACAGCTTGAATTTAAATGTGTATATTTTGACTAATTTGACATAAAAAGAGAACTCTCTACATCAAATTACCTTCTTGATAGCCTTCTGGAGCCTTCCCGCTTCAGTATAGTTTTGTATCTGTTCGCAGTAAGTTCTCCAGGCATCTCCCTGTTTTTGTCGTACGACTTTCTTATAACTCTTGAGCTTCGCTTGATTAAAGGCTTTTCTTGAAGCCGCCCTAAGGTGTTTCAGTTCCTGACACCACCACGCAGAGGTGTTGCCAGAATCTCTTAGTGGGTTCGACATGTTGTGTGAATCTATGGTGGCGGCCTGGATGGTATTTGCATATAATCTTTCCAGTTCATTCTCATCATAAGGTGTTGTTACTTCAGTCCTCCGCAAAGCCCTTTTCTGACCTTGCCGGTTTTTCTGGGGGATTAGGGCTGGAAGTTTTGACAGGCTTGTGTGAAGGTTATTCAGCGCTAATCCGACATTGAAATTTCACCTGATACACGACACTTATAATGGATTCATTCAAAGACATACCTCTTGGATTAATGTCTTTCCGGCTCCAGGAAATCCCTGCCGGTTGGTGATATTTCGGAATCTACTGGGAGATGGATGGACTTAAGCCAGAACCATGGCTTTCTTTTGCCCTCTCCCCACCTGCGTCAGTTCGCACTTACATCGGATGTACGGAGCTGTGTGAGAGGATGGGCTGTGAATTAATCAGTTATGTATATGGCAGGTTTATTGTTGCTGGGGAAGCTAAAAGTGCGACCAATTGTGAGCTTAGCCCAAGGATTTTGTTCTGTCTTGTCACTGTTTCCTGCTAGATATCAAGTTGGCGGCATAATGTAGCCGAAGCCGCCTTGCTGTGTTGCGGGTTGCATTAAATGAGCTTTACCTTTTTTTTCCGCTTCCTATTGGTGGTGGGGTTGAGGCTTTCGATATCTTCTTCTGTATAGGAGGGGAGTTATCTCACAGCTGGAGGAGTATGTTGTTGAGGACGTCTTGAGTAGGGCCTCCGAGAGAGCATCCATGACCTCCACAATACCAGCCTCTAGAGGAGCGGCACTGCTACCCTCAATACGGCTTGGCAGTAGCCGGGTCTCTGCCCGTCGCTACCAAACGGGTGCTACCTCCTTTTCCATTAGCTTGAGCTTGATGGTCAGCGAGGAGAACCCATAGCTCAGCCTCGATGACCTCTGATTTTGGGTCTTCACGTTTTCTTCCCCTATGCCGAAGACCAAGACGTGGCCCTTGGTTGGCTCTTCTCTCCTGTCATGATGATTTTTTCACCTCCAGCCTCCTCCAGGAATTTGGATTTCTCCTTTTTCGGAACCCAGATAGTGGTTTTTGACAAGTTTGGCAGTTTATCCACAATCACAACCTCCAAGTTGACGCCAATAGACCTCTCACTGATGTTCTTCACCTTGTCAGCCAGCCAAGGCAGTGAGTTACCATCGTTTCAGGTGATTCTAATGATCTCCTCTGCATATCCACACGATGTGAAGTTGAGGGGCTGGTTTATGTTACTGGAGTTGGCCAGGGTATTGTCCAATTCCTCCAGTAGCGGTGGTCTGTTTCAATGACAGCCACCCTAAGGTGACTGTTGGCTACGTTGCGGTGACTGTTTTTGTATGAGGTCGGGGGGGGGGCGGATGCATGGTTTGGCCTTTTTTTCTTGGTAATATGATGTCAATAATTCTAGTGTTCAGGGTGGACCAAAAATAAGTCACCACCACCAACTTCATGTTTTCAAATTGAATCACCCTTTTTTCATTTCATTTTCGAATTCTACATAGAATTCTAAGTAAGTTTCATGTACCATGTCCTTCACCTAACCCCAATACCTAGTTATCGAGAGATTTACGATTATTCAGAAACACAGTCCATTTGATCAATCGTGAATCTCTCGATAAGTATTGGGATTAGGCTAAGGACATTATACATGAAACTTGATTATAATTTGATTTAGAACTCGAGAATGAAATAAAAAACGGGTCTCCACCGTGTACAATAGAATTATCATCATTATATTACTCTGAGTTTGATGTAGAATTTGAAAATCAAATAAGAAATGAGGATTTTCATTTGAAAAAATGAAGTTGGTGGTCGTAACTTATTTTTGGTCTACACTGTACACATAAAATTATAATCAAATAAACCGCAATCAAAAATTAAAATTGTCGTTTCTGAGCGTTTTCTCAAAAAACAAATCCCTGAATTTTGAATGAATTTATTCCAACCTACGAGTCCTCACATTATACTCGAATTTATTACACCCTGTGTACAGTATGTCCGGGGATGCGGTTAACAAGAGGTGAAATGGACCAAAAATTGAAAGATACGACAAAAAGTCATTCTTGATAAAAAAGTTGGCTTGTTGAAAGAATAGGAGCTAAGATAAGAAAATGGATTTTTATAATACAGGTCTCAAAAATGTAAAAACATAAAATTAGACAAGAGCAAACAGTAATTTTTTGGCCATTTAAACTAAAGTGAATTGATAAATAGAAAACTTGCTCCAAATTTGGTCTTTTACCTGAATTCTAACTTACTGGACAAAATTTGAATTTATGAAAATTTTTAAAAATTGAACAATTTTGCAAGTCAGCATTTTACTACCATAATTTTACTACTTCCATATTATGACTTTTATACCTACAACAACAACAGGTGATCATGTTCAGGTATAAAAGTCATAATATGCAAGTGGTAAAATCGGACTTGCAAAATTGTTGATTTTTTTCTTTATTGTACAGAGTGACCCATTTGAAGGCGGGCCACCCTCAACTTTTTAATTTATTGATCGATTTTGACGTTTTTTTTTCGAAATGTAGGGAGGGAAAAGTTGTATTTTGAGGCCATACGTCGCCCAGTTTTTTCCAAAAACCAAGGCCTTCTAGAGCATATTTAGAGGCTGCGCCACTGTGTTTTTTATCCCCTGGAATGGGTCTGTACCAAATTTCATGAAAAAATATTAAAAATTCAAGATTAATTTTATTATGCACCAAGAAGTATTTTACCTCGAAACTCTTGCGATAACAAGTCTATCAGAAAAAAATTGTAAATATAAACATTTAAAAGATATTCTCATGTCAAAATAGGTACAATGAAAACAGACAAACGAGACTGACAAATAAATAGAAAAAAAAATACACACAGAAATAATATTTTCGAATTGGATATTTTTTCATGAAATTTGGTACAGGGTATGAAAAATCCAGTGGCGTATGCAGATTTTCTCTAAAAAAATCGCTAATATGTTTTATGGATTTTTCAGACTCTAAATATGCTGTAGTAGGCCTTGGTTTTTGGAAAATACTGGGCGACGTATGGCCTCAAAATACACCTTTTCCCTCTCTACATTTCAAAAAAAAGTCGTCAAAATCGATCAATAAATTAAAAAGTTATGAGGGTGGCCCGCTTTCAAATGGGTCACTCTGTAGATAAAAATTTTGTAAATATGAGAGCTCAAGATATTCATCTGAACTTTTCAAAAATAAAAAAAGACTATCGGAATGTCAATATTTTTCCATAAGTTGCATTTTTTCCAATGGAACTCCCTGTATATTATCCAAAAATATACAGGGTGTCCCGCATAAGAACCGACACAGAATAGGAACATGTAGGGGAACCCAAAATTTGAAGATTTAATGCAACTTTTCTTTATACCAAGTGGCACTCCTAAGAAGTTATACGACTTGCAAGTGAGGTTTCAAATTTCGAAAAAAAATGTATATCTCATTTACATCTTAACTTAGAAACACCAAATGTGGTGCACGGTTTAAGTGTACCAAGAGTATTAATCGACAGTCATTCGGGTTCAATTGAGGAATTCTAACGGGTTGTTGATGATGCACCCTTATAACAAGACAGAACATTTTAACCTTTGGGCGGACTTGAAAAATTATTATACTATCCTATGGAGGATTCAATCCTAAAACTTTTCTCACTCTTCTTATTATTCAAGAAACTTTGTCGTTTTCGGCAAAACCCAAATAACTGATGACACGTATTGTAGCTATAATATTAAAAATCGTCGAAAATTCCAACCTATGCTATGAAATTAGACGTCAGACAAACCGGAAAGTAAGTCATTTAACTTGGTAGTTTTTGCCACGAATTGTGAAACAGGGACGTTTCCGGCATCGACATTTCCAACGCGGGTTTATAATAATGAATCGGTATTATTGATCGGCATTTGATTGCTACATTCATTTGAACTAATCCGAAACACTTTTCCGGATCTACTTGAAGTTCTTGAGAAGGTTTCACCACAACTCAGACTGGAACATCAGTTTATACACTATCTAACATTGCCTCCGTTAGATATTACTTTACAGATTTTTCAAACCATCAGTATCCAAAGAGATTGGATTATTTCTTAATATTGTTCACAAGTCTGACCTCATCGATCACCATAACTCAGCAAACGTGACTTCGTCATTTGAGAAAGGTTGAAAAAATGTGTGCATTAGTCGATAGTTGCGTCTGGAGCCGGATAAAGGGACACTCATTAGAAACAACTATAATTTTCGTGATAATTTTGGAAATATTTTGAAACTTCTCAGTGCAAATTGTATGTTATTTCTGTAGTTTAACTAGTTAGTTTTTCAATCAAATTATTCTTATCCCAACTTTTCACCGGTTTGTATAGTCTGATGTTTAATTTCATAGCCAACGTTGGAATTATCGACGATTCTTATTGTGACAGTTACAATACGCGTCTTCAGTTATTTGCGTTTTTGCCGAAAACGACAGTTTTTTGGAAAATAACAGGAGTGAGAAAAGTTTTAGAACTAAATCCTACATAAAATAGAATTATACTTTATGCTTTTGAGTTGAGGTATCACCAACATATTGATTTTTTTCGAAATTTGAAACGTCACTTCCAAGCAGTGTTGCTGATTTTTTTGAAAAAAAACTAACCCAAACCACTGCGAACACAGCTATAGACTGCCTAAGTCTGACGTCACAAAAGTGGGTGGAGCTTATTATTTTCCACTTTTTTCGTATTCCATGATAAAATCTCATATGGATAATATTGTTGACTGTTTTTGAATTAATCATAAACAAATAAGACTTTTAACAGTGATATTTGGTTGGACGAATCATAAAAATTTTCGACAAGGTAAGTGGATTTTAGTGTATAATAATTAATGCCATTTTGAAGTTATCTTTGTCTCCTTTTTTTTGGCTTTTTCTCAGACTTTACTGAAGAAAATGACTTTGAAGTATATTTTTACCTTTCTAGTAATAATGCTGTCTTTAAAAACGATAATAAAACTATCAAATTCTCAAATATCATGATTTTAGAATTTACATAACAAAAACAAAACAATCTCCACCATAACCTCAGAAAATTTCTTAAAGCATTTATTGTCGTTCTCAAATAAATCATTAGTTCAAGATGGCTTTAAACATGTTTCAAAGCCATTTTCGTTGAAATAGTATGAAGAAACGTCGATAAAATTGCGAAAAAAGCAAACTGGATAACCTCAAAATGTTATCAAGCATTAATTATACACAAAAATCAACTGACCTTGTCAAAAACTTATATGATTCCATTAAATATCAATCTCTTTCAACCAAATACTACTGTAGAAGTCTTATTTGCTTGAAACAAATTCGAAAACACTCAAGAAAAATATTCTCATGGGATTTCACCATGGAATACGAAAAAAGTGAAAAGATTATAAGCACCACCCACTTTTGTGACGTCACGATTTAGGCAGTCTATTCCTAGTAGTTGAAGAATGTGGAATACTTTATAATATTCTCTTGAATCGATTTAAATCATTGTTGGCGCGTAACTTCGAAACTTTCTATGTCTCCTTTGGGTTATTAATCTGGTTCTTACTAATGATACTAATATACACTAATGTAGATCTACAAAATTGGCATTGAAATCTACGACAACGGCCAATGGAAGCCCTTCGCAGCCAAAGATGTCCAATTGGAGTTTGTCAGAATCGATCCTTTTGTCCGTACAACTTTGAAGAGCAACTCCAACGGAGTGTACGAAGCCAAATTCAAAATTCCAGACGTTTATGGGGTTTATCAATTCAAAGTTGATTATGATAGGGTGGGTTATACTCGGCTTTATAGTACCACACAGGTGTCGGTACGGCCTCTAGAGCATACGCAGTACGAAAGGTTCATTGATAGTGCCTATCCGTACTATACGGGTGCTTTTTCGATGATGTTGGGTGTGTTTGTGTTTTCTATAGTGTTTTTGCACTTGAAGGAGGATGATAAGAAGTCCAAGGGTGATTAGTTGGTGAGTTTTGGTGGAAATATATCGATTGTGTGATGTTTTTGTTTTTTATTTTTCAAAACAATTGAGCTGAAATGTGATGATGTTGAGTGTAACTGCTACATTGGAAGGGTTTGATGAGTATTTCTCCCAATTTTGATGCGTCCGTGATTTAATAATTAATAATAATAATGGATAATTTGCACATTTTTTTTGGAAATATAAAAAATATAAGGATTAGTAAGTACTGATGCCATTGATGTTTAAAAAATCAACCTACGACCTCTTGGACCGGTAGATAATCGCCATTTTTGGGTAACGTTCAATGTCAATATCTGCCGTCTGCCGAGCTGGGGTATAATATTTTTCAATATTTGTAGTCGATCAAATATATAAAAAAAATTCCCTTCCGTGTACCAACTCCAAGATCAATAATTGTACTAAAACATTGAACAAAATTAAGATCGATGCCCATCTGCCGTTGTGATTTTATGATTGTGTACTGAAAAAAACCATCGTTAACGCATCGGCAGACAGTTTCAAGTGATAGGTTCTGCAGAAACTTACTATGAAATTGTTGTGAAAAATGATGAAGAAAAATCGATTGATGTCTGCCGAATCAAAGGTAGGTTTAAAAGCTCAAAAGAAACCTCAAAAATCCATCGGCAGACATATAGGACATATACTTAATAATTATTGCGAATTTGTTGTTTGTTATATTTTCATGTCAAATAAAATGACAAATGTCCGTCTGTCAATGTCATACATTGTCACGAAAATATCACAATCAAAAAATTCCCACTAATTATTAAGTACAACAAATGCCGAACAACTTTCGATTCACGTCATAATAGCCACCAAGCGAGTTATTATGTGATTTACTGGTGACCAAATCTGGCCACCAGCAAACTTCATAATGACGAGCTTGGTGGCAAGGATGACGTAGATCCAAAGTTGTTTGGCGTCTACTTTATATGTCCTATATGTCTGCCGATGGATTTTTAAGGTTTCCTTTGAGCTTTAAAACCTACCTTTGATCCGGCCGGGCATCAATCGTTTTTTTATCATGTTTCACAACAGTTTGATAGTAAGGTCCTGCAGAACCTATCACTCTAAACTGTCTGCCGATGAGTTACCGATGGATTTTTTTTTGTACAGAATCATAAAATCACAACGGCAGATGGGCATCGATTGTTTTTTTACAATTTTTTAGTACAAGTTCAATTATTGCTCTTGGAGTTGGTACACGCGGGGAGAACAATTTTATTGCATTGATCGACTTAAGATATTGAAATATACCTTACCCCAGCTGGGCAGACGGGCATTGAACGTTACCCAAAAATGGTCGTTATATCCCGGTCCATCTATTAATGTAGTAATCACCGATTGAAGAGCGCAAATCAACATCCACGACGTGACAGAATACCATTATCTATCTCCGTCTGGCGTATAGATCGATTCCATGTGACGTAGAAAACAACTGATTCCTGAAAAAGCATGTTACATGTTACTGTAATTTTTTTGGAAGTACAGTGACTCCACTCTCGGTTCGCCGCTCAGTATACGCCAATGATCTAATAACTATAGATGAAACATGTCATTCATAAACTGTGAAAAATTGTGTGGCCAACATCGAGTATAGAAGAGACGTGAGGAAGAGTTGAGCGGGGCACGTATCCCCACGTTTACACCTCACTAGAATGTGCTTCGATTACTACAGCTTGTTCAATGCTTTTCTGCGGTCACGTCACAGTATTTGACGTTTGGCAGTATATCGTAGATTGACCTCTCCACATCTGACATTTGTCAAATTGATCCGAAAGACCCTCGTCCAGACGCACGTGTTTTTTTTTTCAATGTGTAAGAGAGAGACGGAAAAGTATGACGTAACCGCAGGAAGCCATGAACAGACTATACACGCGAGGCTGCCAGTGGCGTAACTATTCTCCAGAATTCTTAATTTTTTATTTACTGCAAGCTTGACACTTGTGAGTCATTTCAATATATCATATAAGTGAATAATGAAGCACTACAAACTAAACCAGAATAAAAGCACAATAAACATTCACAAAATTAAAACCAAACCCCACTCAATAAACAAGAGATGCCAATGAGACGAAATGTGAATGAAACGTGTAGACAAAATCCGATCGATAGGGAAGGACCCAATTTTGGTGTGTTGCCGTACTTCAGCTTTTTTAATTTTCTGAAGAGAATACTGGTTTTTCTAAATCCTAAATCCTAAATACCTAAACAAATCTTGAAGAGATGTTTCAATTTTAACAAAAAGGTTACCATCAACTTATATTTGATTAAATTCATACATAAAATGGTTTTCAAAAATGATTCCAAACTATGTTTTAATCTTTTTGCTGCGTAGTAATACTTTTAAAAGAGTAAGTTTGGCAAACAACGTGGTGGGAGAAACTCTGCACCCGAGTGCCCATTCGATGTTGTCCTCATATCATGTTTATTTCGCTATGTTTCATCTATAGTTATTGGATCATTGGTATACGCACTTGCATATGAATATGACACATATAGCGTTTTCGATTGGTAAAATCGGGCAGCACTGGTGCAACACTCGGGCAATATTTATGTTCGATTGGTAGAAATCGAGCGGATTTGTTTGTTCGATTGGGAAACCGGGTCAACGAGTTTTGCACTCAGTGCAGATTTTTCGGCACGAGGTCTTTGAGGTCGTGCTGGTATAGTGCAATTTCAGTGCATTAGCAAAATTGAAAAAAAATCATGAAAAATGGTGGATATAAACGTCGCGTGATGTGATTCTGTGAGTGGACAACAGATTTCGAGTTAGTTATTATTGTTGGAATCTAGTAGTGCCGGAAAAAAAGAAATACTGGCGTTGACGAGTTATGGAAAACTAGTATACCTACTCAAAACTGAATTAATTTTATTTAAAATCTGGTGCATATACCTAATTTCTCAAAAAAATGTTTCCTAGTATCTATGATCTATATAATACAAAACTATTGATTGGTCTCAAGATTTTGTCATTTGGCAATGAGAAATGGACTTCTAATTAGTTTAGTTTTAGAGTCACTTCAGCCGCTACGCAGAGACAACATAATATTAGATTTTCAAGAAGTTTAATGATTCCAATTTCAATTCAATCGGAATTTTACCGTGCAGTATTATAGCACACGATGAAAAATGTATGTTCGATTGGGATTGCCCTAGAGCAAATTTTCATCATAACTGGTTTTGCCCGAGGTCAAACCCAGTGCAACCCTTGTTTTCCCAATCGAAAACACTAATAGATTTGATTCAACTGTTGCACCGCACTGTTCTCTTTCTTAAGGCCGCTACACACGTAACTGTATACTTGACATGACAAGTATGCTTGTACAAGTTTTAATTCATTTACAATGAATGACGACGCCGTCATGCTTTTTAATGTCTTTTAATTGTCACAAATAGGTACTAAATCAGTAACACCATCGTTCGAATGTTCGAAATGTTGTTAAAATTCAAATTTGAACAAGTCTGTTGTGATCGATCATTCAAACATTCATGTGCACTTGCACCTGCCAAACTTGTACAAGTATACATTATAGAAATCCAAACCTTTTCATGCGACTTGTACAGTCAAAGACTTGTGCAAGTTTTTCCAAACACACCTTCATGTGTACTTGTGCAAGCATACTTGTCAAGTATACAGTTACGTCTGTAGCCGTCTTTTAGAAATATTTCACTGATTGGAGAGACGAGGTCAGTGGATCCAATCGCCCTGCTCCCCTCCCTAATACCCTGCAGATCGTATTTTTTGTAGACTTGTCGTTGCCATTTTTCTGGTTCGTTGGTGAATGCATATCTTTTTTCTTGAAAAGTCTAAAGAAATCATCAATTATGCCAACAAAAAAAGGAAGTTTGGATGGACATCATTGAGACGTATTTGAATAAGCCTCTTTCTATCATTTGGGATAAGACAAATCAAAATTTGAATCGAGATATTATGGGTCATGAAGCAAGGATTCACCATTTTGTCACAAAGCTAAACCAATTTTTTGGTGCCTTTATGGAGTCATGCTGTTTCACAGAAAATATCACTAATAGGTACTGATAAATTGTGCTGTGTAGAGGCTACATCCGATTTCTGCACAGATTGTCCCCTGGAGTAGGCGGCTTTAGTCATAGCATTGATTTGGAGCGGGCAGCATCTCCTCTTCGCCGTTCGCACGTATTTTAAAAGCAGTCGTTCTTTCATCACTTCATTCAGCGAACGTTCCGGCGAGATCACCGGATTTGAGCATTCACGATTATTTTCTGTGGGGCTGATTCAAGGAAAAGGTTTTTAAGAATCGTTTTCACAATTTGGAAGAACTGGAGATCCGTATTAGAGAGGAAATCGCTGCCATTACGATCGATATCGCCTTCATCAGTGCATCGCTTCGAATGGAAGGGCATCTCATGCTTATGTGATTTTCAAAACTTGAGGAAAAAAAAAGCTGTCAAACTGACTCAAGCAGTACTTTTTTGTGAGTTGTGACATGCACTGTTTGTTTTGCCGTGGACTGTATAAAAAAAATTAGTTGATGGCGATGTGGTGACACTCTTCAATTTAAGGCGTTTGACAAGTAGGTTAAGATTTTCAACGGGCTTGACGTCCACATATGTGAATGGGCCATTTCAACTCAATCGAATTTGAATATTTCAATTATCTGGAGAAGAAGTACGTTCAATATACTAATGAAAGGCGAGGTAGCTTTAAACGAACAAAAAACATACGCCCAGAAATTTGGTGCAAACGGATTCAATTAATTTAAATTTCTCGCGGTTTTAGCACCAATCAAATTTTAGTAGTTGCCAAGTTTACCAATAATATGACTTGCCACTGGATGTAGCTCCCGCTTCCACATGATTACAATGTTGCCGTACTTATTCGAGGATTTTCGCGGAATTTTCAAATATCTTGCGCTGTTTATTATTCGATAACATGGGCAATTTTCAGCTAGATATTCTTCACAGCAGATAATTCTTCAGGAAAGTAGAAGAACATTTTGACATTATGAGTAAGTCTAAACTTTAAATTTCTTTTTAAGTTATAAGAAATTATACATTCCTATAAGCATAATAATAGGGGTTTATAGAATATAAGGTCTAAGAATTCTGGTAAAAATGGTTTGATCGATGTCAACCGTTTTTGAAATTGAAATGAACTGCAAAAAAAGTTGAAGACCTGTGATAACCTGAATAATAAGTTTAATTATTTGGAGACTACAAATTATCAGTTAAACTCTTGTAACTTTTGTATGTCTATATGAATATTTCACATTTTAGTTATTATCATCAGTAACATATTCTTGGAAGATTATGAATATACAAAGTCAGGAAAGATTACCAGAACCAAAGTTTACTAATATACAATAAGTTAGGTCACTTAGAAGTCGGCTCTTTGAAACCCGTATACAAGCGCGGCCGCGGCGTCAAAGCATGCCGCTCAAAGAAACCCGCCCAGCGAAAATGGTTCAAAGCGACCGACAGACGTTCCGAACTAATGGGAACTGGGCTCTCCAAGAGTAACGAAGTAGAAGGGTGGAGCCGGTTTCGCGCGTTTTCGAAAGTGGTCCAACTGTTTATTATTAGTAAACTTTGCCAGAACGTTCGACCAAATCGGAATTAAAAAAGTTGTTAAAGTTAAACTGTTTTACAAAAAACCCTGATGTATGTAGATTGTTGATTATTACTTATTTTGATCGTCCAATTTGGATTTTTTTATCGACCATATATATCATCCTTTGATTCATTTGTCCCGAGATATCGGCGTTTCAAGTCGTGATAACTGATAACAATTTTGAATTCGTAAGATGTTGAATTAACCTCCGAATTTACCATAGAAACAAAAGCAGAATATGACATAACGCCATATCACCTTTTGTTTTTTACTTCTGCTAAAATTCTGGCAGAACCTGTGATATTCAATAAATTTAGTCAAAAACTAGTTCTCTACAACCACAAAACGTAATACACAAGGAAAAACATTTCGAAATAAATTCATCAATTGCAGTGTAATCCGGTGTACTCTTCAAAATATTTTTATGAAAATTCATAAAATGAACCTTGAAACTCTTGAATATTTAAATTTGAAATGTATGTATCTACCTTTATCATTAATTTAATAAAGACAAATAGGTGACGATAAGCAAAATTTCACACAAAAACTATAAATTGAAAACGTATTTTGATTTTGACACACAGCACAATTATTATTACTGTATTATTATCCATTTAAAGATTTATGATTAATAACACAATCAAATCACGAAACAAAGCTATTATGATTATCAAAATGAACAACCTCCCCCACTCACCTTAACAATCCCAACCCAACAAACAGAGAAACGGCAACATTGTTGTGAGAACGGGAGCTACATCCAGCCGCGAGTCTCCGTCTTGAGAGAGTTCGTTTGGCAACATTGCCTATGACTAGCCAATCGGAATTAGGCGGACGACGTCATCGGCCTAACGTTCAAAGTTAATTTCAGTGCCTTTCCCGCTGCGTAAAAAATCGAAGAAAAAAAAATTGAGCTTATTTTCGTCTCGTCTTTCTGATAAGCAAATAAAAAAATCATGAAAATAGCCTATTCTAAGTTTTGATGAAGATAAACCTTTTTATGTTTTCATTATACATATTTCTGACTTAAAATCAGACGTTTCTCCCTCCGGTAATCATCATCAACCCACAGGGAAACATCAATAAAACCCTCAACGACATCGATCATATTTAATTCGTCACACTACACAAGACATAGTCACCAAAACGTAGGAAATAAGCTTAAACTAAAATCAATATTCCTAAAATACACTCGAAATCCGTCCAGTTTAATCCTTATCATCTCCATTTTCCTTTGCCACGCTCCTGGACCGGGTCCGTGACCGTTTCTCTTCGCGATTCGAACGAGAACGACTTCTCGATCTCTTGGACGGCGACCTTGACCGTCTCGAACGAGACCTGCTGCGCGACCTTGAACGACTGCGACTACGGCTGCGCCGATCTCTGGAATGGCTGCGCGAACGGCTGCGAGATCTGCATTGAGAAATCCAGAATAAAGGGTTAATAGTGATTGATTTATAGATCGATTTTGCCCGGATTAGTACCAATAAAATAAAATGTTTACCGTTTACGCAGATAAACTAGAAGTGAAGACTAGGGGACAATACTCTCAGTCGACTAGTCGAAGTAGTAGTAGTAGAACGTGAAGCTACGTAGCTGACTGTTACCTGACTATCGACCTATAAATACGGCAGCAAAATCAAGCCACGTTTTTTGTCGTGCAATTCAACGGATAAAAAAAACAAAACCCGGTTTTTGTGTCATATAGCGACCCACAACCATCACAATTTTCTTTGTAGATTGCAAGTAGACTCAAAACACATTTTGGCTGAAAGAAAGTTGCGGCATTTTTGAGTTTTTTAGAGAAAATAGATAATAATGATACATATTTTTGAGATTTTTTTGTACTGCTAAAGTACTGTATTTATAATTTACAAACGGTGTTTTCTAACCTCTCAGACAAAAGAAACAGGCGGTAGTACAAATACATTTTTTCGAATGTCGTTTCGTTTTCGAAATACAGGAAAAAATAAAATTTTATGCGTTTACTATTTATTATTATTTAGTGGCAAACAATTTTCCAGTGACGTTGTTTCCATTCTTAAATAAAAAAAAAAACGAATCAAAATTTATTTTTTCAACACAATGTATTTCGAAAACAAGGCGAGATCCGAAAAAAAATGTGTCTCTACATTTTCGTCTTTAAATTTGGTGAAGATTCTCCCCATTTATTTTGTCAAAGGTTAGGAAACACCCTGTATAAGTCTGCCTAACCACTAAACATCCTCTACTTATGCGGTTTCTGAACATTTCACACTATCCATTCAATAGCAATCAATTTCATAATAGATAACTTCATATGGGTTTTGGAACACTATACAGCCTATGACTATCGTAAGTTCAATGGGTTCAAACCAGATGGCAATACGAGCACTCACTGAAAAATCCTCTTGGATGTTCAATTCATAACATAACTGCACAATAACAAAACAGTTCCAAGAATGACTCTGATATTTGGCTTAGATTATCAGGTTCATTACAGAATGACAGAAAAGTTATGCTTACTGAACACATGTCTGCCAATTTTTATCCAGATGCCTGTTCAATAATCTATGGATCCAATAAGGTGACGTGACATCGTTGAAAAACCGAATCCGATCAATAGACTTATCGAATAGATAGTTCAAAAACAAATAAAATGAAAATAATAAAAATGAGGAATTCAAATATAAGGTGATACATTGAAAAAAAAAACTTTTGGCTTTTTCCTGTACACTGATGACTTTTCCAATGTCTAGATTTTTTGGGACACTTGAAATAAGAAAATTGAAGGGGGTGACATTATAATGAATCGCCCTGTACCATGATCTCTCACAGGTAGTGAATGGGAACAGAATCACCGCTTCTAGCTGGAAGAAAATCATCATGGGCTAGGAAGCACTTGCCCGTCAACCGACGAACCGCACAAGTCCAGACCAAACTCCGTTCCGATCCGCACCGCCAATCACGTTTTTTTAATATTTTTTCTATTTACGATAACGAGGTAAGACACCCTGCCATTTGAACAGAGTATTTCTGGAATTGGTCCACGCCACGATATTTGAACGACGTTTTGGAAAAGGGAGCGATTTTAAGGTATAATCTTCCTTTCTTTCAATTCAGGGGTTTTCATTATCGGGAATTCAGGGGATCCGAACACTTGCCGACAAGGATAATTTTCCATATACCAACATTTTGTTATGTAGCCTTGAAATTCTTAATTACTTTCCGGTGTCTATTTGGAATTTGACCGTATCTACTTCATCATTGTAGTCATCTCAAAGTCAAGCCAGTGTTCTTTTAGAGCTTGAAATAGTTCTTGTTGGTACGTTTTTGCACTGATTTTTTTGTCCAGTTACTAAGGTTTAACTAAATTAAACTTTTCCTGTTTAAACCATAGTTTCGAATATCATAAAAATGCTTGGGGTAGCAAAAGATTTCTTCATTTTTCTGTAATTTTGTTTTTCTTGGTTTTACCGACTTTTTCATTCCAGAAACAACCCCTATTTCACTAAACCTCTTCAAAACACGGGACACAACACATTTTTTCAAAGTAAACTTTTTGGTGATATTAGCCGCTGTTTCACCATTTTTGAAAAGGTTCATAATGCGGACTTCCATTCTAATGATAAAGATTTTCCACCAGGTATTGCTGTTGAACAAATTCTTCACTACATAAGAAATCAAATAGTCTGTGCTTAAAATAGGGTCATCTGAGAATTTCGGGAAATACGCAAAAATTTGTTTTTAAAATGTTTGAGGGATCTCAGTAGCTTAAATCTGAGTTTTCCGGGAAATCGAAGGTGAGCTTACTCCGCCATATTGGAAAACTCAGAGTTAAGATATTGATGACCCTTGCACTACTTTTTTCTAGCATTAAAAATGATAATTACCAGTATAAAAACGCTGAGAGATATAAATTCCAATATTGTTTTATCAAATTATATGTGTGCTCAGATTAAGGAAGTATTTATACATTTGTATGAAGTATAAAAGAAATATTATGATTTTTAGAAAGTTGCTCTACTTTTTGACACTACTGTACAGTGTGGTCCTCTAATCTTGATATCATTTTCATTGGATGTAACTTTTTTATTTTGAAAGATAGAGAGACGAATCAAACAACAAATTGTAAGGTACCTCACCAAGATACCAACACGAGTTCAGTTTTTCAAATGGTACACCCTGTAAATTGATAGAGCATTTTAGGTAGCCCATTTTATTCTGATTTCAATGATATACAGGGTGTCCGGGAAAATGTGGGAGATCTCTCGAATTCAGATAGAACATTGAAAAATAAGATGACAAGTTCCCGTAAACTGTTTTTCCTAGAGGCCATCTCTACGGAGATGTTCGTGATTTTTCGCTGTTTTTCCAAATAAAAGCCACGTTGTTGTCGCATTACTTCAAAAGTGAAAGTAAATAAACTGTTATGATTGTACTTATTTTCCGTGAATAAAGTCAATATCCCGCAACTTTCTTGTCGTCAGAAAGTTTCACACACTTATTTCACTTCCAATCCATACAAAAATTGAAAAATGCCTGAATCGCCATATGACACAAAACCCCAAAACCCGTTGTTTCCCATAAGAAACTCACCGATCCCTCCTGCCGCGGCGGTGCTTGCCACAATCACGCGCATAATGCCCTCTATCGCCGCACTCGTAACACCTGTCATCAGGATGAAAAGGTCGCCCTCTGGATCGGGAAGATGGAACCCGATTCCTTCCTCTGCCAGTTTTCCCATTGGACATCTCCACGCGTGCCCTTCGTCCGCAAATCGAGCGACCATCTGGAATGGACAATCAAATGGACATTAGCTACCAATCCTTTCAATAAATAAGGGAAATGAATGTCCGTACCTAGGCCGCGGACAGCATCTTCAGCGTCTCGAGAATCTTCGAATTCGACGAATGCGAAACCGGGAGGGTTTCGGGCTACCCAAACGTTTCGTAATGGGCCGTAGTATCGAAATGCATCTTCAATTTCCTGTTTTGACGCGCTGTTGCCTAGATCGCCCACATACACTTTGCAGTCTGAGTAGCGGGACATTTTGAGGGGATTTGTCTGGAATTTGAAAAAAAAATTTTGATTGAGCGATTTGAAAAATAGCATTAGACCGTCAGATACCGACATATTTTGCTGTCTAATTTCCTCGTTCGTGCAGACCTTATGGCACAGTTTTTGTACTCTTAGATTGTTATATTATTTCAATGTGTTGAAATGCCATACACGAGAGAAAAAAATTACCTTTTTTTTCTGCGAAAGAAAAGTCTATTTTCAGTATACCTAGCACACGTCCATCGTTAAATTTTCATTTTTTGAGCTCAAAAATGATATTATTTTCAGTGGTTAAAATCCCAGCGACGATAAAATCTGTCAGCAAAATATGTCATTATCGGAAGTTCTATACAGGAATCCGTTTTAAGTGATACAACTATTGCTATCTCCGGGATCGTTAAGCCTCATTCGCACTAGGCCAGTAATTTAGTCGAGTGGCCAGTAATTTAGTAACTAAATAAATGTGTGCGAACTATGAAAATTTAGTCGAGTAGTTTAGTAAATTCATTGGACGAGTCAATCTATTTTACTCTATACGTAGTACAGGGTTAATTGTAAAAAAAGCCCAAATTAATATCGTTGAATATTTCAAAAACTAATCATTTTTGAGACAGTATTCAAATTTGGTGGTTTCATAATTTTTTCCATTCTACAATATGATGTCTTCAAATTGTGTATAGTATGACGTTTCGTATTTGAGTAACCATCATCAACTTCATTTTTTCAAATACAGATCTGGATTTTCTATCATGATTTTCAAAACTTTTCAGAAAAGAAACTTTAAAGAAAATTCCTTTGTACTTTTTGCAAATTGACAACAATCTTTTTATGAACTTTTTTCAATATTCCAGAAGGGATTTTGTTAGATACTGATTCTCGTCGACAGGGTTGTCAGAGTTTTAGCCACCCCTGGTTTAAACCGGTTTAAACCGGTCTGGCTAAAAGTATAAAAAAGTGGTCAAAAGTGGTTGAAAGTGGCTGAAATTAAAACCAAATCAAATCAAGAAGACATGTTCAATTAACTCACATAAACTTAGTATACTTACTGAAACTTCGTGATAAATGAAAAAAACTTGACAATATAAAATAAAAAATCACAAAAACGCAAAAAGATTAACGTAAAACCTTCTTTTACTCCGGCCGATGATGACACATTTTGGCTAACGATTAATGATAAACTGGGGCGAGTTCAGAAACGTCACACCCGGTTTGAGTGTGATCCAAGTGTCAAACACTAACCTTTCAAATATGGCAAGCCGTTTTACTTTTTATTCAACCCTGCTCATAAAGTATCAAAAAATAGTTATTTATGGTACTAGGCCGTTGTGTTGAAAATAAGTCACGCGAGAAAGATTTGTACAGGGTATCCCAACGATAGAGTAAAGTAGGTTTTATCATATAGGATATGAAAAATATCAATATCAATATGCGTCACAGGTTAGGGGTGTAAATAGCGCACATTCTGAAAATATTTGGAAACATACAGGGTGCGTCACAAAAGTATGGCACGAAAAAGTATCATTTTTTTAAATGGAACCCCCTGTATATTAATTGATATTTCAATTCTTTCTTCAATTTGGAACAAAAATTGTGATACGACTAATGTTCCTAAATTCAACCGTTATCGAGATATCGCGTTTTAAAAATGGCATTTTTGCAACTTTGACATGCTATAAAACTCTCGATAAAACTCAAACTATTCAAGTTAGAGGAAAATGGTTTGCACTTTCCCATCTTAACTTTTCAAGAGCTCTTCTGTCATTTGTATAGAAGGTAACGTCAACTGTCAACTTTTTTCAGCACATTTTGACATTTATTCACAATAATGGATTTAATCTCCTTGAATAGCTCTTGAAAAGTTAAGATAGGAATGTGCAATCCATTTTTCTCTAACTTGAATAGTTTGAGTTTTATAGCATGTCAAAGTTGCAAAGATGCCATTTTTAAAACGCGATATCTCGATAACGGTTGAATTTAGGAACACTAGTTGTATTACAATTTTTGTTCCAAATTGAAGAAAGAATTGAATTATCAATTAATATACAGGGGGCTCCATTTAAAAAAATCATACTTTTTCGTGCCATACTTTTGTGACGCACCCTGTATGTTTCCAAATATTTTCAGAATGT
Source organism: Orchestes rusci (assembly GCA_958502075.1). NCBI lineage: Eukaryota > Metazoa > Arthropoda > Insecta > Coleoptera > Curculionidae > Orchestes > Orchestes rusci. The sequence continues at coordinate 7,846,734 of OY293312.1, forward strand.
GCGCTATTTACACCCCTAACCTGTGACGCATATTGATATTGATATTTTTCATATCCTATATGATAAAACCTACTTTACTCTATCGTTGGGACACCCTGTATAAATTCTCAAGTGCCATACAATGTTTTATCCAACAATTGAGGAAATCGTTTTTTAAGAGATGATAATTGAATATAAGTTTCAGTGTCAGAATGACTAAACCATGACACGGAACGTGATAGGTTGTTTGTTTGTTTGCCACGGAAACGTGAGTTATAATCCATAACTCACAGACGGCAGTAAAATGCAGCAGGGAACGTGTCATGTCTGTCTCTCATCAAACAATAAGGTTGTCGCTCACGCGACATCCATTTGTTTACCAAACACAATCTAACCCAAACTCTTTGTCTAACTGAACATCAGAGACAAATATAATACATTGGTACTTCGGCGATCACCATGGCAACATCTATGTCAACCAATCTGACCAATCACGGACGACGTCCTTGCTGCATTATCTCGATTTTACTGTAGTCTATAACTCACTGGTGACTAGTCAGTTATGTATTATAACACACTAGTTCGACACTGTACTTATCCAAAATGACATCAATAATGACCGGACCCGACTCCCAGCCCGGACCTGACCCGCGACCCAGTATCCAATCGCATTTTATCCACTTTTGACCACCTTTTAGCCGGTTTAAACCACTTTTAGCTAATTAAGTCCACTTTTAGCCAATGAAAGCCACTTTTAGCCACTGGCCTGTCCAAAAGTAGGAAAAGCCGGCTTTTTTACAACCCTGCTCGTCGTAGCCTGTTTTTTAGAGGACTTACTCAATTTAATGCTCTTCCTCAGGAGATCAAAAATGTTAAAGAACTGGATACGTTCAAAAACGGATTAAGAGCTCACATATTTGGTACTTGATGTAGTTATTTTGTTAATGTTGTTTTTGTTCGTGTTAATTACTATTATTATGTTGTGATTTATAAATTTCATAATTTTTAGTTATACCTTTTACCTACGTTTTGTACGATATTCTACTACTATTTATTCATTCCACTTATTTATACCATAGTGCATATTGTTTTTGTTTTTGTAAAGCTTTGCTTAATAAACAATCATTTATTATTAAGTCTTTTGATTTATCATCTAGATTCGGCGGTTTGGATAAAACATTTCAAAGCCTTTTAAATTTTGAAATATGAGGAATTCAGTGCAGTACTCGTGATAATTCCTGATAATGTCATTTTACAGGGTGGAAACATCGTATACACTTTTTGAAGACATCATATTGTAGAATGGAAAAAATTATAAGACTTTCAAATTTACACTGTGTCTCGAAAATAAATAGTTTTTGAAATATTTAATTAAATTAATTTGGGCCATTTACACAATTTACCATGTATTTCGGAAAGTAAAATGGATCTTGAATGAGCATCAGAAACTGCAACTTTTCTTCCATCTGACCGACCTCGTAGAACTTATTGTTTCGTAGATAGCAATAGTGGTATCGCTTAAGACGGACACCCTGTATATTATTCAACTATGTAGAGGGCTTGCTAGAGGGTAATTGATACCAGCCCCCACGAGTACAATACAATTATTTTTCTTTGATTAAATTAATCAATAACCTCGTCAATAACCAAGGTTAATTGATATCAAATAACTTTGGTCAATAACATAATAGGTGTGTTTGTTTGTTGGTTAATATCCACTAGTGCACACTTTTTACACTTTTCTACACTGCAACACTCAGTGTGGCTTTGTTTGTGAAATGTTGATCTGTTTTTTAGGATATATTATCTTTACTAAACGTACTAACGCGTTTGGTGAATTTCCTTTACACTGGTAGCCATTAGTTACAAAAATCAATCTGCATTACACTATCCTACACCGAAATTACAAACACACCTAATAACACCACACAATTGACCATTTCGACAGTTGGATAACAAAGTGAGGTTATCAGGCTAAATAAGCCCGGTCTTGCTGTTTCAAAATATGTATTATAATCTGGAGACAACGAGTTCAACGCCTGCTGACAGTGTTGGGAATTTTCTGATTAACTCTTAAAAAGTGAAGAGATGGAAAGTTTTGCATTGGTTGGGAAAAAAACGATTGAGTTATCACTTACATTCATCAATAGAGGATGGATGTGTAAAACAGCTAGTCATAGAGAATAGATCGCACAACTAATTTTTCTTTATGACTATTTGATAATATGTGTATAATGATGAGACATGTGTTCGTCCAGCGGCCCGACCATTCGAGGAGGCCAGGAGCGGTATGATACTCAGGAAATGGTCATTCCATGCGAGTTGTACACTATACTTTTTCTACGACTCTTAATTATTATCACTATTGTGTAATTAATATCGATTTTCACTTTTTCTTTTTGGCAGAGGTGCCAGATCATTTCATTTCCATCCAGTTTGCACTCGTTTCCATGGCAACAGTTAGGGAATTTTTTCATTTCCGTACAGTTGTTCAATGTGCTACGTTTCCTAATCGATATCGATTGCACAATGGTGATATTACCGTACAGTCGTAGAAAAATTATTTTTGAGTGGAAACCATTTCAGCGTGTATTTCTACTGATACGGAAATAATAAAAGATTGACTGACTGCAAGACAGTAGTTGTCAGAGTTGATTTTTCAAATGTTTCTACATTGAAATAGACAGTATTACTACTACGAATACGTAGTTTATGGCAAAAAATACTTTAGGATGCTCCAGACTACATACTCCAAATGTGTGATTGTGGACGTAAATCATTTAGTAATTCTGGACGGTTTCTAAGTATGCTCTCAGTACCATCAACAGCTGAACAAGTCCCGCAGGAACTGCATCCCTGAAAATGTTTAAAAGGGTGCCAAAATACTTGTGGTTGCAGAAAGCAAGAAATGAAATGTTTCCCGATAAGTTATAATACAGTTATTCTTCTCGGGCCGCGCATGCGCTTAGATCAGGGCAACTGGTGGCAGGGTGAATATTTATTACCTCCAAATCTCCTTCGTGTTCACATTGCAGGACAGACTTTATGGTCTATCCTTGTTCTACTTTCAGCTGACAAGAATAGAAACGCGATACTGCTTGTCACTTGCCCTGGTTAGAACGCATGCGCCTTACGCTATCGGCGAGAAAAACAGTCCTATTGCACCATCCACGCTTATTAGTAGTCCAAAACACATTTTTGTTAATACAACAATATCGCAATTTTTTTATGTCACATCTTTCTGTATATCCTGTATTTGCCTGATAGACGTAGAATTGTATGTACCTACTTTAATTAATAAAATAATTAATTTTCATAGAAATGTATCGGTTTAGGAGTTTTTAGCAAAAACTGAGAAAAGTCGTAAAACTTCGATGTACAACGTCAACGGGAAATAAGACAGAATTGATATTTTTCACAGAAAAAAACAACCTCCTCCAAGTGGAAGCTTTTATTACCAGATGAGAAGAATCAATTCAAACTTAATTAAATATTCTCCCAGAAACTTATTGATGGATTTTGATTACTTTCGCATCAAAATTAAAAAAAAATATATTATATTTTTTGTAGTAGGTAGTATAGATGTCATCCTCCTCAAACCCAAAACTATTAATTGATTATAATTAATTATAAGTTTCATGCTTCGAACATTGAACCAATAGAACAAGCATAGCACCAATACCCATTAAAATACAGGGTGTCTCTAAAAGGTCTTCACAAAATCCTCGACAAAATCCTACCACATGTTGCTGAGGTCAAAATAAGCCGATTTAAGGCAACTCACCTCAGACCGAAATGTCACCATTTCCGAGATTCCGAGATACGGGGTGATCAAGTTTGAAATTAACAATTGAATTTTGTCATTATTTTGGTCAGTTCTTGACATATCGCTTTGAATATTGGTATGCGAGGGTTTTGTTATGTGTGAAAATCGATTATGTATTTGTTTTACTGTGGCCGCTAGAGGGCGCTCTACACTAAAAATTTTGTGCTTTGAAATGTCCATAACTATTCTCTCAGTATTTTTTTTCAATCTTTCATTGAATAAAAAGATTCTCCAGACGATTTTAAGTAAATAAGGTACTCTTGTCAAAGTTCGCTGAAGTAAGCCGTTTTCGAGATATTTCCATTTAAAGAGTTCCATGCCACACCGGAAAATTCCTAATATGTTCCTTCTTTACACGAGCGTCTCAACAAGTGATTTACAAAATCATCACATGTTCCCTGAAGTCAAAATAAGCCGATTTAAAGCAACTTCCCTTTCTTCAAAATGGCTCCGTTTTCGACTTACAACTTTAACACCCTGTATCTCGAAAACGGAGCAATTATGGACAAAGGCAAGTTGCTTTAAATCGGCTTACTTTGACCACAGGAATATGATTTTTTTTTTAAGTTCGTGTAAAGAAGGAATTTTCCGGTGTGGCATGGAACTCTTTAAATGGAAATATCTCCAAAACGGCTAACTTGAGCGAACTTTGACAAGAGTACCTCATTTACTTGAAATGGCCTGGAGAAAATTTTCATTCAATTAAAGATTGAAAAAAATAACTGAGAAAATAGTTATGGACATTTTAAACCACAAAATGTGAAGTGTATGGCGCCCTCTAGCGGCCACAGTTAAACGGACTTCATAATCGAATTTCTCATGCCACAAAACCCCCGTATGCCAATATTCAGAGCAATATGTGAAAAAGTGTCCAAAATAATGGCAAAATTCAATTGGTAATTTTAAACTTGACCACCCAGTATCTCGGAAATGGTGACATATACAAACTCAGTGTGGCTTTGCTTGTGAAATGTTTGTCTCTCGGTTTGTCTGTTTTTTAGGATGGAATATCTCGAGGAATATCTTCACTAAACTAGTAAACATATTCTATCCTAGAAAACAGACAAACAAAGCCACACTGAGTAGGTATTGTAGTGTAGAAAAGTGTGCACTAGTGGAGCATAACAAACACACCTGATAACTTTCAAGGAATTTTCGCATTGACTGTTGAAAAATCGTAGACTTTTGAAGTATCGTATTTTTTCCAAAACCTCATATTTCACAATTTTTTTTTGTTCACATGGCTTTTATATCCTATTATCTATCCATTCTATCAAAAAAACAGTGCAAATTCTAGGGGTCCTAATCTAATATGTACCAGACCCAATAAAACAATCCGGTGAAGGATTTGTTATAGGTAGTCAAACATCCTCGTATACTTTTGCCAACAACTTTGTTAGTGTTTGACGGATTGCGATGTTTTTTACGTCGAACAAATCAGAAAACAATGTATTTTCCCGTAATTAAGCAAAAATTTGACATCGTGAGGATCAAGGTGAGGATATACAAAGAATACTGTTTTTTTTTACACACACACATAAGAACAAAGAGACTTCAATGTAAAGATAGGAAAAAAAGCGGCACCTTTAGTGTAATTTACAAATATTCATGAACAAAATTACACAAAAAACACACCCATTATCAACAAATTCACAAATTTATGCCAAAATTCACACCTCAACATTCACAAGTGTAAACAATAATAAAACTCACCCGAACTTCACAACCAACACAATCAACCTACGAAACAAGTATTGCACCAATTCTAGAACATTTTTTCCACAAATTTCGGTGTTTTTTTTGTGAAAAAAGTTAAAATTTCACTGTGGCGTTAACTTTAGTGATGGCGTCTTTCACCGGGTGTGAAAACTGGCTGCTGCGCATGCGTCAAAGTGACAAGTTATTGATTTGATGGTTTTGGATGTGAAAGGCAACGCTGGTAGAGGCTGGAAAGGTGCGTTGGTAAAGGCTGGTACGCACTGAAGCTAAAATGTTTTGATTTTTCTCTTTGAATTTGTAAGTACAGGGTGTCCCATTTTGGGTACTTTTGCGGGGTATCTCCGATATTCTTATTTTATAGATAGGAAGTTGCGGTTTTCGCGACAGTTTGCGACTTTTTCGTGAAACTGAAGATGCCGTTAACAAAATTTTCATAGCCCTTTTCGTTTTCAAGATACAGGGCAAAACTGAAAATGTTGCATTATAAGGTACCCCTCGTATCTAAACTATCAGATAAGTTATGGAAAATGTGAAAACTGTTTCTCATATAACTTTTCCCGTAGAACTCGATTCTGCCTTCGGAATTAGTATACAGGGTCAGGTCAAAAAGTTATCGGACCCAACTTTATTTTTTTTAATGGAACACCCTGTATATTTATGATCCATAAGATTTGTCTTTTCTTTACCTTTTGAAAAATATATAAGAGTATGCACTTTAAAAAAAAAAAAATGTTTAGCCTTTAATTTTTTGACCTGACCCCGTGAACTAATTCCGAAGGCAGAATCGAGTTCCACGGGAAAAGTATATAACTTTCGATTTTGCCTTCGGAATTTGCATACAGGGTCAGGTCAAAAAGTTATAGGCTAAACATTTTTTTTTTAAGTGCATACCCTTATATATTTTTGAAAAAGTAATGAAAAGACAAATCTTATGGACTATAAATATACAGGGTGTTCCATTTAAAAAAATAAAGTTGGGTCCGATAACTTTTTGACCTGACCCTGTATACTGATTCCGAAGGCAGAATCAAGTTCTACGGGAAAAGTTATTCAAGAAACAGTTATCACATTTTCCATAACTTATCTGATAGTTCAGATACGAGGGGTACCTCAAAATGCAACATTTTCAGTTTAGCCCTGTATCTTAAAAACTAAAAGGGCTATGAAAATTTTGTTAACGGCATCTTTAGTTTCACGAAAAAGTAGCACACTGTCGCGAAAACCGCAACTTTCTATCTATAATAACGGAATAACGGAGATACCCCGCAAAAGTACTCAAAATGGGACACCCTGTACTTCTATAATAATTTAATTATTTAGTTATGATAAATAGCGTAAACTAAGGAAAGTCTTTATGATCAATTTATTGGAGGATGAAAAACGATTTTTTATGAAGTAGTAATAATTATTGTAATATTTTTTCAGTTTTTGTGGGGATCTGGGATTATAGGAAATTTCCCAATGCTTCCTTCAAAACCAAATCCCGTGTAATCGGATCAATAGTTGTCAAGTTATTTGTGATTTTGTACAGGGTTGTAGCATATGATACAGAAAAAAATGCGATATGGTTGGTGAAAATTTGGGGTTCGTTTGAAAAGCCGCTGAGGGTGAATTTTGTAGTAGGTATATCAATGCTTTAACGAATAAAAGTAGAATGATAGAACGCGTCTGTTTCATTGCAGAGATATTAAAATGATTATAAGAAATTTTACCCTCAAATTTATCGAAATCGGATGAATTGATAGTTTTTATGTTATCGTCAATTTTGTGCGATAAAAATGGGGTCATGCTGACGAGCTCTATCATGATATGGTTGCAAATCTCGCTATAGAAAACACACATCAAACTTTAACTCGTTTATTTACTGACAATTATTTATGTACAGTCACTTATTTATGTTTTCAAACTGCCCGTTAAAAATTATTGTTCACAATCAAAACCAAAACACAACTAACTCCTTTTCCCAAATTGCGGACTTAATTTCATATATCACCTCGCAGGAATTGAAAGAATACTCTAGAAACACGCAGAACAGTGTAGAAGGTTCGACGCCGTCTGGTTTTGCTAGAATAATATACTAGAAGCAGAGCGATTCTACACGTCTCTGAAGCCGCTTTGTGGGTCTAAGGCGATATGGGCAGAATATTGGTGTTCTGACCAACTGTAAAAGGGTCGGTCCACTGGACCCATGTTTCGTCTCAATATATAACTCAAATTTGATGTTGAAACCACGTTTACTTCGTCTTCACGAAGAGGGCGAATTCTCTATATTTTGCTTCGCGTCAGAGATATCGAAAAAACTTACTGGAAAAAGTTGTTCTTTATTGTATTCTTACCCAGGATTTCACGTTTCACGAGAAAATTCATTTTTTTTTGTATATTTTTGTTCATTTACGAATTGATTTTTCCGTTTGACCCAATATTATTATGATCTTCATGAAAACTTTGGTCCTTTTTTAAAATAATACTGTCATGACTTCTCTAAAATAGTTTTTAAGGTAATCGTAATTTGTAGAAAAAGCCTCTCTTCCTCACAAATTATTTTATTTGGATTACTAGTTTCGGACTGATTCAACGCAGTCCTTCATCAGATCCCTTCAAGAAAATACAAAGTAAATGACAAACATTACATATTAGAACAAATGGGCAAACTTACATAAATTCTTTTCAAAAAAACTCCCTTTGGTGATCAGGGACAATATAGCTTTATATATTTTTAAGGTCATGGGAAGACATCATTTTTATTGGGAACCTAATTGATCTTATTCAAGAAAAAACAAAATAAAAATTGGAATTTTCTCCTGAAACTCGGTATCGGAGGCAAGAATAAAATTATTTTGAACAACTTTTTCTTGTAACCTTTTTTGATATCTTCGACGCGAAGCAAAATATCGAGAATTGGCCCTCTGTACAAAGACGTAGAAGGAACGGGGGTATAGACATCAAATTTCAGTTAAATATAATAAATAATTGCGCTCATTAGTCTGTATGATTGTACAAAATTTCGAACCCCTACATCTTCGAATATCGAAAATACAGGGGTGTATTCATCTTATCTGCAACACACTGTATAATATTACAATAACAGTACAACATCTTTGTAACAAATGTTCAAACTCATTCTCACTACGTCATATCTATTTCTGATTTGTTAGCCCAGCAGAGGCTTAGAAATGTAATTTTTGTTAATATTTTGATTTTCAAAAGATACTTACATAAGAACGGTTCAAGGGTATTATAAAATAATCACAGCACACAGCAATGTTACACAGGCAATGTTACACAGGCAATGTTACACAGGTCACCAATTGTCCCGTCAACGCGTCAACGCCAACCAGTCTTTCATTAAGTTTGACAAACAAGTCGGATAATTCAACTAAATCACGATTTTGTTCAATTAAAATGTATTGACTACTTTTAAGCTCATTTTCAATTGAGATAATTGTCATGTATTTTTTTTTCTCTTTCTGTAACAAGATCTGAAAACGCTCCATTTTTTACAATTCACTCCCCATTGTCGACAAATTATTACAAAGCCAAAAAAGAATATTCACTTCAAAAACCAGACTTGCTATTTTTAGAGAGCGGTGCGAGTGGCGGTGTACATTTTCGTTTTTTTTTCAGTTTTTGCTCAATTCACTAATACATAAGTATGTGATGACATGTAAACAGACTTCTACATTATATTTATCAAATAACCCAGTGGAGAAAGATTCTAACCTATATATAGTCACACTACATACTTTTGCTCAAGACCAGGGCGACCTCTATACAGTCATTGGTACACAAGATGTAGTTTCTCCAAAAAGGTTTTTTTTCCGAAATGGTCGCAATCGATACCCTTATCCGTTAAATTGGCGGACAAAAACACAAGCGAGTAGGCGTGGATCCACTCACAATTTTCCCGCGAGTGTATATTCCAAAGTGATCTGAGCTGGATTTACAGGATGACCAAGCATGGGTTGGCCACAAACTCCACTCTGCCTTCACTTCTCTTTCCAGCCACACGTTGATGCTAGCACTCGCACATCGTTTTGGATGGTGGCTATACCTCTTGCACTAGGTCGTGTAGCAGCGGAGCAGCACATTTTGAGCACCCTTGGCGCGCTATAACCAATTTGGTCTGCTATAACCACATATATGTCTGCATCTTGTTTGACGGCTACCCAGAAGATACTACCATAAAATACAGCTGAATCACTGCTGCACTATACAGCTTATTCCAGCTACGAGTTGACGTTCATTGAATCCACAGTATTCAAATTGTTCAAGAGCATTATTGGGCAATGAGAACAGCAAGTTACGCCTAAAAACTCTGCTTTGCGACACCTTTCAGAAGGAGGAAGTAGAAGTGGCTGTTGCCGAAGAAAATATATCATCGTCATGATGGAGCTTTCTAATTGAGTAATAGCCGATCGGCTTCTCATAGTGGAAGAAGACCTTGATATGGTGTTTTTCTCAATGGTTTAGGCTCTGAAGAAGCAAACGTCTACCTTCAAAAGAGCACGAAGGTCGAAGCTATGGTTGCAGTCACTATTCTACAACAAAACTGACTACCAGCGGTCACCAGGGACGGTACTATTCATCCATTCGTTTACCGGGTGCAATAACACCTCAGCACCGTTTGGTCAAGGAAAGACCACGATCATCACACTTCTGAGCAAGTGGAGGTCCTCCCTTGGCGAGACTCCACCTCAAAAGTGGGAGAGGCGTCTCCTGAGGTATAAAACATGTCATTTCAAAGAGTTTGAACCTCGCCCGTTTGCCACCGACGAAAGATGCCGCAGACCACCATGCACCAAAAGGCGGAGAGTCAACTTGAATTCCACTGATTGGATGTGGATGCTGTCTTCTCATGAACTCACCAACAGGTACCTTTTGAAAGCACGGTTGTACATCTTGATTGGCCCAAGATGGCACGAAAAGAAAATACGGAAGGGCAATGTTGGAAACTAGGGGTTGTTCAAAAATTAGCTGGGAGTGGATTTTATAGATGATTTATTGTAGATAAAAATCGTATCTTTCATTACAAAGATATGAAGACATTTATACACATTGCTCATTGAAATTGAAGAGGCAACTGAATATCCACAGGCCCATCATAACCATTATGAGGAATTTCCTTCAAAGACTCAATATAATCCTTCGGAAGCCCACTCTCCTTTGCCCCCTCAACAATAACCTTCCAATAAGACACAGAAGGACGGAAGTCTTGTGGTAATTGCGTTAAATCATCCAAACAAAGAGGTTTGGCGGTTTGTTGGTATGTTCTCGCTCTGACTGTTTCATTGTTGCAAAGATTGATGTCTACTTGGTGGACTGTATAGAGGTTGTTGTGGACACCTTCTTGTCTGGAAGAGAAAAATAAACTCATCAATGCTGCTTCCACTCCACTATCATCATAATTATTCAAACGTTAAGCGAATGTATTCAACTTTTCCTTGAGGCGCCATTTATAATAGAATCATATCTGTTTGAGTTTTAGAGATATGATATTTTTGTAAAAACGTTTTATCTGCCTCAACTGCAACCAAAGTTTATTCAAAACAACACTATTCTGAGATGACATCAAATATTTCTCATTCACCGATCCCAAAAGTATTTTTTGCTCGGACTACACGTCACATCACAGGACCTGTCATTGCCAAACAATACACGTGGTCACGTGACACTACACAGAATACTAGTCCGGACAAATTGGCTCTTAGTTTGCATTATAGACTTATTGCAGATATCATTGCACAATGAATTCCTGACAATCAAACGTTTGAAGTGGACCCGGTATAAAGATAACAGATACATAATTCTGTATCACTGTAGATCAGCCTTCAGTGACTTTGACATTTCTGACACGACTTTGTTTACATGCAAACGTCGAATGAAAATTTCCAAAAAATAAATTACCTGTCCAAATTCTCCATATCACATTGATTAATATGCCACAATGCCCCCCACACCACATGTCCCCGTTTTGGCTCAATTGTCGCACTACAACCTTTCCATCTTCGTGAAAATGTAACAAAATTCAGCTGATAATCCTGCAAAGAAAATTGTTTTTTTGAAAAATTTGTCTGGATTTTCTTACTTTCAAGTAGCCAATTCCTGCTCTTTCGGCGGACGGGTTGTTGATGTGGATACGATGGGCCAATAAATTACTTCCGTAGGAGAAGTACAGGAATTTTGCTGTTTTTTGGCAGGACATGTTGCTTCTGTTGTAGGTGGAACAAGAATGAGGGAATTTGATTTGATTGCGTGGATTATTTTTTGGTTTGGTTATTCAAATATTCAAGATTGAATTTAAAAGCTTTGTAGATATATTAAATAAATATCTAACGATTCATTGAAATAAAGAATAATCGTTGACAACAAAGACATGAAAATGAATTCAGTTTCGATAACAGATCACTTTAAAATATTAAATGATTTCTTTTCAATGTAATCGATTTCATCAAAAATGTTTTGTTCTATAAAAATAAATGTTCACTATATTTTTCTAAAATTTGGTTTGATGAAGATATCCGCTTTTGTTTTGGTATCAAAATACTAAATTTCTCTCGATTCAAACAACAAAAATGCATGCATTTTATTTAAAAAAAAAGTGAAAACTTCTTTCCCGTATATGATTTATTTGTGAACATTTTGTTCAGAATCTGAAGATGTTGATAATTACTTCGCGCAAACGCATTTTCATTAAAAATTCTGTTCGCAAACATATAATAAAATGAATTATTTTCCTCTACTGTAGTTTAAATAAGAAAAAAATGAAAACGTAAAAAACTGGCCTCGTAAATGTATTATTTTATTCAAAATATTGAAATGTTGAATTATGCTGCGCAGACATTTTTCTCCCAATACATTACATTATTATATAGGGTTTCCCAATAGCAACGCACATTTTAAATTGCGTGGCATTTTTACATAATTCGCAGTAGGCCAAAAACAATTATTCATAAGAATAATGTAAACAGTTTGCGATCATGGGTAAACGGCCGATGAACGAATTATTATTATCAAAACACACTACAAATATGGAGAATGTTATGCGGAAACTGCCACGTGGCATTTTTGGTCGACTCAATGCGTCAAATCAAACAACCGTTCAAATACTACTAATCAGATTAAAATATGAGAAACCATCATTTTTTCGCCGATATTTGCCCAGCAACGCGGAATCTTAGCCACTGTGTTGGTGCGCGAACGCGGTGGAAGCTTATATGTAGATAGTTCTCGAAAGATCTGGGATATTCTTGCAATTTCGGCGAAGGGGAGCCAGTTCACTTCAGTTATTGATTGGCCGCGAAATAGAGATCGTAAAACATAAATAGGCTGCGATTGTGAACATAAATATTTGTGTTTGTGCTGTAGTGACTTTGAATAAATAAATTAAAACCGGACAAGTGTTTTCCATATCGAAAAATATTACAATGATGATTACTAATCACACTGATCACGCTCACGGTTGTTAGCGAAATTGCGTCAGAATCATGTGAAAATGTGATTGAACAGATATTATTTTTCACGTTCAATTGCAGTGTATTAACTTCAAATTGCAATATAAATATACAGGGTGCAACAAATTCGAGTATAAAGCATGGGTAACTCGTAAACCATAAGAGATACAGCGCAATTTTAATCTCAAAAAAATGCCGCGTCGAAACTTGGATAATTCTGAAGACTTCCCGAGATATCAGGCGATAACCGATTTTTTTCGAAATTGTCCTGAATTTATTTGAAGAGATGAATTAAAACGGATGAAACATTTTCATTGCCACTTTTTCTGCTCTTCAAGATAGCATGGTCGAAATTGAAATCCGACGTGCCCGTTTTTATTTCAGTTTTCCTTGATTTTTTTAAATGCAACCCCCTGTATTATGCCGTTAGAAAGCTGAAACGTAGTCCTTTGTGACAATAAGTAATTATTATTGACAGTAGCATGGCAACAACCGGCAATTGTTTCCAATTTCCAATTTTGACTTCGATTACGCACATTTTTTGCGAATTTAAGCAAATATCTCAATTTCTCAAAATAAAGGATGCGATAGATAGCCAACCATGATATTTTGTAAAGGTCTACGTTTAAGCTTTCTAACGGTATAATAACATACAGGGAGTTGCATTCAAAAAAATCAAGAAAAACTGGATTGAAAATAGTGACGTTTAAACAAATATTGTGGACACTGTATAAAAAAATCAAATGATGATGATATTTCAGAAAGAATTGAGCCATTTTGGCAAAGCATCCATATTTTGAAGAAGAAATAACTGTGACGAGATCACATTTTGTCGCCGATATTTGCCCTGCGACGCGGGATCTTAGCCGCTGTGTTGGTGCGCGAACGTGATGGAAGCTTATAGATTGTTCTCGAAAGATCTGGGGTATTCTTGCAATTTCGGCGATGGGGCCTGGGATATACAGGGTTATTCACGTTATTCGACACGAAACATTATGGCCGAAGTATATGATTTTGAAAAAGTTTTTTTTTCTGGATGGACAGGGACCCTTTAAGGCTACATTTTAAAAATATTTTCATGTTATACAGGGTGTCCCCAAAACACGAAACGCATCAAAGTTGAATTTTTTTAAATGGAATCCCCTGTATATTAATTGATATTTCAATTCTTTCTTCAATTTGGAACAAAAATTGTAATACAACTAATGTTCCTAAATTCAACCGTTATCGAGATATTGCGTTTTAAAAATGGCATTTTTGCAACTTTGACATGCTATAAAACTCAAACTATTCAAGTTAGAGAAAAATAGATTGCACATTCCTATCTTAACTTTTCATGAGCTATTCAAGGAGATTAAATTCATTCTTGTAAAAAAATGTCAAAATGTGCCGAAAAAAGTTGACAGTTGATGGTACCTTCTATCCAAATGACAGAAGAGCTCTTGAAAAGTTAAGATAGAAAAGTGCAAACCATTTTCCTCTAACTTGAATAGTTTGAATTTTATAGCATGTCAAAATTGCAAAAATGCCATTTTATAAGGAACATTAGTTGTATCTCAATTTTTGTTAAAATTGAAGGAAGAATTGGAATATCAATTAATATACAGGGGGTTCCATTTAAAAAAATACAACTTTGATGCGTTTCGTGTTTTGGGTACATCCTGTATAACGTGAAAATATTTTTAAAATGTAGCCTTAAAGACTCCCCTATCCATCCAGAAAAAAAAACTTTTTCAAAATCATATACTTCGGCCATAATGTTTCGTGTCGAATAACGTGAATAACCCTGTATAAGACTGCGGAGCCGCCAGTTCAGTTCAGTTATTGATTGGCCGCGAAATATAGACTTTCAATAAATAAATTAAAACAGGACGAGTGTTTCTATAGCAAAATTCGTCACATGACGAATATTGGGGAAGATACAACACTTTAAAAAAATAGTGATTTTGGAGTATTTTTTTTCATTTATATGGATAACTTGGCAATGCATTCGATCGAAATGGAGATTTGTGGTTGAATACACCAGGGGCTTCGTTTGCAATGTAAAAATATAGGGTGTTTCATTCAAGAAACTTTTCATTTTTTCTAGTACGCCTTTTTGTCTTACCCTGTAGACTCAAAAATATTTTTGGGTTATAGCAGAGGTGTAACATGAAAAGTTTTATCAAGAAAATTTTTCCGTTCTTATTGGGACACCCTTTATTTCGAGATGGAGAGGTTTTAGGCCTACGTCGGCGCCGATGACGGCCTGATCCTCGTAAGGTGAGTCGCCAATACCAATCACTTCCATTAAAAAAAGTTAAAACCGTAACATTTATCGCAAATTTATGATTTTTGTGAAAAGATTTAAAATTGTTGAAATCTTCATTGCAAATCTTGGGTTGAAAACTAAGTGAAGTGCTACTGAATGGGGTTTCCTGGAATGCTCTCTAGACTGATTGAAAAGCAGCTTTTGTCTGAGTTTTTCCCAAGAACATGTTTGTTTCATTCTATTGATGCAAACCAAATTGTCCAACTGACTTACGTACACCAGAAAAAGTGATTTCCAGACTCTGGAATGGTGTTTAGACTGATTACAAAGCAGCTTTTTTCTAATTTTTTCCCAGGAATATTTTCATTCCACGCTATTCATGCAAATCAAATTATCCAACTGGGTAACCTATACCAGTTTGAAAAAAAGTGACTTCCAGGCACTGGAATGCTCTAGAGACTGATCAAAAAGTATTTTTTGTTTGAATTTTTCCCAGGAACATGTTCATTCCACTCGATTCAAGCAAATTAAACTATCCAACTGCATTTCCTATTTCCTACATAATCTTTGAAGAGAAAAGTGCTTTCCTGACTCTGGAATGCTCTCCAGACTGACTGAAAAGCAGCTTTTCCCTGAAACATATTCTTTTAACTCTATTCATGCAAACCAAATTATCCAACTGGGTTACCTACACTGATTTTAAATAGAGAAATAATTTCCAGACATTGAATTGCTCTCCAGACTGACCAAAAAGCAGTTTTTTTTCTGTTAAAAAATAAAGTCTTTATTCTTTTGGTGGAGTAGCACTTCACCTACTTCACCTGAATAGCCGCCATTGAAATATGTATAACGTTTTTATGAAGAAATCAAACGAAAATGTATTAAAATGTCCCATGGGAAATTTTTATAAAAAGAAAATAGTTTTTCCAGTCACAAACTTTCAACATAGAATCGAATTTTTTCCACAAAAAACCTGCCATATGACATTTTTTCTAGCAAAACAAGATATTTGATCCCATAACAACAATCTCATATGGCACCTCTCACACATAGAAGTAAAAGTTGTTCTATGAACAATTAGGGGGTTTGCGTTAACATGGGATTATGGCTCAATTTGGAGCAATTTTCATGCATTGTGCGTTCAACAGATCATGTTCTAGTTTGACCCAATGTGCCAATAATCAACTTGATATTTGGTCACTATGCGCTCTTTTACTACTCTGTGCATTACAGGTACCAACTCAACAACAAATAAACCATGTGTTTATCAGCCCAAAATTCCATTCTGACCGTGTTCCGGTCCATTAACTAGAATGACAAGAACCCACGGTTGGTGGCAGCCTTATATAACGGGCCATTTTTTTCCTGCTGATAAACAATCTGCAGTTTTGAAAGTAAATATGGCACCATGCACGAAATTTGCATAAAACGACGGATTATTATGGGAGATTGTTTTTTTACTTGTTTTGGTGTGGGTGAGTGGGTGGTGTTGTTGGGTACTTTCGTTTAAAGTCAGGAAAATGTAAAAAAATCCTACAGTGGTAAATTTATCGATGCAGGACCAGGATAAAGATATTCATCGAGATTTATGGTTGTTAGTGAACGTGAATTTGTTTCTCTATCGTGTGATGGAAACTCCCGATTTATATTCACAATATTTAGTTTCACTTACTAACGTCAATACTACTATACTCTCTGTTGTGTATAGGTACATAGGTACTACATCTATAGACGTTTCTCGAGAGATTCAAAACAACCTGGCAGTTTCTATAAAAATCGGAATGACAGCTAACCTCGCTTGTCACTGACATACTTATGACGACACTCCGCGTGCCAATGTGGACGGACTTGAGGTTGAACCAGACTTTCTGTTACAATATTTTGACTTTTTTCATGGGAAAAATTGACTTTTAAATAAGTAAAACATGCCCACGCAATATGAGATATGAACTTGGGATTTATACGATACAAGTACATAATAAGTTTCGTCAGAGTCTGCTTTTTATGCGCAGAAGAAATAATGTTCTCACCATTATTAGTGTTGGTGCAATGCACTGATTGTGCAAGCAGGATAGATACCTTTGAACATAGAACATCTAGAATTACTAGAATTAGCATATAGGAGATGTTGGAAAAACATTGGAGTTAATCTTTCAAAATTTTCAATTTGCTGAGCTAGATGCGTGATGAAGTTGCAGAATTTTCCAAGTTCCCTTTGCCTTATTGTTTCCATTCAATTCTGTTACTCTACTTGTCAATTAACAGGAATTAACCAGCTTTTCTTCTAAATATCACTTTATTGTCTCTACCGTAGTCTTCCGATAAAAAATAGCCGCGAATCTTACCTAAGCCTCACCTAAGTGGGAGAAAAGAACCGCTTCTACCTGAGAAATCTATTTTTGAAAAAACCGTATAAGGTTTTTTTTTAAACCGACCTTTTTAACTCAAAACCACAATGTAAGAGTTTACGCCGTTTGAACTTCCCTAATTTTCTAAGTGTAAAAGTTCTTTCATTCATTGAGAGAGTTCCGAAATTCAGTAAACGTTACAATAGAGTCTTCTGGAGTGGCTCCGTTTTCTCTTCCTTCAGAAACCCGCGCCGTTTTCTACGGAAGCGCTGAGAGGCCACACAAGTTGTTTTTTATCTGGCTCGAATCAGATGATAAGTGACTCGAGCCAGAGAAGATTTAGCTATTAAGCACTGGAAAGGTATAGTTGATTTATACTGATTGTCCCAAAACATAAAATAAGTTTTATTCACATTTGGTTTTGTTTAAATTGTAGTCTTAGTTTAGGTTAGTCATGTAGGGAACTGTCAATGAATTTAGTTTAAGACTATTTGAAGTACTCTGTATTGTTGATGTATTGAATAAATAAATGGATGAACAATGAAAGGTGTAGTTCTGCATAAGAAAATTTGATTTTTTGAGGTTCTTTCTTTCGGATTACTTTGGGTTTTTTCGGGTTTTTCAGAGTTCTTTGGAGTTTTTTCAAGTTCTTTTGGGTTCTTTAAGATTCTTTTTTTTAATTCTTTACGCGCGGCGAGAGTAGAATTTCAAGGTCGCCACAAATGATTAAACAACATAAATAAACACCTAGCGTTATGATCCGCCATGAATGGTATGACACCCAAGTTATTTGGTTATATTATATTATGGAGTAGGTAGTTCTTAAGATTTTTACAGAAAATAAATTGGATTTCAAAGTCATTTCTGATTTATTGGTGTCAAAGGATTTTTTGTTGAATCTTTTTGGAATTTTTAAATTGGGGTGAGGTTCTTTGGTTCTTTGGGTTGGGGTTCATTCGGATTATTTCGGGTGATTTTGGGTATTTTTTAGGTTCTTTAAGGACTTTTGAGGTAATTTCGGTTTTTTAGAATTCTTTGGGTTTTTTTCAGGGTCTTTTGGATCGTTCGGTGTCTTTCTGGATCAGTTTAGGTTGGTGGTTACTGGTTATTTGAGGTCCTTTCATATTTTTTCGAGCTCTGTAGAGTTCGTCCGGATTCTTTGGGATTTCCTTTGGGTTTTTCTTTTTTTTTTTTTTTCTTTGGAGTGTTTTTGGGTTTTTTGGGGTTCTTTCTTTTTTTTTCTATTTTACAATATTATGATGATGTCTTTAAGTTTTTGTGTTTACGACGTTTTGAATTCGCGAGTAACTTCCATCATCTTGATTTTTTCAAATATGGACCTGAATTTTTTATTATCATTTAGAAAAAAATGTTTACATCTTTTCCAATGATGTACAGGGTGATCATTTAAGTATAGGGGGCGGTCATATCCCGGATACTATTCATCGTAGAGGCTTGCGGCAAAAAATATAATCACCAAAACGGCAGAGAGAAAAACCTGGAGAATATTTTCAAGTTTTTGAAATGGTCGCTAGGGGGCGTAACAACCAACATGAGTAGAAAAATAGGATTTCGATAGAATTTTGCCCAATTTTCACCTTTACCTACATTTTTTGTCCATAACATCTTCTTCCATCTATCAAAATGAAGAGGTGGGGGAATTTCCATTTTTTTTCAAAACTTATGGAGATTTCTCCCGTTTCGCTTGACCGATTTCAACGAGCTTGGGCTCATATGAACGAGCATAATCTGCACTACAAAATATATTTTTGGTTTTGAATTTTTGATCTTCGCCTTTGCCGCTAGATGTCGTTAACTGAAATGGTAGCATATTTTTGAGTTTTTTCCAAAAAAATCAAATATAATGGTATATTAATTTTCATATATTTTAAAAGAGGATACATTTTTCTATTAAAAAATTGAAAAAAAAAATAAAAAAAAATAAAATAATAATAATAATCCGAGTAATAATCATAAAAATAAATCAAAAATCAAATTATTATTTTGATAATAGTTTGATTTTTTGTTTATTTTCTCAATTTTTAAAAATAAATATACCATTACAGGGAGAGGAATCTCCTTTTGTTTTGAAAAATAATTTTATTGAATACCCCTCACCTCTTTATTTTGATAGATAGAAAAAAAACGTTTTGGACAAAAAGTGTAGGTAAATAGTCAGTGAATATGAAAATAATATCGTCGGTATAATTTCATTGGGCAAAATTCTATAGAAATCCTATTTTTCTACTTGCTGTTGGTTGTTACGCCCCCTAGCGACCATTTCAGGAACCTGAAAATATTATCCAGGTTTTTCTCTTGGCCGTTTTAGTGATAAAAATTTTTGCCGCAAGCCTCTACGATGAATAGTTTTTGGGATATGATTGGCCGCTCGCTATCCTGAACTGATCTCATTGTACAGGGTGATCGAACTACAACGCAGAATTTAAATGATCTGATTATGATAATAATTGGACGGATATAAATCAAAATGACTCCTGGCATTGTAGAAAAAGACCAGAAGAAGATTCTTGTGAATTTGCAAAAAATACAAAGGAATTTTCTTTCAATCTCTTAAATTATTTTTGGGAAAGAAACGTAGAGAGGGAAACCATTTATACTCGGCAAACATGAAACATGATGCAAATAAAACGTTTTCAAGCACTTTGGATTTTGAAATATGATGAAATCAGCGGGGACTGTGATAATTTTCTCACGATGTCATTTTACAGGTTCGAAACGTCGCGTCGTCGATGGTATTTATGTATTACATCATTGGAAAGGGAATGAAAGAAGGTTTTGAAAATGATCATCAAAATCCATGTCCGCGTTTAAAAAAAGTAGTTGATGATGGTTACTTGAATACGAAACGTCGTATACAAAATTCAAGACATCATGGAATAAAAGACAAGTTTAAACTGTGTCCCAAAAATTAATAGTTTGAAATAGTTAACTAATCAATTTAAGTAATTTTCAAAGTTTACCCTGTCTCCCGAAAGCTAAAATAAAAATGCGAAACAGTAAATGGATCTTCCGTAGTTTTCCTTTTAATTTTTTATTTTTGAACTTCACAGACACCATCCTTTCACCGATAAACCGTTAAAATGTACTATTTGAGGATTATTCTTTTTCCTTTCGCTGAACGCTTGGATTGTCTCCTCGACTGTATAAAGGCTACCAGACAGGCGCGTGAGCACCCAAGCACATAAATCCAGGAGGTGGCGCCCGAGTTTTGTAAAATTAAAAAATCATCGGAGAACACAAAGCACGTCACACTATTTTTTTTGAGAAATAACCAAGAGAATTAGAATACCGACAAGATTTTATACAGGGTACTTACTTAAACTTGAAGGCCCTATCAACGTCTTTTGACATGAACTTAGCAAACGTTACTCTTTCAGCAAACGTTATGATTACAAAATTATGAAAGAATTTTATTCTATTGAAGTTTTCAGAATGATGAAACATCTTTTCTCGAAAAACTCACAATCCATACACATCTTCCAAGTTTATTCCATATTACACAACGTTTCGTTCAACAATACCCACAAAACCATCCTCAGCCAACACCATAACCTATACAAAGGTGTCCAGTACCAGTACCACGTAGCGCACCTTTCGCCTTGTATAATATCTCTCACTATCTTTCTGCATTAAAAGCAGAAGGTTGCGAGAGTGGACGCGAAAAGCAGAAACAGTTCAGTACCAAAGTACCACGTCTCGTGTGTTGTTGTGCTGGTTCTAGTGAAATGCGTTTAAGTGTAGTGATGCGCTGTGAACAGGCCTTTACAGTGTTGTGAACATCAGGATTAAGCTATGGCATTTGGATGGACTTTTCTGGATTCTCATAGAAAAGGTAGGATTAGTCGTGAGATATTGATCTGATGGAAAATTTTTGTGGAACAAAGTTGGAGATTGGTGAATTTTCTATCAAAAAGTTCTTTGCAGTTTTTCTGTTTAAACAGAAATTTAAAATTTACAGGTTGTTCAAGTTTTAATTAGATCGATTTTTAATGAGCCAATTGACAAACTTTAACGGAAAAACCGTTTTATTGTACAAAATTGATTTGTCCAAATAACTGAACGTATCAAAATCGTTAAAAAAAAATTGTAGAAATTTCCTTTAATTAATTCAGAGATTTTATAATCATTATCCAACAATTTATCAATTAATAAATTATCAAGAATGGTTTTTATTGGATCGTTTGTCAGTGGAGCTGTTTAAATAAAAAAAAAATTGATCGACAGATGTACGTATAATCATAGTAATAGCAATAATAGTGATATTATCTACAACACCATACAAGATATGTTTAATAACAATTACTTATATGCAGAGAAAGCGAAATAACATTGGGTTTGAGTGAAATTAATACAAACTTACATATTATACCGAGTGTTGGCTCATAACAATGTTAATTGGGTAATAATTGAATGGATTATTTCTTGTGGATTGTTAAGTCATTATTTGAATTGCATCTTCTTTGGAGGACGATTCAAAATCGATTAGAAGAGGTGGAAGGTTGAAACTTTAAGAAGGCATCCCTTGATAATTCACATGATTTGGGTCGAGGAATGGATTATCTTTACGATTTTACAATTTTATCAAATTAAACAATGTTTCTCGAAGATTTTTTTTTTAATTTTTTTTCATTGAAAATTATTTTTTAAGGGTTAGTTTGGGTTGAAGTATGATCTTTTCAGTTTCACGTTCATGTAGAGAAGATGTTGTTCTCATTAAAAACCAAATGATAAAAGGTTACTCAACACTTTTCTTCAACTAGAACCAGATTAAAAATGTGCCAGTCACAATGACTGTTCAATTAATATTCTTCTCTTGTCGCAACAAGCTTAAAGAAGATGCTTCAGCATTCTATTGCCACCCAATGCAATTCTTCAAGTGTTAACCTTGAAGAAAACGACTGTTTCATGAAGATATGTTTCTGCAAGCCTATTTGGGAATACAATAAAAAACATCAAATATAGGGTGTGAGAAACACTTTCCACTGCAATTATTTTTGCATACAATCTTGTGAGAACCATCTTAGTGAAGGTTCTGTATTTTAGTGTCTTTGAAAGAGTGGATAATGGAACTTAAAATTTCCCATTTCCTCTCTGAATATTCTTTATTCCCGACTTCCTCAAGTAGGCTGAGATAATTAATTACGTCAATTAATTACAATTGGCTGGATTGCATTTGGGTATAACGAGTTTTTTGCTCTGCTATTTTCACTTTTTTCTTGATTGTACTGTTATGGCCTATGAATTATTTATTTTATGATATGGGACAATAAACTAATTTCATCACTTGTGTCTGGTGGTGGAAATACTGCTGATCTGTTACGAAAATATGCGAATAATTTATTAGGCGCGTAAGTCATTTTCCCCGGCGACCTTTTTGCATTTATGCCAAACCTAGGTGGTTTTGTCATGAACACATTTCTAATATTGTTAACGTATGACTAATTAAATAAGACTTTTTAATTGTCTTTTTTAGACGAGGTGCGTAATGAGTCATTGAAGTTTTTTCCTCTTTTTTGAATTTTTGGCATTGGCAAACTGATTGGGTCATGCCTACATTTTTTTAAAGCTTATCCTTAGATTTTTTACATTTTTTAAAAATCTTACTTATAAGGGACAAAGTTCAACTGAAAAACTTGAAAAGCTAATTCAATGAAAATAGTATGAGTTTTTCAGAAAGGTTTCAAGAGCGTGATCGCAATAAATAAATAAATTTACCTGACAATGTTCTTTTGAGGTATAGGTAATGTAAAAACAAAAAAAATTGTCAACTCAAAAATTAAAAAGTTTACTCAATGCGAATGGTATAAGTGATTGAGGAGGGTATCAACAGTGCCCCCTCAAATTTTCAACCTTTCACCTCCTTCAATTGCCTCTTGATCGCTCTCCAAAGATGTTTTTTTCAAATTTCTTCGAGGAATAATGTTCAACTGAAAAAATCGTCAATTCAAACATGGACAGGATAATTCACATTGTAAAACTTATGAGTTATCAAGGAAGGTTTCAAGAGTACCTCCTCAAAATTTCGACCTTCCAACTCATCTAATTGATTTATGTTTGCCCTCCATAAGAGAAGCGATTGTGAATTATTTAAATTCAAACATCCGAACAATAATTGATAGCAAATTCTATGAGTTATTTGGAAAGAATTCAGGAGCTCCTCCTCAAAAATGTCGACAACCCACGTTGTAAATAATCTCACATGTCCTCTGATTGATCTTTGCTCGCCCTACAAAGGAAAAGATGTTTTTCTCAAGTTTCTTTGTGAATAATGTAAATGCAAAACTTGATGCAAACACTAAAACGATAATGCATTGCAAATTTAGTTATTGAGGAAGAGTACCTGCTCAATGTTTCGACCTCCCACCTCCTCTAATTGATTTTTGTTCGCTCTCCAAAGGAGAAGATGTTTTTCTCAAGTTTCTTTGTAAATAATGTTAAGGCAAACACTAAAACGATAATTCACTGCAATTTTTATGAGTTATTGAGAAAGCTTTCAAGGGAACCTCCTCAAAAAATCTCGACCTCCCACCTCATCTGATTGATTTCTGTTTGCCCTCCAAAGGGCAATATGTTTTTCTTAAGTCTCTTTGTTAATGATGTTGAGGCAAACACTAAAACGACAATCCATTGCAAATTATAGTTATTTAGGAGGGTTTCAGAAGTTCTTCTCAAAATTTCGACCTTCCATCTCCTCTAATTGATTCTTTTCGCCCTTGAAAGGAAAATATGCTTTTCTTAAGTTTCTTTGTAACTAATGCAAACACTGAAACGATATTTCATTGCAAATTTCATGGGTTAATGAGAAAGGTTTCAAGAGGATCTCCTCAAAATTTCCACTTCTCACCTCCTCCAATTGATTTTTGAACGCCCTCCAAAGAAGATCTTTATCTCAAGTTTGTTTGTAAATGATGTGAAGGCAAACACTGAACAATCAATCATTGCAAATGTTATGATTCATTGAGAAAGGTTTCAAGAGAACCTCGTCAAAATCTCGACCTCTCACTCGTTGATTTTTGTTCGCCTTCCAAAGGCAAAGTTGTTTTTCCTTGTGAATAATGTGAATGCAAACGCTAAAACTATATTTCATTGCAACTGTTATGAGTTATTGAGGAAAGTTTCAAGAGTACTTCTTCAAAATTTCAACCTCCCACCTCCTCTGATTCATTTTAGTTCACCCTCCAAAGGAGAGGATGTTTCTTTGAAGATAATAGAAATACAAACACCAAGAGGATTATTCATCGTAAATTTTATGAGTTATTGAGAGAGGTTTCAAGTGCACCCCCTCAAAATTTCAACCTTCCACCTCCTCCAATTGATTTTTGTTCGCCCTCCAAAAGGAAATAAGTTTTTCTCAAGTTTTTTTGTAAATAATGTAAATGCAAACTCAAACACTGAGACGTCAATTCATTGCAAATTTTATGAGTTATTGAGGAAGGTCTCAAGAGGTCCTCCTCAAAATTTCAACCTCTCACCTCATCCAATTGATTTTTGCTCGCCCTTGTTTTTCTTGAGTTTCTTTGTAAATAATATTATTGCAAATACTGAAACGATAATTCATTTAAAATTTTATGGGTGATTGAGGAAGGTTTCAAGAGGACCACCTCAAAATTTCAACCTCCCACCTCATCCAATTGCTTTTTGCTCGCCCTTGTTTTTCTTGAGTTTCTTTGTAAATAATATTATTGCAAATACTGAAACGATCATTCATTTAAAATTTTATGGGTAATTGAGGAAGGTTTCAAGAGCGTCTCCTCAAAATTTCAACCTCTCACCTTTTCTGATTGATTTGTGATCGCAACAAATAAATCAGTTTACTTGAATGTAATGTAAAAACTAAAAAAATTGTCAACTCAAAAATTAAAAAGTTCACCCAATACGAATGGTATAAGTGATTGAAGAGGGTATCAACAGTGCCCCCTCAAATTTTCAACCTTTCACCTCCTTCAATTGCCTCTTGATCGCTCTCCAAAGATGTTTTTTTCAAATTTCTTCGAGGAATAATGTTCAACTGAAAAAATCGTCAATTCAAACATGGACAGGATAATTCACATTGTTAAACTTATGAGTTATCAAGGAAGGTTTCAAGAGTACCTCCTCAAAATTTCGACCTTCCAACTCATCTAATTGATTTATGTTTGCCCTCCATAGGAGAAGCGATTGTAGATTATTTAAATTCAAAAATAGCTAATTCTATGAGTTATTATGGAAGAATTCAGGAGCTCCTCCTCAAAAATGTCGACATCCCACGTTATGAATAATCTCCTACGTCCTCTGATTGATTTTTGCTCGCCCTCGAAAGGAAAAGATGTTTTTCTCAAGTTTCTTTGTGAATAATGTTAAGGCAAACACTAAAACGATAATTCACTGCATTTTTTATAGTTATTGAGAAATTGAGAAAGGTTTCAAGGGAACCTCCTCAAAAAATCTCGACCTCCCACATCATCTAATTGATTCTTGTTCGCCCTTCAAAGGAAAATATGGTTTTCTTAAGTTTCTTTGTAAGTAATGTGAATGCGAACACTGAAACGATATTTTATTTCAAATTTCATGGGTTAATGAGAAAGACGTCAAGAGGATCTACTCAAAAATTCGACCTCCCACCTCATGTACCCAATTTTGTTAGCCCTTCAAAGGAAAAGACATTTTTTTCCAGTTTCTTTGTCAATGATGAAAATGCAAAAACTAAAACGATAATCCATTGCCAATTCAATGAGTTATTGAGGAAGGTTTCAAGAGGACTTCCTCAAAATTTCGACCTCCCACCTCGCATCTAATTGATTTTTATTCGTCCTTCCAAGGGAAAGATGTTTTTTTAAGTTTGTTTGTAAAAAATGAAAATGCAAACACTGAAACGATAGTTCATTGCCAATTTTATAAGTTATTGAGAAAGGTTTCAAGAGGACCTCCTCAAAATTTCCACTTCTCACCTCCTCTAATTGATTTTTGATCGCCCTCCAAAGAAGTTGTTCATCTCAAGTTTGTTTGAAAATGATGTGAAGGCAAACACTGAACAATCATTCATTGCAAATGTTATGTTTTATTGAGGAAGGTGTCAACGGTACTTCTTCTAAATTTCAACCTCCCACCTCCTCTGATTGATTTTAGTTCGCTCTACAAAGGAGAGGATGTTTCTTTGTAGATAATAGTGATACAAACACCAAGACGATTCATTGCAAATTTTATGAGCTATTGAGGAAGGTTTCAAGAGGACCTCCTCAAAATTTCAACTTCTCACCTCCTCTAATGGATTTTTGATCGCCCTTCTCAAAGGAGATGTTCATCTCAAGTTTGTTTGTAAATGATGTGAAGGCAAACACTGAACAATCATTCATTGCAAATGTTATGATTTATTGATAAGGTTTTCAAGAGGACCTCCCTCAAAATCTCAACCTCTCACTTCCACTAGTTGATTTTTGTTCGCCTTCCAAAGGCAATAAAGTGGTTTTTCCTAAGTTTCTTGTAAATAATGTGAATGCAAAACGCTGAGACTATAATTCATTGCAACTGTTGTATTGAGGAATAAGGTTTCAAGAGTACTTCTTCAAAATTTCAACCTCCCACCTCCTCTGATTGATTTTGGTTCGCCCTCCAAAGGAGAGGATGTTTCTTTGTAAATAATAGAAATACAAACACCAAGAGGATTATTCATCGCAAATTTTATGAATTATTGAGAGAGGTTTCAAGTGTACCCCCTCAAAATTTCAACCTTCCACCTCCTCCAATTGATTTTTGTTCGCCCTCCAAAAGGAAATAAGTTTTTCTCATGTTTTTTTGTAAATAATGTAAATGCAAACTGAAACACTGAGACGACAATTCATTGCAAATTTTATGAGTTATTGAGGAAGGTTTCAAGAGGTCCTCCTCAAAATTTCAACCTCCCACCTCATCCAATTGATTTTGGGTTGTGATAAACTGAACAGTATTTAATTCATCATGTACAGTATAATATCACAAGCAGTCAGTATAATATTGTAAAAGACTCAGTATTTCTGTTAAAATTAAATGATAAGTAAAAATGGAATTTTTGAGCAGTAAAAGTACTATTTGGCCTGTATTTCTTTGTTCACTATTCTGATTCTAATAGTCCGTAAAAATTTATGAAATGTCATTATGACCTAGCTGGTAATAATTCCACAAATGTATACAGTAAGAAATAATAAATGGCCAGTATGCAATAGTCAGTAATAATTTTAACTAACCCAAACTTGATCCACATAAAACCAATAGGTACACAACACGACAATTATAATATACAATAATAATTGTAATGTTAACCTAGTGCTAACCAACGAGACGCTGCAATTTTTTTCATCAATTTCTATTACCAACACAAACTAACCCAAACTAAATTCGCCTCTCAAAAGAACCTATCTGACTACTTCATCATGACATAAAGGCAGAGTGTTTTCTCTTTACTAAGTTGTGCTTCGTTCCGTTGTAATTTTTTTTGTATTTATACGAAATAAAATATATGACCAACCATTCATTATTTTACTGTCGCTTTATTAATTTTATGGACTGTCGATTATTTTCACCAGGCATTTACTAATTTAGGTATCTGATCGTTTTTTTATGATACTGACTCTTGATTATTTATATCTACCATTTATTATTTTTACTGACCACTTCTTTATGTTACTGATCCTTCATTATTTTTACGGACCATTTCTTTATATTACTAACCGTTAATTATTTCAACCGACCATTTATTATTATACTGACCATTTATTATTTTTACTGACCACTTCTTTATGTTACTGACCCTTCATTATTTCAACCGACCATTTATTATCATACTGACCAAGGGAAATAAAATAATGGCAAAGAGTACTGTCCATAAAATTGAAATACTGGCCATTTAATTTGTTGCCATTGATTTTTGCTCGCCCTTGTATTTCTTGAGTTTCTTTGTAAATAATATTATTGCAAATACTAAAACGATAATTCATTTCAAATTTTATGAGTTATTGAGTAAGGTTTCAAGAGGACCTCCTTAAATGTTTGACCTTCCTCCTCTTCTAATTAATTTCTGTCCTCCCTCTAGAGTAGAAGATGTTTTTCTCAAAGTTCCTTGAAAATTATGTTTAGGCAAATACTAAAACGATAATCCATTGCAATTTTTAGGAGTTATTGAGAAAAGATTTCAAGAATACCTCCTCAAAATCTCAACCTCCACCTCATCTAATTAATTTTTGTTCACCTTCCGAAGGAACAGATGGTTTCTTTGTTAATAATGTAAATGCAAACACCAAAACGATAATTCATTGCAAACTTTATGAGGTATTGAGGAAAGTTTCAAGAGTTCCTACCTCCCAACATTCCACCTCTCTTAGTTGATTTTTTGAAAGCTCTCCTAAAAGCAATATGTTTTTCCCATGTTTCTGCAAAGAATATTGTTCAACTAAAAATATGTATTGTACATGTATTGTACAAAAACCAACCCTGTCAAGAATCCTACTTTGCTATATCCTACTTTCATAGATATTTCACGCAAAAAAATGTTATTAGAAATTCTGCTAAATAACTTCACTTTCTCTGAAATGATATTGGAAATTCAATAATAATAAAAAGAATATTTCTAGTTAAAATGAAATTATTAATTAGACAACTATTTACTTGAATATATTGATCAAAATTATGTTTTTTTTCAAAAATCTCCACAGAATTGAGGTCAAGTCAGAGCAGAATTATTATATTAGATAATCGTAGTGAAAAATATTTGATTAAATAATACATGCAAAAATCAATCAAACCATCTCCGCCGAAATAATAACTGAAAAAAACGTGACACACATTAAGCCAAAAATTTTATTAATAGACTTCATCTGACATTTGTATTTTGGACAACGTAATTATTGTTTGTATTTTTTGTTGAGTAATGGGTTATGAAAGTGGTGATGAATTTGATTTATTGTTTCAAGACAACAACAAGGAAATATCATTTGTTGTTATTTTGACTACTTTATTGATGTTATTTTCACGATTAATATTTTCTCGTGCCAGTATTTCGAACAAATTGATTCATAACTCACAATTTGCAATTTTCCACGGTAATAACCCGCAAAAGAAATTCTCCATGCAGAATAAGTTAATTGAGAAATTGTTCTCAACGGGTGCATGCATGATATGAAATTAGTGGTGATTTTTTTTACAAAAAACCACACTTTATGCACGAATTATCAGAGGCGTGATTGTGAACATAAATGTAAATGTCAGTGAACAAATTTGGATGCCCTGAACGTGCGCAATTGCGATATTGTCAATAACTTTTGCTATAAATATTTATTTGGAATTTGCATTTTATTTTCGCTTCTGTTTGCGAAATGGAGAATGACGATTTCTATATAAAATGGACATATCAGCAAGTAGGACAAACATATATTTTTTTTAAATCATACCGTTTTTCATTGGTTGTTTTTTGTTTCTTTAATTCAGTTTTTGGGTGAATCTTGCTAAAAGGACGTTTAGATGTCCTTTGAAAGCCAGAAACGTAGATTTTTTTTTCTATCCAATTATCTATTTTTTCCAAATTTCAGTCGAAAACGTAATTCCCGTCCGCTATCGCAATATAATATGAATTAAAAGAATACTCTAAAGATTTTTCTTATTCGCAATAGCATAGCAATAGGACATTTTGTTTTATTACTTAATAGCTGAGAATGTGTTGATATTTTTTCAATAAAAAACAGAAATCGTAGGAAAACGTCATCCCCGTCCACACACATACATAATTCCTATCTTTTAGAAAAATATGAAAATGTTGTTGATACAGGAAAACTTAATGGTGATTCCTTTCTCAAAAAAAACATGTAGTCTGCAAGATTCATTCTTTTTGATTTTTTTATTTTTTTCCCAACGTAATTAACATTTATGCTCCCTTTTTTAAATCATGTTTTAAATCTCATCTTAAATTACTTCTTTAAGTTGTTTCCTCTCATTTAAGGAAATGTTCTCAAAGAGGAATTTGCATGAAAAATTGAATCGATATTTTCGTTGATTTTTTAAAAAAAAAAACGATAGGTTACGTACTTTTTTATTTTGGTCAAATATATGATTCTCTCAAAAGTTATTCAAGTTCAAATTTCTGTATATACAGATACATATACTGAGCATGGTGTGACGTCATAACTCAGCAATTTTAGCACATTTTGTTCATAACATCAATTTTTCAAATTCGAAAAAAATATCTTGGATAATACACACAAACAAAAAATGAATAGAGAAAACCATAAAAGTGGGGAAGAATGCTCAACATAAAATCATATTCAAAATTTAATATTTAGGAAAAAATAAAGATAAGAAACAAAATTTATAAAATATAATGTGTATCAACCAATAACAAAAATCTCCTTAAAATTAAATAAGTGATTTAAACTTGAACAATAAACAATACAACGGAAGAATGGATTATACAACCCAAAAAAAGGAAAAGATACACCTTTCCCTAAAAATTATGAATAAAACTCCGCTCTAAAGCATTCAGAGTGAAGAAAAAAAAGAACAAATAAGAATCATACAAAAAAATCGAAGAAGAAAACGTTTTGAATATGATTGAAGCAAACGTATCAATTTGAAATACAAACTTGAAAAATTAACCCTAAAAATGAAAAAACTCATCTATAAATAAAAAAATGAAACAAACAAACAAAAAACAAAAATTAGAATAATAAAAAAAATAACAAAAAAGGTTCCTTGGAAGATCAGAAGCTGATCAGAGTCCGACGGAAATGTTATCAAAAGGAAAATATAAAAACCATTAAAACAAAACAAAAAATGACATAAATCAATAATAATTATTAAAAGTAGGTACAGGGTGATTCACTATAAATTGACCCCCCTCCCCCCTCACTCATTTAAACAAGGTGTACAAAAAAAAGTTTGGTGCAAAAGTTGTTTGGTTTATACCAAATGTCAAATTGAGCAATATCATTCATACAGGGTCCCAGAAGCTGTCCACAGCACTCAACTTGGAAATTCTAAACGGTATTTTATTTCGTTTTTGGATTCTACATGGAATTCTAAGTCAAATCTGTAAGATGTAGATCCATATTATCTTTTGCCGTTTTCGAAATAAAGGCTGTTAAATTTTGCGTAAAATACAGAATTCACTATTTTGACAACCCTCTAACACATTTCATACAAGGCAGAGACACTGTACAAGGTGTACAAACATAGTTGCAGCGGCGGCGCGTGGTTCAAAACTTTGGGGGTGCACAACGTAATACGAAAAAAAAAGGGTGTCACACGACCACGCCCAAAAATATTCTTTTGCGCTATCAAACCGTCAATCTGGGTTAGCAAATAAAAGGATCTTATCAAAAAAAAAAAATGAATTAAAAACTTACCCTGAACGCTTTCATTTAATACGTTTCATTTTGCGCTCAAATCCGACGACTTTTTAGTTTTAAAATAAGCGTTTCATTTTCCTGTTTTCCATCATTCATTTTCTGTTGATATCAAACTATAGGTAACTATCAGCGTTATAATAATGATAATTAGTATTGAATAATTTAAATTCTGTATAGGTTCCAAATTGAATAATGATAATAATCTAATATAATATCATACACTTGTAAATCAACAACAAAAATAATATCAAGGTTTGGAGACAGCATCGCCATCTATTGGTGGTGATGAGAAACCTACTATCAAGAACTAACATATTATGTAGTATTCACATGATGTAGAAAACTTGAAAAGGCATTTGCTACAATTTCAAGAATAAACGTTTCTATCCCACACAATAGCAACAATGCAGTTGAGTACTGCCAACGTTTTCTGTGGGAGAGAAATGCATGTCTTTCGCAACCCCTAGCCTTTGGGCTTCTGGTTATAAAAATAATATTGTCAAATCAATAATATCCACATAACAAAATTCCCCTTTGCGAATACCCGCACTTTTATTAACATAAAATAATGAAGAGCACTGATCTCATGTGCTCGCGGGCCACCTTAAACGTCGGACGTCGCTCTAGACTGCCGCGGTGAACAAGGGAGCGGGCGGCAGCGGATTGACCAATCATACCTATCTAATATTCCGATGAGCGGTGGTCGAGGAGATTTCGCAATGGACCCGCAAAGCGAACGACTGGATTCAAGATCTTGGCTGGATTTACGTTAATCTTTTGTTACGCATAATCAGCGACTTGCGATCTGGAGTTTTGTTTACGAAATAGTTGATAGGTTTAGGCTATACCAAAAAAAGAATAAGTATTAAAACAATGTCAGGACACAATTTAATTATTTTTTTTTCGAGATGAGGCATTACATTTGGGGGTGCACGTGCACATGTGCACTTATTGAGGAACCGCCACTGCATAGTTGTATTCAAAAGTTATTTGGTTTATAATGAATCTTTTAATTGTAGCAGTTCCGTTTATACGGGGTGTCACAAAAGCTGACCTCAGCATCCAACTTTAAGTTTTACATGGGACATCCTGTATTTTATTTCATTTTCAGATTCTACGTTAAATTCTTAGTTAAAAGCTGTTGAATTTCACCTTATTCTTAGTCCTACAACCTACAATACATAATAAAGTGTGAGCCTCGGTGTGAGCCTTTTGAAAATGGAAAGTACCTTTTTTTGAACTAAACTAGAATCTTTTTTTATCTTTTATGAGGCAGACTAAAGCTTCAAAGCAATCTTTATTCAATATGGTTATCAAGAAACAAATCCTGAATTTCGGATTTTTCACAAAATTGAACAGACTTTATCTAGAAAGTAAAAAATGATATGATAGATTTATTTTATATAGATTCGACTCAGAACTTAACGTATAATCTGAAAATGAAATAAAATACAAGGTGTCTTATTTAAAAAATTTAAGTTGGGTGTTGCTTTTGGGACACCCTGTATAAATAATATGGCCCGGTTCAAACAATACATTATAAAACGAACAACTTTTGTATTATTTTGTTTTTTTCTACACCTTACGTAAAATGAGTTAAAGGGGGTCAAAATATTGGATTTTCCAAAATATTTAACAGCTTTTATCTCGAAAGCGACAAGAGACAAGATAAATACCTCATACACATATGACTTAGAATTTAACGTAGAATTTAAAAATGAAATAAAATACAGGGTGTTCCATTAAAAATTTCAAAGTTGGGTGCTGCGGACCGCTTTTGGGACACCCTGTATAAATGATACTGCTTTATTAAAAAAAATTAGTGAGTATAAACCAAACAGCTTTTGTCTACAATTTTTTTTCTGTACACCTTGTATAGAATGAGTTAGGGGATGGGTCAATATATAGTGAATCACCCTGTACATTTTGATGTCTGGATGTATGACACATGTTAGACAAAAATCCTCTAAAAAATGAAAAAGTTAAGCAAACGACTACAGACAAGCAAAAATATATGAAAATATAGAAATATTTGAAAAAAACAAGATTTTATTGAATACATGTCAAAGTATTCGGAAGGATGATTTTGATGTTGGGTGTCTTAGCTAGAAGGAATTTTCACAATAAGATAACTGAGTGATTGTGAAGTTGTGTCAATCAATTAATTTATTATTCATGGATTGGTGAGACCAAAAAATAATCAAAAAATAAAGATACTTTGAAAAATGAAAACCAAAAAACATAATAAAAGGAAAGAAATGAATTTTTGAAAAATGTAGGGTGAAGAAAAAGTTGTAGAGACTCTTTTTCTTTTTGTGTTTTTTGTCATAGCTTGAATGATTTTTGTTCCTATTTTAGTTAAATCTAATTCATTATCATCATTTTTTTATGTTTTATTTTTTCACTTCTTGATGTTCTGAAAAAGTGTGTAGGTATATTATTATTTTTTTGTTTATAATATTTTCGTTGTGACATAGATTTCTGAATCTCGTCATTTTTTTTTATCTTTAAATATTTATTTATTTCAAAAAGATTTTCTGTTTTATCACGTGAGGAGGCTCTTGAAAACCGTAATAAAAAATCCAGGGCCGTATTTGAGAGAACAAAGTTGATGATGACAGCTCAAAGACGAAACGTGGATTTGAAAATCTGACAACGCCATTTTGTGAAACAGAAAAATTAGCAATGAAAATGTGAAATTTATTTTGTTATATCTATTCAAATAGAGTCTTAAAAAAAAATGAAATCGCGAAAATTCGGTTTTTTCCAAAAATCTTCGGAAGTATTTGGATTTTTTCAAATTTCAAAAGGGTGTATTGATGAGAACCAAATTGCGCTACTTTGCCTTCATTTAAACGACCTCGTATATGTATCTCTTCTATTCTCCGAAATCCCAATGATGCTGCTCGAATTTGGGACATCCTGTACTGTACTGCATGGCACTTATACAAGGTGGGGCATAAAAGACTTTCCACCCATCAGGTTTTATTTCGGGTTAAAATCGCTTTGACACGTCAATTTTTGTTTTTTTGGAGTACACATTTTTGTAGTATTATTCTTCTACCTGTCAATCCTAGGAGGGGTGAGATGCAGGAAAATACTCGTCCGTTCAGTTGTCTGGTGTCACTAACACGTGAGAAGAACTGAAAAATATCACCATCGACCATTCTCCTTTGAATAAATCATTTATGAAATAAATCCTCCATCATAATTAAAAACTCTAATTTAACACGGATTAAGTAGTTAATTAGGTAAACTCAACGACCTCAGGTAGAAATTAGTCATAACAGGTAAATAAAAACGGTTTCCCCTTCTAAATTAATTCGTTTTTATTTTAAATGTTTGTCATTTTGTGGGAGATTTGCCGACTTTTATTGATCGATTTGGTTTAGGGAATTTCTTCAGGTTGATGGTTTTTTTCACTGAAGTGGTAATAATATGGATGCTTTATTCAAAGAGAAAGAAATTGCTCAAAAACTCTCAGACTAACTCAAAAACCATACCAATATTGCTTCATACTTCATAGAAAACTGACCACACAACTGACCCTACCTCTCTTCAACTAAATCTAATCTCTGACATAACACTAGCCAAGAACAATACTTGTTCTTGTATAATTCCACACCACTTGGTTCCACCCCAGTTACCGAACCAATGGTGCTCAAGCCACCATAAACAACCGGGTTATGCGGGTTCGCATGTCATTTGACATTTGCCCACTTATCAGCAGGATAAATCAACTGATAACCGTAGAAAGTGTTATCATAATTCAGGAATTTGATGCTTTCACTGGCTGGATTGATGATTAAATGGAGCAGATTACAGAATGATTGCATAATCGTATCGTAAAAATTAACGGGCCATTGAGACACCTTTCAAAAAGGTATTAGTGGTATGCATATGTGCTCTTCGAATCAGGTATTCAAAGCATACCAGCCACACACTTCCTTGGTTCTGTTTCAAATGTCTCGGACAACTTTCATTTTCAGTTATTGCTAATCGGACATGATCTGGTGGATTGGGTTTTTATGAGTTTATCATGAATGATGGATCAGCTTTTGCGACTAATTATTAATTCAAATCCACAATTAATCAAATTTATTGCGAAAAATTATTGTCCAACATCAAAATCACCCATTAGCAAACTTTGGCTTGTATTTTAAATTCATTATAATCTTGTTGGTTTTAATTATGTCTATTTCTTCCTTTTTATTCGCTTTTTTATATTAATAATTTTTTATGGTATCACTGTTTGATTTTTTTTTAAACTCTACATTGTGTCCATTTTAAGTGATACCACTATTATTGCTATCTTGAAAACAGTAATCCTTGTTATATACAGGGTTTTTCACTTAAAACTCCCCACGTCAATATCTCGGAAACGAATAGGAATATTTGATTTCTGTAAAAAGTAGTAAATGTATGGGGTCGAGTACTTATTTTTCACAGTTAAAAAAATTCGACGCCTACCAAGAGTAAAGCGTCGCGACGCATCGAAAATATTAATCGATTGCAGGAACTTTGAAATTACGCGCATGCAAAAGTACAAGTTATTCATAAACTTTTTTGTTATTCAGTCGAACTCATTTATTCTACTCAGTTTTGAGATATACAGTGTGTCCAAGATAAGAATGTCTATCATGGGGATCTTGAAAACCGTGAGAGATACAAGGTCGGTTAAATGGAGGCAAAGTTGCGTATTTTGATGCTTAACAAAATGCCGTTTTGAAAGCCAAGAAATTCCGACTAAGTCCCAAATTATCCGAAAAAAACCGAAATTTTTCAAAATTGTTTTCATTTTTTTCTGACCACATTTGAAGAGATATTTTGAAATGAATGGAACTTCTTCATTGCCACTTTTTGCCCTTTACAAGATAGCATTATTAAATTGAAGAACCGACGTTTCGTCTATGAGCAGCCATCATCAACTTTGTTGTTTTAAAGACGGTCCTGGATTTTTTATTACGGATTTTAAGAGCCTCTAATGTTCCCAAACCAACGAGGTATTGCACTAATAAAAAAAAAATGGTTGTTCTTGATCCTATTAAAAATGTATTTTTTGTCTCTCTCTAACACTTGAGTTCTTATGGAAAAATCCATCGACATTATTTTTTTGAATAATTGCGATACATTGTTGGTTTAGGAACATAAGAGGCCCTCAAAATACGTCATAAAAAGTCCAGGACCGTATTTAAAAAAACAAAGTTGATGATGGCTGCTCATAGACGAAACGTCGGTTCTTCAATTTAATAACGCTATCTTGTAAAGGGCAAAAAGTGGCAATGAAGAAGTTCCATTCATTTCAAAATATCTCTTCAAATGTGGTCAGAAAAAAATGAAAACAATTTTGAAAAATTTCGGTTTTTTTCGGATAATTTCGGACTTAGTCGGAATTTCTTGGCTTTCAAAACGGCATTTTGTTAAGCATCAAAATACGCAACTTTGCCTCCATTTAACCGACCTTTTATCTCTCACGGTTTTCAAGATCTCCATGATAGACATTCTTATCTTGGACACACTGTATATCTCAAAACTGAGTAGAATAAATGAGTTCGACTGAATAACAAAAAAGTTTATGAATAACTTGTACTTTTGCATGCGCGTAATTTCAAAGTTCCTGCAATCGATTAATATTTTCGATGCGTCGCGACGCTTTACTCTTGGTAGGCGTCGAATTTTTTTAACTGTGAAAAATAAGTACTCGACCAAAAATAAGTACTCGACATTGACTACTTTTTACAGAACAAAAAGTTCCAAAAAAA
This sequence comes from Orchestes rusci, assembly GCA_958502075.1. Classification (NCBI taxonomy): domain Eukaryota; kingdom Metazoa; phylum Arthropoda; class Insecta; order Coleoptera; family Curculionidae; genus Orchestes; species Orchestes rusci. Next base: position 7,884,439 of record OY293312.1, read on the forward strand.
GTTCTTTTTTGTCGTACGAAAAGAGTAAACTTGTAACTGAAAAAGTACAAAAAAACAAACAACAAACGAATTAATATGCATTTTTTTTTTTTTGGCTAAACGTTTTTATCACAATCAACCATCCATACATTTGGCCTCTATCAAGGAAAAATCTAATAAAATGTTTTGTCGGACATTTTCCTCACTCTGATTCTGATTAGCTCCTGTTCTTCCAGAGATTTTTTAATTTATTTATTTATTTATACTGCGATAACAAACAGAACAGTTCCCAAATATATTACGCAGTCAACTCAACACTAGGTTCCTGCAATGAAGGAAAACAACCAGACATTTACAGAGCAGCATACGTTTAGACATAGTAAAAAAATCTATATCTGTATCTCTACTAGCTTATTACAAGACAGCAAACGGTTTTGTTTAGTGTCTTGATTTTTGTTTGTTCAATTTTTCTTATTTCGACGACTTTTTTATTTTTCAATTTTACAAAATCTTTTTTTTTTTTGTCTTCAACCTTGTTTGTTTTTATTTTTCCCCTGTTCTCCAATCTTGTATAGCGTTATATCCACATTTCTGGTTTTATCTTTTGTTCAATGTTTTTCTTCCAGAATGATTTCCACATTTCAAGAAAATGGTTGTTTTAAATAAAGTTGAATTGAAACTACTCAATTTAAAATAGGTAGAAGAATGAAAGAGGTAATTTTATCAGCGGGCAAAATATTCTTTCTTCAAAAAAAGTGAAAATTCCAGATCAGCTGAAATTATATACGGGTACCGTACTGAATTAGATTGGGCCGTCATGTCAGATTATTTGGAAAAAAAAACGTTCTAGATTTTTTTTTTTTAACAATATTGTGGACAATAAAATGGTGGATGGATTTTTTCTAAAGAGTTTTTTGATGGGGGTTATATGGGTTCTCATACAGATTAGGTGAAAAAATACACAAATATCTTTTATAAATACTGTGAGGCTTTTGAAAAACTACATATCTGTGATAAATTGGAATATACAGGGTAGGGCAAAAGATGAGATATGGCAGATCAATGTTGCATTGTTTTAAATGGAACCCGCTATAAGACCCAAACGGTTTAGGATAATGAAAAACGGTCTGCACTTTCTAGACTTACCTTTTGAAGAGCTATTCAAGGACATTAAATTTATTCTTTTCAAAAAATGGCTTTGGATAAGTTAAGTTGAGAAAGTGTAGTCTTTTTTTCTCTATCTTGAATCGTTTGAGCTTTATAGTACAGGGTGTCCCAGCAAGGGTGGCCACCGGCCATATCTCGGAAACTACTGGACCTAAAAGTTCAGGAAAAAAAATATGATCACTAAAGTGGCCACGAGAAAATGCTGGGAAATATTTATAACTTCGAAATTTTTCCGCTAGGGGCGCAATCAAAGCTTAAATATTAAAATTCGAAATTTCTCCGGAAATTCTCAGATTGAGGTATATCTTTATCAACATGGTTAAAAAACCTAGACAATTTCACGTCTTTTTGGTACAGGGCTCATTGGCGTACCGATCTTCGTGTGAGTAGGGGAAGGTAGTGAAAGTGTAATTGTTCAAGTGGCTGTAACTTATAAACGACTTGTCCGATTTTGTTGTGTATAGACTTGTTTGGAAGATAAATGTGAGTACTTTCGTATATCGTATCCAGTGATGCGTGATTGTCTCCAGAAAAGTTGCTAGAAGGCGTAATTTGAATTAAAAACTGTTATTTCCGTTTCACCGCAAAAATTTAAATGGTATGGTATAATTCTGATAATAATAACTAGTCCAAATTATGTAAATGTTTTTTTTTTTTTTTTTTCTTAAGGTTTTTTCTTGTAAATTTAATCTTCATTTCGATTCTCTTATCAGAATTATACCGTACCATTAAAATTTTTGTGGTGAAACGAAAATAACAGTTTTTAATTCAAATTTCGCCTTCTAGCAACTTTTCTGGAGACAATCACGCATCACTGGATACGATATACGAAAGTACTTACATTTATCTTCCAAACAAGCCTATACGCAACAAAATCGGACAAGTCGTTTATAAGTTACAGCCACTTGAACAATTACACTTTCACTACCTTCCCCTACTCACACGAAGATCGGTACGCCAATGAGCCCTGTACCAAAAAGACGTGAAATTGTCTAGGTTTTCTAACCATGTTGATAAAGATATACCTCAATCTGAGAATTTCCGGAGAAATTTCGAATTTTAATATTTAAGCTTTGATTGCGCCTCCTAGCGGAAAAATTTCGAAGTTATAAATATTTCCCAGCATTTTCTCGTGGCCACTTTAGTGATCATATTTTTTTTCCTGAACTTTTAGGTCCAGTAGTTTCCGAGATATGGCCGGTGGCCACCCTTGCTGGGACACCCTGTATGTCAAAAGGTGCAAAAATATCATATTTAAATCGCTATATCTCAGTAACGGTTGAATTTGGGAGCAATATGTGTATCACAATTTTTGCTCAAAATTGAAAGATGAATTCAAATATCTAATAATATACAGGGGGTTCCATTTGAAAAAATGCAACTTTCGTCTGCCATAACTTCATGTTCGACCCTGTATGTCCCAATTTTTGACAGATAAGTATGTAGGCTTTTGAAAGTCTCACAACTTTTATATCAAACAGTTTTTTCTAACTCGTGTATCTTTTGAAATAATCGACCGTTCAGGTAATTTCTCTTAACCTTGTATACATACAGTGCAGCTCAAAACGCTAACTTTTGAACTGTTTGATAAATGAGAACGAAATTAAGACACATCATATGTGAGGAAGGACGTTCTGCATTTTTTGACATAGTAGGGACAGCTGAAAATGTCAAAATGACGTTTTGAATGAAAAAATTAAATGGTAAGGGGGTCGAGAGATACCTTATTTTGAAGGCCCTTTGACCCTGATTACAACTGCCGACTTTCAAGCCTCTGCTATCATTCCTGTTGATATGACAGCGTGTCCTCTTTTCTTTTTCATTTTTGTTACTTAATCAACACTTACCCGCAAGACTTGACTTCGCCAAACAAAGAGGATATGATGAGGCACAAAATATCTACAAAATGAGCTATTTATTACTCAATCTTTTTGACGAGGATGAATTTTACAGAAAAAAATGGGGTGGAAAAAATTAGAAAAATATATTTTTGGATACGCTGTCATATCAACCGGAATGACAGCAGAAACTTGAAACTCGGCAGTTGTAATAAGGGTCAAAGTGCCTTCAATATAAGGTATCACTCGACCCACCTGTCACCCAGCTGACATTTTGACATTTTCAGCTGTCACTACTATGTCAAAAAATGCAGAACGTCCTCACATTGTGTGTGTAGATTTCGTTCTCATATATCAACCGGTTCAAAGGTTATAAGTGGGATGATCGGTGTCAGTGATGAGTGCAGATTTTTATAGATATCTTGAAAATGGTAGATCTGACAGGAATATGGTCACAATAAAAAATATGTAGACCATCAACAAAACAACAACTTTTATTCGAAGAGTTTTTACATCGAGGTTATTGTATCTGGTATAAACGCCATCAAATTTCTTCTGACGTCATGACTTCAAATAAAACCATCAAGTGCAGACTTTTAATAATATCTTGAGAACGGTACGGCTGAAAGGAAAATTCTTCGAGTAAATTTAATAGACAATGAACCACAGAACATCTTTCACTCAAATTTTTTTTGATTTTAACTTCCATTTTTGACATAAACACTGTAAAGTTTGTCTGACATCATAAAACTATACAGGGTTGATCAATTAATACAGCTTCATCGTGTACCTATATAATATCATCAAATATGCTTGCATAGCTTAGTCTAACCATAACTTTACAAAACATCGCGTGACTCTTGCAAAAATATCACATATTGTATTGCATCATTTCTTCAACGAGACATGCTTCCTTATGCTTAAGATTCAGGTTTTGTCGTCACGTTTAACAATATGCAACAAGTGCAGTTAGTTTCCTGTCAAGATCTAAAAATAGTTTTCGTTTGATAATTTTTTATTGATCAAAGATATGAAAAAAATCGCTTTTCGATTGACACAGTGATCAATGATGGAGAATGTAGGCCAAATTCTTGTGCGGTTCGCTCTCGATTCCATGCTTTTATTTTCGATTTAATTCGATTCCTACGCGATGGATTAAAACAAATTATCAATTTGATTTTCATTGTCAAATAAAAAAAATCAGTAAACCCTCCCTCTGCTCAAAATTTCACCTCTCCGACCCTCCCAGCACACTTTTTACTGCTCCTCATCAGTTGGGGATAGTTTGGAAACTAGCTCACTATTAAATTTATAAATTAACAATTTTCTTAATGGGCCCCCCAAAGTTGCAGATTTAATTGAATTGTCGCCTACAAAACAATTTCGCCGGCAAAAAACATCAAATTGGATTCGATAGATCTCTGTCAACATGGTTTGTTAATTCTACTGCCGAAGGCCAATGAAGAAATGGAGGAGAAAGTCGCGTCTCACCAATTCACGTTGCTTACTCATTCATAGTTGATGTTGAATTAAATAATTCAAAGTGTGAAAATCGATGTTTTTTCCAAAAATAACAGCTTTATCAATTCAATCATAATACTTTCAGTTTGAATAATGTAATAGTCTGCATCGTTGATAGTTCAAGGTTTTCTTCTATGGCTTGATTGGCATGCTGCGGTAACGAATTATACAATAATTATGTATTTGTGCAAAAAAAAATTTGATTAGGGTAGGATTTGAACTCGAGTTTTTGCCGAGCAAATTAATGTGGATTGTTTCCGGGTTCGATTCCGCGGTGCACCGATTTTTTTTTACAGTGACTTGGCAATAAAATTTGAAAATTGATCAAAAAATAAAAATCATCCATGTTTTTGAGATAATAACGTTTCCTCCAAAGATTTACTTTTACGTTATATTTATCTGCTGCTTTTGAGAAAATTATGGGTGTCATCTAGTAAAGTACTGAGATCAACAAAATTCAATTTTTCATTGCAAACAATGGAAACCATTGGTTTTATCATGAAATTTTGAAGACTGGTGGACAGCTGATAGACCTGGATGAGGTCTACAAAAAAAAATCTATTCATTTTTATCAGTGGTCTAATAGTGTCACGAGAAAAAAGCATTGTAGAAATTTTATGTCCAAATTTGAGAAATGTATTGATTTTTTTATAAAATTGTTATTAAAAATTCACGCTTCGCAAAATGAGCAAAAAGGTTAACCACAACGGTAATTAACATTCTAACGAGTGTAGAATATTTGAAAAAGATAATGTGCATAGAATAATTATTTCCTAAGAAAAGCCTGAGTGCGTTACTTTCCAATTTGAATGAAATTGATTTAAGAAAAAGATTGACATCTAGAACTGTGTTTTTATATTGAAAAAAAATATATTTTCTATTGTTGTTGGTAAATAAAAGATTTTTTTTTAATTATCTACAAAGTATGTACTGAAAAATCAATAAAAAAGTTGTTCAAACATAAAATTTTAAAAAATAGCAATCGTCCAGTAAAAAATTCATATTTCCTAGACGTTTGAGAAAAAATAATTTTAAATTTGGACAAGACAAAGAAATAAGTCCATTTTATTAAATACGAGCGTTTGGACTGTCTGTGATTAGAAAATATATTTTTTGGGACTTTTCTGAAAATTAGCACTCGTTCAGTAAAAAAATCATAATACCTATAATTTTGCGAAAAAACGATTGAAATCAGGAGACAACAAAGAAAAATGTCCATTCAATTTTATACAAGTATTTGGACAAGGGTGAATCAGGAAAAGTCGACTTTATTGATGATCAGATTACTACGAAATAAATAGAGAAACAATAAAAAAAAGTCAAAAGCAAAAATCACCTTGAAGCTTTAAAGTGTGAATATTATAATGAATAGCCATGCAAAACAAAGAAAGCAATAAGATGAACAGAAATAAAGAAAAAACAGTGAAAGTCAGAGACCCTTGGAATGGGAACGAAAATTAGCATTGATAAAATATAAAGAAAAACATTGATAGAACTTAAAAAATGTTCTTATGTCAACTAGTTACTAGTTTCAAAAGATCCAGTCCGCTTGAGGAACCATATCTGAGTGACATTTATCCATTCATCTTCATCTGGTTATATAAGCAAACGGTACCCGTTCAACACGAAAATAGATATAGATGGGAACCACTTTATTGTGCAAACCCCGCGCTTATATCATATGATGATTATCTTCATTCTGTTGAAGATAATCAGTGAAAAGGTTACGGAAATTGACAATTTTTTTTTTGTAAAAATTGTCCCATTCTCTGCTGACCGATAATAAACAATGTTATGTAACAATATTAATTTGCATATTATGTCGTATTGTGAACGCAAGACCTTTTCGCTTTTTCGCACCCACAATGCCGCCAGATAAAATCTGTCCTCCGAGTGTCAGATAAAAATTAATACTTGTTACATATTTTCGCGATTTGGAAATGTCAGATGTTGATTTGTGACAGATACTGTCCGCCCCCCAAACTGGTTCCCCTCGAGCGGGCTGGGAATTTCGAACATGTTTTTTAATCTATTATGATTTTTATTATATTGTAATGTTTTTCGCTATAGAAAAAACTTGTCCAGTTTTAATTTATTTATTCAAAGTCACTACAGCACAACCACAATTATTTCACAATCGCAGCCTATTTTTGTTTTACGATTTATATTTCGCGGCCAATCAATAACTGAACAATAGTCTGAATGGCGGGCTTCTATATCCTCTTCGATCTCTCGATAGATGGCGAAAGTTCTCCAATATTCCAGATGTAGGCAACCGAATATACTTCTTGATTCTAGAATCTAAACAGTGGTCTGAACTCGTGACAAACGGGACAAAAGACGAGATGTTCGCTAGCGGGACGCAATGGTTGTAACGTCATTCCCGCTGGCCTTGGAAGTTCGTACCACTGGGCATGTTTCGACACAATACCATACCTTTGTTTTCGTTCAGTAGAATATACATTTTTGAGGATTTTGAAAAAGGTTATTTGGAGAATCTTATTTTCAAGTGCCTATTTGATTAGTTTTTCTTTTTGTATTTATAATATCATGTATATTTTCTGTTTAGTAATATTTGTTCTGTGTTTTTCACCAAAACAGTTTCTGGAGCTCAATTAATTTTATTTGATTTTCAACTTTTGTTTATACTCCTTTTGAGTGCTATTTTGTATGTTTGTCAATATTTTTGCAAATTCTTTGGAGGTGACCATTCAGGTTCATGGAACCAGTTGATGGATCGACCAATTTACAGGATGAGATCTTTCCTACTCAACTTCAAGAGGTCTCCAGTTTTACTTGTATCAGATCCTGTTATCAATGCCTTTGCACGTAGCTTGCCTGGTGCATTGTTCCAGCATAGAGTGGCTTTTGCGAGTAGAAGTTCTTCGCCTCGCCTACTCCTGTTACCTTGAAGATGCCAATCATTGATAAGGGTCCACGGACTTAGTTAATTCGTGTAAGGATCCTATGCACGATGAACCAATTTTGCTAAGTCTGTTAACCTCATCAGTGTCCTCTTTATACCGCTGTGGCCTAGGACCCATATTAGTCTAACTTTGTTGGTATATCTCTTCGCACTGCAGGACTGCTTGGGAGTTCACTGCATCTCTCACAATAGTCAAATACTGTGTCGCTCTCAAGAATGTTATGTGCATATTGCGTTATTGCAAATATTTCGGCCTGGAGGATCGGGGCGTGCATCCCGAGTGAGGGGGGTCATTTCACTGTCCCTACTGCTCTTACAAAATCCTTCTCCTGTACCTCTCTGATGTTTAGAGCCATCAGTAGACCACGATGACCCATCTTGTCCTTGAGCTGGTCTGTTCTGATCCATCCGATCTTCTGGTTTGGGAATTATCAGCTCAGACGAGCTACCATCAGCAAAAAACCATCCTTTAGCTGGGGTTCACTTATGATGGCAGAATGTCAGTTTCAGATGTCCCAGACAGTTCAGGCTGTAAGTTGTTTTGAGTGAGGTGGAGTGAGGGTTAATTCTAGATCACTTTCAACGGTCTAGTTGATGTGGTCCGTACTGCGCCTGTTCTTCTGATGCAACCCATCCTTTGGATCTTATCCAGTTGCCGATGGATGTATGCTTTCTTAGTTGCGGGCGTGATCAGAGGGCTGATAACCATTGAATAGATCCAGTATACTATTCTGCGTTTCAGTCCCCATGTTGTCCCTATAGCTCTTTCACATGCTCATATAAGAAGCATGTGGCTTTTCTAGGGCGCCCTTCAATGTGCTCTTTTCAAGATAATCTTTGGTCAAGGGTATTTGACCGTTCTTCTGTATTCTAGGACTCCTCTCGAGAGCGATATCTTCGGCTTCAGACCTGATTTGCATTTCCCCGTAAGTAACAGGATTTCCCAAGTCCTTCAAGTTAGCACTCATCCTCTATAATTCTCATCAGTGCTGGCATTGTGGGAGCTCTGAAGTCCTGGATGTAGCGCATCGACGTTAGGATCACCAGATCATCAGCTTAGGTATGTGTATACAATCATTCAGCATCTTCAGCTGGTTGTCCACCACAAGACTTCAAAGGAGAGGGGAACAAAACTCCACCCTGGCAGCCATAGTTCTGACATTTTGACCGTTTAGTTCGGCAAATAAATGTAATCTTTAGTGATAGCATATATCAAAATGTCCTTTCTGAGCCTTTTCAAAGTTGACTTGGTGCGGGAGGACGGAGACTTGCCCCGATACTCCAGGAAAGTGCAGTTAAGCGTCTCCTCCTCAGGGATGGTTATGGATCCTCATCAGCTTCAACTGGGAAACCTGTTTTGGCTCCAGGGTCAGCAAAAGCTTTCCAGCTAAGTCTTTGCGCTGATCTCATAACCTTATTGTAGTTTTTCTGGAATGTCCTGTAATCATCCCAGCTTTCCGGAGTGTGCAGTTCTTTTGCTCTTCTGAGGAGCCTGCGAACTTAACGACGGTTGGACACCGTTTGTTGGTGTTGTTGAACATTTTCCTTAAGGGCAAGGGGCGTGCTGTTTCAAATGAATCCATGAGGCATTCTTGGAGCTGATTTGCAGACAGCTCAATGTCCTCTTGTATTCTTGGTTTGGTAAGAAAGATATCATTTACTTCTTCCAGCTCCTCTCCAAAGAGTTCCACTCACCCTAGTTGGTGAGTTTTTTTTCAGTGTTCAGGGTCAGACAGTGTGATTATACCACCCACCCTCCACTCCTCTTTCCTTGCTATATGTATGGAGAACCTAGGAGCAGCACCTCTGTTGAGGATATGGAGATCCGTAGAGCTGAGGAATTCGTGAGTTGATGTTTCCAGTTTCTACTATCCTATATAATGTGATGTGCGTTGTAGTCACACCTTATAAGGGGAGGTAGATTCCCCTATTTACAGAAATTCACAAGATCGCTCAGCTCGGTGGTAGGGCTTTCCTTCTTAGAGGGAAGGTGAGCCGATGCAACAATGAGTAATGACTGTCAGATCTCTGGTTGAGAGTCCCGACATTCCCGACAATAGTAAAATGGTTAACTTGTTGTTACAATACACGACCATGAGTTTTTGCTGGGTGGTATGAAACAGTGAGCCTCCTACCAGTCCCAGTCACCTAATCTAAGCCTGGTTTAGCCAGGCTTCTTGAATAAGGGGTATGTGTGTACCTAGGTTATTTATCGTGTTACATGGGACTGTTGAGGCCTTCCCATGTGGCAGATTGATCTCTTTAAGTTTTAGAGCCATCTGAACGACTTATACGATTGTATAGGTTAGTCTTAAGTTCTCAAAATCCAGTTGGTAGTACTAAGAACAACGACATGAGACTCACCTGAGGAAGGATCGATGGAGTATCCTCATTGTGAGTCAGGCGAGACAGAACTGTCGAAACTGGCCAAAAGGTAATGCCCAGCATCTCCACAGCATTATTTTTAGCACATGTTCAGAACATATTTTCAATATTCTCAACAGTTTTCGCCAATCGATTGGCATCATAGGCGTAACAGAGTTGTCTGAGCGCAGAAAAAAAGATATATTCAAGCATGTAATATCATAACAGGAACGTGAGCGAACTGATACTTTATAAACTATTTTATTGATATAACTTATTATACAGGGTGTTTGTTAGTTGTGAGACGTCAAAAGAATCTGCTTTACTTGTTATCAAACTTACATTCTTACCTCCAACTGGCCTACCTATTGGATGCTTTGCATCGACCCATCTTTCATTCCAGGTTAACCCCCGAGTAAAAAAATCTATCGAAAAAAATGTCAAAAATGTCAACTCCAAACATCAAAAAGTTTGGAAAGCAATATAGTCCAGTAACCATATTCATCAGACCTTGCGTCAGATCCGGTAGTTCTGATTGGCCCAATAAATAATCCAAGTTTTTGACCTCGAGCGCCGAACGCAACATTGTCAAATTTCAAAAAAAAAACTAAAATTAATACCTTTTATCTAGATTTTTCATGTCTGACGTCATAATTCCTCATAACCAACGAGTTAAGACTTTTAGGAAAATCTTTCAAGTGTTATTGACGAGAATTCACCAAACAACAACTTTCAACGAAAGAGTTGTTTGCCAAAATCCAATTCGACGTCACCAAATTACATCAACTAACGAACCAACGACTTTATTGACATTGCACCAAATTGCCAGTCACCAAACCAGTTCAACTGTGGCCAAATTGTTTGATTATCAAAATCGTGCATGGACTGAATACTGAATCAATTTTTACAAAATCTCTCGTTTTTGCGGTTTGCCACTTACAAAACTGTTATAAAATTTTTTCCTTGAAATCTAGTTCAAGTTTTCGTTTATTTTTGCTGAAACTATAGACGGCGTCTATGGTCCTGATTTTTTTTATAAAATCTGTTATTACTGTCAGTTATGTCACACTTTGTCGGCACATATCAAACGAACTGATGAGATGTTTTTTGCCGCAATTAAAGCAAGCGATTTCCTTTTACTTTTTAATGAATGGAAAGGTGACTTTTTCCATTTCCCACAAACTTTCGTTTTATGGAATTTTTTTTGGTGATGTGGGTCACAAAACCTTGGCATCTGGTCTTACTTTTTTTGCTGGTCGATTAATTAAATTGTTATTTGATATGTTATTGTCCAGGGTCATTAGAAATGGACAGGGTCAGGCCTAAAGGAAATTATTTTTTTATGAGTCACAATAAAATAAATTTTAATTACAAGCAACTTTTTATGAGCCAGACACAGAGATCCATCAGGAGCTAAAATTTCCCAGACAAACTGCTGAAATGCACGCGATAATTTATAATGTCACCAGACACATTTGATACCAGTGGCGCGTCATGGGTAGGTATTTGAAGGAGTGACTGAGTGAAATGCCCATAAAATGCAAATAAAATGAGTTCGGTATTAAAAAAAAAATTAAGAGTTACTTCTCCAAATTTCATCCCTCCAACCCTCCCGGTTAACTTTTTATATTCCCCCTTAGTTAAGTATATGTTTTCTTCAAATTTCCGGATGTCTTGTTTTAGTTTTTCAGGTTTTGGAACAGTTTGTATAATCTGAATTTTATTTTTGTCTTTCATGTTATTGCTTTATTATGGTTATTTATACCTATACCTACCAGATTCACCATATGTATAATAATTAGTTATAAGGTACTTATTCATTATTATCTCTCAACCATATTCAATATAATTTGTAGCTTTTTGCTAAATATTAAACTTTATTATTATTATTACGTATTATTATCTTTTTTCCCTGGAGTACTTAGGTACCTATACTTATTTTTTCAAAAGAAATTTTCAAAATATTTTATTTAAGTAAGTAACATTTTTGTAAGTTTCACTGCTTTTATTTTGCTTTTTTCATTGTACTTTTCTTCATTTATTTTTTTTTTTCGTTTAGATTCGTAGTTTTTTTTTCATATTTTAGAGCATTTTGCAACTTTAATTTATTTTTATACCCCATGTTGTTGCTTTATTATATCGATTTCTTCTATAACTGATTCAATACTTTTTTCCCTGGAATATGTATATCTGATTGTTTTCAACAGATTTTCAAAACGTTTTATAACATTTCTGTTAAATTCAACTGATATTATTCTTTTTTTATTGTAAAGATCTGCATTTTTTTCCGCTTAGTCGAGAAAAGTAAGTAAGTAATTCTCTTTTTTCTTTATTTCAACAGTTTTTCCATGTTTAATTTTATTTTTGTCCTTCATTATTATTACAGTATTTATCATTCATTCACTTTTTCCGTTAATAATCGAGTACCTCACGGTACCTACCCATGTTTTTCCACTATCTTTCAATTGGTAGATATCATTATTTTTTATTGGTTTCCTCATCTATCTAGTTTTTTTAATATTTTGAAATGGTTTTTTTTTTAACTTAACCGTTGCTTTCTAACATCTTTCAATTTTTCTCTTGATATTATTGCTTTCTTTATTATGGCCTACTTATCTATGCGACTTTTTCCAACATATCGACGCAGTTTTTATATTATTTTCGACGTTAAAAATATTTATTATAATATTTATCATTTATATTTTCTTTCAAAGAGAGTATAATTTCCAAAATTTTGAATAAACCCTGGATTTTATGCCCAAATTTCTTTATTTCTATTTCTTTATTTCTATTTTCTTTATTTATATTTATTGTGTTTCTTATCATGTAGTCCATCAAGTGAATTTTTTGGTTGTTTTTTGATACCAAATATTGTAATAATCAATAAATTTTTACAAAATCACTACCACATATTAAATGCTTTTTTCTACGACCGTTTAATAATAGGCTTATTACTCACGCATTTTGAATAGATAATAATACCTATTACTTACCCCGTGAGTAATGATTCATTACTCACGGGTCATTACTCACGGGTTTGGTTGTCACATGATTTTGAATAGATAATAATACCTATTACTTACCCCGTGAGTAATGATTCATTACTCACGGGTCATTACTCACGGGTTTGGTTGTCACATGATCTTACTTTTCAAATTATGTGCAGATTTTTTTGGACACCCGGTATAAAGGCCGTAGAAAAAGTATAGTATTCTACTCGCATGTAATGACAATTACTCACTCGTATGATTGCAACACTCGCCTCCGGCTCGTGTCGCAAACTTCATCCTCGTGAGTAATAGCTGTCATTACATGCTCATTGAATAATATACTATTTTTCTACGACTGTCAAGGAATGTCACTATTCTATGTCTATTCCATAATAGATGTATAGGTACATCCACTTTCTATTGGTTAATGTGACTCGACGTTACTCATACCATGCAGTGACTTTTTTCTCATTACTCAATTGTTTTCAACCAATGAGATGATCTAATGTCATTACTCCACTGTTTTTGAGCCAATCAGAAAATTCGACAAAATGTCAACCTTCAAATCCATCATTTTGAACAGCCAATTTGACCGTCCATACCTACTTGTTTTATAGTCATTGTCACATTGTTTGAACAACCTAACCTCACTTTAAGTACAGTCGTTGTCAAAAAGTTCCGTCGAAATGAAATTACATAATGCAAACTTCGCTTCAATTATTGAATAATCATAGAAAAAGTATAGTATTCTACTCGAGGAAAAAGGCTATTTCTCACTCAGATGATTACGCTACTCGCCTACGGCTCGTATCGCAAACCTAATCCTCGTGAGTAATATCCACCATTTCACGCTCGTTGAATAATATACTATTATTTTACATTTTATTTTCGTTAATTTCAGTTTGGATATACTTGTAATATTCATCTATTTTTTTGTTTTCTGTGTTTTATACTTTTTCACGCTTCAGAGAATTTTTAATATGTGTCTTCATGTTCTTCTAAAAATCTTTTGTTTCACTTTTTGGTTTTTTTTTATCTTTAACAGTGTTTTTGATATTCCGGAAATATTTTTCGCCTTCTTCTTAAAAAACATCAAAAGAAAAGATCACCAAAACAGTTAATGCAAATGGTGTGCGTTGGAGATTGGAGAGGTATAAAGAGTAACTCAATATTACACTCCTCCAACCCTCCCGTATATTTCTGCCCCATCTAGAGAGTTCATTTGAAAACTTATTAAACTAATGTAAATGCAAAAGTTTCATGTTTTTTATGAACTTTGTGGATTCGTAGGCTAAAATGTTGGTAACTTCCAAATATTGTCAGGTTGATGATTTTTTCAAATGGAACACCCTATATATGATTACTTTTTTGGAATCTACGTGAAATTCTTGACACATCTTATTATCTTTTCCAATAAACTCTGCATGTGGGGTGCAAAATTATACGGGAGGACCCTGTACAGTTTGAAGTATCCACGAGCCACCACTGACCAAAACATTTTCGGATATTTTTACTAAAAAAATAATCATAATTTTTATCAGATCTTGCCACAACCATTCCCACTTTCAACCTTTTCCACATCCATATAAGCCCGTGCAACACCTTCACCATCGTGACTCATGAGTTGTGGTAATTAAACGGATTTTTTTCGTTTGCGTATAGTATTGCTGATTACTCAATATTTAATACTACCGCATTAGCGTATGGTCCACCTACACGTAGCTTGTACTAAAATTATAATGCCTTAATAAACGTGTAATTTTTTTTTTCAGCAAAGTGATGCCCAACCATACCAGAATGAAAAAAGTTTTCCTCAATGGTAAGTTGAGTCAATACGAGATAATGGATTGAAATGTTGATCCAAAATAGTTAGAAATATTTATTTTGATGTCAAAACCTTCTTGAACATTTTTTGATCCTGGGTAGTTCAATGTTCAAGTCTTAAGTGTAACTATTCAAACCTTCTAGTACTATTTTTTCCTAATTGGTGAATGGCAAATAATGGCGATAAAGGTAAATCAATAAATTTTTATCGGATTATATAAGCCATAGGTGAGATACCGCCGCTATTAAATATAACAAAATTCAATTAAACCTGACATATCAATAATCATCTACAAAATTTAATTGACCACACAATGGTCAATGGGCACGGGCCATTACAAGGCCGTTCCAAATGTCCCATTAGCGCTGATCTAGAACAAACAATTCATTTAATTCGACCAAAGACAACTGTACGGAATTATTGCATAAGATGCAGCCGCCCGCCTGTTAAACGGTTTCTTATGCAACTGGTTTGGAACATGTTGATGGGGTACTTTCAAATTTTTGGTACCATTCTATATGTTTTTGAAATTATGGAAAATCTATGAACTTTTCGACACTCCATTCTATCATCAATAAGTTTTAGAAGGTTTTGAAACTTTGATTCTGGGTAATTCAGAATCAAAATTTCAATTCATGATCTGGAACGGTTCGAATTGAAAAGTTTCGTGGATTGACAATTATTTGATTTTTTTGATTGTTTAAGTTGAAATAATCTATGATGTGCTAACCCACCCACCTACACCAAGTAGTGAAAACGATTGTTATTTATGGAATCATAGAGTGTGACGACAATCGCCACCATATATCGCTTTAATCAAGTGATTTTTTTCCGTTTCCTAATGTCGGCCGTAAATTATGCCGCCTGTCCATTGTTTTTTTCAAATCGGTAGAGGTTGAGTTGGGCAATCGCGATTTCCGGTAGCGGAAAAAAGATTCGGTCTACGTTAACGCAATCAAATTAACAGCCTTAAGGCTGCACTACCAGAAACCCTCACTAGATGGTGTGTAATAGGTCACAATAACTGGCAATTTGGTGTCTAACCTCGAGCGGTGAGAGGAAAACCTAATTGTGATTGGGAGGCAATTAGTGTTGACTCATGGTACTCAAATTCCTTGCGAATTTATTGTTGACTGGTACGCTATATGGTACTTTATCGCGGCCTTGACGGGCATTGATTTAAAGAGCATCGGCTACCTTCTTTCGGTCATGACCTTACTCTCAGCACTCTCACTTTTCTAGTACCAGTTCACTATACAGAGTGAAAAAGCTTAGCGAAATGTGGAAAAATGCTCTATTTCCGAATTTATGGTACTGTAGGTAGTACCTTCGCAATATCAGATCAGTTGATTTCACATGGAGAGTTCATCATAACCTCCACTTCACGGATGGAGGGAAGTGTTGATACGTTTTTTAAATACGTTTTAAAGTAGCTCCACGACGGTTCTAGATCAGTAAAATAGGGTATCTCTTGTACCTATACAAGGTAGTACTTGTGAAGTTCACCTGTAGTACTCAATTTGCCTTCTATGACAGTTTGGGAAGTGTGAAAATAAGCTTATTAAAAATGTATCCCTAATTTGATGATACTGTAGAATTTAGTTCCACAGTACGAGAGATGAGTGCAGTTCACATGAGGTACTATATTGGAACTTTCCTCTTTAACAAAGTACTTGTGAAATTGTCCTACAGTATTAGAATAGCCTCCTATGACAGTTTTTATTGGAGAGAACGAAATGTTCAATGGAAAAATGACAAAATGAGGATACTGTGGAATGTACTTCTACGATAGGTACTCTATGAGTGAAGTTCACATAATAGTACGTGTAAGGTTGTCATAAAGTACTCAATTTGCCTGCTTTGACAGTTTTATTGGGGATTACAGAGAAATGTTTATGATGATACCGTAGATTGTAAAATTCCTATGAGGTACTCCTTAAACCTTTCTCTTTGAGATAGTACTAGGGAGGTTGTCCTTATGACCCTTAAGACAGTTTTCATTGTGAAGAGCGGAGAAATGTTTGTTCAAAATATAACCCAACTCAGAACATGATCCTCTCTAGAATGTATCTAGTTCCACAGTACTAGAAGAGTGAAATTAACATGAACTGTTCCTTGAACCTTCCTCTTCAGAACAGTACTTGTGAGATTGTCCTACAGTACTCAATTTGTCCTATGGCAGTTTTTATTGGAGAACGTGAAGGCAAGCGTATCGAAAATATGTCCTAAAATTGATGATACTGTAGAATGTAATTTCTCAATAATACTAGATGAGTGGAATTCACATGTGGTACTCCTTAAACCTTTTTTTTTAGGGAAGTGTGGTTCTTCTTCAGTGTTGGTGGATTCTTAAAAATACGACATCTTGAAATTCAATGGTAGGTACTGTTAAAAGAAATTCCACAGTACTCGATGGATACAATTCACATGAAGCAATCATCGAACTTCCTTCTTTGAGGTAGTACTTGTGATGTTCCACTACAGTACTCAATTTCTCTTCTATGACAGTTTCTATTGGGAAGTGTGAAGAAATAATGTTTATTAAAAATATCTCAAAAAATATGATACTGTGGAAAGTTGCTCCACAGTACTAGATAAGTAAACCTCACATGAAGTACACGTTTAGTTTTATAGAACTGCGAAAAAAAAGTTTATTGACAATACCCAATACTGTAGGGAGTACCTCCACAGATGAGGTACCTACTCTTCAAACTCTCCTCTGCAAGAAAATCTTGTTGCGTCCCTCGCTACAGTACCCCATTTTAGACTGATTTAGTAATTTTTCTTGAGAAATTCAGAAAAATACTATTCATTTAGTGAAATAAATCCCAAAATTCATCGTACAGTAGCATCCATCGGTTGTATAATTCACGTGGGGTACACTTGAACCCTTTTTTCTAAGATAGTACCTGTGAGGTTCCTCTACTACAGTACTCCATTGGTTTTTTATACCAGTTTTTATCAAGTGATAGGCGGTACGGTTTCCAAAAATATATCCCAAAATACAAGGTATAATGTGTAGGGAGCAGCTCAACAGTACTAGCTCGGTAACGTTCACATGAGCTACTCTCTAATCTTTTTCCTGCAAGATAGTACTTGTGAGGTTCTTCTACAGTACTTGATTTGCCTCCTATATCAGTTTATTTTGGGGAATATGCAGATAAAGTTTCTTAAAATTCATAGTACTGTGGATAAAATTCACATGAAGCATTCCTTGAACATTCCTCTTTGAAATGGTGGATGTGAAATTTTCCTACAGTACTTAAATTTGCTTCTTGAATTTGTATTAAAATATGTTTTTGAAAATCATATCTCAAGATTTCTGGTACCTACTGTATATGGTAATCCTACAAGATCACATGAAGTACTCCTCAGGTTCTCCTCTTCAAGGCAGTATTTGTGTATATCATAATGTTTTTATTAATTATTGTTTAGATACGTAGGTTCCGTTTTTCCAAAATATATTCGAAAATTCATGGTACTGACTCCTTCCAGTACCAGGTTTTCATTATAAGATGGGCAAAATCAGGTACACTTGGTCTTGGTACTCACTCTGTTTTCATCTAATATCAGTTTTCATTGAGGATTGTGTGAAGATACGTTTTTATCAAATATATTGCAAAGTTCATCGTACTGTAGCAACTAGCTCTATAAAACTAGATGAGTTGAATTCACATGAGGTACACTAGAAATCCTCGATAGTACTGTACTCTATTTTTCTCCAATATCAATTTGTATTGATTGAGGTACGTAAAAATACGTACTGTAACTTGCACTATATAGTACTAGATGGGTAAAATCCAATGAGGTACCCTTCAAATCCCTGTTGCGCCTCTCATAAAGTCCTTTTTTTTCCTTTAATATAAATTTGTATTGAGGGGTGTATATAATTTACCTACATACCAAATTCATGCATGGTAGGTACTGTAGTGAGAAGTTCTACAGTGCTAAATCAATAAATTTCACAGGAGCTATTCTTCAAACCCTTTTCTTTGAGACAGTACTTGCGAGGTCTCTTTCACTTATAAGACACATATAGCATTTTTTAATGAGAAATGAAACCTCGATTAGGTACTATTCACCAAGTCCATTAATTCATCAATCTCGTCATCAATAATACCACATTCTTGCTAGAGTTTTTCTTTGGGGCACATCTAACACATTTCAACACTCCAAACAACATGAAATTAATACGGAATTTCAACGGCTATCAATCGATCATTAAGTTACACGCTTGTCAGCATTATCTATTAATACTCACCGATATACGTTACGGTAATTAACCTACTTGTATGAACCTACTAGTTGGAGTTATCACGTTTTCCGCCCTCTATCGACAGATGTCAAACCACCCTTTCACTAATAAAGTAGATACAGGTGGCGTTCATGTCAACATTGCAAAACTATTAACTAGCTTCCCTTAAAGGATTGTCAAAAATGACATGGGACAACGTTGCCGCATCTCACTCGTGGCGCTATAAATGTTACAACATTAAAATGTCCATTCTAAAATAATCTAGAATCAAGATCAATCAGTATATGTAACAATCATGGTTCGGCAAGAAAAATGCAACAAAAGGACTGTAATTTTATTTGTTGCTTTTATGGACAGGCGATTGTGTTTGTGTTCGATTAATTTTGCACTATTGTTACTACAATGGGAGTGTGTTAATATTGTATTGTCATTGTTGTTTTTTTTCCAATTTGTTGTTAAGCAACTTTGCGTACTTTCCAACTATAGCCACTCAGTACCACCTTTCTTATCCTATATATCACGTTTACCATCCCAATTACGTCATGGTTCTCCGGGATGGTTAAATTAATTGATGATGCTTGCCATGTGGTCTGCAGGTTTTAATCATAAATTCAACTTGGACAGCATCTCAAAAAATGCAGCTTAAATGGTGATGGTTCTGGTTAATAAAAAAAATTGAAAAGTCAAGGCTTCGAGGTCTTCACGATCGAATGAATATATTTGATGTAGGTATTATAGTTTTTTTTGCAGTGGATTTTTTGAAGGTTTTTATAATTGATGTGTTTGTAAGATGGATTTCACTCTAGAAGCTTCAATAGAAAAAATATCAATTAGTATTGAAAGAGAACCTCACAAGTACTACCTCTAAGAAGGCATATGAATTTCATCTATTCATAGTACCTACTGAACAGAACGAATGTCAAATCCGGAAGTCCTACAGTACTACACTTAGCATACACACCTTATAACAACAACTTCTATTTTTTCTTAATTGTTTGGGCGGTGAACACCAACTGGTGTTCCAATACATAGAAATGGTTGTCCATTTAAGGCCATTGAATGGACAACTTGTATGAAGATGAATAATCGCATAATCAAGGACAAACCTACAGACCAACCCATGAGGAGAATCTGCATTTTTTGCTTCCTTGTTGATTTATTGCATTTGAAATGATGATCAAATTCACCCATTCTAGTTAAAAACTTGACAACCCTGTCGCAGCCATTATCATAGCTTTCTATAAGGGATTGTCAATAGATCGACAAAAGACAACGTTCTTCAAGACGGTTCTGGTCAGCTGATGACAACTTTTTGCCAACATTAACATACTAATCAAACTTTTTCTCGTTCTTGTGTTTTTTTGTCGGTCAGATCATTTTTTTGATGGTTTATACAGGGTGCCACAGATTCAAGTGCATGCATGGGGATCTCAGTTATTATAAGAGATACAGGGTCGGTTAAATGGTTGCAAAGTTGCGCATTTTTATGCTCAACAAAATGCCGTTTTGAAATTCAGAAAATTCCGACTGCTTCCGAAGATATCCGAAAAAAACCGAAATTTCGCAAAAACGTTATTATTATTTCGTGAGTTTATTTGGAAAGATATTGTTAACTGAATTACACTTTCTCATTGCCAGATTTTCTCCTATAAAGGATGGTGGTATCAAATTGAAAATCTGACGTTTCGTCTTTGAGCGGCCATCATCAAGTTCATTTTTTTAAATACGCACCTGGATTTTTTATTTTATTTTTAATTATCTTTTGACGTCCTTAATGTTTTGAGGTATCGCAACCGTCAAAAAAAATACTCATTTAAAAAAATAATACCAGAGAAAATTAGTTAGGCAACCCTTTTCTCCCTAACTCCTAACTCATAGTTTGGTTCATAAATCCATCTTTATTCGACACGTTATTCTTTTGAAAAAACCTGCACCACTAAACAAGCCTAATTGACCGAACCAAAATCGAAATAACATCCAATGAGGATACATTTGATGAAATTAAATTAAATCCACAAATGACATGGAAAATAAAAAAAAATATAAAAACTGAATCAATTTCTGCAAGTGTTCAAGAATATTGCCATTTTAATAGAATATTGAAAATATCAATAATAGGTGAAAAATAATTGAAAATATTGACGTTGCTAAGGCAACCCATTGCTCTACACCCTCATCTAATTACCTCGATATCTCAAGGACGTCAAAAGATAACTAAAAATAAAATAAAAAATCCAGGTCCGTGTTCAAAAAAATTAACTTGATGATGGCCGCTCAAAGACGAAACGTCAGATTTTCAATTTGATACCGCCATCTTGTAGAGGAGAAAAAGTGGCAACAAGAAAGTGTACTTCATTTTAAAATATCTTCTCAAATAAACTCAGGAAATACTAATAACGTTTTTGCGAAATTTTGTTTTTCTCCGAATATCTTCGGAAGTAGTGGGAATTTTTCAAACTTCGAAACGGCATTTTGTTGAGCATAAAAATGCGCAACTTTGCAACCATTTAACCGACCCTGTATCTCTCATAATAACTGAGATCCCCATGCATGCACTCGAGTCTGTGGCACCCTGTATAATATTTGATTTGGATAAGGTAATGCATTTGGAAAAAGTCAAAATCTTTTTCCAATCGGGTTAAACCACATGTTCAATTTATTTTGAAAAAGATCGCATAAGATTAAAAACGGTTCGGCATAGGACGACGTTGCTGCATGTCACTGACACTCATAGTTTGTAATAAGGTACGTTGCCACTTGAAGGGAACCACACTTGACAACCTTGGAGCACCAATGCTTTCTATAAGACATTGTCAACAGTGACATAAGACGACGTTGCCGCAAGTTACAATCTTTCCTTGTTTATAGAAAGGTACATGTTTCTGAGAGAATCTATTGTTAAAAGAACAATAATTGAATCCTCCGCTTCACTTGTATTACATAAACCGCACATAAAGCACGATTATTAAATCAGCCGAGCTGTAAATTACCCAGATTACCATCATTTTGAACTATTACCCGCATATTCAACCAATAAATCAGATCGGATTTGATGAATAAATCGATCAGTTGCATCTGCAGGGAATCACGACGTTGCAAAATTTTTTTAGATAATTGCGAAATTTACTGCAAATACGACATTCACTTATTCGGCACAATTATTTAATCGGCCGATAATTACTTTTTATTCGGCAATAATATATAGTTACAACACATAATTAAATTAATATTACGTTCTTGAGCGCACAAAGACAGTCTCCGGATATCCTCTCAATTAACTGTCGTGTAAAATAATCATCTTCAATTAGATGCACAGATAAAATCTTCTTTGTTGGGCAAGCTAAGATTTTTATCAACATATGACAACGTTGTGGTACGTCATTTGTTTCGTACGTGACATCGTTGTCACATTGGGATGACTGTTAACAACACAGGAGGGCTGAACCCAAGTGGTTTAATGATTCAATGAATATTAATTGCTTTGATTTTGATCAAATTTCTCGACTGAAATCAATATTCGATATTAAATGTGATTGCAAGATTTAATTACAGATTGAATGTTCACATCCTGCCTTTTATAGCGCAATGTGTTTATGCTATTATGCAATTAATACCTAGTAATTATATAAAGAGAATGTTTTCTCAGGTTAATGAATTTTGAAGAGATTTGGCAATGAGTGAATTTTTATTTCAGGTCTATTATGGCTGTTCCTCTTCCAATTTGGGCTTACGGCGCTGTCACTTGAACCAGGAGTGAGTATTTGATTTATGTGTAAACTTGGCATCCATTAGAATAAGGGCGACGTTGCCGCCTCCTAATATGTTTCTTATTATCCACGATATCTATATTCAACCAAGTCAATTATTTCAAGTGTTGCCAAATGCAGCTGAAAAACCAATTTGCCAAAGTAATGGGCTGAAAGGCGAGCAATTAAATTATTATTATTAAAATAATTAATAGTTTGCGACTATTGTTGGCGCAAGTGGAGCGAGGAAATCGTTAAGAGTGCGTGTAGTGCAATCATCTCAATCATGAACAATTATTTGTGTTATTATTATAGACGAGCTGTTGCAAAATTTGCCGAGAGAGGATTTATCAATTTATTCAGTGTGTGTGGAAATTTGGCTGTTTGAAGAGAATGGACAATTTCTTTGTTTTTTTTGTGTGAGTGTCTACTAGCCTTGATTTTCAATCATTGAAATGATACAATTAGACACTTCAAGCACGTCCCAAATTTCAAACGGATCTGTATCCGCTTCAATCTGCGCATGCTCAGAATAGATGAGGGGGTTCCGATTCGTTCCGTTGAACGTGTCGTTGCGGGCCTTTCATCGTATCCGTATCTGAGAACGCATCTCTACTAATTGAAGATTTATAACAAAAGCTCTTCAAAACGGATAAACGAAAAATACACAAACATCCAAACCAAACCAAAAATATAAACAAAAATCAATATATAGGTTACAAAACGCGAAGTTTGACAACTTTGACGTTTCACCAATCCGTTTTGTATACGTAGAACCGATCGCTGCTCAAGCGGGTTTTCATATGATTAACGTATGTCGATTCGTTTACGGATCCGGATACGGATACGTAAAAAAATGTTGGGTTTGCTCAAAGTGAGAATCAAGACATTACGTATGGGTTATTGTAGAGTAAGCTGAGTAAGTGCCAATTCACAATGAACGTAAGCGGTAATACAACCGTAAACGTGACCGTGAACATAACAGCAGATATTACGTTAGTGTTCACGTTAAACATAAACATGATTCGTAAGATCGTTACGTGCGCCGCGTACTTGCGTTTGTAATTCTTTTTAGCATATAATTGTGAACACCTACATACCGATACAGTACATTTATCTTTATAGATTACGTTTCCGTTACGTCTTTTTTACGTATTACGTTCTTTGTGAATTGGCACTAAGTCTTGTTCCAGAGTTGTTCAAAGATGTGAGGGAGTTCTTGGATATGGGAACACAATAAAGACAAAGGTCTTGTCTTCGCAACGTTTCGTCTATTTTATAGACTTCATCAGGCTGAAAATTGAAAAAACAATAGGTAGTGATTATGAAAAACCTTTTTTATACTAAAAAGAGAAGCAAATTCAACGATGTACAATTCAATAGAACAGTTGGTGAACCCAAAACATACAATTCGCAATCCAAAAGAGAAAAAAAAATCGAAAAAAAAATTATGCTCTAGTCCGGGTTTGAACCATGGACCCTTGAGTAAGTTGTCGACCCAAGGGTCCATGGTTCAAACCCGGACTAGGGCAAAAATTTTTTTTTGAATTTTTTGTGTTGTGACAAAAATATATAAATATCAACAAATACGTGAAGAGATCAAATGCTTTGACAAAAATATGAACAAATAAATTCATTCCTCTGAAATGTTATCAAAAAATATCAACAAACAAAACCTTTTAACATGAATCCAACAAATGAAAAGGAATCAAAACGTTACAACGAGAGTTACAATAACCTTCAACCCTCTTCATTTGAAAAAAAAATTAAACAAGAGCAAATTTTATAACAAAAATATCAACAAACTCCTGAAACCAAAATCAAGAAAATGCTAAAAATCGATCCAGCATGAGATTTTTTTTTCGTAATTGTCTAAAAAATAAACAGTCTATTGGAAAAATTGTGAGGAAAATCTACTTGAAGTCGAGCATATATTAAGTGGAAAATGGAATTGCTTTTTAAAAAAATTCACTACCCCAAAAATAAACTAGATGGACTGTTGATTTTCTCTCCAATCATGCAACATCCGATTTTTTATTCGAAATTGTCACAAAAATATTCAGGGGGTCTAGGTGAAATTGACGTAGGTAAAGTGAATGGATCATCTTCCTAAAAAAATCATAACATCAAAAATAAAAGAGATAGACTCTTGATTTGTTTATCAACAGATTCTGCACGACATTTTTTCAGAATTTCCAAAAAATATATTGGAAAAATTGTGAGAAAAATCTACTTGAAGTTGACGTACGTGAAGTAAGGGGAAAATGGAACGGCTTCCTGAATAAATCATAATTCCAAAAATGAAATAGATAGGCTCTTGATTTCTTTACCAATCGATTCAGCATGGAATGTTTTTTCAAAAGTGTATTCGAAAAATTGATATAAAAATCGAGTTAAAGTTGACGTGAAAAAAAATTAAAGAGAACATAAAACAGCTTTGAAAAAACCGTTGCACTGGAAATTTCAATGAACTTTATCTCGAGAATGGTTACCTCTGGTAACACAGTATTAATAAAAATCTGTCCATACAATCTTGTGTAAAACATATGAAGGCTTCTTTTTAGTAAGGTATATACGATATTTTTCGTACCTCCGAAACTAAACTTTTACAAATACACACTTTAGTCCCTGTCATAAGGGAGTAATGTTTTCACTGTAGTCCCGAAAGTATGAAAAATATGTTTTTTGAACATAAACTGTAGAGTATTAGAAAAAGGGGAAGAAACGTACCTTTTTCTAAAAATCTATGAAAAAATAGGGAAAATGCTTCTGATATAATAAGACTTTTTCAAAAATGAAATGAAGTAGACTGTTTCCACAAGTATTTTTTAGAAAATAAATTGCTTTAGTTTTGGAAACAAAAATGCAATCCGAAGACGATTTTCTCCTGAATAATTCCGAAACCGTTCATACAAAAATCATAAAATTTGATACACCACATAAACTTTTGACCGAGCTTTTAACGCTGCAAGGTATTGCAAAAAAACTGCAAATAAAATATAACTTCAACCCTGTAACTCCGTCAGTAATCAATTTCCGAAAAAATGTTATGGGAAGAGGTATAATTTATTTTTTGTCTGGATTTCTTACCTGAATTTTTTGTTCATCATTTCCGGACACCCTGGTATTTCTAATACCGTATCCTAGAAGTTTCAATATGCGGAAAACTTGGCGCATTCACCTTAAAACATTGATTTGTATCGAATTGTTTGGTCACCACACAGTGCAAAAAACAGACGCAATTATAAATTCACAAACGTGTGAAATGATCAAACATCAGAAACCGTAAAAATAATGAATCTACGCTGGCGTGAAAAACGCCACTAGCCATTCAGGTAAACAGATAATTATTTTAATGATTAAGAAAGTGGACAAAACCGTTTTCACTGACTATTCGATTGCGTATTTAATTATGTGCCCTTACTAGATCGGAAAAGAATCAAGGTCACACTCATACTTCCTTTTCACTTTCATCTCATCTTACATAATGAAGAACTAAACACGGAAAAAATAATTGTAGACATTTTTGGCGAAATGATGTGAAAATTCCCCTGTATTTGGTTCGTCATGCGAACCACAAACAAGAAGGTTTTGTTGGGGATTTGATACACTTGTTGCATTGTTGCGTTACAACCTGGTTACATTTCATTGTGTTTGTTTTGTATTGGAAGAATAACAGGGAATTAAAAGTGATCTACAAACACACTCTTTTCATCTTTTATGTTTGTACTCCTTTTTCTCCTATTGTCCAATTACCACACATTACGCAATGACGTCCCCCATGGTACAGCAATCATACTCATATACTCATATGATAGAAATATTTCTTGTATGTTTCCAAACGTATATTCGCAGTGGAATGTTAGCCATGTCCAGTGCATATTCTCAAAACAAATATTCTTCATAAGATAAGTGATGCATGTTATGGGAAAGCACCAATGGGAACATCATGTTCGAAATGTTCCCCAAAAATAATATATCCGTTCAGTAATCATGCCATTTTCATCGGATACTCTCAAAAGGATATTTTTCTACTAACAACGCATGCGCTCGCAATATTCCGATAGGAATATATACAATGTCCAAAATGCTCTTCAAAAAGTATATTCCTTGAGGAATTGTCTTGTCATGCTCATAGCATATTCTCAAAAGAATATTGTTTCTAAAACGAATAACAATGGGAACATACAGTGTCAAAATAGGTGTAAATGACAAGAAATGTTGGAACTGGATGTTCAAATTCCCGGAATAGCTCCTGCTTAATCTCAAACTAAGAAGTGATTTATATGACAAGTGCTATAAAAGAACAATATTATTTAAAATGTTCTGTTTATTTACTAAAATCCGAAAGTTCGAACTTTTGGAAAGGTTTGAGGTTTGCAAAATATTACATGAAATTTTTTGTTGAAGATATGTTTCCATCTCTACCATCTAATCACATTTTTTCTCAATTAAAAAAGACTTATGAGTGATCTCCACCCATTTTCTCGTAAGTAAAAAAAACTATCATGCAAGCTGAAAAAAAAGATCAAAACGTCAAAACAAACAAAGCTTCAAGGTTTTTATGATAAAAAAAATCTGTTATTATCAGAAAAAAGTTTTATAAAATTGGACATAATTAGGAAAGGCACACTATAATTTAAAACTCTCTATAGAATTTACTGTATAAAGCTTTTTTTGTAGACTATCAATTTCTATCAAATTCTCCACTCCACTGCAAATTTCCAAAATTTCATGAAAAAACGATACTTAGATCAAAAAACTCATGTACCTATCCCCAAAACGATTCAAAATAAGGATGTCATAGTTACAACAACACGTATGAAGGAAAACTTTTATACTAAATAAAATTAATGTTTTGATAGATGCAGCTACAGTTTCCTGATCAAATTGAAAAAAAACTTTTTTTTTAAAATTCAAAGGTCTACGAAGGTCAATAGTTCATGGGAATAACCTTGTTTTCTCGAAATTTCGCGCTTGTAGCTCCTGAGATTTTGCAGATCATACATAGAAAAAGATATAAATTCAAAATTATTTATTAAAATTAGATTATTCTTTTTTTTTTGTTAAAGCCCATGAATGGAAATTTTCATTAAATCTAATCAGCTTCGAAATTTAGGAATAATAACATTTTTTCCAAGTAACTACATTGGGGAAAGATGCTGAAAATCGAATTTAGAGAATAATTTTTTTATTTTTTTTGTTTCCTCAAAAACTTGAAACTCACGACAAGAATGCATATCTACAGCTTTGCACTTGTTTTTTAGATCTCATTAAATTCTATCAGATGTTAGTATTTCAAATTCCTGAAAATTGATAGTTTAATGAATTTAATAAAAAAAAAATAAATAAAAAAAAAATCAAATTTATCAAATACTATTCAATAAAGACATCTCAAAATTTCAACAAATATGTATCACCTGAAGACAAAACTTTTACAAAGATCAAAATTATTGGATGAAAGCAACGGCTTGTAAATAAAACGGCGCTAAAAAAGTCACCGAAAAGTCAGACAATTTTTTAAAATTCAGCAAAATAGATATAATTTCTTCCAACAAAGGAACAAGTCAAAACAATAAAAGACTGAACAATTCAATAGTATTTATTCGCTTATTTCAATAACTTCTTCATTTGATCGTTTGTTCATTGATCTATTTGCTCTTTTGATTAAACTTTTTTTTATTTCTTCACTTTGTTGTACTTTTGTTGAGGAAAAAAGTTTCAGCTTGCCCTACTGTTATATTGTACTTTGTTGTTTCTCAGTTTTTATGATTCCTTCGTAATTATTTTTGCTGCTTTGTGTTACTGTTTTTCTGTCTTGGACCAATTCATCATAAAATCAAAGAAGAGATATTAAAATCTGTTTTTTGATTTTTATTTCAATCTATCCGTTGTCAAACGATCTCATGATTTTTCTAAAAAAACGTCTATGGTAAACGCCTTTGGATATACGTCATCGTTGCCACCAAGCTCGTTGTTATGAAGTTTGCTGCTGGCCAAATTTGATCACCAGCAAATCACATAATAATTCGCTTGGTGGCAATTATGACGTGAATCGAAAGTTGTTTGGTATTTGCCATGATACTAAATCAAACAAGATACTAAAAAAAACAAGATAAACTCACGCCATAATACAATAACTTTCGCCCATCCCCCTCAGTTGTCTTCACGTGACCTACCCCAAACCTATACAATCAATGTCACGTGGGGACGTCATGCGTGAGCCAGTTCAAATTTCAATCAGCAAATGGTTATTATAGGTTACGGTATTGATGTTTTACATCTAACCTCACTTTGGGCTCGCAGTGACGACATGCGCGGCTTGGCTCTAATTTCGTCCAGCAATCGATCATATCTTGTTTGTTTTAGTATCATGGGTATCTGCTGTAGACCATTTCTACCATGGCTATAGACAATTGGACTTTGAAAAAGTACCAAGCGAAATGGGTAACGAGGATTTTGGAGACGGCATCTCCATCTATTGGTGGTACAGACATTTTGAGACCTGCGAAACTATGTTTTTTTCTCCTGCAGATTCTAGTCGCACTGGGGATGAATCTGTGGGGGAGAAATACATGTGTTTCGCAACCCCTAGTCTTTAAGGTTGTTGGTTAAAGTACCAAGCGTCAAATGGTACCGATTTGTGTCAAAAAAATTTGAAACAAAAGTTGTAGATAATAAAATTTTCTTGGTAAAATTTTCCAAAAATTAGACCATTTTTCTTTATTGAACGAATAGTTGGTAGTTTTTCAAGATATCTCCAAATCAGATCATTTAGGTAAATAATGTTTCCTTTCACTTTCTTACTTAGGTTTCACATCTAAAAAAAAACCCATATCAGTTCCGAATAATACGATACTATAGTAAAATTAAAAAATGGCAATGTTAATGGTGACGTAAAAAAAATTAAAATCCGGTACTACATACTATTCTCGATTACAGTACCTGGACTTCGACAACCTCCCAGACACCAACTTCACATGCGTGGGAAAAGTAATCGGCGGCTACTACGCCGACCTCGAAACCAACTGTCAAATGTTCCACGTTTGCACCATTGGCCAAGCGGAAGAACCCATGGACATCCGGTTCCTGTGCCTCAATGGAACCGTTTTCGATCAGGTTTGTACTTCCCCACCCCCTCTAAGCACTAACTTTCCTACTGCAGGAAACACGAGTTTGCGAACGAATCGACGAAGTCGATTGCAGTAAATCCGAACAATTCTACAGCCTCAATTTGGAGTTGTATGGCAACTCCGGTCCTATTTTAGAAGGTACTTTGACCCATTGGGCGAGTTGGATTTAATGAGGTTGTGTTGCAGAAACGCCTGAAGTTCCTCCAGAGACTGAACCACCTGTGAAGCCCAGCACAGTACCTCCATCTACCACGACCACTGCCAAACCTTTGCACCATTTTCCAGTTAATTCTCCTGACATCCGCTTTAATCCTGAAGAGATTAATATCAGCCTTAATCCAGACTCGCCTCCCGACATACATCTCAGTGGGAAATATGTGGACAATCACGAGGAGCAGAGTGTAAGAGTGCAGCAACCCTCTTCGAGCACTGGCTACAGTGTGGACAGCCAATTTTATGAGGATTTCACAGAATCGCCCCGTCAGCAGCAGTTTCTTATTGAAACAAACAGCTTCAGACATAGTCAGAGTTATCCGCATAACGCCCAGCAGTACCACCATCCTCAGTTCCACTCCACCACAATCAAACCTGACCACACTACGACTAGAGCCTTTTATTTGCACTCGTTCAAGCCTCAAGTGCACGAGCACCATCAATATACCCATCATAGAACAGAAAAGACGCCTCAAAGGGTGCAGATACCCATACCATTACTCCCAACGTTGCCTCCGTTGCAGTTCAGTTCTCCCGCTCCCTTCCAGCTGCGGCACCACATCGACACCAAGCGCTACACCAAACAAGAACCACCAAGGATAATCATCAGTGCCAGCGCTAGTGTAAGTGACCAAAGTGGGCGCAGACTGAACTACTCACTGGGTACCATAGGTGCTGCGCATATTCTGGAGACACCTCCTGCGTCATACGATGAGTACAAGGACAGTGATGTAGGCCTAGATCCATTTTACCATGACGTACCGAAGGTGAAGCCTCGTAAAAAACGCGATGTTAATCCGTTTGAGGTGATCAAAGACGAGAAAGAGGCGGTGCAAGTCCTCAAGTTCTTGTTTAAGTGGTACGAGAGGCATCAGGCTACAGCCACCATGCCTCCGTTGACCACTGCAGTTACTCCAGACCTCATTAGGAGTATAAATGAGGAGCTGAGTACTCTACAGACTGACAGTAGTGAGTTGTACTACAGCAAAGAGATGCCTGCCACTGAGAGTTACAAGCACTTGTTCAAAAAGGGAGGTAAATTTAGCATAATTGTTGGTGAAGGGGAGGAAGTGAAGGAGAAAATGGACGTGGATGACTATGTGGATGATAATTACGAGGCCAGTGAGCCACAAAGGGGTTTCCTGGATACGTCAGCAGCTGAGGAACTGTACAAGTACTACAATGCGCTGCAGGCAACCACGGATGCCTCATGGGAAGTTAAATTGGATGATGATGAGGACATTTTTAGGAAAATCACTTCAACGACAGAAGAAATCACACCGACCACAGAACTACCAACCACAGAACTACCAACTACAGAGCCCCCATCAACGACCTTATCAATTGAAGTGGTAGCACCACCAAACAACTCATCTAATGTGGTTCAGCAGACGGAAGTACAAATTTTGACAGATATTCATGAAGCAGAGTATTCACAAAATACATCTTCTCCAAGGGGACGTGGCAAGGGAAGACAGAGCATATCAAGATCAGGAAATAGAAAGGTCAGAGGAAGAGGAAAGTCAAGATTTTCAAACCCTCTTACCAGTACTACTGTAGCCACTACCAGTACTTTGCCAGCAGAAGACAACGAAATACCTAGTTCCACATCCACAAGCAAGCCCACCTACTTGGTGAAGCTGCTAAAGTATTTTGCAGAGGACGCCTTCTATCAACCAGCTACAACGCAAGAAGCTACAGTCTATGAAGCTATAACGGAGACTCCGTACTTTATACCGACAACTATTCCCACTTTGAGTGATGAAAGTACCAATACTGAAACGGACATTACCACCACGGAAACCAGTGAGACTGACTCAGTTGGACAGACCACATTGGTTGAAACAACCACAACTGACTATTCCGCTGAGGAAACTACAACTGTAGCTACACAAATGGATGATACTACAGCTACAACTCCCATGGTAAGCTACGAGGAGACGCACAGCTACGGAACAACTCTGCCTTCGACTACACAGCCAGTGAGCTTCTTTGATTTGTTCGTTGTACCAGAACTGACCACACCGGACGTTGAGATACAAAAGTCCATCTCCCTGCCCATAACTATCCTTGATAAGCCTGATGTTGGTAACATCAACGACCTAGCCTCCAGTACCATTGATGGTACTAGAATGGCCAACTCCAGTCACTTGCTGAAGGTGGTTGTATCGCCAAAAACTGGTAGGCACAGGTTCAACACCGAGCTTACCAGAAAACCAGACCATGAAAACCTGATCAATGGTAGCTTTAATGTAACAGACAGTCCGCTACCGCGCAGTGTCAGTCCCACCAAGGACTTGAAATCAGTACCACGTACCACTCCTGTGGGTAAACAGTACGTTTTTAACTGTTTTGGTAAAGAGGTCCACAAGTTCTATGCAGATCCGCGAGATTGTAGGCTGTTTCATTATTGTACCAATGGGTACAGCAAGAACCAGCTGTTGGATTTGAAGTATGTGTGTGACCAAAAGACATTTTTTGATGAAGAGCGGTTGATTTGTACCAAAACTAGACCGAAAAGGTGTTTGAGCTGAAAAGTGGTATGATGCACTGTATATATTGGCACTGTTTGTATAAAAAATTGTATGAGATTTTTAATTTAATGTATTTTTGTAAAGCGAATTGTTATGAATACTCATAGATTAATATATTTAATAAATTGAATTTTGTTTGTATGTGGATTTTTTTAAACGCCGGTCTGGAGGTGCCTTTATCATATTAATTTTGACAGTACTTTCAATGATGTTCGATGTTGCTTTACAACAACATAAAAATGAAATTTCAAAAAAAAGAAAAATAAAAGTCTAGAATTAAATGTATTTTTTTTTCAAGAAATATTCAAACAGTTGTCAAAATAACCGTGATAACGCCGTTTTGAACGAAACATAACTATTTTCCAAATTTGCCATTGAAAACCACATTGCATGGATTAATTTAAGTGCAAATAAAAAGGTTTCTCCTATAGTTTCTCCAACAGGAGTATCGTTTTTATTTGAAATAATGTTATGATCATTTTTTTCACTTAAAACAAAGAGACAGGGTTCGGCAAAAAAGTTTTGACTATTTGAAACAGTAGAAATACTTGTAGATGGCGCATCATACAAGTTAGAGTCATAATAATATCAAATTTGAATTTCTCAAGTATCCAGGGTATACCGATTTTTGCTAAATTATCGCAATTATTATGGGATTTATTTGAATAAAACAAACATAGAAATAAAACTTTGGCACCCTGTATCTAGAGAACAAAGCGGTTTCGCAATCATGTCTGTGTAGCAAACTAATAATTTTTTTCAGTGTGGAATACCTGTACTGTTCAAATATTTCAACCTAATTTTGGGACACCCTGTATGGAGCAGGTATCCTTAATTTTTCCTCAAATCTTCAACAATCTTAAACAAAGTAGTTTTTGAACGAGAAATACTATATATAATTTGATGAAAATTTAACATGATGAACACTAAACTAAGGACACTACTAGGGAAACACATTTACCTAATTTAGTTTCTCAGGGGTGGACTAGGTTGTACATTTTATTGCTTACATTTTCAACACCCTGTATAATAAAAACTTGAAAAAAATTAATTTGAATAGCTCGAACATCAAAGTACAAAAAGGTACTCCTGTTCATTATCGATAAAATGAACCGTTTTGGAGAAACACCATATTTTTATTTTTATTGAAAAAACATAATGCCTATTATTATGCAGAGGTGTTCTTGACGAAAGTTTTGTAAAAAATCTAAACCTATGTTTTCCTTGAAATATTTATGAAAATTAACCTGGAAAAAAATGTAAAATTCAAGGAAAACATAGGTTTACATTATTTCAAATAATTTAAAGTATATTTTTTTTTCTTCAGAACGGTCCATTTTATCGATAACGAGCAAGAGTACCTTTTTTGTAGTTTAGGGTTCAAGCTATCCAAATGTATTTTCGAGTCTTTATCATACAGGGTGTTGAAAATGTGAGCAATAAAATGTAGAACCTGAACCTAGTCCGCCTCTGGTCAATTAATAAGGTAGATGTGTTTCATGATGGTAAAACACACAAGGTAATAATATGATCGATTACTAGACGAAATTAGAACCAAGCCACAAATTTTGTGAACCAATCCGAGCAAGTCGTCACCGCGAGCCTGCAGTTGGGTTAGATTTTAAACGTCATTAACGTAACCAAAAAAATGCTTACTATTTGCCGGTCCAAATTTGAATTGGCTCAAGCATGACGTCCCCGCATGACATTGATTGTATAGATTTGGGGTTGGTCACGTCATGACTTCTGAAGTGGGATGTGCGAGAGTATGGCGTGAGTTTATCCCCGGAGGGAGGGTCTCTAGGGAAAAGAATTATAGGCACTTATTATTATCTTTTCTCGTGTTCTACCTGTATCCCACATTTTCCGGGACACCCTGTATGTTGAGATGGAAATATTGGGTTAAACAGGGTGTCCCCGATCAAGTCGATACTATTGTCAACTTCTTTATTATTGAAGATACGAGGTCGTTGAAATCAGAGAACAAGTAACGACAAATCGTAACCTATTGAAACTTATTGTTACTTTGACGTTTATAAATAATTAGTCGAGGAAAATACACGGAACTCCGTTATTTTTGGTTTCAGGAAAAAAATCATAATAACCTATGTTCAGAAAAAAGTGATTAATCAATAATGATGAACATATACACGGTGTCCCATTTGAAAAAAAAAACATGTATTTTGAAATAAATCGAGAACGCTGTTCAATTGTTTTTTTGTAGGCATAACGTTAATCCGCAGAAAAAAATACTACAAGTTCTCTCATCAAAACGACCTCGTATCTTCAATAATAAAGAAGTTAGCAATAGTGCCGACTTAATCGGAGGCACGCTGTATAGAGCAATATTAACTAAAATTTTTTAAAATCCTCATGTTTGGTAGCTTGTGTGGAGCAGTGTATCGAAAAAGTGAAAGTTGAACAGCGAAACGAAATTACTTTGTCACCCACGTCTGTACTTCTAGACAATTTGAACCACCACCTTCTTTGCCTGATATCAGCTGTCACATTCAACAACTCGCTTCACATCATTACAACCTAACCTCAAATCCGCATTATTTATTTATTGTGTAGTGTGTAGTGTTTGGACTGTTTGGTAAACAATGCTCAAATAAAACGTCTTTTACGTGTTCCCCTCATTAAAAACGTTACATAATGGATAGAAATAAACCAGGACCGGCCCCTCGGGGCCCCAAAGCCAAAATAACTCAGCAACTACCGGATTCTTTTATCGCTTTGGGGTCCAAATCGGGCAGTTCTAGAGACGACACTAAACGAGCCCTACCTTTGCCCAAACCATCCGGGGGGCCCTCCAGTAGTGGTGAGTCGAAAATAATATAACATATTCGTCATAATGGGGCTCTTTTATAGCGTCAACGGACAAATTAAAACGTGACTCCCCTAGTTCATCATTGGCTCTGCCGCCCCCCAAAAAACTAAAAGTAGGTCTGCCCACCCCACTCAGACCAGTGGGGGGGCCCTCAGGCTCCAGCCTACTGCCCATTGAACGAATGGCTGTGTCTGTGGGGGTGGAACCATGGGAAAACATGGCCATAGATTGCGACGTAAACGATGTTTTTGACGAAGTCATTACGTGTTTGAAGGTGGATAATGTGGAGAAAACCGTAAGTCTAATAGTACGAGATACGATACTAGAAATAAACAGGGTGTCCGGTAAGTATAAATATGGCATAATTGGGAGCGTATAGGGGAGGTCAAAATAACCCCAATTTGTCATTAAACTTTTTTCTGTAAAGCTCCTCCTAACGGGGATATAGAGCCTTTAAGGGGCACCCATCGGTTTAATTTTGTAGCTCTAACTTTTGAACGGATTTGTATAATTTGATGAAATTTTAGTGAGTTGTGTAGGCCATAAAGACTCATAAATCCATAGTAAAGTCAATATTTGAAATTGTATGGGAAGCCAGGAACGGAGTGGCCACCAAACCTTTTGGGCCCAATTTTTTACAGGTGTCATTTTACAGAGCTGGAAACTACTTATTCAAATACTCTAACCTTTTCTCATCAAAAAAGGTGCTTCTCTTTTGTTCCGATAAAACTAACCGTTTTCGAGAAAAATAGGTTTTTGTTTTACAGGTCATTGCAGTAATATACAGGGTGTTTCAGAATAACATGCTAATAATAAAGGGGGTGATTCTTGGGCTCATTTTAAGACAAAAAATTCATATGAACGTATGTCCTAAACGCCTTAACTTTTGAGATACAGGGAGTCAAAGTTTTAAAAAATAGATACTTTTTTTACAATAACTTTGTCATTACTGTAGATATCTTTATGAAATTTGAGTCATGTATTTTAGGCATTAATACTCATTCTTTGATGCACCAACAATTTAATTATTCTGACCAGTGCCGTCCATGCGGGTTTTGGTTTGCATATTTTTTGGGAAAAAAGTTAAGGCGTTTAGGACATACGTTCATATGAATTTTTTTTCTTAAAATGAGCCCAAGAATCACCCCCTTTATTATTAGGATGTTATTCTGAAACACCCTGTATAAAATACTACGGCGAGACACCGTTTGTTGTTATTGTTGGTATTGAAATTTCTTCTGACACTCTCAGAGTGATTGACTACTAGAATTTGTCAAATTTGAAACAAAAAAATCAAAAAAAAAATTGAATTTGTTTGCAAATTTTTCATTTTTGTATTGATTTTTTTTATTTTTTAACTAAGGCAATCAAGTGAGAGTGACGAAAAATTTTTCAATGCAAAAAATACCAGCAACTGATGATTTGCCGTAGTATTTTAGTGTATTATTGCAACAAAAACCTATTTTTCTCGAAAACGGTTAGTTTCAACGGAACAAAAGAAGAGCACCTTTTTTGATAAGAAAATATCATAGTGTTTGAAAAAGTAGTTTTCAGCACTGTGAAATGACACCTGTCAAAAATTGTGCCCAAAAGGTTTGGTGGCCTGTCCGTTCCTGGTTTCCCATACAATTTCAAATATTGACTTTACTATGGTTTTATGAGTCTTTATGGCCTACACAACATACTAAAATGTTATCAAATTATACAAGCTGGTTCAAAAGTTAGTGCTAAAAAAATGAATCGTTGGGTACCCATTTAGGGCTCTGTATCTCCGTTAGGAGGCATTTTAGAAATAAAAGTTCTGACAAACTGGGTTTTTTTGACTTCCCCTATACGCTCCCAAAATTATGCCATATACTTACCGGACCCCGTATACATACCCTCATCTGTTATTTGATGCTAATAAAGTTTAAATGTCAGATATTTGTTCGAAGGGTTACAAATTAATATGTTCCCGTTCACCATTTTTATCTTGGGAACGGTAGGATATAAAGCGAAGTTCAAATTATGGCAAAGTTGAGTATTTTGGTACTCAATAAAATGCCGTTGGGAAATTCAAAGAATTCCCAATACTTCCGGAGATATCCGAGAAAAACCAAAATTTTGTAAAACGGTTTTCGTGTTTTCCTGGGTTTATAAGAAGAAATATTTCAAAACAAATAATGTTACATCTTCTTAGTAACTTTTTTCCTTCTACAAAATGGCGTCATCAAATTTATGATCCAACGCACAGTAGTTCAGAATTCAAAAAACCTGCTCATAGCATCGGAATTGCGAGTTGCGAATTCAAAATATTTGACATATCTATTGTTAATAACATAACGAACCATAATCTACATCTACCTAACTTGTTTTGGCCGTTGAGCCACTAGAATCCTACTTTACAGCAATGTGTTTACCTTATTTTGCGACCTATTTCTAAAATGCAATTTTTAAACAGATATTGATCCATCCGTTTTGCATTGACAATATTCAATTTTTATAAATCAATATCACGTTATGGAAGGAAGAGGTAAGTATTCACTTTCACATAACTCCCTTTTCATTATGTTCTATGGGCAAAAATAAAATGTCTGGAAAAATAGTACATAATTTTTCTAATTAAAGCTATATACAGTTCATTTTTTTTTTAAATTACAGTGACAGAACAAAGTTATAGGTTAAAGGTTGACCAACCTTTTTATATTAAAATGGTCACAAATTGAACTATGATTCGTTTTGTTGGGGTATGTTCAAAATATATTTGCTTTGATAGAAAAAAAAACCGTTCGAAAAAAGACTGTTATAATTATTTCGGAATAGATGTAGAAGTTGAAAGTTCTTCAATAGAGAAGAGTGATATACTTAATAAAATATTTCATATTTCCATCATTTCGAATGGTTTATCCAGGTCCACCATTATTATTTATTGCCCAGTCTTATTTACGATATATGGATGAAATATAATAAGAGGGTGTACAGGGTGGCCAACAAAGAATGCGAGGTACTGTTTCTGGAAAACTATCCATTCTAGAGGCTTGCGACAAAAAAAAATGATGACTAAAACGGCCAAGAAAAAAACCTAGAAAATATTTTCAAGTTTCTGAAATGACCGCTAGGGGGCGTAACTGAGAGGAAAGATAGATTCTTTAGCAGATGGGTTGGTTGATAGGATACTACACACATATCCAAAAGTCTTGGACTCCTCCGGTTTTTTCCCCATTTCTTCTGATATCAAAGATCTAGACTAGATATGCGATTTAAAAGATGTCAAAAATTGCCTAAAATTGGCAATTCTGGCTAAAAGCTTGAGACATTTATCATTTTAAGCAACTTCAAAACCGCATATCTAGGCTATAAAATTGTCAATAATTGTAGTGTATTTTTCAGGGTCGGTATAATTGTTGCCCCTCTTTCAAATGTAGTCATCAATTTTTTTCTAAAACCACTTTGAAAAACCATCAAGAGTGGCTTTTTTTTTCTTTCAGAGGTCAAAAAGGTATACCTAATGAAACAAAAAAAAAGTCCGAGCACCCAAACTTGGGAAAAGAATAGAGTACTTATTTAGGTGACCAGACTTTTAATATCTGTATAAATCGGGATCCAAGACTTTTGGAGGTGTGTGTATTAACAAAGTTCACTAATAGAAATAAGCTGCGTCTAATCATTACTGATTTTCTATTTCTGATTGATACATTGTGAAGAAGTGTGGTGTGGTTGCATGTAATTTCATTATGGACACCTTTAACTTGGTGAATTCACTAAGGGGAATTTACACCGTAGAAATCTAATCCGGATGAAGACTTCATCGCGATTATTTTCCATTAGGTGGTATGGAGGATAATCGCGATAAATGCTTCATCCGGATTAGATTTCTACGGTGCATATACCCCTAACTCAACAAAAAAACGAAACTACCCTATTTTGTCCATGAACTGGGCGCCATCTCAAAAAAAATCAAATGACATAGAAAGTTCATGGGGAAAAATTCCTCATATTTTTATTATGAACAACTTTTATACAGGTCAATTTACTGGTAAATAATTTCTTATAAAATCACTTCAAAAGAGTTTATTGTGGAAAGCACCCATTTATTACAACAAAGAACTGGACTTCAACACGAGGAGTTTTCTTCATCGGATTCATAAGCCATTGTCTCATCTTCCGAATCAGATTCTTCTTCGAACGATATGATTAAAGGAGAAACGTTGGAGACTTCTATGTTTCCCATATATTTCCTCCAATCTTCTCTGATCAATTTTTCTGTGTGATCAACACAATTTTGCCACATTTCGCAGGTGAATTTTGAATTGGCCTCTTGCCAAATGTATTTTACTTTATTATGGTTAGAAATAGTGGTATCCGAAATATGCCTATTATAATGGGTTTTGCAAAAGGCCCAGACCATTTCAATTGAATTATACTGGCAATGATATGGAGGCAATCTAAGAACCTCAAATCCCTTTGCTTTCAGATACTCGTCAACCACATATTTTTTTCCTAGATTTTCTGACAAAAGAGGTTTGGCGAGGCACCAAAGCTCTTTTTTTGTACACGAGCCATTCACGAAAATTTTTTGAGATAAAAGAAATTCCGAAATCGTTGATTTATTTGAGTTTTTTGTAATTTTTTTTTCACTAAGAACCGAATGACAAGGCGCGTTGTCCATCACTATAATGCATTTTTCATTAATTTTGCTCAAGTGCTTCAACATGTTCAGCTATTGGTATATCTGGACGCAGCAAACGGAATTGTTTATATGTGCCCCGTACCGCATCTTTTTCATATTGCGAAATAAATTTGCCCCTAGGCATTATTTCTAAAATTTTCTTGCACTGACAAACGGCCAGTTCTATCAAATAAATATGCCAAAGTCACAATCAGACATAGACATGTCATGGAGAAATTCCAATTCAATATGCGAGCATGTTATTAAATTTATTTTTTTTTGCCAACATTTAACCTATAATTTTGATCTGTCACTGTAACTTTAAAAAAAAATGAACTGTAAGTTTAGAGGTCAAGGTGATGATTTCTCTAGGGGAATCATCACCCTGACGTCGGTGAGAGAGTGAGAGGGCTCAGTAACCTGACATCCAGGGAGCGATGCCGGCGGTAGCGTAGCTACTGGTAGGGCCACCCATTAATAGAGGTGAAGCTAAGAAGATTCCCACACAGCATCTGACCCAAAGTGGGTGCCTGCAAACAGCGTCGGTTCTCCATGTTAGGAGCAGACAAAAATAAGCTAAATTTTTTTTCTTCGATTTTGTACGCAGCCGGAAAGGCACTAGATAGTTGAAGTGCTTTCATTCACGTAGACTTGAACGTGGTGATTGATCTGGGCAAGCGCACTTCGTTTTTTCTCACGTTTGCATTACAAACGTAACCTTGCGTGTCTTCACGTATTGCACGTTTATACGCAGTGGCGTGCAATGCTGGTTAGGGTGAGGCAAGCAAAAATATAATGAAAAGCCGAAAATCATCTTAATCATCCACGTGTTAAGAAATGTAAAGATCATTGTCATTGTTGAATGTCATTCATTAATTGAGGTCATGTTGTGTCTGAACCTAGGATATTCAGTACAGAGGGTTTTTTAATAACAAACTCCAATTCATACTTTCTTCAAGAACTCATCTAACACCTCGTCTAACACAATATCATAAAAATTGCTATTTCTTTTCAAGTCTTACAAAAGTTCTTTTTCAATAGAAATAATAGCTAAGCTAGGTACTCAATCTCTCTTGTCCCTGAGTGTTGCGTGAGTGAGTATGAATTCGTTTTAAAGTGGAAAAAGAACGTTCTGCTGAAGCGCTACTAGCTGGTATCGTCACAACTAGTCTTGCTAATCTAACAACTTGTGGAAACACGTGGCACATACTGTTTTTTTCGTAAAACTTAATTATTTCATAGGAATGAAGACCAGCAAATTGGGATGAAGAATACACAGTACACAGAAATCAATTCATTTTTCAATCTGTCAAAGTCAAATCTTCCGTCATATTTCATTTCCAGCTCCAAAACAATATCTTCAGGAAAATTTGCTTTGAATTCTAAAAAAGAAATATTATCCAAAATAAAGTAAAAAAACACAACTGGTGGATGTCGCTATTCCGATCGGAGATTTCTGTTTTGATATTATACACAATTTCCCGAAATATTCGCTTATAATGTCCTACTTTTGCATCATCAATATTCCGCTTTTTTTTTGGATCGCCACAGACTGTCACAGTTTTTTCATAAATTGTCCGTCTATTTTTTTTTAAACAATTTCCAACATTCACAATTTTTGACTGGATCATAAAGGATATTAGTCTAGTCTGTATAAATATTGCATTAAAAATTGCTGAAAAATAATTAAACTCAAATTCCTTCAAGGCACAGTCGTACATTCTGGCTGCTGAGAGTGTCTCTCCGTCCGAATTCGCTGCCATTGATTAATGACACCAAGGTTTAGATCGGAAACTCTCATAAGAGCCAATAGAACACACTTTTCAATCCACCTATACGTCGCTAAATGAACTAATGCTGACAAACTTGACATAAAACAGCTGATATCTATCAAAATAATGTCAGAATGTTTGTTTTTATTTTGTTTCATCAAAATTATGTGAATTTTATGGCATTATGAACGAACAAAAAATGGTAGATTTAAAATTCGTCCATAAACCATAAAATATCACATATTTTGATGATAGTAATCAGGGTAATAGAGGAAAGTATTGAAACTCATTTGTATTTTAACATGACATGCATCTATTCAAATTATTAAACTTCACATTAACATTAATAAGTTATTGATAGCATAGAATAATGTTTAAGGGGGATTGATAGTAAAAGTGAGGTGCGAAAAATTCGACGCATATTATTTAAATCAAACATATTAACTCAATTATTGTTAATTATGAGTAAGAAAGAGATTGACATTAACAAGAGGAAGGAATGTAAGTATACCTACAGTATTATTGGCTATAAGTAGATAGAGCGCCTAAAATTTGATAAATCTTTGACCCTACATCAGTTATCAAAGAACCGATGGGGCATTTCGGAACTTCAATCGATTTGTCAGTTTGCGTGTCCTGGCGATTTTTTTCCAAAAAATTGTTTAGTGCCCTTTTTCCATGTTCAAAAAAAGGAGCAGCACAGCTAGCACCATTCGAAAGAGAGGCAAAAACTATGTACTTCATGAAAATTTCACAATTATTAAACAAAGGATAGTCTATTATAAAATCTTGAAACTTAGCAAAAATGACCCATTTTTCATGATTTCTTCAAAAATGGGTAATTTTTGCAAAGTTCTAAATTTTATAGCTAAACTCCTTGTCCAATTATTGTGAAATTTTTAGGAAGTACAAAGTTTTTGCCCCTCTTTCAAATGGTGCTAGACATTTTTATCAAAAACTACACAGAAAAAAGTTTTGGAAACTGTCCTTTTTTTGAACGTGAAAAAAAAACACTAAACAATTTTTTTTTAAATATTGCCAGGACATGCAAACTGACAAATGGATTGAAGTTCCTAAATGCACCATCAGTTCTTTGATAAATGATGTAGGGTCTAAGTTTTATCAAATTTTAGGCGGTCTATCTACTTACTAAATCTAAATTTGTGCCAATACTGTAGGTATGAATTTGAAATTTAGAAAAAAAATCTCAAATCTAACTGTACAGAAAAGATAGGTATCGCAAAACATAACTAAAAAAGAAAAAGAATAAAAGTTGAGGCAATATGGGTTGAATTTTTTGCACTTTAGTGATAAAATTGAGTTTCAAAATTTTTTTAACCTAGCATTATGTACAGTTGTATTCATAAAAGTCATACACGATATTTGCTTTATAGGCACATTGAGGATGGAGGGATCTTTTTCATACCTATTTTCTATTTTATTTCTTTAAAAAAAATCAAACAATATATTTATATCAGAAGAAACAAAAATAGCTGTGACTTTTATATGAACACAACTTTACATGATGATTCTTTGAACAAATTTACATACATAAAGTGAATGAAAGATTTGAACACTATACAGGGTTATTGGTAATTCGATACATTCTTCTCCTCTATCACATCTCTAAAGGAATGTATGGATTTAAGACTTAACAACAACCCTATCCCTATATAGAATGAAAATACTAATAGACAGACTTGACTTTGATCTGTACTTAAAGGGATAAAAATAACAAAGTATGTGATAAAAGAGACATTATTTTACGGTTATCCGATGATAGACAGAATTGTTTGTATTGTTTTTTGATGGAAAAGTTTTGTTAAATATAAATCTCCAAATAATGTCTCATTTTATTAGTCAATCAAATCGTTATTCCAATTATTGATATAAGTGCTTTGAAAGCAATGACATCAGCAGAAATAGATTGTAATCAAAGAATATTTTTGTTTAAATAAATAATTTAGCGATAGAAGCCTGGTGAAACCACAGATTTAAAAAAATACAATTCTATCCACTTCTGATATCAATGATTACATATGATGAATAAGCATAACCTTGGTGTCATTAATCAATGTTCGCTGCATTCTCGCAAATGTCATCAAAAACTTGTTGAATACACCGTCTTGAGCCGGCCGCGTCGATCGATATTTGCATGCCAAAAAAGCATTGCTTTTCAGCTCCAAATATCGATAAGATGAGGTGCATATTTCGTCAAGTCATTATATTATTATTGTTGGAATCTTTATTATTATGAGTTTTGGGAAGACTAAAATAATACACAGTAGATAGAAAAAAATGTGCATCGATAATTCGATAATTTTTCTAGGGCAAGCATTGCTTTTTTTGCTTCTATTGGTTGCACGCCACTGCTTATACGTAATCCGAGGTTTGCCGATCGAGTCTCCGATCTTGGATAATCTGCCAACGAATCAATGTTGAACATCACACGTCATATTTTTATTTGGCCTC
Source organism: Orchestes rusci (assembly GCA_958502075.1). Lineage (NCBI taxonomy): Eukaryota > Metazoa > Arthropoda > Insecta > Coleoptera > Curculionidae > Orchestes > Orchestes rusci. The sequence continues at coordinate 7,928,652 of OY293312.1, forward strand.
AAAATTCAATAACCAAATTGTCACAAACATCACTATTTTCATACTTTAACAGGTCGAAAAACTATATGTAAACACAACAAACTAGGTTAAGTCAAGTTGCTACGTTTCACGTACGTCAAATGCCACACTTCAACTAGCTTTTGGATCATTACGTAGACGTGAACCTTATGTCTTGGCTCAACTTCAACTGTCTACTTAAATTTACTTTGAAAGTTATGAATTTTCATAAAAATATGTTAGAGTACACCGGATTACACTTTGCAACCGATGAATTTATTTCGAAATGTTTTTCTTTGTGTATCACGTTTTGTGGTTGGAGATGAGACTAATCTTTGACTTAATTTATTGGATATCACAAGTTCTGCCAGAATTTTAGCAGAAGTAAAAAACAAAAGGTAATGTTAATAATAACATATGGCGTCACGTCATATTCTGCTTTTGTTTCTATGGTAGATTCGGAGGTAAATAATTCAACATCTTACGACTTGAAACGCCGATATCTCGGGACAAATGAATTAAGGCATAACAATATGGTCGATAAAAAAATCCAAATTGGACGATCAAAATAAGTAATAATCAATAATCTACATACATCAGGGTTTTATGTAAAAAAGTACAACTTTAACAACTTTTTTAATCACGATATGATCGAACGTGAAATATTGATATAGTCATACAAAAGTTACAAGAGTGTAACTGATAATTTTGTAGTCTCCAAACAATTAAACTCATTATTTAGGTTATCACAGGTTTTCAACTTTTTTTGCAGTTCATTCGAATTTCAAAAACGGTTGACGTCGATCAAACGATTTTTACCAAAATTCTCACACCTTATATTTTATAAACCCCTGTTATTATGCATATAGGGATGTATAGGTTCTTATAACTATAAAATAACTTTAAAGCTTAGACTTACTCATAATGTCAAAACGTTCCTCTACTTTCCTGAAGAATTATCTGCTGTGAAGAATATCTAGCTGAAAATTGCCTATGTTATCGAATAATAAACAGCGCAAGATATTTGAAAATCTCGCGAAAATCTTCGAATAAGTACGGCAACATTGTTATCATGTAGGAGCGGGAGCTTGGGAGCTACATCCAGTCGCAAGTGACATTATTGGTAAACTTGGCTATTACTAAAATTTTGATTGGTGCTAAAAACTGCGGGAAAATAAATGGAATCCGTTTGCACCATATTTCTGGACATAAGTTTTTTTTTCGTTTAAAACAACCTCGCCTTTCATTAGTTTATTGAATGTGGCCTATTCTCACTCACCACCTGGAGAGTGGAATAGAATATTCAGAGTCTCTCACTGCCAATATGGCAGTCTGCTCGATGAATTCTGGGAGGGGCAAGAATTCGATTGAAGTCAAACATCGGAAACGTAATGATCTCTATATGGGGACATACAGGGTGTCTCACGGTCTATGGTACCTTAGACGTTTACGGAAAACTAGACATAGGATCGATCTGAAAATTTGGCTCAGCACATAATCGAGAATCGAGTATGATCTATATTTTAAAAATATTTTCAGTTCTGCAGTGTTGCCGCTTCTACCCAAAAGTCGTGGCAACTGTCTTATTTTAAATGGACCACCCTGTATATTATTATTTTTCTGGATTCCTTGACTGATTCTTATCACTTTTGCTTGATATACTCCTATACTTATCGGCAGCGGTTTTCGAGATATAAATTAATTTATGATATTTTTGTCGTAAAACACATCAGTGGATTGAGTTCAATAATTACGTACTTGAAAACGGTGGAGAGTTGAAATTGCTATGCCGACTAGAGGAATGTAGGTTTATATGGTTCCAATGGAGAAACCGATCTGTAAATATACAGGGTGCTTCAAATTTATTAATCTTTTTCCTATACACAAAAATGATAAAAAAGCTATTTTTTCAAATGGAACCCCCTGTATATTACCTACTTGAAAAATGAAAATACCAATAAATTTCCTTCCTAAAAGACCTTCTGTATTGGTCCCGTGTAAAGAAGTATTCCGTAAATTATAGAGGGTCACGTGAAATTATTATTTTATTCTCTGGGTACAAAAAAGCTTCAAAGTGTGTTTTTTTAAATGGAACATACTAATATTATCAATCATTTTGAAAGTCAATAATTAAAATCGCTTCCGAATGATGTCATGTCCATATACCTGTTCCCATTTTCGAATTGAACGCCTCTTTTATAAAAATCTCCTTTTTACAGTGGGTTGCCATGATATGTATATCATTCGAAAAATATTTAAATCTTACTAAATCACGAGATAATTTTTTTTGCTTATTGTGTACTTCATGCTTTCTGACTTCACGGTCGAAGTGCTCTCAAAGATTTTCAATTATATTTGGAACAGTGCTTTGCGCAGGAAAATCCATAACATTGACCTGTTCCTCTTGAAACCAGTTTTGGATCGTTGTTTTGTTGAAAGATCCATGTAACCGGTTATTTTTCCCCTGCATATGGTAACATTTGATTCTTCAAAATGTCGAAGTATCTTCGATTTAGAATGCCATCAATAACAAACAGTGGTCCTGTACCAAATCCTAACACGAAGGAAACTTCCTATAAACTTGTGTCCAGAAATGCTTCATTACAGAGCTATACAGGGTGTTGAAGTTTTATTTTCATTTTTGTTTTCTCTAAATAATTTTTGAACCAATGTCGATATTTTGATAAAAATTCATGTCTTGACATGCGAAATTCGAATTTGATTTTAGTATGTTCATGTGACATTTATTTTGAAATATCTCTTCTGATAAACCTAGGAAAATATGAAGACCATTTTAAAAAAATTCGGTTTTTCGCGGTTATCTCCGAAGGCATTCGGAATTTTTTGGATTTTCCAACGGAATCTTATTTAGTAACAAAATGCGCAACTTTGAACTTCCCTGAAAATACTACCGTTTCCAAGATACTGATTGTAACGTTGAAGTTTGCAACACTCTGTATAAAAGTATAGCTCCGGATTGTGCCAGGCAATTGCATTCGCAATCTCTTTTGAAAGAATTATCTTACATAATATATTTTAGTCTTTATTAGTATCAAATAACAGATGAGGGTATATATTTCTACTATCTTAGATTATAACTAATGGAGCAATATAAGAGTAAATGGGGTTATTTTTCAGACTAACTACGTGTTGGGGATCATAAAATCTCTTCGTTCTAATAAATCAAAGCCGTGCAAAATAACATGGGCCACTTTGATGAGTGTGGCAAGTGTAAAGCCGGATATTTTCACGGGGGAACATGTAGTTAATGCCATGGTTAATGTTTTGAGGAGGGATGTGACTGCAGGGTTGAAGGGCGGGTTGCATAAAAGCAACCCGCATGTGCATCAATTGTTTTTGAATTTGATTTGTCATGCTTTTGCTGATAAGGAGAATTGGCCCGATGTGTTTTTGAAAGTGAGTATTTTTAAATATATCCTAAATTTCTGTTTATTTTTTAACGTAAGTTTGATGGAGTGTAGAGCAAAGTATCCTCAATAATACCTCAAATGTTCAACCTTCTCAAGTAAATGAATACGTGAGTTGAAAAATTCCAAACTCATCTATTAAAGATTTTTACTGAAAATTTCCTACCAGTCAATTCTAACCAATCATAGGCTTGCATTTTAACATGTTGCTATGGCAATGACCTAATTTTATCCAAAATCACCCTACTCATAATCACGTGACTGAAAGATTAATAAGTGGAAATCTCCCTGGCTTTGCATCTGAATGTAGCTCCCATATGATTACATCGTTGCCGTCCTCACTCTCCCTAACAATCCCACACTGTGCTTGGTGCATGGGAGCTACATCCAGCCGCTACTATTAAATCTTCTCAAATAGTTTTGGCATGAAATTTTCTTGCCGAATCTCCCGCGAGCTCGAATTAAAAATCCGGAAATTTGTTCTCGTTGCGAATTTTTCAAGAAAATTTCCATCGGCTTGCGCCTCGACAAAATTTCCGGAAATAATTCGAGCTCTAGGGAGATTATAAGTGATAATTTTTACAGCTGAAAAATTCTTAATATATCCAAAGTCCCTGTAAATTTTTCAATGAAAATTTCAGGGGATATAGAGCCAAGTATCCTTAATCATACCTCAATTATTCAACCTTGGCCGAGACCTCGGCAAACAAAGGAGTTGTGAGTTTAAAAATTTTGAACTCACTTATTCAAGATTCTTTCTGAAAAAAATGTTACAGCTAAAATTTTATGTGTCCGAAGTCCCTGTATATTTTTAATGAAAATTTCAGGGGATATGAAGCAAAGTATCTTCAATCATACCTAAAATTTTCAACTTCCTCAAGCAAAGGAGTTGTGAGTTGAAAAAATTCAAACTCACTTATTCAAGGTTTTTACTGATAAATAATTATTGTTACATCTAAAAATTGATATCTTTAAAGTCTCTGTATATTTTTCTATGAAAATTTCGGGAGATATTGAGCAAAGTATTCTCAATTATACAACAATTATTCAACTTTGGCAAACAAATGGGTTGTGAGTTAAAATATTTCGAACTCACTTATTCAGGATTTTTACTGAAAAAAATGTTACAGCTAATATTTTATATATCCAAAGTCCCTGTATATTTCTCGATGAGAATCTCAGGGGATATTGTGCACAGTATTCCCAATCATACTTTACAAAAGTTTTAGGTTTTTTCACGTATAATCTTTTGGTGATAGCGGAAATAAAAAATCGACTTTACAACATTAAAAAAAATGATAAAATTATATTTTTTTCAATAGAACGGCCTCTACTTTAATAGCCAAATGTAAGATCTTTTTTTCTGATTCCAAATATATAATATATGTTGGTATTTGGATCATTCGTTTTTGCGCCATTCAAGTTCAAGGTCTCATGAAAATTACATTACGTTGATCTGGATTCTATCGTATTAGTCTAGCAGGCAGTGAAATGTTTTTCAACCTTATTTCCCAGTCGCTGTATTTGAATGAATCTGTTCTTTTAGTGACAGAAAACAAGAATTTTTGAGTCTGGCTAAAATTTCTGGATGAATCAAATGTGACTTTGAACTTGAATGGCGCAAAATCGGCTGAACCAAATACCAAAATATATTATATATTTCGAATCAATATCATTTTAGCCAATGATATACAGGGTGTTTCATTAAAAAAAATATAACTTCATCATTTTTTTCAATGTTGTAAAGTCGATTTTTTATTTCCGCTATCACCAAAAGATACTAAATGAAAAAACCTAAAACTCTTGTATCTAAAGTTTCTTTCTATCACTCATAATAAGAGCTGTAGGTGAGGGTCAAAATATAATAGATAACCCTGTACATATGCAGCCAAGTAGTCCCAATAATACCTCAAATTTTCAACTTCATCAAGCAAAGGAGTTGTGAGTTGAGAAATTCCAAAGTCACTCAATTAGATGTTTACTAAAAAAAGTTGTTACTATTGAAAAATCATGTCCATCAAACTCCTGTATATTTTCCAATGAAAACTTCAAGATAGGTACAGCCAAGTATCCTTAATAATAGCTCAAATTTTCAACTTACTCAAGCCAAGGAGTGGTGAGTTGAGCAATTTCATACTCACTCAATCAGATTTTTACTAAAAATACTTGTCACTATTGAAAATTCATCTCCCCAATCCTCTGCATATGTTCCAATAAAAATTTTAGGATAGATACAACCAAGTGTCCTCAATAAAACCTCAAATTTTCAACTTCCTCAAGCAAAGTAGTTGTGAGTTTAAAAACTCCAATCCCACTCAATCAACATTTTTACGTACTCCATTAGAAATTCATATCTCCCAAGCCCCAGGGTATACAGGGTGTTTGTAAATAAGTGCGACAAACCTCAGGAGGTAATTCTGCATGAAAAAATAATGACAGTTTGCTATATAAAAATATGTCCGCAAATGCTTCGTTTTTTCTTAAAAAAAAATGGGAATAATGCAAAAAATGCTCAATAACTACCTCGTAAAACCCACTAAATTTCATTTGCATATCTCCACCGGTTTCAGAGCAATCAATGAATCTTCAGTTGTCAAAAAAAACTTTATCTCAGAAAACGAAGCATTTGCGGACATATGTTTATATAGCAAACTGTCATTATTTTTTCATGCAGTATCACCTCCTGAAGTCTGTCGCACTTTTTTACTTACACCCTGTACAGAGCAAACTCCTCTATAATACCTCAATTATTCCTCCAGCCTCTTCTAGCAAAACAGTTACGAGTTATTTTTAGCTATACGTCGAAGACGCCATAGGTGATAGAGTGATCATAGACAGCCCATTTGCCAAACCATTTGTAGACAACGTGATCACCGCGTTTCACACAAAACTCCCTCCATCATCACTGTTAAAGTCCGATTCGTCAAACTCTTCTGCCCGGGACACTTCCAGTCCTCTAACCATCAACTTGGACGATGACGAAGGTATGGTATTCTTAAACTCAATTGAAACTGCGATACAATAATAGACCAAACAAATTATGAAAGGTCGTTGGTCTATTGCATAGTTTCAATCAATTGACTTTAAAAATACTATACCAACTATTTCCAATGTTCATTTCTACAGGAGCAACAGAGAGTAAAATGCTTGTAGACAACTGGCAGATGGCAACATCACCCCGGTATATAAACGCGCAGGAAAAAGTCGAACAAATTGTCCTGGAAGCCATCAAAAACCTGCTGGATCGGCGACAACAGCCGGAGAGTATCAGCAAGAATTTCGTCAAATTGTTGACGAGTGCTTGTGGGTTGAACGAAATCAGAATTATTGGAGTGTCCAGGATTGAAGCGTGGTTGCACAACCACAAGTTGATGAAGAGTGCGCAGGAGCTACTGGCGTATTTGTGTTATAACTGTTCGGCTAGCAGTCAGAGAGACATTGAGGTTATTTCGCAGGTAAGTACAATAGTTTGTATAGATATACAGGGTGTTACTTAATGGTATGTCATAATTTTAAGGCGAAATTCCTGGATACATTTTTTTATATTTTATTTTATTTTATTTTATTTTTTTTTAGACCCAAGTTTATATGACCTTTTCGACTTAAAAGGTATCCAGGAACTCCCCCTCAAAATTATGACATACCATTAAGTAACACCCTGTATACACATAGATATTCAGCGCTTATAGTGAAATTTACACATCTTATGTACAGGATTATTCATTATATTTTGACACCCATCTACAGCTCTTATTGCGAGTGATAGAAAAAAACTTTAAATACAAAAGTTTTGGTTATGAGGGTTATGTAGAAAACATGTAGCTTCGTTTTTAATGGAATGTTGATAGTTTATATGATTAAGTTAGTGTTGTGAATATTTGTTGTAGTTTAAAAAAATATATTTTTTGAATTCAAATAGTTTCAAAGTGACTGAACCAAATGCCTACAAACCATATATATTTGAAATCAGATCAAAGAGATCTTTCATTTTAGTCAATAATATACAGGGTGTTCCATTTAAAAAAATATGACTTAATGAATTTTTTCTATGTTATGATTTCGATTTGTTGTTTCCGCTATCACCAGAAGATACTACGTGAAAAAAACCAAAACTTTTGTATTTAAAGTTTTTTTCTATCACTCGCAATAAGAGCTGTAGATGGGTGTCAAAATATAATGAATAACCCTGTACACCAAATATCACCAACAAAAGGAGGATAGATAGTGATGCAATGCAAAAATCAATATTATGATCATTTTTTCACCCCAAGTTTCTGAACAACAAGATATCTATTCGATAAGTCTATTGATTGGATGAACAATCATTTCGGTTTCTCAACGAATATGATGTCGCCTTATCGAATTCATAAAATGGATCTGTTGCTCAATACTCCAATTAAATTTGTACACTGAGAGAAGTCACATTGTGTCCTGTAAGTCACCCTGTTTTCAGTCGGAGCAATGGTTTGAAGCGGAGAGCATCGCGGCTTTGCCGTTAGCACGTTTATCAAAAGCGGTCGTTCTTTTATCAGCGGTTGTTGCGGTGGTCCGCGAGATCACCGGATTTGAGCATTGGCTACCTTAAGGAAAAGGTTCTTGAGCATCATTATCCCAATTTGGAAGAAATGGAGATCAGCATTGGAGAAGAAAACGCTCTTCAAAACCCTATTTTGTTTTACCGCGCTTTGTATATGTATATAATTTTGCGTTATTTTTTTTTCAAAGGACGAATTAATGACTAAATCGATTTTAAATAAAAATTAATAACAGTATATTGTTCTCTTTTTGTAAATTCTCAATAAAGAAAGATAACAAGAAAATTGATTATTGAAGGTTTATCGAAATAATACGGTCTTTGTAGGTACAGGCGAGCCATTTTTAATGGGGGACTTTCAAAATTTCCAAAAGAAAAATGTTTGCCTCAAAAACGAATTCGAGTTGTTAGGTACCATCGAGAAGTTTAATACACAGGGTGTCTCACGGTCTATGGTACGTTAGACGTTTACGGAAAACTAGACATAGGATCGACCTGAAAATTTGGATGAGCCCATAATCGAGTATGATCTATATTTTAAAAATATTTTCAGTTTTGCAGTGTTGCCGCTTTTACCCAAAAGTCGTAACAACTTTCTTATTTTAAATGGACCACCCTGTATTTTTTTTTTTTTTTGGATTCCTTGCCTGTTTCTTATCACTTTTGCTTGATATACTCCTATACCTATCGGCAGCGGTTTTCGAGATATAAATTAATTTATAATATTTTTGTCGTAAAACACATCAGTGGATTGAGTTCAATAATTTCGTACTTGAAAACGGTGGAGAGTTGAAATTGCTATGCCGACTAGAGGAAGGTAGGTTTATATGGCTATCTGAAAATATACAGGGGTGCTTCAAATTTATTAATCTTTTTCCTTCACACAAAAATGATAAAAAATCAATTTTTCAAATGGAACCCCCTGTATATCACTTGAAAAATGAAAAGGCCAATAAATTTCCTTTCAAATGGTATCCCATGTTCCTATACCTAAACCTTCAGGATCTACAAGAAAAATGCATTTTACTAAAAAATAAATTATATTGGTATCATTGACTTTAAATACTATAGACTGTGCATCCCATTCATAAAATGGTATTAGTCTTGACGCCAACATCACAATAAGTGCGAAAGAGACAACACTATGAGTGGAAAGAGATAAAACGAGGAATCCGAACCCATCGGGCAACACCGCATGAGAACATGTGATTCTTATAATACGTACGTCCGAACTCGATTTTCATCTGGAACAGCGGCGGCACATTTCGAGTTTCAACCGTTTTGTATGAAAAATATAAATGAATATTAATTTGGGTAGGTACCTATGTCGTTATTGTTATATGACAGTAGGTATATCACATTTTTGACTTTCTGAATCAATAAAAATTGAAATTTTCATAACATCAAAAACTAAATCTCCTGCTGTTCTTCCGACAATAATGAATTACGGTTCCGAATAAAATGACAACCAAAATACAAAATATATTTCGCCTTTCTTACATATCTCTAAGGCCATTTTACTCAATTTGCCATATGATTTTTGTTTTTGGAGACGGGAAACTGTATGGTCTGCCGGTGAGTCATGATTGGCAAGCTTCCCGGTTTTAAATATTTGATTCCATCAATGTCACGTAAATAGTCTTGTGGGTTAAAATGGGCCGAACACAAAAAGGGAGGTTTGATTCGAAGTCGGTCCTCGTCAATCCTCACCAAAGAACACCAAATATTTCGCAGCTCTTCATTTTTTGGAAATCTAAAACTGGATGACAAGAAAAAAATATAAAAAATAGGAAACAGCAACGTTTTACTTTTCTTGTTTCTAATGCATAGGTATATGTACAGGCGAAAAGTATTATGAATAAATGGCCGAAAAACTATTTTTAACTATACCAAAATGATTATCAGTGCTGGAAAGTGAGTGGAGATAAATTCAAAGAAATATGGTGCAGGAGTCATAGTAAACAAAGACCGCAAATATTGGTATACCTGCAAATTGAAGCAGGTAAGCAATATTGTTTATTGGTCTATTCTTCTTTAAATTAATGTCTAGACATAAATTTAATTTTGTATGTTAAGACATAAATTTGGCCCAAAAACATTTATGTCTAGATATACATTCAAAGAAGTATGGGCAAATAAACAATACATAATGCGTAGGTACAGGGTTATTCATTATATTTTGACACCCATCTACAGCTCTTATTGCGAGTGATAGAAAAAAACTTTAAATACAAAAGTTTTGGTTTTTTTCACGTAGTATCTTCTGGTGATAGCGGAATCAACAAATCGAAATCATAACATAGAAAAAATTCATTAAGTCATATTTTTTTAAATGGAACACCCTGTATATTATTGACTAAAATGAAAGATCTCTTTAATCTGATTTCAAATATATATGGTTTGTAGGCATTTGGTTCAGTCACTTTGAAACTATTTGAATTTAAAAAATATATTTTTTTAAACTACAACAAATATTCACAACACTAACTTAATCATATAAACTATCAACATTCCATTAAAAACGAAGCTACATGTTTTCTACATAACCCCCATAACCAAAACTTTTGTATTTAAAGTTTTTTTCTATCACTCGCAATAAGAGCTGTAGAAGGGTGTCAAAATATAATGAATAACCCTGTACCCTGCTTCAATTTGCAAGTACCAATATTTGCAGTTTCTATTCACTTTTCGCATTCTCCAGAAAATTAAACATTTTTTATAAATCCTATACCTACCTTAAAAATAAAATTGCCATTTTTTCTGGCACGTTTTAAAATGTAAAAGTTTATTCGGAAGCCTTGGGAACAGGGTTAATATCTATTTTCAACCATTGAACTTTAATTTAAAACTTTTTTCCAAACGTCAAATTAAAAAGTGAATTGCGGGGTCCATTTAGCTGTGCCCTGTACAAGGTTTTTTTATATATTAATTTAGACCCCCTTTATTTTTTTTATTTGACGTTTCTGACAAAAATGTCCCTTCATAAAAGTCTATTGATTGGTTTCGAGCAAATTGTTGGAAAAACTATATTTCGCTTTAACAGGAAGAAAGACTGGGCGTCGTCAAAATTTTTAATTCCAATTGAAAGGTACAGGCAAAGAGGGCGATATGTCAAAAAGTTAATTTCGAGATAAACGCGAGGTTTTAAGAGTTCTAAAAAGTGATTATAATAATAATAATTGTAAAAGTAAGCATTCTCACTGAAGACTTCAACCTTATTGTAATAAAAAAAACGAAAATAAGACAGTTGAGGAAGTATCCAATAAATAATTCATCTTGACTGTGAATGAAATAATCGAGGAAATAATGGAATATAGGTATTCAAGTAATATGAATATCCTTTCTTATTTGAGAACAATCGGTTCCTATTGCATAAAACACTACCATTCAGGCTTTTTTTCCAAATCAGTTTGATTTTTTCGTTGTTACCTATTCACGAATAAAAACAAACATTTAAACTTCCTGAAGGTTGAAAAATCCTCATTTTCATGAATGATATATGATGATGCCTACACTCTACACCACTGGATCCCTCTCCAGTCAATGCTCAATGCAAATTTGACACTTACCTGTGAATGGTGATTTCTGGATCCGAATGGTCCAGTTTCTGACACAGCAAGCACAATCTTACCATTTTTCACAAATAAAGTCACAATACAACACTTCACACGCACGAAAGTAGAAGTTTTCAAGTTGAAAACCCATGGCATCACCGCACTACCTTAAAAATCGAAACCAGCTGTTTAAAGGCAGCGTTGCCGTGTACTAGGACTAATATTTACTATGTATCGCCTGTATCCAATGCACAAAAAATCATTATTTAATGAATGTTAGTAATTAAGCTTTGAGTAGCACAAGAATGTTTCACATTATTTATGATATGAAATAATATCATCATTAGACACTATCACCGTTGTTCAACATTGAGTTGATTTACACGAAATCATGGTTGTAAATGTGTCTGATTATGCGATAATCTAGAATAGTGAACCTTGATGCACTTTCTTGAAAAATGAACAATACTCAATCCTCCTTAATTTTCATTGCATCATGTCTTATCAATCAATTTCGTACACAGAGGAATTTTCATTGATGAAGATTTGCCCAAATCGGCAACCGCGTCCAAAGCAGGTCAGTTTTCGGCGACGCAGATAGATATAACTCGACAAGGATAGCGATACAGTGAATTTCTCAACATAGACTAATTTCTCAAGACATACGTCCAAAATTGGATGATGGTGCCATTATTTTTGAAGGTTTCCTTCTCTAAAGCCTAATAAAACTCAATGATTGGTATACATGATATGAAACATAATGTAGTTTCTAGGGCAACCTATAGTTGCCAGGTCACACAGCAATAACAATTTATTTTTAGTAGCAAACTGCAACTACATTATGTTTCATATCAATAATACCAATATAATTTATTTTTTAGACAAATGCATTTTTCTTGTAGAACCTGAAGGTAGAACATGGGATACCATTTGAAAGAAAATTTATTGGTCTTTTCATTTTTCAAGTAATATACAGGAGGTTCCATTTGAAAAAATAGCTTTTTTATCATTTTTGTGTATGGGAAAAAGATTAATAAATTTGAAGCACCCTGTATATTTACAGATCGGTTTCTCCATTGGAGCCATATAAACCTACCTTCCTCTAGTCGGCATAGCAATTTCAACTCTCCACCGTTTTCAAGTACGGAATTATTGAACTCAATCCACTGATGTGTTTTACGACAAAAATATTATAAATTAATTTATATCTCGAAAACCGCTGCCGATAGGTATAGGAGTATATCAAGCAAAAGTGATTAGAATCAGTCAAGGAATCCAAAAAAATAATAATATACAGGGTGGTCCATTTAAAATAAGAAAGTTGCCACGACTTTTGGGTAGAAGCGGCAACACTGCAGAACTGAAAATATTTTTAAAATATAGATCAAACTCGATTATGTGCTGAGCCAAATTTTCATATCGATCCTATGTCTAGTTTTCCGTAAACGTCTAAGGTACCATAGACCGTGAGACACCCTGTATGTATTGCGAGATGTATTGCATGTTCTTGCATTTCCGCGCGTGCTTTTATAATGATAAAAAATAAAGAAAATGTATCAATTTTCGGGTTATTGATCATTGATTATCATTTATTCCTCTGCATGCGCTTTTTGAAAAAATAACACTGAAAAATTTCAATTTTTCACGTTCTAGGGATATTAGAAGTAAAAGACATAATAATATTTCATAACGTCGTATCTCAAGTCTCCAAAATTTCCAAAACTATTTTTTTCCCTCAGAAGCAAACTTAGTGACTACCATTGAAATCTCCAAGTTGAATTTGTTTTTATGTTTTAATTTGACCATAGTTACACTGTCTAGTGTGAATGGTTGCTGCTGAGAAGCGAATTTGGAGAATAATAACATGTATTTTAATTTTATTGCTTGAAAACCAAAAACAAAAATTAATGAAGCTTAGTTAATACTTGGTGTAATTTTACAAAAATCATTCAATTTCGGATAATGGAGAATCAAAAAAATTTGAAAAACATTTCAAAATAAAGATCTCAAAATGACTTATATGTGGAGACAAAAAAATTTGTACCTACTGAATAATATTTCACCCATTTCAAATAAAATGCTGAAGGCTGATTTAAAAAAAAACAATGGCCTAGGATCGTATCTAGGTCAATAATTTTATGAGGGTTTCTGCCTGTATTTATTTTTTTTTGTCATTGCATTTTGAAATCCATCGAAGAAAAACTAGTTCGCTAACGTGTTTTTTTTTTATTAAAAAGTGTGGATAGTTTTAAAAAAATCGTATGAATTCTAGTCGATTGTGAAACTTTTTGCAAATTTGTATTTGCTTTGAAGCATGTATTTCAAAATATGTAACAATAAAATGCAAAATTGACAAAAAAATGCGTTGAAATTTTTATCAAAACATTTTCTGCATCTTATTTTTTGTTTAAATTTGAACAGAAAATTCTCAGAAATGTATTATTATTATTATTATTATTTTTCTTACAAAATAATATGTTTTAAATTATCGATTGTTGAAAATCTATATTTATAAAAGAGCTTGTCCTGACTGCATCATCAACGCCGAGCCAAAACTATTTTAGATAGAGCCATGAAATTTTGAAGAGATGTTCTGCTAAATATTTCTAGGTGTGCTAAGAAAGGATTTTGCGTAGAAAGATGAAAAATTATGTATTTTTGGTCACATCGACTTGAAACTTCATATTAATAATCTTGAATGAAATCAATGAAATACGTGTTTCGTCGTTTTCCAAAATTCAACCCTTAAGGATGTGAAAGGGGTGGGGGTGTGAAAATCATAAATCAATAAAAAACTGTATTTTTGATCACATCGACTTGAAACTTCATATTAATAATCTTGAATGAAATCAATGAAATATGTACGTGTTTCGTCGTTTTCCAAAATTCAACCCTTAAGGAGGTTAAAGGGGTGGGGGTGTGAAATCATAAATCAATAAAAAAACTGTATTTTTGATCACATCGACTAGAAACTTCATTATGATGATCTTGAGTGAATTTAATAAAACATGTGTTTCGTAGATTCCCAAAATTCAACCCTTAAGGGGGTGAAAGGGGCGGGGGTGTGATAAATGATATCATCAACGCCGAGCCAGAACTATTATAGATAGACCCATGAAATTTTTAAGAGATGTGCTGCTAAATATTTCTAGTTGTGCTTAGTGTGCTAAGAAAGGATTTTGCGAAATTTCATTCCTAAGGGGGTGAAAAAGGTGGGGGTAAAAAAATGAAAAATTATGTATTTTTGGTCACATCGACTTGAAACTTCATAATAATAATCTTGAATAAAATCAATGAAATACGTGTTTCGTCATTTTCCAAAATTCAACCCTTAGGGAGGTGAAAGGGGTGGGGGTCTGAAAAATCATAAATCAATAAAAAAACTGTATTTTTTGCCACATCGACTTGAAACTTCATATTAATAATCTTGAATGAAATCAATGAAATACGTGTTTCGTCGTTTTCCAAAATTCAACCCTTAAGGGGGTGAAAGGCGGGGGTGTGATAAATAATCTATCATCAACGCCGAGCCAAAGCTATTATAGATAGAGCCATGAAATTTTGAAGAGATGTTCTGCTAAATATTTCTAGGTGTGCTAAGAGAGGATTTTGCGAAATTTTACTCCTAAGGGGGTGAAAAGGGTGGGGGTAGGAAAAATCATATATTGATGAAAAATTATGTGTTTTTGCTCACATCAACTTGAAAAACTTGATTGAACACATGTCTCGTTATTTTTTGAAATTCAACTCCTAAGGTGGTCAAAGTCGGGCTCAAAGGAGATGAGGTGAGAAAAATCATTAATTGATAAAAGATTATGTATTTTTGGTAACATCATGCTGAAACATCGTATAAATAATCTCAAATTAAATTAATTATATACTTGTTACGTTATTTTGCGAAATTCAGTCCCTAAGGGGGTCAAATTCGGACTCAAAGGAGTGGGTGGAAAAAATCGTTAATTGATAAAAGATTATGTATTTTTGGTAACTTCATCTTGAAACTTCGTATAAATAATCTCAAATAAAATTAATTGAATACGTGTTACGTTATTTTGCAAAATTGAGCCCCTAACGGGGTCAAATTCGGACTCAAAGGGTGGAAAAAATAATCGTTAATTGATGAAAGATTATGTATTATTGTTAACATCATGTTGAAATTGAACATATGTATCGTTGTTTTTTAAAATTCAACCCTTAGGGGGGACAAAGTCGGGCTCAAATAATCTTGTTTGAAATTAATGAAGCACGTGTTTCGGTTTTTTTTCAAACTCAAATCTTATCTAAGGAGGCGAAAGCAGTGGGTGGCAAAAATCCGAGCAAAAATCATAAAATAAAAATGAAAAGTTGTGTATTATATTTTTGATCACATCAACTTTAAATTAATAATCTAAATTTAAAGTGTCTAAATTTTATATGACACCAGCAGTAGCCGTCACGGCTTCGCCCGCAATAATCATCATAGTGAAGTTTCAAGTCGATGTGACAAAAAATATATAATTTTTCATCAATCTATGATTATTCACACCCCCACCCCCACCCTCAAAGTAGGCGGAGGTTTTTGAAATTTTGAATTCTCACTCAATTTTTCATTAAGACCAACTTTCTTCAATAACTTTTTGTCGTAACTCTTTTAGTCGTGAGAAAAATAGCGTTTGAGTTTATTTTCAGAACACTTGATTTTTTGGGACTGAAATTATTACACAAATTGGTTTCCATCCAAGCAGGGCTGAACCCCGCGACAAGAGCAAATGCGAAAGGCTTCAACCACATATAGAAAGAAAAATCTTGTAGTACATCATGCAGCTGCAGCTAAGTACCAGCAAAGCCATCTTGAGGATTATAGATCAAATGAAACACGGGTTTCATTGATTTCATGCAAGATTATTAATATGAACTTTGAAGTTGATGTGACCAAAAATACAATTTTTTATTGATTTAATTGAAATTGCGGTCGAAGCGGGCGAAGCTGTGGCTTGTACAGCTAGTACATGATACAATTTTACTGCTTTTCTTGAGGTTTGCACTCTGATTGGCGACAATAGGATATGTTATGACTCCCATACATGTTTTCAATACCTGAGAACCCCCTTTTTGGGGATTAGACAACAATCGTGATTCTTGCAGCTGGCAAAATGATCTTTTTGTATTTTATCATATTTAGAATGGTAATTTGATTCAGAAGTGACATGTTGCTAAAACAATCAATTGACTGTTCAAAGAATCGCAAATATCGTGTGATAAAAAAAAACCATAAGCGCTGAATATGTGTTTAGATCGTTGCAATTAGTGTTATTGATTTCATCAACCTACTGTAGCTCAGCAAACTACGCCTGAAAAACAAGCCAATGGTCAACTACTTTAACAATTGCCTCAAAGAAATGGTCGTGTCCTTTCAAGAAAACCTCTACCCCTTGTTGAAGTGCACCATCTACAACGAACTAAGCAACTCGCGCAACCCCAACAACTTCATCGTGGTGGCAGCACTGTTCCAAGTAAAACCCGAACTAGCCGCTGATGCTCTGTCAGAAATTTGCCTGGAACTCCTTCTCAACAAAGACGACTACCTCCGCCCCATCCGCGCCCTCCTCAAAGAAATCAACCGCGTGCTACGTCACGAGTTCAACCTACCGTTAGTAGTACGCGCCCTCTTGCGCGAACGCAAGGAACTCACCAGCGCGATCCAAACACACGAGTACCGCGACCGCATGTTCTTCTCACTGTGCGACATAGCAACAATGTGCATGCTGCTTTGCGTTAGCCCGCAAGTGCGCGACGCCGCGACGCAAAGTAAACGTGACGTCAATGTGCTGAGCGCGTTCCGCAAGCAAGTCAGCAATATTCAGCGCGAGTGTGTCACGTGGTTGCTGGAAACAGCTATAAAGGTCTACAAGCCCAATATGGGAGAGTTTCACCATGCTTTGTTGAA